>CM017324.1:13248184-13271703 GCA_006937295.1 Carpinus fangiana
TACGTTGGGAGGCGCCGTAGAGAGCAAAAACACGAATTTTGTCGTGTCTAGACTTTTGTGAACGCTTTTTGATTGTAAGTTTAATCTTTCAATGATTTCAATTGATAATTTCTTGTCTGTTGTTGTCATGAGAGGCTAAACCTTCAACTAAGGTTGAAGATGAAACCTCATCAATGATAAACAGTTGTATTCTCGTGAAATTATACACACAATTTGATATTATAGTTGTTCAAAATTAATTCTCTTGCTTTATTACTTTAAGTGATTGAGCGTCTTTTGTGATTTCATGCATTGTTTAATATTCGTTGTGTTCTGTCTGGGGATAAATCGAGTGATTGAAATTGAGACTAATATCCATCGTGATCTATGGATACGGTGGATGATTTGATCTCAATTAAATACTCGTTGTGATTCTTTAACGGATGGATTCATCGAATGATTTTACATGGATGTTTATGATTTTTGAACTCTATTAAAATGCGTTTGATTGTCAATTGTGTGTGTAAATTGTGAGAGTATGCTGTTTGATTTGGTGAGGCGGATTCAGAAACTTTAGTCTTTTACTTTGATTGTTATTTAAATTATCGTTTTAATTTAGTTTTGTTAAAGTTGCACGACCAACTTCGAACTCCAGGAACTAGGTTAAAATAGGATCTATTTGAATGGAAAATTGATTTCATCACAAAACACAATTCCCTGTGGATCAACCTCGCATTTTTACGCGCACTTTACTGCACACGACTCGTACACTTGCGAGTACTTTATTTTTGGTACACCACGTACTCTATGAACAATACATCAGACGTATGCCACTTTGGGCGGACGTACGCGGCACTATTCACAAAATCAACTGTGTAATACCTAATCGTACGAAACAGCCTTTGGACCGCTGTGGAATAGTACCGGACGTATGCCATTAGGACCAGATGTCCGCTACTTTTTGGAATACCCTCCGGTTAATATCTAGACGTACGAGACAGCCTTTGGACCGCTGGACAATAGTACTGGACGTACGCCCTTAGGACCGAACGTCCGCTACTTTCTGGCCCTATAAATATCCCCTCACCCCTTTGCCCATTTCACACCATTCTCGCCCCTAAACCCCCCTCTTCTCCCCTAGGCTGCCAGTAGGCCGTTTCGTGAGTGTTTGTGAGGTTTCGGTGCTACCGAAGGAGGGAACTCTTGTAGTTTTGCTTCAAGGAGATAACGCTCAGTTTCCTTAGCTTTTTAATACGTCGTTATGTTGCTCGATTATAAATCTATGTTGCTAGTTGTAGTTGTTAGCCTAGTTATGCTTTAATCTTGCTTAGGCTAGCATTTTGATAGTTTAGCATTATGACCTTGTGTGGAGGCTTTGATTTGAGTTAGGAGGCCCTAGGCAGCCTTTGTTGGCCTTAGGAGTCAAAGAATAGGCGAACAGTGGAGAGAAAATGAGGTTCTCCCTAAAAGACGTCGGAGCGGACGTACGGCCCGTCGTAACTCAATGGACGTACGACCTCGAGCCTGGACATACAGCTAGAGTGTTACAGGGAAACCATATTTTCACAAGCCGTCCCATAGCTCATGTTTCCTTGTTATAGAGTTGTGCATTAGTAGAAATAGAACTGATGATAAGTCTTTTCTCAGTATTCGAGGTTATGGAGCCTCAAGGGAATTACATGGAGGAGCTTTATGATGAGTGCCTAAAAGTGCTTATTTGAACCCCTTAATTTATATTCGTTAGGCTCTTAGTATTGTTAATTTCTAATTATTTTTGGTGTTTTGAGTTGTGCAGGTCTTTACAACAAAAGTTGGCCACAAGAGAGCAAAAATACACTAAGTGAAGAATTGGATCCCTGCCAAGTGCGTTCGACTGCACTTGGTGCGTTCGAACGCACTAACGGTCGAGTGCAAGGACACGGTCGATCGCAGTCCCCGTCAGCCCGCATCTCGCGCGGGTGCCCTAGGAGTCCATCGCTTCAACATGCGCTGTTACGGTTTTCTGCGGTTGAACGCACATTGTGCGATCGAACGCACAACTCAGCAGTACGTTCGAACGCACCTCATGCGTTCGAACGCACTCGAAGGATTTTGTAGCCTATAAACAAGACCCTAGGCCATTTGGTCGAACACACATTTCTTTGGGGCGTTTTTAGAGAGCATTTTGCTTCTGTTTGCATTGCTCCGCCCCTTTTAGTTGTAAGCTTTTACTTTAAAGTTATTTTTAATGCATTATTTTAATTCAATTATTCTTTGTTATTCAATGGGTGGCTAAAATCTTCAACTTAAGTTGAAGATGAAGCCTCGCCCTTAGTTTATATTTCTTGCTTTTACATTTTATGCTTTATTTTCCGTTATTTAATTCCGTACTCGTCATTTAATTTCTGTGACAAATAATTGAATGGTTGTGTGTTGTTGATACATTGATAGTCATCCTGTGATGTGTTCCAAGCCGGGTGCACAACGAGTTTTTGGTTGTGATTCAATATCCACTGTGATCCAAGGATACAGTGGATGATTTTATCCATAATCAATACTCATTGTAGCTCCTTAACGGTAAACACATTATTCGGTTTGACTTGTGTCAATTACCACAATAGAGTGTGTTGAAGGGTTTAAAGTTTAAAAACGGAGAATAAGTGTTTAATGTATTAAGTTTATCTTTATTGGGTGAGGTTCATCTTTAACCTTAGTTATTTTTATCCCTAAATTTTGACTTTAATTTTATTTCTGCACTTTTCATTGTTCGAAATCAATTCTCTTTGGGACTAGGTTAAGATACATTTAATTTAAGAGTCATGTTAATTTTTAATTACAAAACTCCGTTCTCTGTGGCTTGATCTCGGTACTTGCGCAACGCTATACGACCTAACAATTCGTTCTCTTGCGAGTACCTAAATTTGGTACGATCACTTTACGCCCCGGTTGAGTATAAACTCACATGGATGCTTTGTTGTTACTTTTCCTGCATTGCACGTATTTGAAATAGATGTCAAACATGCATATTTTGCAACTCTCATGAAATACATTTTAGAACTACTGGGAACTCTCTTTTGTGAAAACGTGTCTCTGTTAACAAGATAATAATGAGACTTGTGAACTGTGCATGCAAAAGTCTGATAAGACTAATTGCATGTATGACATGATACACCGGTACGTGCGGTAGTAATGTCCATGGGCTTACTATACATGTTAGATTTATGGTCAATGTGTGCGTGTGTGGGGGCTTTGGATCCAATGACTCGTGACCAATGATGCAACCATTCCCAATGGATGGTCACTATACGACGGACGTCATTAGCGGTGTGGGCCACCTGAGATTGAACTCGATCGTGTCGCTAGTGTTACGTACGATATGTTTCATGCAATTGCTGGGGCACCGGCATTGTACTACAGGTCTCTCAGGATAGCATCAACCCTGCTGAGAAGGGGTAATATCTTGGGTAGACCATATTGTTGAACTATTACTGTTACTCATGATTATAAGCATATATCATATTATATATATATCACCTGCATGGTAACTATCAGCTCATAATGTTGCATGTGTTTTATAAATAAAAGAATCCACAAATTAATGACGGGTACATCATGTGGATTTCTACTCACTAAGTCGTCAGACTTACCCTTGTATTATTTTCCTTTTTTCTCCATATATACGATTATGCTGTTATAAATAGTGGATACCGTGGAACATCTAGTTCTTGTGGAGGATTCGATCCAGGAGATGCTTGAGGACTCACTGCAAGCTTAAGCGGGTACTCATGGTAACTAGTACTTTTGAGTTAAGTTGTAGATATTAGGGCTTGATGCATGCTTACTTGCATATTAAGGTTTAGTATAGATCCCTTGTAATGATGTTATGATTTCCGCTGCTTTGATGATCTTTGGTTAGATGCTCTAGTTATATTGATTAATGTTTATAGTACTTTATTACTTTTGCTGCTTAGTATCCTCTGTTTTTGAGGAGTAGAGGTCTCAGGGGTCTTGTTCGAAGTGGAACAAGGCTGGGAGATGAACCGTTGAATTAATTACCAGTTAATTAATTCTCGGGGCGTTACAATATGCATGTGGTATGGATTAATTAATTAAATCAATTTGGATGGCCAAGTTCTGGTTTTAATAAGAGTAACAAAAGATATCCATGCTGGGTCCTTGGATTAATCAACATAGGGAACCGGGAGTATACACCATGCCTTAGGCCTTGTGTGTTTGTCGATTTCCATAGATTTATGCTTTCTTAGAGAACAACTTAGTATACACCCATGCTAAATCCTTTAAGAAAGAAAAGAATTAGAGTATACACCATGCCTAATTCATTGCTTAGGGAAATCAATAGCTTAAGGAGTATACACTATGCCCTTAGGTTGGCAAACATTAGGTAATCACAATATGATTGGATCATTGGCATATTGTTATATTAATTGAGCATGATTAGTGGTGGATATCAAAGCCTATACTTTTATTTATTTTTATTTCTTTTAAATAATATCAATTGTGTGACACTTTTGGTATTGTAATTTAGTTAATTAATTCTAAACGAAATTAACAATCTTCGTGGGATCGATCTCGTACTTGCTGCACTATATTACTGTTTTGATCTTGTTCACTTGCGAGTTAAAACGTACTAAATATTATCTATTAATTTAGGTAGTATTTGGCACAACACACCTATCAAGGGTGTTCTCGTTTATTGAGATCCCTTAGATGATTTTGAAATTAAGCAAGACCTAGCATCCCGAACCCACCAATTTTTACCCCATTGGACTTAGAAGTTTTGACTAAGTAAGAAAATGACCAAAATACCCCTAAGGACCAAATCCACTAGTTATGCTCGAACTTTGCTCTTTGAGCACATGGCCGTATCTCCAACTACGAACCAACTCCTGCGGCTCCACTAAACCCGAGTTTTCACAAACTTCTTGCATCTCTAAGCCCTCAATTAGCCTCGTACATTTTATTTGAGCTATACCCCAATCTACCCTACTTGAATTCTCAACATGAGATAAAACTCGCCTTAGCTCATTTACCCTAACCCGATATTTGGGGGTGAATTTCAATCTGTACGACTTAGACCACCTCTTTTGATAGTTGGGTAGGTGATAAGTGCTTAAATATTCATATTGAAGCCCCTTAATTTATATTTGTTAATCTCTTAGCTTTGTTAGTTTGTGCTATTTTATTTCATTTTTGTGTTTTCTGTGTTTTTGTAGGTCATGGAAGGAAAAAAAGCGTTTCTGGAAACGTTCCAGGCTTAAAGGGCAAATTGGGAGGACCTAGAAGATATGGTTAAGTTTAACCAAATAAAGGAAACGATTAAATTGGGATTTCTCAAATTGGAGTCAAAATCGGATTGGATTCAAATTTGGATTCTGCACATGTCTCGGTATTTTTGTCATAACTTTCAGCTCAAATATTGGATTGAGGTGATTTTAGTGGAATAGGAAAGCTAACTCAAAATGCTACAAATTATTATGAAATAAAATTTTCCTAATTCGGACGTACGCTATGCCAAAATTGCCCCGAAATAAAAGAACGCAAATCTGGATGAATCCTATTTCGATTTGGACTAGGATTGTCTCCTAATTTGACTAGGAGATAGAATTCCGAATTTCCTAAGTTTACTAGGGCTTCTAGGACTTTTATAAGGCCTATACCTCTTAGCTTCTAGGAAAAGGAGGGGGGGGGGGGGAGGGGAAGAGGCACAAGCTCTGGAAAGGAATTGAAGGGCTAGATCAAGAGGAGTTTGGGTTTTTTCTTACCCACCTTTATTTTTGTTATGTAGTTTATATTTTAATTGGGGCTAGATTGAAGCCCTAGTCATGTCTATTTAGGATTGCAATATTGACACCTTTGCTACAATTATACTTTGGACTATTTAACTTGATTAATTCATGGTTTCTTGAATTCCTCATATGTGTTTGCCTGATTAACATATGTATGTGGTATGAATTAGTTAATTAAATCAATTTGAATGACCGAGACCTAGGTTTAATAAAAGTAACAAAAGAAATCCACACCGGGTTCTTGGGTTAGTCAACATGGGGAACCGGGAGCAGACACCCATGCCCTAAGCCTCATGTGTTTGTCGATTTTCATAGATTTATGCTTTCTTAGAGAACAACTTAGTAGACACCCATGCTAAATCCTTTAAGAAAGAAAAAAATTTAGAATAGACACCCATACCTAATTTGTTGCTTAAAGAAATCAATAGCTTAAGGAGTAGACACCCATACCCTTAGGTTGGCAAACATTAAATAATCATAATATGATTGGAGCATTGGCATATTGATTTATTAATTGAGTATGATTAATGGTGGATATCAAAGCCCTACACTTTTATTTATCTTTATTTTTATTTATTTTAATAATATCAATTTTTTGACAATTTGATATTTTAATTAGTTATTTAATTCTAAGCAAAATTAACAATCTCCGTGGAATCGATCTCGTACTTGCTGCACTATACTATTGTTTTGATCTTGTGCACTTGCGAGTAAAACGTAGCAAATATTATCTATTAATTTGGGTAGTATTTGGACAGTAGGTCACACATAGAATTACTGTTAATAGTCTTAATTATTCAATTCAGGACTATGGCTCAGACTAGGGCTAGTGCAGCGGCCTCATCCTCTACTTACGCTGGTGTGGTCTTTTTGTGTGAAAAATATCAATAATAAAAATAACCACTCGCAATAGAACGAATCCTTATGGAATAGGGATGTTGTGTAAATTTTAAAACTCGCAAGTGCACTAATCGTTTGTAGTAAAAGGATTGCATGTGCGGGGTCAATCCTACAAGGAATTGTGTTTTTGATGACAAAATTTATCTAAACTAATTAAATCCTAACCTAGTCACAAAAATTGAGTGAGTTTTGAATAAAAAACAAAAGCATAAACTTAACAAGATTAAATAAATCAATGGATGATGCACTAAGGTTTTGTAATAAGCACTCACAAAATCATAGCAACATATTTCATGTTCATCAATATTCTCCGAAGTTTTCAATGACACATTTTATGTATGTTCTATTTTTGCTTAAAAAATTCATTAAATCATCCAAAGTGTCTGTTCTTTGTACAAATCACAAAGGATATCCGGTTTAAATTAAATCATTTAATGTATTTGTGCTTGGCAAAAATCACAAAGGATATCCAACTTAAACTAAATAATCCAATGTATCCATAGAACAAATCACAATGGATATCCAATAATTTAACCAAACAAAAACCGGCAATTAATTTAAATGAAATCGTTCAATTAATTGAATATAAATAGAACAATCAGAAATTCAATTCATATAGTCAGAAAAATATCAATTTACATGAAATGTTTTGTTGCTAATCATATGTGAGGCTTCATGTAACGACCCCGATGGGCAAATCAATTAACTAGTTTTTGACCTCATGCTTCGTCTCCCAGTCCTATCCCTTACAGGACAAGACTTAGGGATTTCACCCTATCATAAACGAAAGACCTCAATGGAAGACTTTCTAAAACTATAGGAAAAAGGGAAAAGTAAATAAACAACTACACAATTATATACCAGAGTAAACATAATGTCTCATAATATAAAATAGTTATCAAAGTGTATTGGTCATTAGACCATCATCAAAATAAGGGTTACAAACCATAACATCATTGTCTTAACAAAAGATTAACAAATCAAATCCAAAGCTTAAGTAATGCGAATGAGACTAAAATATTGATCATATCAGCACAGGTGGTTCCTCGGTCATCCCACATAGACTTCAACCATACAGGGTCCATGTCTTAAAAAACGACCTGAATCAGATCCTGTACAATCATCCAAGTTTACTCCAACGACATCCTTGTCTAATATAACTAAACTGCACAGATATTTGTAATAGAGGGGGGAAACACTTAAAATGACGGGGTAAGTGTGACGACCCATATGGGCAAATTAATTATCTAGTAATTGATCCAATGGCTCGCCTCCCAGCCCTGTTCCTCATAGAACAAGACTCAGGGATTTCAACTTTTCTCATCGTAACGAGAAAGCAGCAGTGGAAGACTTTACTAATACTAAGGGAATAACAGATAATAAATGAAATATCAGACAACATGCACTAGAGAAAATATAATAACATTAACACCATCACATAGATAATCACCAAATGTATTGGTTGTCAGACCATCATCAAGTAGGAGTACAGACCCAAATAAAACATAACATCATTGTTCTCCAAAGATTAACAGATTACAGCCTAGACTTAAGCTTAAGAAGAGCTAATGAGATCAAAATCTATATCATATCATCACGAGCAATGCCTCTGTCCTCCCACATAGTCCTAAGCCAAACGGGATCCATATCCTCAAAGATCACCCGTATCAAATCCAAAGTGATCACCCAAGTGAGCTCTGACGGCATCTTTGTCTAGTGCAGTTAAACCGCGCAATTATTCGTAATGATGGGGGAAAACATAAATAAAAGGGTAAGTCTAAGACTTAGTGATTTTTAACATAGATAATGCCCATGCTAGTTTAATAATGAACTCAAATGTTTCTATAAAGAAAATGACAGTTCCATAATGAAATTTCATATTATGAGTGATGTATGTATATAGAATATAGTATATGCATATGATATAAACAACAGTTATAGTTTTGCAGGATGGTCTATCCGAGATATTACCCTTTCTCAACAGGGTTGGTGCTTTCTCGAGGAACCTGTAGTACAATGCCGGTGCCCCAGCCATTGCACGCTACCGTACGTAACACTAGTGGCACGACCGAGTCCGACCTTGGGTGGCTCACATCGTTAATGACGTCAGTCCTGTAGTGACCGCCCGTTAAGGTTGTGCCAGCCACAAACAACCATTGGATCCAAGGCCCATATAAATCATACTTTTGACCATAAAGCTAACATGTATAGTAAGCCCATGGCCATTACTACCGCATGTATCGGTGTACCATGTCATATGATGCAAATTATCTTGTCTGTATTTTACATACATGTGTCTTTTACAAGTCCCACTTTATTAACATCTTAGCACAATGTTTTTCTCAAATGTCAGAGTTCATGTGCAACAAATATAATAGTGAGAATTGTAAAATATGCATGTTTTCTTGGTACACAAAATAGACGTGCAGTGCATGGAAAAAGTAATACCAAGCATTATGTGAGTTAAAACTCACTTGGATCGAAAAGTATCTCTGAGTAATTCGACTGATCCGAGTTCTCCAAATCTGTGAAAAATCTTCTATTAGTCCTATTTCTACCAAAACAACTATAAAGCAAGGAAAACAAGAGCTATGGGATGGTTGGTGAAAATAGGGCTTCCCTGTCACACTCTGGCCGTACGCCCCGGCTCGGGGCCATACGTCCATTGCATCACGACGGGCTGTAGTCTGGTCACGAGGCCGTACGTTCGCTCTGACATCTTTGAGGAAGAACCTCATTTTCTCTCCACTGTCCACCTATTCTCCGACTCCTAAGGCCATCACAGACTCTCTAAGGTCTTCTAACTCAGATTGAAACCTCCATGCAAAGTAACAACGCTAAGCTTAACAAAACACTAGCATAAGCAAGATTTAAGATGCAACTAAGCTAAAACTAGAACTAGCTACAACAAAACAACAATCAAGCAGCATAACGACCTATTAAAAAGCTAAGGAACCGAACGTTACCTCCTTGAAGCAAAACTGCAAGAGTTTCCCCTCACAAAAGCTCTAAAACACACAAAGACCACACAAACACTCACAAAAGCACACACTAGCAGCTTGGGGGGGGGGGGGGGTGTCTGAAGAGTGTGAGAAACGAAGGGGGTAGGGGCCTATTTATAGGAGAGGGCTGCCACCAACTCCCTGAAAAGCAGCAGATGTTTGCCCAGCCCTAGCTTACATCTGGTGGTTCTTGCCTAGCGGTCCAAAGGCCACCTTGTACATCCAGGTATTAACCACAGGGTATTTCAAAAATTAGCGTACGTCCAGTGGTCCCACGTACGTCCATTATATGGTTTGCAGAGCATATGTCCGGTGGTCCCCCACCGTATGTCCGCGCTAAAAACAATAGCGTACGTTCGCCTGACCTAGCATACGTCCACACTACAGTCCAAATCACCCCTTAAAGTGGTTTTAGTGACTGAAAGCCCAAATTCATCCCCTAACTAAGCTACTTATGCCTAGTTAATTATTTGGGTCATTATAGTAAGTCTAAAGACTTGGTGAATGTTAACGCATATAATGCTTATGCTAGTTTAGTAATGAACTTTAATTTTATAAGTATGCAATAGTTCTATCATGACATTTTTCTATAGGTATGATATAGATATAAGATATAAGATATAAGATATGTGCATATAATATAGAGTGACAATCATAGTTCAATAGTATGGTCTACCCGAGATTTTATCCCTTCTCAGTAGGGTTGGCGCTATCCCAAGGGACCTGTAATACAACACTAGTGCCCCGAATATTGTACGCTACTATTCATAACACTAGCGGCACGATCGAGTTCGACCTTGGGTGGCCCACACCGCTAATGATGTCCGTCTTGTAGTGACCGCCCATTAAGGCTGCGTTAGTCAAGAAACAACCATTGGATTCAAGGCGCATATAACACACACATTTGACCATAAAGTTAACATGTATAGTAAGACCATGCCCGTTATCTTGCACGTACCGGTATACCATATCATACGATGTAAATTATCTTGTCTGTAATTTACATTCATGTTTTTAAAATCTCACTTTCTTAACATATTCAGCATAATATTTTTTACAAAAAGCTAGAGTTCATGTGCAACAAAGTGTATATTGTGAGAGTTGTAAATATGCATGTTTTTGGTATACAAAATAGTCATGCAGTGCACGGAACATAATAGTGAGCATTATGTTTGTTAAAACTCACCTAGGTTGTATAACGTCTCTGAGTATTTCAAATGATATGGGTTCCCCAAATTTGTGAAAAACCTTCTATTAATCCTATTTCTACTAAAACAACTTCGTAACAAGAAAATAGGAGCTGTCGGATGGCTGGTCAAAACAATGTTTCCTAGAACACTTTGAATCATATGTCCGGCCTTGAGACCGTACGTCCGCTCTGAGGTTTTCAAGTAAAACCTCATCTTGTCCATTCGTCCTCCTAGTCTCCAAATCGATTTCTAAGGCTATCAAAAGGCTTCCTAACTCAAAATGAAACCTCCATGCATCTGAAATCACATTAAACGAAGATAAACGCTATCCTTACCAAGATTAAAGCACAACCTAGCTAGAACTAAAACTAACAACATAAGACAACATTTAAGCAGCATAATAACGTAGAAACAAGCAAAGCTTAAGGGTGTTACCTCCTTGAAGTGAAACTTCAAGAATCTCCTCTCCGATAGCACCGAACTCACAATCCTTACAAAACATAATCACATAGAAGGATTTTCGCTAAGCCTAGAGGCTGTTTGGGTTAGAAAAACGTAGGAGGTATTTATAGCTGAGGGTGCTACCAACCCACCTTAAAAGTAGCGGATGTCCGAGTACTATGGAGTCTACATCTGGTACTATTTACACAGCAGTCCAAAGGTTGTAGCGTATGTCTAGGTATTTTCCAAGGGGTATACCAAAAGTAGTGTACGTTCATGTGGTCCCCAGCGTACATCCGTGTACTATTTGCAGGCGTACATCTGGTGGTCCCTGATGTACCAAAAATAAAAGTACTTGCAAGTGTACGAGTCGTATGCAGTAAAGTGAGCGTAAAAATGCAAGGTCGATCCACAGGGAATTTGTGTTCTTGCAAAAGATCAATTTTCTATTCGAATAAATCCTATTTTAACCTAGTTCTGCAGTTGGTCGTGCAATGGTGACAAAACTAAATTAAATGATGATTTAAACAACAATCAAAATAAAATACCAAGGTTTCCGAATCCACCTCGCCAAATTCACACTACACTCTTGCGTTTACACATACAATTAATATTGGAAACATTTTAACAAAGTTCAACAGTTGTGATCGTGCACATAAAATCATTTGATGAATCCATCCGTTTAAAGGATCACAATGAGTATTTAATTGAAATCAAATCATCCACCGTATCCGTAGATCACTATGGATATTAGTCTCAATCCAATCACTTGATGTACCCCCAGACAAAACACATCGAATATTAAACTATGCACGAAATCAAAAATGATGCTTAATCTCATAAAATAAATCAAGCAATTAATGAGACTTTGAACAACTACTTTATTAAATATTGAATTGTAGCATAAACAGCGAAAATGTAAATGTGAATCAATGACGAGGCTTCATCTTCAACCTTAGTTGAAGGTTTAGCCCCTCATGATCACAAAAGACATAACAATATCAAATGAATTCATGAAGAAACAAAACTTACAAAGAAAAGCGTTCGAAAAGCTCAAGAACGACTCTAGGTCGAAGTTTTTGGACTCTACGGTGTCCCCCGGTGCGTTTACAATGAAAAAGATTGTATTTATAAGCTAATTCTAGGGTTTTAATGTTGTCAGGTCTGCCGAGTGTGCTCAATCGCCCTCTAGGTGCGCTCGACCGCACTCGAGCGTGCATTTCCAGTGTTTATGGGCACAAGTGCGCTCGATCACACTATATGTGTACTTGAGCACAGATGCTTCAGAATTGGCCAAATCTTGTGAAATATGAATTTGTAGATATTTGAGTTAGCTTTCCAATGACACCAGGATCACTCCAATGGGTGTTCTATAACTTTAGATATGGCCGTTTTGGTGGGACTCATCGGGTGCGAATCATCGCTCGACTCAAATTTGCTTCCAATGCTCCCCGAATTGTCTTAAGTCCCAGAATTAATGTAATTAGCCCTAGATGTACCTTAGCAACCTGTAAAACACTAAAACACTGAAATTAACCAATAACATCAGAAAATAACAAAGCTAAGGGGCCCAAATATGCAATATTTGGCACTCATCAGTCCCCTCACATACGTCCGCACTAGAAACAGGAGCCTATGTCCACCAACCCTAGATGCATTTGATAAAAATTTTAAATTGCCCCTTTAGTGTCCTTAGTGACCCAAAACCCAAATTAACCTTCTAACTAAGCTACCGAAGCTTAGTTATTTGTTTGGGTCACTACACTTCATCCTCAACCTTAGTTGAGGGTTTAGCCTCTCAAGTAATTGGAAGAAAATACAACAATTTGGGAATCCATTGAAGTTGAGAAGCTTACAAAGAGAAAACTTAAATTGAGAGCCACCAAAAACTAGAAAACCCTAAGCCTTTTTGCCCCTATTATCTTGAAAAATCGTCCCTAGCAGCCTCCTTCAACCTCTCCCTTTGTTTTCCTCCATCTTTTTCTTTTATATCCCTATTTCTAGGGTTTTGTGGCCAAAACAACGCTGGGTAGAGTTTTTGAAAACTACTTATTTGATGCATCCATCTAGATGCGAGTTCTCACCATCTGGACAGGTGCCCTCGAGTGTGCTCAAGTGCATGTGTAGTGACCCAAATATTTAACTAAGCATAAGTGGCTTAGTTAAAGGGTTAATTTGGAATTTGGGTCACTAGGATCTGCCAAAAGGGCATTTTGGGGAATTAGACTTCTGGACCGAACGTATGCTAGGGTTGGCGGAAGTACGCTCCTGTCTTTTAGTGCGGACGTACGTTGAAATGCCGGACGTACGCTGTTGTCTATAGTATGGTCATACGGTGGTCCCCCACCGGACTTACGCTCTATAAATAGTACAGCCGTACTCTATGAATAGTACAACAGACGTACGTCAAAAGTACTGGACAGACGCTACTTTTTGGAATACCCTCCGGGTATACCTAGACATATGAGACAGCCTTTGGACCGTTGTATAATAGTACCGGACGTACGCCACTTTGGCCAGACGTCTGTTGCTTTCTGGCTCTATAAATACCCCTTCACCCCCTCTCCCATTTCACCCCAAATTCACCCTTCATCCCCTCTCTTTGCCCCTAGGCTGCTTGTAGGCCGTTTCGTAAGTGTTTGTGAGTGTTTTGTGAAGGTTTCATGAGTGTTTCGATGCTACCGGAGGAGGAACTCTTGAGGTTTTGCTTCAAGGAGGTAACGCTTGGTTTCCTTAGCTTTTTAATACGTCGTTATGCTGCTCGATTGTTGTTTCATATAGCTAGTTGTAGTTGTTAGCTTAGTTATGCTTTAATCTTGCTTAGGCTAGCGTTTTGTTAAGCTTAGTGTTGTTACTTTGCATGGAGGTTTTGATCTGTATTAGGAGGCCCTAGGGAGTTTGTGTTGGCCTTAAAAGTCGGAGAATAGGGGGACAATGGAGATAAAATGAGGTTTCCCTGAAAGACGTCGGAGCGGACGTACGGTCTCATGACTGGACGTATGGCCCTTCGTGTCACAATGGACGCACGGACCCGAACCGGGACGTATGGTCAGTGTGTGACAGGGAAACCCTATTTTCACCAGCCATCCCATAGCTCCTGTTTCCTTATTCTAGTGTTGCTTTAATAGAAATAGAACTGATAATAGGTATTTTCTCAGTATCCAAGGTTATGGAGCCTCAAGGAAATTACATGGAGAAGCTTTATGGCCCGGGTGAGTACAAACTCACATGGATGCTTTGTTATTACTTTTCCTGCATTGCACGTATTTTATATATATGTCAAACATGCATATTTTTCAACTCTTATGAAATACATTTTGGAACTACGGGTAACTCTCTTTTGTGAAAACATGTGTCTGTTAACAAGATAATAATGAGACTTGTAAAACTGTGCATGTAAAAGACTGATAAGTCTAATTGCATCGTATGACATGGTACACCGGTATGTGCGGTATAATGGCCATGGGCTTACTATACGGGTTAGCTTTATGGTCAATGTGTGCGTGTGTGGGGGCTTTGGATCCAATGACTCGCAACCAACTTTGCTGCCATTCCCAATGGATGGTCACTATAGGACGGACGTCATTAGCGGTGTGGGCCACCGGAGGTTGAACTTGATCATGTCGCTAATGTTATAAACGGTATGTTTCGTGCAATAGCTGGGGCACTGGCATTGTACTACAGGTCCGTCGGGACAGCGTCAACCCTGCCGAGAATGGGTAATATTTCGGGTAGACCATATTGTTGAACTATTACTGTTACTCATGATTATAAGCATATATTATATTATATATATCTCACCTGCATGATAACTGTCTTCTTATAATATTGCATGTGTTTTATAAATAAAAGAATCCACAAATTAATGACGGGTACGTCATGTGGATTTTTACTCACTAAGTAGTCGGACTTACCCTTGTATTATTTCACTTTTTTCTCCATATGTACGATTATGTTGTTATAGATAGTTGATACCGTGAAGCATCAGGTTCTTGTGGAGGATTTGATCCAGGAGATACTTGAAGACTTATTGCAAGCTTAAGCGGGTACTCATGGTAATTAGTACTTTTGAGTTATGCTGTAGACTTAGGGTTTGTTGCATGCTTGCATGTTAAGGATTAGCATAGATCCATTGTAATGATGTTATGATTTCCGCTGCTTTTATGATCTTTGGTTAGACACTCTGGTTATAATGATTAATATTTATAGTACTTTATTACTTTTGCTGCTTAGTATCCTCTGTTGTTGAGGAGTAGAGGCCCGGAAGTCTTGTTCGGAGTGGAACAAGGCTGGGAGACGAACCATTGAATTAATTACCAGTTAATTAATTCTCGGGGCGTTACAGCATGTCTGTCCGGACGGGTGTTGCTTCCTTGGTGGCTTTCTTCAAAAAACTAGCATTTGTCACATTAAATCCACTATTTTCCCTTGGCAACCTTCAAAATACTAAAATTACAAAACTAAAACAAATGTTAGATTATAACACAGATAAAGTATTAACATATGCAAATTTAAGGGTTCAAATATGCAATATTTGGCATTCATCAAATACCTCCAAACTTACATATTGCTAGTCCTTTAGCAATACAAAACTAAAAATAAAAGGAAAGCATGAAACATAAATCCTCTTTTGTGGGAGAGACGATTGCAACAAGCCTTTTAAACCCCTAGGCATCCTTAGTAGACGAGTGAAGTGTCGTAAGGGTTTAATAGAAATGATACCCATAAACATTTTCGGCACTATGTTATTGGAAAGAATGAAGTTGCACACAAATAATGGTTCTTCTTCATGAGCAAGCTTAAAAAGACAAACTCCATCTTCAACATCTTTAGGGCATCCAAAATCAAATTACTCATACATGGACAATTGAGACATTATATGTTCAGATAGGTGCAAAGTTAAAATTGAAAAGAAAAGCTCACAAATGACCCTTAGATGCACTGGAATGTGGCTGCTGAAGATTCTGTCAAGGTGTGCTTGATCGCACTTCAGGGTGCGTTCGATCGCACTGCTGAAGAGAAGAGCGAACGCAGGGCAGAAGGTTCGATCGCAGCAGCTTGTTGTGGGCAGCATTGCGAACGATCGCACACGGGCTGTGATCGATTGTAGTAACAGAATGGGCACTTGCAGAGCTGAACGTGAACTCGAACAAAAAGATTAAACTACGAAAATTGAAAATAAAGAAAAGCAAAAACAAAAATAAAGATTAAGCTAAACCAAATCCTTAAAATTTAATAACTAAACCGTTAAATAGTCCCCGGCAACGGCGCCAAAAATTGATGTGGTTATTTCGTGACCAAAATAATCAATAATAAAATACCACTCGCAATAGGACGAATCCCGTAGGATATGGCTATATTAAGGGTGTCGAACCTCAAGGACTGTGGGGGTTTCGTTATTAAATTCGAAGAACAAAATTTAACCTAATTAATTAAAAGAGATTTGATTTGTTTTGTGAATTGAGAGTGCATGAAAATAAACGAAAAATTAAAGGGAATAATATCAGAGAGAGAGAGTAAGGTACCGATTTCACCACACTCTGCACAACAATGGTAACTGTAGTTAATTTTAGAAACTCATGCTATGTATGTTATAAAATAACAAGAAAATACATATTAAGGGATAAGAATAATCTATCTTCGGTTGGCACGGATCGTCCACCTAACCACTAAGATGCGGCACGACCCGTCTTCCCTAGGCATAAACTATAAAATCCCTTAATAAGTTTTATATGATTAACGGAAAAGTATAACCCATCTTCGGTTGGCACGGATCGTCTACCTAAATTATTTTAAACTAGGGTGTAGTACGACCCTTCTTCCCTAAGCATGGTCTATCTAATCCTATTAATCATATGCATATTAAAACCTATTGTATAACCATCAATCTTATAATCATAGAAAATAAGATTGATTGAGTTCAGTACAGGCAAAATAATTTCTAAGACAAGAAGAGAATTTCGCAAATATTGATTTTGGAATTGAATAACAATTGCATTGATATTAAGAATAGAATTCAGATGTTGCAATCCTCACAGTTATGAAATCAACATACATAAAACAAATTAACTAGAATCAAATACAATCACCATTGTGCTTGGAGAGGGTTACATCGATACCCCACAAAGGGGGTTTAGCCACTCATGATGATGAATAAAATCCAAGGGATTTTGATGCAATTTGCTTTCTAAGGAAAATGAACCCTTTTTACAATGTATAAGAGCCTATTTATAGGGACTAGGAAACCCTAGAAACCCTAAAACCCTAATTACAGTCATAGGTTAGTTTCCCACTTCAAGTAGGAAACTTTACAATCACATTCACGCTATAAAAAGGCGCCTGCCGTCTGAAGGATCCCTGAGTGCGATCGATCACCAGGGTATGCAATCGATCGCAGATGCGATCGATCCTAGGTGAGCAGCGATCGTTCGCCAGCACAGAATGGTGCCAACTGTCCTTTTTAGTCCAATTTTCAACGGAACTCATGTATTTGACCTGAAACAGAAAAACAAAATAACATCAAACAAATAACAACGCTAAGGAATTAACGTATGCGAGTTAAGGGGTGTAAATTAAGGGCTAAAATATGAATATTTTGGCACTTATCAGACAGCACGTAAGGAGCAACCGACGATTTGTTTCCAGCACATGGAGGAAAGGTTTGGTGGTCTAATCGTTCCTAAGAAAGGGCATGTGTGCACCCAACACAGGGTCCCTACCGATCACTTAGCCGACATGGATGGTCCGAACATTCGTCGTCGTCAACCAAGACCGTGGTACACAAGGGCGGAAGATAAATTTATCGCTGAACATCAACGACACATGGAGGAGTAATTCACGATTTTGGGGGATCAAATCAAAGCCCTCACTACCCAATTATCCAACATGGGTGGTCACAATGGGAATAGATCCAGAAACCCTTTTGAGGAGCGTTGAACGCATGAACGTCAGCACCATGTGCAAGCTCATGCTACTCAGTGGGTGAACGGGTTCAAACTCAATATTCCAGAATTCCAAGGGATCTACAACCCAAAGAATACCTAGATCGGGTAGCGGCAGTTGGAGAGGTTCTCGACTTCAAGGAAGTGCCTAAAGATCAACGTGTTTCTTTGGTTGCAACCAAATTAATTGATGAAGATTTATCGGTAGATTGGGCATCTCCACCAATCTATGGCATTTATCCTGACGAAGAGGATCTATTGGAGGAGGTAAACTTAGTTCTTGACACCATAAATATCGTTGAAGGGAATGATGTGCACCTTGTGTTTGAAGAAAGTCCAAGTAGTGAAATATCTCAATGGGGTCTTAAAAAAATTAATTATGTTGATTTTCTTGGATTGAAACTTTTCTATCAACTTTTTTCTGAACAAAATCTTGACGTTGGTGTTGGCATGGTGGAGGAAATTGGTGTGAATAACTTCAAATATAATACTCAAAGTTATGTTATGAAGATTTGCAAATTGTTTATGTTTCGGTATCAAATTGCTTTGATGTTAAAAAGTATGAGATGGAATGGATTGGTTGGGCATCCAAAGGATCGTGGAAAGAACCGGCGAAATTCATGGACGAATTCTCTCCAACAGGGGGAGAATGAAGTAGGGTGAAAATTAACCCCTACGAACTTTGATGATGAGGATGTGAATTCATGGGCGAATTCTCCGAAACTCTCGTCATTCTATCTATCTTATCTTTCAGTCTTATATTTGAATTAGGTTTCTTTATTAGTCTTTATTTTATGTTTTATTAGGTTTAGGGTTTTGAGAGTTTTTAATTTGTGTTTTATTAGGTTTAGGAGTCTTGGGCTACAAATATATGCTTATAGCCTCCAGTATAGCTATGACGCCCCGCCCGATGGGCAAGTCAATTAACTAGTAATTGATCCCACGGCGCGCCATCCCAGCCATGTCCCTCCAGAACACGACCTCCGGGAAATCACTTTCCTTGTCGTAACTAGAAAACTGCAGTGGAAGACTTTACCAAGACTATGGGATTAAAAGACAATAATAAAACATCACACAGCAATACCAGAGATAAGTACTACGTCATCATAATATTATAAATAGTTACCAAATGTACTGGTCATCAGACCATCAGTAGAAAATAGATACATCCCAAAATAAACAACTGTCAACATAGTTCACAAAAGATCAACAAATTAAAGCCTAGACTTAAGCTTAAGCAGGGCTAATGAGATCAAAATCTCTATCATGTCTGCAAGAGCAGATCCTCCATCTTCCCACATAGTCCTAAGCCAAACGGGATCCAAATCCTCAAGGATCAACCGTATCAGGTCCTGAGCAATCACCCAAGTAGTCTCCGACGGCATCTTCGTCTAGTGCAGCTAAACTGCGCAATTATTCGTAATGATGGGGGAAAAACATAAATAAAAAGGGTAAGTCTAAGACTTAGTAATTTGTAACGCAGATAATACTCATGCCAGTTTAGTAATGAACTCAGATGTTTAATAAACAAAAGAAGTTCCATCATGACAGCTTATTTATACATGATATATATAGTAATGATATATGCATACAATGTAAACAACAGTCATAGTTCAACAGTATGGTCTACCCGAGATATTATCCCTTCTCAGCAGGGTTGATGCTGTCCCGAGGGACTTATAATACAATGCCAGTGCCCTAGCCATTGTACAACATACTGTACGTAATGACGTCCATCCTATATCAAGTCCGACCTCGAGTAGCCCACACCAACTAATGACGTCCGTCCTATAATGACCGAGTCATTGGGAATGGTTGCACCAAGGTCACAAAACCAATGGATCCAAAGCCCCGTATAACACACATTTGACCATAAAGCTAACATGTATAGTAAGCCCATGGCCAATACTACCGCACGTACCGATGTACCATGTCATATGATGCAATTATCTTGTCTGCATTTTACATGCATGTCATTTTACAAGTCTCACTTGGTTAACATCTTCAGCACAATATTTTTCTCCAAATGATAGAGTTCATATGTAATAAGTATAAACTGTGAGAGTTGTAAAATATGCATGTTTTCTCGATACACAAAATAGATGTGCAGTGCATGGGAAAATAGCAATGAACATTATGTGAGTTAAAACTCACCTAGATCGAAAAGCGTCTCTGAATACTCCGAAAGATCCGGGTTCTCCAAATTTGTGGAAAACCTTCTATTAGTCCTAATCCCACTAAAACAACTCCAAGGTAAGGAAAATAGGAGCTATGGGACGTTTGGTGAAAATAGGGTTTTCCTGTCACACACTGACTGTACGTCGGGGCTCGGGGCCGTACGTCCACCGTGTCATGACGGGCTATACGTCCGACACAGTACCGTACGTCCGCTATGTGGGTTCTCAAGGAGAACCTCATTTTCTCTCCACTGTCCACCTATTCTCCAATTCCCAGGGCTACTAGAAACACCCTAAAGCATCCTAGTCTAGTTTACAACCTCCACGCAACGTAACAATGCTCAGCTAACGAAAATGCTAACCCAAACGAAATACAAAGCGTAACTAAGCTAGCAACTACAACTAAACATAAAACAAGCAGCATAACGACATATTTAAAAGCTAAGAATCGAACGTTACCTCCTTGAAACAAAACCGCAAGAGTTCCGCCTCACGAACGTTCCGAAACACCCAAACGCCTCACACTCGCTCACAAAATACTCACAACACTTTGGAAACTCACACCAGCAGCCTAGGGGCATCTAAAAACAAGTGAGAAACTAAAGGGGGTAGGGGGTATTTATAGGAAAGGGCTGCCAACAACTCCCCTATCAAAGTAGCGGAAGTCTAGCCAAAGTGCAGTACGTCCGGTGATCTTCGCCCAGCGGTCCAAAGGCTGTCTCATACGTGCAGGTATGTAGTGACCCAATTATTAATTAGGCATAAGTAGCTTAGTTGGGGGAGTTAATTTGGGCTTTGGGGACGTACACTGCTGTCTATGGTGCGGACGTACAGTGGGGGACCACCGGACATACGCTCTGCAAATTGTACAAGCGGACGTAAGTGGGTCCACCGGACGTATGCTACTTTTTGAATACCCTCTGGTTAATACCTGGACGTACGAGGCAGCCATCGAACCACTGGGCAAGAACCACTGGACGTACGCCCCTTGGCCTGACGTCCACACCTTTTTTGGGCCTATAAATACCACCCCACCCCCTCATTACACTTCACTCATTTTCATACGCCCCCAGGCTGCCAGAGTGTTTCCAAAGTGTGTTGAGTGTGTTGTGAGCGTGTGTGTGAGATATTTGCAAGTTTCGGAACGTTTGTGAGGCGGAACTCTTGCGGTTTAGTTTCAAGGAGGTAACGTTCGATCCTTAGCTTTTAATTACGTCGTTATGATGCTCGTTTCATGTTTAGTTGTAGTTGCTACCTTAGTTGTGCTTTAAAATCCGTTTGGGTTAGCATTTCGTTAGCTTAGCATTGTTACGTTGCATGGAGGTTGCAAACTAGACTAGAAAGCTTTAGGGTGTTCCTAATAGCCCTAGGAGTCGAAGAATAGGCGGACAGTGGACAGAAATTGAGGTTCTCCCTGAGGACCCACATAACGGACGTACAGTGTTGTGCCAGACGTACGGTCCGTCGTGACACGGTGGACATACGCTCTCGAGCCCGGACGTATGGTCAATATGTGACAGAGAAACCCTATTTTCACCAACCGTCCCATAGCCCCTGTTTTCCTTACTTTAGAATTGTTTTAGTGGAATTAGGACTAATAGAAGGTTTTCCACAGATTTGGAGAACCCAGATCTTTTGGAGTTTTCGGAGACGCGTATCAATCCAAGTGAGTTTTAACTTACATAATGTTCATTGCTCTTTTCCCATGCACTGCACATCTATTTTGTGTATCGAGAAAACGTGCATATTTTACAACTCTCACAGTTTGTACTTATTGCACATGAACTCTGTCATTTTTGAGAAAAATGTTGTGCTGAACATTTAACCAAGTGAGATTTGTAAGATGACATGCATGTAAAATACAGACAAGAGAATTGTATCGTATGACATGGTACACTGGTACGTGTAGTAGTAATGGCCATGGGCTTACTATACATATTAGCTTTATGGTCAAATGGCTGTGTTATATAGGGATTTGGATCCATTAGTTTCGTGACCTTAATGCAACCATTCCAAATGGTTCGGTCATTATAGGACGGACGTCATTAGTTGGTGTGGGCCAATCGGGGATGGACTCGATTGTGCCCTTAACACTACATATGGTATGTTATGCAATGGCTGGGGTACTGGAATTGTATTATAGGTCCCTCGGGACAGCATCAACCTTGCTGAGAAAAGGTAAGATCTCAAGTAGACCAAACTATTGAACTATGACTGTTGATTATATCATATGCATATATCATTACTATACATATATCACGCATAAATAAGCTGTCATGATGGAACTGCTTTTGCTTATTAAACATTTGAGTTCATTACTAAAACTGGCATGGGTATTATCTGCATTAAAAGTCATTAAGTCTTAGACTTACCCCCTTTTATTTATGTCTTTCCCCATCATTATGAATAATTGCGCTGTTTAGCTGCACTAGACGAAGATGCCGTCGGAGACTACTTGGGTGATTGCTCAGGACTTGATATGGGTGATCTTTGAGGATATGGATCCCGTTTGGCTTAGGATGATGTGGGAAGATGGAGGATCTGCCCGTACAGACATGATAGAGATTTTGATTTCACTAGCTCAGTTGAAGCTTAAGTCTAGGCTTTGATCTATTGATCTTTTGTAAACTATGTTGACAGTTATTTCTTTTGGGGATGTATCTATTTTCTTGTTGATAGTCCGATGATCAGTACATTTGGCGACTATTTATGATATCGATGATGTAGTACTTTATCTCTGGTATTGCTGTGTGATGTTTCAATTACTATCTCTTAATCCCATAGTCATGGTAAAGTCTTCAACTGCAGTTTTCTCGTTACGACGAGGAAAGTGATTTCTCCGAGGTCATGTCCTAGAGGGACATGACTGGGATGGCACGTCGTGGGATCAATTTCTAGTTAATCGATATTCCCAACGGGTGGGGCGTCACAAGGTATTAACCAGAGGGTATTCAAAAAGTAGCGTACGTCTGGTGGTCTCATGTACGTCTACCTGTACGGTTTGCAGAGCGTACGTCCGGTTGTCCCCACTATACATCTACACTCTAGACAGTAGCGTACGTCCCCCCAAAAGTCCAAATTGCCCCTCTAGTGTCCTTAGTTA
>CM017324.1:13271803-13296050 GCA_006937295.1 Carpinus fangiana
TTATAAAAATGGAAAGTTACCTATCTCGAGTATCATTAGGACGTCAATATAACGGTCTAGCTAATAGTCCCCTCAAGTAGATTCTTGAAATTCCTTCACTTCGTATCCATCAAAATATATGGTATTTATCATATCCATCAAAGTACTAGTTACCATGAGTACCCGCTTAAGCTTGTAATAAGTCCTTAAGCACATTTCGGATCGAATCCTCCAAAATAACCGAATGCTTCGCGGTATCCACTATCTATAACAGCATAGTTGACCATATGGAAAATAAAGGAAAATAATACAAAGGTAAGTCCGATGACTTAGTGAGTAGAAATACACATGACGCACTCGTCATTAAATTGTGAACTCAATTATTTACAAAGCACATGCCATACTATGAGATAACAGTTTGTCATGAATGTGATATATATATAAAATATGCTTGGGGAAATTACACTTTACCCTCCTTAAGTATCTACCGATTTGCACTTTTGCCTCCAAAGTTTCAAATGTGACACTATACCCTCCAAACTTTCAAATTGTGGCAATTCAACCACTTTGACATTTTTTTTTTCTCAAAATGCCCCTATCACATATTTTATTTTATTTTAAAAACAAATCCAAAAAAAATAAAAACCAAAAAAAATAAAAATAAAAATAATAAAATATGTGATGGGGGCATTTTGGGGAAAAAAAAGGTCAAAGTGATCAAATTGCCACAATTTGAAAGTTTGGGAAGAGGGTAAAGTGTCACATTTGAAACTTTGGAGGCAAAAGTACAAATCGGTAGATACTTCAGGGGGTAAAGTGTAATTTCTCATATATGCTTATAATCATGAATAACAGTAATAGTTCAACAGCATGGTCTACCTAAGATATTACTCATTCTCAGTAGGGTTGAAGCAGTCTCGAGGGATTTGTAGTACAATGCTGATGCCCCAGCTATTGCACGGTTGCCGTACATAACATTAGCACCACAACCAAGTCCGACCTTGGGTGGCCCACATCGCTAATGATGTCCATCCTATAATGACCATCAATTGGGAATGGTTACGTTTTGATCACGAATCCATTGGATTCAAAGTCCACACACACACATTTGACAATAAAGTTAACCCATATAGTAAGCTCATGACCATTATACAGCACATACTAGTGTACCATGTCATACGATGCAATTAGTCTTATCAGTCTTATACATGCATAGTTTTACAAGTTTCATTATTATCTTATTAATCGACACACGTTTTCATAAAAGAGAGTTCCCAATAGTTCTAAAATATAATTCATAAGAGTTAAAAAATATGCATGTTTAATATATATGAAATAGATATGCAATGTAGGAAATGTAACAACAAAGCATTCATGTGAGTTTGTACTCACCCAGGTCGTAAAGCTCATCTATATAACTTCCTTAAGGCTCCATAACCTCGAATACTGAGGAAATACCTATTATTAGTTTTATTTCTACTAAAATAATTCTAGAATAAGGAAATAGGAGCTATGGGATGGCCGATGAAAATAAAGTTCCCTATCACACTCTGGGCCGTACGTCCAGGCTTGGGGTTGTACGTATACTGTGATACTTCGGACCGTACGTACACTTCGAGGTTTTCAGGAAGAACCTCATTTTCTCCATTCGTCCTCCTATTCTCTAAACCAACTCCTAAGCCTATCAAAGGGCTTCATAAGGTCTTCTAAGTCGAAATGAAACCTACATGCAGGGCAATCATGCTAAGTTAACAAAACGCTAATCTAAACAAGATTTAAAGTATAACTAAAGTTAAAACTACGACTATCAATACAAGACAATAATTGAGCAGCATAACAACGTAATTAAAGAGTTAGGCAACTGAGCATTACCTCATTGAAGTGAAACTTCAAAAACCTCCACTCCACTAGCTTCGAAACACACAAAACCTCACAAACACTCACACATTGAGGATTTTCGCAGCCTAGGGGCTCCAGAGGGGTTAGGGGTGAAAATGGGTGTGAAATGGGTGAGGGGTATATATAGGGCCAAAAAGCAGCGAACATCCGATCATAAGGACGTACGTCTGTGTACTAATACATAGCGGTTCAAAGGCTGCTTCATACGTCCAGGTATTACCTAGTGGTCAATCTAAAAAGTAGAATACGTTCGACACTTTTGAGCATACGTCTATGTATTGTTCATTTGTTAGTGTATGTCTAGTGGTCCCCTCGAATACATCCGTACTAAAGACAGAAGCGTATGTTTGGTCCAGAAATCTAATTTCTCCAAAATGCCTTTATAACATATCCTAGTGACCAAAAGTCCAAATTAACCCTCTGACTAAGCTACTTATGCCTAGTTAATTATTTAGGTGACTACATATTCTCCAACTACATCTGGGAGTGGCTAGCGGGCAGCTACTGTTCATTCAATAATAAGTAATTTCACATGAGAATCACTAGAAAACCTCATTTCTTGATACGAGTAACCAGAAGGCATTGCTTCACCGCTTCTCGTGATGAATGTTACACAAGCCTTGCCACATCGACAAGTTGTATCAAAATTTAATTTTGTATTGTTGGGGGTTTAAAATACTACAAGCTAGGCACGTTGACTTGATGGCTTTTCCTCCATCTATCTGAATCAGATTTGGAAATTGTTTCATGGTTAAGAATATATTTTATAGATTTAGTGGTGCATATGTTAACAAGTGAGGTACTGAATGTGTTGCCACATTAATTAAAATTTTAAATGAAGCGACACTATGTACACCACAAACACCACAATCCCACAAACCTCCGACTCCTAAAACAATAAAAATAATTGAACAATAAAATGTTATTACAATGAAATCCCAATACCATTAAAATTACATAGACTTCAATAGAATGAGCGTACAGTTTGTATAAAAGTGAGCACCAACAAGATAATAGCCGCTATGGTAGCAGCAGTTCTCCAATGATTGCTAAAATAATCACGTATCAAGATTGCCTTCCATTTATGCGGATGATACTCATAGAATTCATTCAAAGCTTTACAGAGAGCTAAATAATCGCAATTCATGTTTATATATACATGATGTTTGCATAAATTGTTGAGCCAAGTAGTCACTTCATTGTTGTTGCCTACACAATTTAGCAAGATCCCCTTTTGAACAAGTAAATCCACATCTTTTGTAGCGTCGACAAGAAAATCCAATACACGAAAATAATCAAGAACATAAGCAGCATCCAGATAGCAACATTGCTCCAAAGCCATGAGGTTTCGAAATAAATAGACTCTATTATGGTTTAATCGAAATGGTGGTATTTCCAATACTCCGTTTGCGAATTTTAAGTCAAATACGCTTTTTTTTTTTACGGCCTTAGATTTCACTCCGGCCTCCTGCAATTTGCTTGCCGAGTACAGAAGTTCAACTGGAAAATCATCGGCTTTTCTGTTTGGTAGGCTTTTTGGTAGAAAACTGGTTCTTAAGAAATCAACGAAATGCATTATTTGCAAATTGGGATCATAAGGCATATCTCGAGTGTTGAAACGACGGTTGAAATGTTGAAAGCATTTAAAGGTAAGCTCTTTGAAAGAAAGGTAGTTAGAGAAAGAGAGAGATGGAAATGCAAGTTCGTATAGTTTCTCAATAACAAAGAAAGGAAGTTGATTTTCAAGCAGCCACAAGTCATCCCATAAAATTCTAATAGACCGTTGTGGTGCTATTATGTCATCGTCACTCACCAGATTCTTCCATTCTCCAGTTTCGGACTTCATGAGGAAAAACACAATAATGAAACTAGCATCCATCAGGATCATTTTCACGTAATCATCTCTGCTAAGCATGCTAGGCTCTTCATAACAACTACGGATATCGCTTTCCATAGTCCTTATATTTCTTAATGAATTCTCCACGTCTAGAGTTGATTCTTTCACCAATAGCTTGAAATATTTCACTTTAAGCTCTTCCATGGGTTTCAATCTTTCATCGCCATGATGAAAAGGCCCAATTGATATAAAATGAGGAGTGTAGGCTTCTTCGTTCCCTTTGCGAATAGGATGTGGAACCCTATAGTTACGACACAGACGTGGTGAGGGCAGCTGCCAGCTTTCTATCATTTGTGTGATGACATTTGCCAACGCTGTGTCTTGATGTTCATTTCTGACGGAAGCATTTGCTTCTGCAGCTGCTGATATTTCCATCTAGCAAGTTGCCTTTCTTAAATTCCCTAATAACAAAGACAAGGGTCACTAGCATATTAAAAACATTGGATGATAGTTCCCATGATGCTGCAAAATCGTGTGTTGTGTCTTGACCTTTTATTTTCTAAGTTCTAAGTATCTTTTAAATTCTTGATATTCACAAAATATTTAGAACTAAATTAGGATTTGATATGCTTCCAAACTCAACTTAATTATCAAACTGTTATGCGTCCTTTAAACGTGTAAAACATATATTTTTATAACACTTCTCCTAAAAAAAGGGAATATGTTTCTCGCATGCTAATTAAAAAAGCATGTGTTTTTTACATTCTAAGGACATATGACAAAATTATCAGTTGAGCTGGAACTTGGAAGAAATTGCTCCTAGATAATTTGTAAGAAATTTATGTCCTAAATGAGTATATTGAGAGACTGCCATAACTTTCTAAAATTACATAATATGGGAGTCTTTGGGGACCATATCCGCTTTTGAGCAACCTGTGCCTGTACGTGGTGCCTTGAATTTAATTTGTTCTAATAATTTTTTTAGAAGAAAAAAGAAAAGCTGAATTTGTAGTAAAAAAGCAAAGATGTCGATGGCTCAGAATAATTAAAAGAAACAAAAATTCGAATCCCTTCAAGCAAGAGGAAGTACGTTAAACCACAGCAAACGTACATAAGAGCAGATATAGAATGCTATACACCAGAGAGAGAGAGAGAGAGATATTATTCCACTGGTAAATAAAAAGTATCCCCTTCCCTTTCTCCCTTTATAATATCTCATAAAAAGAAAAATTAAAATTAAAATTGAAAAAAATAGAGGGTTTGGTTTTCACCTTTAAGAAACTCGATCGTAGACAGCTAGGCCTTCAGCCCCTGGAAAATTGGAAATGAAATGTAGATATGCCGTGTGGGTATGGGCCGTGTGGTTCTCAAACAATAGAAGGTTGGATTAATATTGGGAAATGCTAGGGGTTCTCTCAATGTGTTCTCCTGGGGTTCTCCTGATCTTATATGGAAAATAATTTTAATAGTAGGGCCATTAAAATTATATTTTTTTCTTAAATTATTTTCCATATAAGGTTAGGAGAACCTCAGGAGAACACATTGGGAGAACCCCTAGCATTCTCCTAAATTAAAAAGACGTTTGGGGGAAAAATACATTTGAGCCCTTTAACTATATTCACATTTCCACTTTTTAACTTTAAAAAATTTTAATATTGGGCCCTTAAGAAGTGCTAACGTAATATCTCGCTTTTTTTAACACTAATTCCTAACGGAGTGTCACAAAATTCAATAATAATCCCGACACTAAATATATTATGAGCCTCATGTTCTTGAGCATCCAAATGAAACAAAAAATTCGCTTTCTCAGGAAATTGGTAGCATGCATGCACTTAATCACAACCACATAAATTTATGGTATTTTAATTAGTTGATGTAACATATCTGGTACGGGAAATTCCTAATATGATTTTTTTTTTTTTTTTTACTTTTGTTTCCAATTGAAACATTTGGTTAAGTAATACTCATTGTCTTCCATTTGTGGGCTTTGCCTTTGCACACTTTTCCGGATGTGAAGCACAAACATTACTTCAAACATCATAGCAATAGGGTATAAATCAATGAAAAAATATAGAGGAAGAGAGAGTGGCGCATAAAGGATTATACTTATACATAACATTCTAAAAAATAAGCTTGTGGTGCCATGTAAGGGTAAAAAAGTGGGCGGTTAATAACTGACTGCTAATCGCTAACTGATTTTTTATTGTAGCCAACCAACTTTGCATATATATAGGCATGGTGAAGTAGAGATTTCACGAGTCATCCTTATACGGATGGACAAATGGGGGTTGTGAATTTGCCACATCGAATATTGACTTTGCATTTATAGTCTTGATAAGAATCCAACGAGCTACCTTTAATTCGTATCTATGATAAGTCCTGTTTTCATTGCTTTGGTGTCTATCAAAATCTATTTCATGAAGAAAAATGCGTGGTTCCCCCTTTCACTATTATTGTGGGTGTAGGACAATTCCCTTCATTGCTTTGGTATCTATCAAAATCTTATCTCATGAAGAAAAATGCGTGCATGGTTCCCTTTCACTATTATTGTGGGTGTAGGACAATTGCCATCTGTTATCTATTGTATATTGTGCGTTTATGACAATTCCCTTTCACTACATGCATACGTTAACTTACTTTCTAATTTCCAGCCCTTAAAAGATTGGTTTCATTGGGTAAGGTTGTCTTGTTGGTGGCCCTGCGTGTAGGGTAAACATTTTTTGTTGCCTAGTACTATATGAGCCTCATGTTCCTGAGCCCATCCAAATGGAACAAAAATTTTGCTTTCTTTGGGGAAAAAATGGATGGTTTTTTATCATCAGATACTAGGCCCTGCATTAGTGCATGGGAAGGAAACACAACCATGCACGTACTTATTTAATATTTAGCATCATCCTCAAACCTCTTTAATTTCATCACTGAAAATTCCTGCAACTCTCTTTTTGATCGAATGCCATTGATCCGCAACATAAACCACCACAATGCAACCAAGCTATAGCTGAATCCCTTTATGTTAAGATATAAGAATCTACAAGACAAACAATTATGAATTAATAGAAGAAACAAGCGATGCTCAAGAGTCCTATAATATTCCCAAGTCAAGTGCTTTGACTATCTACTACATCCTGTCGGGATCGATCCCCTCATTATTAAAAAACCGGGTTATTGCGGTTTTTATTTTTTTATTTTTCAAGTAGTTTACTTGAAAAGATGCATAATAAAGTTGTTTTATTATTGGACTTGGGACTAACTGGCATTTGCTTTTTTAAAATTTTATTTTATTTTATTTTTCTCTCTCTCTCTCTCCCACATTCGTTGTCTCTCTCTCATCTCTCTTCCTCAAAAAGCATATCTCTCTCTTCCCAGTTTTCACATAAATCTCTCTCGTCCTCTATAATCCAAAAGCTTCTAAAAATCCACGTATCTATCTATTGTTTTTGGTATTTTTAGTTTTTCCTCTTTTTTATTTAATTTTTTTTAAATGGTAATATTTTAATAACATCAAGGGCCTCTTAGAGAGAAAGGTGAAAAAAATGTCTAATTTAACACAGTAATTCATCAAGAGTCTTGATGTCGCCTTTTAAAATTTAATTTAAAGGCGTAAATGAATACGTAGTCATACTTTAGAGGGTTTCCTCTAAAAGTATATATATTTTTTTAAAATTTAAGTAGAATAAGCATTGACTTGAACTCACCTTATATTTCAGTACTCCTGACTTGTGCTAGCTACTGGCTTGCACTGTACAGTATCATAATCCCTAGAAATTAGGAACGAAATGCGAAGAAAAGGATCTTAAACGCATTGAAGAAAGAAAGTTTAGAGAGAAACACCTGTGGAAATATTTCGATATTTGATTGTAGCGATCGTAACTTCTCGGTCTCTAACTCATCATGGTCATATATGTACGGTGGTGGTAGCCGTTGCAGTGGAATTGGTGCTGTAGACAGAATAGTAGTAGATTCCAGGGTCATCTATTATTTTAATATCATATATATGTCCTGTTACTATTTTTACATGACACAAGCTGGATCCTAGATTATGATAACCATATTAAACAACGAAAATTTAAAGCTCAGGAGAAATTGCATTGCCAGAAATCAACATGCTTGATAAATGATGATATTATCATACTAGCTAGTAGTACTTGAGTCAAATTTAAAATTTTTAGAAGACTGCAATCCCACAAACCTCCATCTCCCAAAACAGTGAAAATAATCCAACAATAAAATTAATGGTTGGTTGAGATTGAAATCCTCTTATAGTAAAAATATATTTTGGATATATTTTAACAAAGAGGTTGATATTTTGAAAGTTTTCAGTTTGATTATAATATAACATATAACATGTTGAAATATTACTCAACTCGAAATTTTAAGTCCATGCATGCATACACTCGTCACTTTTTTTAAAAAAAAATGTTGTTTCAAGTTAAATATTTAAAATTTATCAGAACCGCTTTTGCTTTCAAAGTGTGAATAAAAATATGATAGCTAGCTATCGTTCAGGAATCAGGACATAAATGTTGAATTATTAACATCCTAATCAATACGAAGAATGATATATATACCAGTTTTAGGTAAAGTAGTTGGAAAAAGTTAATACATCGAGAGATAAGTGTATGGTCTTGATAAGAATCCCACCTACTCCTTTAAGTACTTTGTTTTTAATGAAAAACCAATAAGAATTTGACACCTAGCCATCAGAGAACCATTCTGAGACCTCCTCCCCGCCTTCCCCTCTCCTCCTTCTGAATCTCCCCCTCCCCTTCTACATATTTTTCCATTGTTTTCTTTGTATTTTTTTTAAATGTTTTTATGCCATATGCAGCAACTCCCGCCAATTTTGTTTGCCTGCAAAAGTGCTGTGCCACCCATCTCCTCCAAAACATGCCAACGTTGGCCAATGTCCATTATTTCCTCCACTTTGATTGCTGTTTTTTATGGTTGTATTTCTTGTTTTATTTGTTTTGAATAAGATATATATATATTTTTTTTCTTTTTTTCTTTTAAGATCTGCTCTTGTGAGCGATCTACGAGGAAAATGATGTAGTTTTTCGACTATTTTGGATCGATGAGGAGTATATCTAGTCTTCACAGGAGCATATTTGTGTGAGGGCTAGGTTTTCTTCTTCTTTGTTTTTTTGCTTTTTGCTTTTTGTAATTTTGTTTGAATAAGGATTGTCCAGACCTTTGGATTATGGATATGATCCGTTTTCTAGCTCTCAGGCTTAGGAGGATGAGTTTCGGCATGAATTTTCTACTACCAGAGCCGAGAAAGATGAACTACCTATGCATTGAGTTGAATCTGTTTAGAACAGATTTGATGTTACAACTGAAAATTAGTCATGGGTAACAGATATTATTGTCATAGATAGGATTTGAATTTTGATTTTTATGTAAGTATCTATGACTTGTAATCTCGTAGTTTCAACTATGATTTTATCAGAGCTTTCTACTATGTAACATAAGAGTATTTACGCTTGTAATCCTTCTTCAATGAGATTGGAATGATTTTCCCTTAAAAGAGAAAAAGAAAAAGAATTTGACATGGTGACTAATGACTATGATAAGTCGTGTTGACATTAGTTGGCAAAAAAAAAATTTGGAAAAAAATTTTGAGGAAAAAAATATGAAGTCAAATTTTAGTTTTTAAATTTTGGCCCTTACACATGCAAGCTAAAAAAAAAAAAAAAAATTGCCCCTGCCCACAATTCTTTGGGCCCTGCTTATAAATGTTTTCGCCTTATCCAATAAATTTTTTTACCAAACCTATTAAAACTTAAAAGTTGGTTACTCATCCTAAATAGGTAAATCAATCGGTTGTAAATCACGCCTAATGAAGCAAAGATCCCTAGTTCGAATTTCCTTTCCCGGCCCCTTCTCCTGTGTTGAGATTTGGCTCTATCCATTAAATTTAATATTTCTTGAGCATTTTGTTGTACATCTCATTACTATTCTAGCCCTAAACATGCACAAGTCCACAATCAAGATTTTAATTTTCCAAATGAAAAAAAAAAAAAAAAAATGCAATTTGCAACACAGAAGTAGTGCAAAGTAATTTTTTATTTTTATTTTTTATCTTAAACACGGCTTAAACTTACTATGTTTTCGTCTCATGGTTCTTGCTTAATTCTTCATCATGTGATTTTCAATCTAGGTATTTAATTTTTTTTGTTTGTTTGTTTCTTTCTTCTAGTTTATATCTTAATGTGTGCCTAATCACTTTGGGGATTATTTTAGGCTACTGAACCACCACTTTAAATGATAAAAAATAAAATAAAATAAATAAATTTATGCCTTATTGCCTTAGCCCCTGTTTAGGTAAATGAACCACCACTTGTAGTAATGATATAAGTCTTTTCATAATCCTCCCAACATCACATTTGCATCACATTTAAGAGGACGTGGAAAAACTCTAAGAGTACTTAGGAGTTATGATAAGTCGTGCTTTAATTCCATTAGTTGGCAAGGCCGCAACGTGACAACAAGCATTGAAAGCACGGTATGACCCAGAAATGGACCTGGATTAGATTGAAATCTCCTTGTTATCGTCGGAAAATAATATTTATATTATATATTTTCTACAAATATTTATAAATATTCGATGCGGCAAATTCATTTCCACAAACATATCTCTCAACACATTTAACTTTTGCAATCTCTTTGCCTAAAGCTGGCTTCGTATTAAATTACGAGTAGTAGCGCCCATTTCCTTTCATATACAGAGTTGTTTGTGTCCTGAGAAATAAGATTTGTTTATTATTATTTTTCTCTCCATTTCTTCCTTTTACTCTTTCTCCCCCCTCTTTCTTTCACACTCACTTCCACAAAAAATAATATTTATAGAAAATACGGAATCTGTTGGAGCGTGTATGAAAAAATGAATAGTTAAAGTAAAAAATTTGTACTTTTTCAATGGCTATTTTGCCTATTTTTGCGGGAGATGCTCTTATGCTTTGTTTTTAGTAGAATTTTATAATATGAAATATACCATTATAAATTAGATCCTTAACAAAAAAAAATCAAGGCAAGGTATGGCATTCATGGCCTGAACCCAGGGAGAAATCTTTCTTCATAGATACAAGACACTGTTGCTGATCTAAAAAAGATATTATCCCATGGGCGTTAGCGGACGTTTTTCATTCTTCAGCTGGTCCTTAGTAGCATTTCAAATAAGTCAATAACTCAGGTCAGGAAAGTATGGGCTTTTTTGAGGCCCATTCCCATAGTTCACCATTCGCTTAAATCATTGTAGTGGTCCAACAAGAATTAGTATTGTGGGCTTTATTGAGGCTCATTCTAGTAGTCCCGCCATTCTCTCTGGTCAGGTAGCGGCCCAACGAAAATTAGTATTGTGGGCTTTCTTGAGACCCAATCCAGTAGTCCATCATTCTTTTGGGTCATGGAAGTGGCCCAATGAAAATTAGTATTATGGGCTTTCTTGACGCCCACCCCAATTTCCTTGAGTCACGGAAGTAGCCCAACGGGAATTATTGCGTTGAGCCACTACGTACCAAGAGAAGGGGTCAAGAAAAAAAAAGGAGCCACGCTTGAACAGTATTTCTTAAAAAAATCATCAAAGCAATAATTTATCAAGCTCTCCATTCTTTCGCCAATTTGGGTTTGGAATGTTTAGTTCTCGTGTGCATGATTTTCTTCTTTTCATGATTATTGGATAGTTTATAATTGAAGTTCCAAATTACAAGACTTCAAACAGTTAAGATTATCTCTAGTAATACTAGTTAATTTCGTTATTCAAAATACACAATTTTTTTTTAAAAAAAATTTTAGCTATTAACTTTTTAATATAAATTCTTAAAGACCGCTCTCTATTTTTTTTTCAATAGTTTAAAGGTAAAGACAAGAGTAAAGATACAGGGGTTGTTTGTACAACAAGACCCCCCACGATACTATTCACCTTTAAAAGAAATTAAAAAAAAAAAATGATTGATATAGAAAAAAAAAAAATTTATATTGAAATGTTAAAATTTTTTTTGTAGTGATTTTTTTATTTGAATAATAATAAAGAGTAAATGATGTGATATAAAAAATGAATGATTTGATATAAAAGTAATAATATATATATTTTTTTTAAAAAAAATGAAGTGAATAGTGTGATGGAATGTAAGGAAATGTGAGGAGATGGGGAGGGGTTTAACAAACAAGGCTATAGAGAGCACGCAACCCTAATGACTCTTTTTCCAACAAGAGAAATAATATTTTATTGGGTTAATAACTTTTTAGTAGTTAAGTTTTTACTTTTTATTTTTTTTCACTTAGGTTACAAATTGTATTACAGATAGTACTTAACTTATGAATAAAGACCAATATAATACCTTCGTCACATTCCATCAACCGAACTAATTTTGGCCGCCCCATATTTGCTTTTTTTCTTTTTTGAAGTTTTGATTTTTTTAAAATTATTTTAATTAGTTTATGATTTTATTTTTTATTTTTGTTATAACACATGTCAATATATTAGTTTAATTGACGGAATAATGACGGATAAGTCATTATATGTGATACGAATTAAAATCTAGGTGAAGATAAATAAATAAATAAACCCTATTTTATTTTTATAGTGCGCTACAGTAAATGGTTGGCATATTGTCAACTATTAATTACTTGTTTTTCGTGTTAAATGCATGAGAATACTGACATGAAAAATGCTTTTAAGAAATTTCTGATTTCTTTTTTAGAAAAACAAAAATGAACCATTTAATTTGTATAACCCATATATTTACTTGTGTAAATTTTACAAATTTAATAATTAATTTTAAAAATTGAGGTTAGGAAAAAAAAATGACGATAGAAACCGCATCCATAAATGTGGCCGAATCTTTTGACTCAGGGTTATTTACCGTAGCCTAAAAGTGGCGTGTTTGACTGTATGTTTGTTCCCGAGGTTGACGTTGACAAGCAGCTTTTAATTTTATCACGCGTTTGTGGTAAAACTATCTTTTTTTTTTNATTTAATACGAATTAAAATCTAAGTGAAGATAAATAAATAAATAAAAAGTTATTGACCCTATGTTATTTTTATAGTGCGCTACAGTAAATGGTTGGCATATTGTCAACTATTAATTACTTGTTTTTCGTGTTAAATGCATGAGAATACTGACATGAAAAATGCTTTTAAGAAATTTCTGATTTCCTTTTTAGAAAAACAAAAATGAACCATTTAATTTGTATAACCCATATATTTACTTGTGTAAATTTTACGAATTTAATAATTAAATTTTAAAAATTGAGGTTAGGAAAAAAAAAAATGACGATAGAAACCGCATCCATAAATGTGGCCAAATCTTTTGACTCAGGGTTATTTACCGTAGCCTAAAAGTGGCGTGTTTGATTGTACGTTTGTTCCCGAGGTTGACGTTGACGAGCAGCTTTTAATTTTATCACGCGTTTGTGGTAAAACTATCTTTTTTTATTTTTTTATTTTTTTGAGAAAAGGCATTAGAGCATATTATTAAGATATCCGCACAGCCGGGGAATCTACTTGCAGTAATTCACGTATACAATCCGGTGGGCTGTATAGCCACACCATATTCATGTCATCAGAAACAGCCAAATTTGCTAATATATGAGCTACTTTATTTATATCACGTCCAGAGTATCCCATCTCCCATCGTGGTAAAACTATCTACCCTAATGTCAAGTATAATTTTGAGGAGCAACTGATGAAAGACTTTAATATTTTTATTTATTTACATCATATTAATTATTTTTTTTTATTATTGATTGTTACAGTTACTGTCTCTCTTTCTTTCTACTAATAAAAAAAATCACCACAAAATAATTATTATTTTTTACTTTTTTATATCAAAAGTATTTTAAATTTTAAATTTCACATTAATCAATTTTTACTACGTTTCCTATCAACCAAACATGTCGTATGCCAAACGGTGGAGGAGCGGAAGATTAAATTGGTGAAGGAAGATTCAAGAACCCATTCTCGCTTGTCACCTTCAACAAGAGTCACGGAGAAATTGTTGCATATATGTGTCATTTCTGAATATCAGGTCCCTCACATTACGAGCACTATTCCAATTCTTTAGGTGTTAGCTAGAAACCATTACTGTATGGTTAAGTAGAGTAGAATTATCGGATCCATGATTCAAGTGTTGCATATGAATTATATAATAAACATATTAAACAATGAAAATTTAAGGCTTAGGAGAAAAATTGTCATTGTCTCTAGTAATCAACATGGATGATGTGTGATGTAGCGGAAGATTAGGTAATCTCAATTAGAAGCATCTGAGTTTTCTGACCAAAATATAAAATAAGCGATAAAAGAAAGATAAAACTTTGTAGAGTGTTTGGGATAAATTTTTTGACTCGATAATAATTCAATTGAGTTTGTATTTTACATTACAAAGTAGCATATTTATAGAAGAGATATATTTGTAGAGAAAGTAAACCAAATCCTAATAATAATAGTAAACCTAATTCTAATAAGGAAAGGAAAATAATTAAAGCAAATCTAATTCTAGTGAGGAAATGAAATAAAGTCCTAATAAAATAAAATATTCTACAAATGAAATCATAATCAAATAAAATTATAATATAAAATTGACAATCGGCGGGAATCCTGTCAATCTTTCCCTTTGTGAACGAGTAAAATCATATCATTCTTATATCCATAAAACAAAATATGCACATTTGATATAAAAATTATTTATTATTATTTTTTTTTAAAAAAAATGTGTTAACATTGACTTCATATATATGCACTGCTGGATACACAAATTTTAAATTATAACCAAAAAATTAATAATATTGATTTCATTTGAAATGAAATGAATCCTTCATCGGTGTATGCAATTAAATCTCTAATGGAGCGGACAATAATTTAGTGTCTGTTTACAAAAAAAATGTACACAAGCAGTGTTAATCAAAGTTGCCTCATTCATTGTCTAACATATGTGCCGTGAGGTTTCAACCCAGAATTACGAACAAAATAGCAATTGGTACATAGAATAATTGATTGAAAATTAATATCTCAAAGTGTATAATTCAAAAATATGATTTCGAAGAGTATACAGAGTATTTGCAAATAGAGCATATAGCATTAACAATATAAAAAGAAAAAGTGCTAATTTCATATTTGAATGCAAAATAAAAAAAAAAAGTACCAAAGTCAAATTTTAATTTTCCAAGTTGTAGAATCCAAATCCAATCCCGGCCACAAACCTCAAGCTCCTAAAATAATATAATAATCGAACAATAAAATGTTATCACAATGCAATTTAATACCATTAGAATTAAACAAACTTCAGATTTACGATAATGACATAATTGAGCATACAGTTTGTGTGAAAGTGAGCACCAACAAGATTATAGCAGCTACGGTAGCAGTAGTTCTCCAAGGATTGCTAAAATAATCACGCTTCAATGTAGCTTTCCGACTATGCCAAGGATCCTCATAGAATGAACTCAAATCTTTACAAAGACTACAATAATCGGAGTTCATGTCCAAAATATAAATTCGTGCGCAAAGATTATTGACCAAAGTTGCCACTGCATTGTTGTCACCTAAACCATTAACCAGGATTCCCTTTTGCACAAGTAAATTCACATCTTTGACAGTGTCGATAAGAAAATCCAATATGCGAATATAATCAGTAAAATAAGCATCCTCCAGATAGTGACATTGCTCTAAGGCCAAAAGGTTTCGAAAAAGAGACTCCGTATTATTGTATAATTTTAAGCGTGGTATTTCCAATACCCCGTTTGTGAATTTTAAGTCAAATAAACATTTACTTGAGCCCACCTTAAACTTCACTCCTGCCTCGGCTAACTGGCCCGCAGTGTACAAATGTGTAACTTTTATGCCACGTTTTCTTGGTTGTAGCCTTTGTGATATTGATGGAGGCAGAAAGAAGGTTCTTAACAAATCAACAAAGTGCTTTATATCGGGATAGGGAGATATTTTGTTAGTGTTGTAACGCTCAAAGAATCCAAAGGCAAGCTGATCGAAGGAAGGGAAGTTTGAGCGAGATGCAAATGCAAGATTGTATAATTCCTCAATAACAAAGAAAGGAAGTTGATTTTCAAGCAACCGCATGTCCTTTAATACAGTTCTCCTCAACCGTGGTGTAAATGCTATTAAGTCATTGTCACTCCTCCAATCTTCAAGCTGGCTTATCAAGAAAAACACAATAATGAAGCTCGCATCGAGTAGGATCATTTTCACACAATCATCGCTGCTAAGTTGGATAGTCTCTGCATAACAACGACGAACATCTCCTTCCTTACCCCTTATAATGCTTACTAAATTATCCACGTTTAGCGCAACCTTTTGCACAAATCTCTTGAAACATCTCACTTTAAGCTTTTCCGTGGTTTCCAATCTTTTATCACCATGGTGAAAAGGCCCTATTGATATAACTTGAGGAGTATAGGCTTCTTCGTTCAATTTACGAAGATCATACGGAACCCTGTAGATACAACATTTAGATGACAAGGGAGGCTCTGAGCTTTCTAGCATTTTTGTGATGTCATTTGCCAACACTTTGTCTTCGTGACTTTCAGAATTTTCATTGACATTTATTATCCAAGCATTTGGTTCTTCTTGAATTTCTACACTTGCTGAATCTCCCATCTAGCAACTTGTCTTTCTTAAATATCCTGATGACGAAAGACAAAGACGATCATACAAGGGACACACGGACCTTCAGCTCCCATGCAAATGAAATGTAGGCATATATGCTGTGTGGCTCTCAAACAATTAAAAATGGGTGTACATTTCATTTCCATTCCTTTTAAGGATAATTTCTAATGATCGAAGTGTCACAAAATTCAATAATAATATGGTAAGTGGACGACTAAGTTATGAGCGAGGCTTCATATTGTTTCTAGCTAGGAAATTATTTTTCTTTTATGGTTTTTATATATATAGAAGTTTAATTATTGAGAGGCTACCATAAATTTTCTAAAATTACATAATATGGGAGCTATATTGGGATCACATCCCCTTTCAGCACCCTGCGGTGCCTTGAATGTAATTTGCTCTAATCTTAAAAAATAAAAAATAAAAATAATAAAAATAATTTGAAGTAAAAAAGCAAGGGTGTGGATGGATCGGAATTACTAAAAGGAAGAAAAAGTCGAATCCAGATCTAATTTTTGGGTCAAATACAACCGTACGTTTTAGGCCATTATTCACTTGAAACAACAGGAATTAAGTAGTACTACATAAGAATCCCTTGCAGCTTGAATTGATCGAGGTTTATCAAAAGCGGCAACGTCTATGTTAAACCACAGCAAACGTACGTAAGAGCAATAGAGAATTAATGCGCTATAAATTAACCAGAGAGTGAGACACACAGAGAGGTTATTCCAGTACTGCTACACCAAAAAAAAAAAAAAAGAAAAAAAAAAGAGGGAAGAGCTGGGGGTTTTCACCTGGCCTTTTCACCTATACATGTTAAACCACGGCAAACGTGAGTACGCCACACGTACACGACATAAAAGGCGACACACAGACCTTCAGCTCCTGCAAATCAAACGACATCTGCTGTGCGGCTCTGAAACAGTAGAGGGTTGGCTTATAATGACAAAGAAGTCAAAGAAGGTTTTTTTTTTAAACGCATTTCCTTTGATTTGTTGCACCGGCGAGTATCCATCTCAGGTCCCACCATAACTATATAATACAGCTATAGATTCTTTTTCTCAGAGTTATTTGTTTGGTAAATATATTGAAAGTAAATGTACTTTTTATTTTTTATTTTTTCCTACCAGTAGGTTCTAAGTTCTTACAACTTGTATTTCCAATATTGTTCATGAGTTTAATGCTCTTTCTTTATAGAGCTAAGACTTTTGTATTTTTTTTTCATCCATGAATGAAGAGTACCTATTATTTTTCAAAATAAATAAATAAATAAAGTTCTTACAACTTGCAACAATTTATGCATTTTTGTGTTTTGTTTAGAGCAAGCACGTCCAAACATACAGACACATACTAATTTGATTACTAGTTGTGCCCGTTGAAATAATTTCAGTAAATAGCCCCAAGAAGTGTTCATTTATAACCTTTTCGAGTAGGTTAGGTACCATATGTGACCAGGGACGGAGAGAAGACTGGTATAGGCCGTGCCCCACTCAATTCCTAAGAATAAAAAAAAATTTAAGGTAAAAAAATATATATTATAAGGTATAATTTTTGTTTTAGCAAACTGGTCCCTAGCTAGCTAGCTAGCTAGCAGTAAATTTTTTTGGGTCCTAGCCCTTATAATAATTTTTGGCTCTGTCCTTGTTTGTAACTATTTTGAAAACTTAAGTGAAAAAAAAAAAAAACTGCAAACCCATATACTAAAAAAATTATTAACACTGAATATTAATTTGATTTTGGTCATTTGGTGGATCACCACTCACCAGCAAGACCACTTCATTTTGCAGATCCACCAAATAAATAAAATATTTTTTTAGCGTGCTTCGCGGGTCAAGAAGAAATAATGATATAAAAGTCAATTACCAACCATTGACAGCTTCATTATAAAAGTCAATTACCAACCATTGACAGCTTCATTTTACAGATTTATTACAAAAACACCCGCGTTATTTTGTGTTTGGCGAATTAAGAGTAAACCTTGATATAATAAAAGCCAATGACCATTGACAGCTTCATTTTACATATTATTAAAAGACTTGATTACAAGAATATGCACTGAACAATAAATCAATTTTTTTTATTGAAATTGTTTTATTAGGATTCATTAATTGGGATATTTACCATGATTAGTGGGCCTTAATTAAAGAATAAGAACAATAATAAGGCTTTAATTTTTTATGAAAATGTTTTTATTAATATTTATTAATTTGAGGCCATAGGCGGCCGCCTAATCCACTTAGGGGTTGAACCAGCCGTGCCTTCAAGTATGCTGAGGGTCATCGGAATAGGATCCTGTCCATTTCAAATGAAATGGATAATATCCATTTAGTGTAAAATGATGGGTAATATTGTAAATTTAGTCATTCAATTTTAATGTTAAGACAATACTACCCTTTATTTTACACTAAATGGATATTATCCATTTCATTTGAAATGGACGGGATCCTGTTCCAGGGTCATCCGAGTATCCTTTTAAATCTTTAACGAAGACAATAATTCCATGTCCGTGTACAAGAAATATACACAAAGATTGTTAACCAAAGTTGTGTCATTCATATGTGCCGTGAGGTTTCGACCAAGAGAACTCTAAGACCATCAAATTAATTAGACATTTTTACTTGATTCTTAATTTGCTTCTCTTTATTTTTCTTGTTCTTTTTTTTTTTTTTCATTTGATTTGTGTATCCAATTGAAAGAGTTGCTAATCGACTCAATTTCTTCCATTTATCGGGTTGTCTTTTCACTTTTTTTGTTTGTTTGTTTTTTATAATTCCATGAGAAGCACAAAAATCACCTCAAACATCATAGCAATAGAGGCAGATATAAACCAATGAAATAATATAGAGGAAGAGACAGAAATACAGAAAAGATTATACATGACATTCTACAAAAAGAATAGTAAACCGACCTTTTTTCCCCTTTGGTAACTGAACTACGTACGTATTTGTTGTGCTTGATTCCAAAATGACACAGAGATGGCTATGAAGGATGAATTTCTACTTCGGTTTATCAAAAGCACAAATTCCCTAATTATATGCCACCAAACTATGACAAAAATTGGATTATGACGATACACAAGAAGGTTGCTTTATTACTACCGAATTTCTTTGTCTCCAATTTTTTTTTTTTTTTTTCGATCGAGTTTAGTCATTTATTACAAGCCTAATCACTGTTACACAGTCCTTGAAAGTTTTTCTCTTTCCTATACATATATATATGAGGATGCATACATATCGAGTATCATTGGCTAACAATGAGAGGTTTGGCGAAGTCTCATCACTAGAAATAAGAGTCACGCCGGTGTGACTCTTATTTCTAGTGTGATTTCTTTTTTTGAGGTACCTCAAAAAAAAAATCACATCTCATAATAACTTAGAGCTTTAATAAATACTTCATTCATTGATTATTTGTTTACAATACATCCCTTTAATTAAAACTACCACTTATTTGATACTAATAGATAAGAAAGAGAGGGGAAAAAAAAAAAAAAAACCCAGAATATTAACTCTACTGGCCACTACGGAATTTCCTATTGACATATATAATACCTAACGCCTCTAGCTAGTAAAATTGGGAGAAAAAAACACATCCTATTTATTATTCCCAAGTAAATAAAATCAAAGGAAGACTAACCGTTGCAAGGTGTCGAGAGAGAGATGAGAGAAAAAAAAAAAAAAAAAAATCCTATTGTTGTACGAAGACGGGGACGGAAATGCAATTGTGGAATTTAAGAAAATTGAGAAATTGTTTTGTGAAGGACTAAAATTATAAAAGCCTTCCTTTTCAACTCAACTCTATCAGGGCATTGATACAAACATTGGTAGAACTTATTATTGAAATTTGACTTATAAGGCAAGGATGCCCAAAAGCTTATATAAACATGGTCAAGATTAGACTTAACCTATGTAGGACACTAAGATCATAACATACCACCACGCTTGCATGATTAATGTTAACGGCGACCCACTTTATTAACACTAACTCGATGGTAGAGCCCTTTCTCTTTTAGATACAAGCACACAACTTAAAAAAGGACACAGAGACCTTCAGATAGCTCCTGCAAATCAAATATACGTATACGTACATCTGCATGCTGTACGTGTGGGTGTGGCTCTAAAACAATAGAGGCCAGGTTTTTTTATTTTCCTTGGTTTCTAATCAAACAATAGAGGGTTGAGTTATAAAGAAAAAGAAATCTAGAAGAAAATACACTTTAACCCTGACTATATACCATCACATTTGCATTTACGTCTTCAAATAGAAAATGTGCATTGCGTTTTATGGATCATTGGATCAAAAATAAAGATTAGAAGCAAAAGGTAAAAATAACCATTGACTTGACTAAAAAAATAACCATCGCCAAATAAACGAAAATTCAGCATGCATACACATACTTTTTTCTTTTGTTTTTCTGTCGGCCACGTTGATGCAATTAAAGCCATAATAATAATCAAAATGTCAACTTTGCTTAACACGCCAACCTCTTGCGTCTGCGATTTAGAAGTTAGAAGAAGAGCCAAAGGTCAACTTGATTGATTAACGTCACTTGAAACCAGGGGCGGATCCACTTGAGAAGTTGCAGGGGCTTAAATTTTTTTTAAAAAAATTTTCCCACCCCATGCCCGGCCCCACCCCCCCCATTTTATAGCCCAGCCCTTCCAAAAATTAGCAGCCCATAGCCCGGCCCAAAAAAAAAAATTTAGGTCAGATTTTTTTCTCTCTTCCCCATCATTGCCGCATCCCTTTTTCTTTTTTTTTTGGGTGATTAACCGCATCCCCCTTTTGGCCTTTTGGACCTTTTCGTTTCTCTCTAGTCTCTTCCCCCAAAACAGCCAGACCAAAATCTCTAAAATTTCACCCTCTCATCTTCCTCCCTTGCTCACTTTCTCATCTCGGCCCCACACTCTCTTTAGCTCCTACCAACTTCATTTAACGCCAGCGTCTCTTGTCGCCACCGGCTGCTGATCTTCCCAAACCTGAAACCCAAAGGTATGTTCTTTTTATAGGCTTTTGTTTTGTTGCCCACCAGAAAACATATCCGCGTTGTTCTTGTTCTCTTGTTGTCCAAATCCCATAAATTTTTGCATTTTATGCATATAGCTAGGCTTAATTGCTTTTGCATTTGCTTCATCTTTAATATTGGTGGCATTTGCCTCTTAGGAATGTGTATATGTGCTAAGCTGACGGTGATAGCTTTTTTCTGTTCATTGTTGTAGGGTAAAAAATTAGCTGTTTGCTCTGCAGCAACTAAAAATTTGGCTATACTCTGTCTTGAAAACCTTATAGGAATTGTAAGTTGTTTTTCTAGACTATCTTTATAAACTACCAGTCAAATCATTTATCAATTAATTATAATTAATTGTATTTGTTGGCTTTGTTGTAGACTGTCACTCTGTTAGACTTGATATATATATAAAAATTGATGTTTTATTAATTGTGAGTTATTCAAAATTTATTTCTCTTGGTCTGATTAAAACAATATTGACATTTTTATGTGTTTTTATATATACTTTGGGATTTTGTTAAGCCTCAACGAATTTCAGTAGATTATTGTCAATCTTAGGTATATAACATATGTTATCTGTTATTGTTTGTGCTTTTTATTCATACATTTCTTGTTTTGTTTTGTTAGATTAATAACTATTGGAAATATGCTAAATTGCTAATAATTCTGAAATATCAATTTGGCATATATTTATGAAGTCTCATAGATATGTTTTTTGTGATATACATATAATGTTATAATTTATATTTTTAATTGTATTTACAATATTATAATAAAAATATAATATATAAAGTAAACAACAAAAAAAAAATTATGATTATATTTTGTTATTTTCTTCACGCGGCCACGCCCCTGCATGAATGAAATCCTGGATCGGCCACTGCTTGAAACATTCTCCATCGTTGACGAGCTGCATGTGAAGAATGAAAATGATCTTTAAAATAGGTTTTTCGAGAGTTTTTTTAAGAAGGACCAAGAGATGTAGACGATGGCATAGTTTTGAGAGGCAGAGTTTGGCGAGAGCTTTGATTTAATGGATGCCTCTGTTTTCAAAATAAGCACATTTTAGGAAGTTTAATTNACAAAAAAAAAAATTATGATTATATTTTATTATTTTCTTCACGCGGCCACGTCCCTGCATGAATGAAATCCTGGATCGGCCACTGCTTGAAACATTCTCCATCGTTGACGAGCTGCATGTGAAGAATGAAAATGATCTTTAAAATAGGTTTTTCGAGAGTTTTTTTAAGAAGGACCAAGAGATGTAGACGATGGCATAGTTTTGAGAGGCAGAGTTTGGCGAGAGCTTTGATTTAATGGATGCCTCTGTTTTCAAAATAAGCACATTTTAGGAAGTTTAATTAAAAAATACTCACATGAATTGTACGTGATTGATTTTCTATCGAAATTGACGGGGCTGATTAAAGGAGTGGCGCGGCTATTTTTGTCGCATGTTGTTACTTTGTTATACTACTTTAGTATCTTTTGAATATTGCATGACTATATCACAAACAATTGACAAATTGAGGAGCTTTTTTTATATTTTTCCCAAAAAAATTCCTTACAAAGTAGCAATTGGTAGCAATCCTGAATAATTGATGGAAAATATCTGAGAGTGTATAATTAAAAAATTGTGATTCCAAAAAGTATAAACAAATAGAGCACGTATATAGCATAACAGTATAAAAAAAAATGTGGCAGATTATAATTCAGTGTGCAAATGCAAAAAATTTAGTGAAATGCGTACGTGGTTCCTTTTCACTATATATTTACTGTAGGAAAAATGCGTGTGCGATCTTTGTTACTGGCACACACGTACGTGTGATACAACGTGACGACGCATGGTACCTTGAGTTAGGAAATGAGTTAAAGTTTTCCTCCAAATTATATTTTGTCAAAATTTTCTTTAATTCAATTTATAAAAATGATACGTGTTAAAGAGATTAAAATATATTTTTAGTATCTAAAAATTTGTGTCAAACAGAAGCTTTCATGTTTGATAAAAAATTTCAATTGTAATATATATTTTTTTTTACTTTTTTACTTTAAAAATGATAAAAATACATTTTTAATAAAAATTTAAAAATTTTGCTCATCAAACACAATTTTAAACATCTTCCAAGGCTCTCACGTTGGCTGAACGGAATAACTAAGAATTATTTATTACCATGCTCGAGAATCACGTCTGTCTACTAGTCTTCGTGCATGTGAAGTGTGAGAGGTTGATAGGTGGAAAATAATTATGCATGTTGATCCTTTCTCAAAGCCTTTTCGGAGGAGAAATGTGTGGATAAGATACATGTAGGGATAGTTATTGAGGGTGTGTTCGATGATTGCCCTTTTGAATTGTTTCTGATTCTATCCTGTACGTGGTTGTTGCCCACCAAGGTGACATAATTAATGGAACCTACCTACCTTCCACCCTCCCTCAACAGGTTGCTATTAGCGTATCTTGAATAAAAAGCTTTTGTATTCAAAAGGGTTTGCCATTAACATAGTTTGATACTCAAGTTGTCTCAATTTACTCTATAAATTCTAAATATGTTGAAATTTAATCGAAACCGAGCTAGTCTAAGAATGTATAGAGTTTTTCTCTCTAATCCGGATTAATTCCTTTAAAATTATAGATTGTCTAAATAAAAACTCTGCCTCAAATTTAATAAATGACAGCAGTACGTACGAATGTAACTACAGATCAATTTCAATATGTAATTCTCTACACAAAAAGTTGTATCACTGAATTCAATAAGAAAAACCTATATTATTAATCGCTTGAGCCTGAACACTGTTAAATTGTTAAGTTGTCATACTCGCTATTAAGTTGTTATACGTATTGTTAATATTGTTTTACGTCTAGATCAAGCTGAATGTAGCTATACGTACACTTAACAACCAAACTAAGTTGTAA
>CM017324.1:13298200-13319366 GCA_006937295.1 Carpinus fangiana
AAAAAAAAAAAAAAAAAAAAAAAAAAAAAAATTGAATAAGAAAGAGGTTGAAGGAGGAAGAGCCTGCTAAATTTAAACTTGAGAATCATTTATCAAAAATTTATTAAATTATATATTAAATTCATTGGCCTCCATGAATCACTAATCAGAAATTGGTATCGGCAAAACTATATAAAACTGAGATAGCGTTTTGGGGCATTAGCACCAAATTTAGGATGACCAAATCCTTTTAGGGTCATACCATCTCTAAAGAGTTAACTTTTCACCCCTATCTTTTAGTTTTAAATATAGAAACGAGTTTTGAAGCATTAGTACTAAATTTAGAATGATCAAATTTCTTTAGAGTTATACCATCCCTAAAGGGTTAACCTTTCACCCTTAGGTTTTAGTTTTGAATTTAGAAATGAGTTTTGAGGCATTAGAACCCAAATATTAGCTCATGAAAATTTAGCTAATATTACTTAAATATCTCAAAATACAATTCAAAACATTTCATCAAACATATAGAATGCAAAAAACATAAAAAATCTGTTAAAAAATTTAAAAAAATAAAATTGACGCTGGTCTTCCAAAAAAAAAAACATGGCCTACGCATGATTGCCTCACTTTGGCAGCCACATAGCAGACCTCCATAAAAAGTTGTATCACTTAATTCAAAGAGAAAAACCGACGTTATTAATCGCTTAAGATTGAACATTGTAAAATTGTTAAGTTGGTATACTTATTGTTAATATTGTTATACGTCTAGAAGCTGAATGTTGCTATACACTTGACAACCAAACTAAGTTGTAACTACTTGTAAATACATTCCAGCTCATCTATATAACTAACAATATACAGCTCATTTTCACTCGCTCATATTACATGAATTATGTATTTGTTGTGCTTCCAAAATGTCAAAGAGATGGTTAGAGGGTTATCAAACACAAATTCCTAGCTTATAATGGAATGCGAAAGTAAACATAAAAACAAGGGTACTTTAAGGCAAATTCAAATTTTTCAAGTTGTAGACTGCAATTCTACAAACCTCAAGCTACTAAAACAACAAAAATAATTGAACATTAAAATGTTATCACAATGCAATCTAATGCCATTAAAATTACACAAACTTTAGATTTACCGCAATGAGATGATAGATCATACAGTTTGTGTGAAAGTGAGCACGAACAAAATAATAGCAGTTGCTGTAGAAACAATTCTCCAAGGACTGCTAAAATAATCACGTCTCAAGGTGGCATTGCTATGTACGTCGAGGATCCTCAAAGAATATATTCAAATTTTTCCATAGATCACAATAATCGGAGTTCATGTTTTCATATAATATATGTGTTGTTGACCAAAGTTGTCACTGCATTGTTATTGCCTAAACGATTAACCAATACCCCCTTCCGCACAAGTAAATCCAAGTCTTTGGGAGTGTCGATAAGGAAATCCAATAAGCAAATGTAATTGGTAACATAAGAATTACATTGATAGCAACATTGCTCCAAGGTCATGAGGTTTCAAAAAAGAAATTCTGTTTGACTCAATAATTTTAAGCGTGGTATTTCCAGTACTCCATCTTCGAATTTTATATCAAGTAACCATTTGCTCATGCTCATCTTAAACTTCATTCCAAACTAATCCAACTTGATCCCACTTTACATATGATCGCCTTTGACATAATCAACTCTTTGTAATGGCCTATTTGACTGAGGTAGAAAAAAGGTTCTTAACAAATTAACGAAGTGCAGTATTTTCAAATTGGAATCATCAGGAGACAAATTTAGAGTGTTGTAATATGCAAAGAATTCAAAGGTAAGCTGAGTAAAGATAGGGCAAAGACAAATCTATAGGGACCAGGGATTGCCCTGGCCACTCCCCAAGTCCTCCAAAAAAATAATAATAATAATAAAAAAATTAGGTGTTAAAAAAAAAAAAATTACAAGCCATTGGCCTTGCCCCAAAAAAATTTATATCTTGGTTCCTCCTCATTGAACTTTTTAGATCCGTCCCTGAGATAGGGTAGTTTGAGAAAGATGCAAATGAAAGGTTCCTAAATAACAAAAAAAAAAAAAGGAAGTTGATTTTCAAGAACCCATATGCATGCCAATGGCTATAATAGCAATCAATCGTGGTGTAAATTCTATGAGGTCGTCATCAGTCAACCATTCTCCAAGCAATTGGTTTACTATCAGAAAAAGCACAATAATGAAGCTTGCATACAACAAGATCATTTTCACATAATTATCCCTACTAATTAAGTTCGCTAGTCTCTACATAACAATGACGAACATTTCTTTCCTTACCCCTTATAGTTCTTACTAAATTCTCCACGTTTAGTGCAGCCTTTTTTCACAAATATCTTGAAATATCCCACTTTAACCTTTTCCATGGTTTCAAATCTTTTATTGCCATGGTGAAAATGGCCTATTGATATAGCTTGAAGAGTGTAAAACTCTTCATTCAATTTCTGAATAATATGTGGAACCTTGTAGATACAACTTTTACTTGATAAGGGATGCCCTGAGCTTTCTAACATTTGTGTGATGTTAGAAAGCGCAAATACTTTCCCTTTTCCGATCAGTGTTGATATCCCTATAAATCAATGGCCGGCTTCCGCAGGAATTTGCCATTGATTTATGTACTTCAATACTTCAAAAGGATTGGCCCAGCCTTAAGTCTCATAGCCCAGCCCGTTTCGATTCTATGCGTGACCTCTATATCAACACTCTGCTTGCTGTGCAAAACTTCTCCTTTCCCTGTGGTCAAGCTGTTTCACTCCTTCGAATGAAGAATTGGGAGTTTCATTACGAACTAAGACCCAAGGCAGGTGCAGTGAATAGAGCAATGTGCGGGTTGGGGTTTCAAGGAGGAAGAGGAAGTCAAACCGTGATCGGGCTTGCCTTGAAGGCTCTTGTCCGCTGTCTCGGTTCTTTCTTTCGCCAACACTCAATCTTCATGACTTTCAGAATTTTCATTCACATTTATTATACAAGCATTTGCTTCTTCTCGAATTTCTGCACTTCCTGAGTCTCCCATTTACTAAGTTGCATTTCTTAAATTTCCTGATGACAAAGACAAATACAGGGTCACTAGTCACTACTCACTACTCACTAGCTAGCATTAAAAACATTGGAGGATAGTTCCATGATGCTGCAAAATCTCGTGTTCACTTTTTCTAAGTTCTAAGTATCTTTTAAATCCTTGATATTCACAAAATTTAGAACTAAATTAGGGTATGATGTAACAGCTGAAATGGAAACTGATGCTGGTGGAAGAAAAAAAAAAAAGAATTAGAAACTCATAAGCATAAGAAGTTTAATTGACAAAGCTCAATTAAAGTTGCTATGCATATGATTAAACACAAATGAGGTTTATCAAAAGCTGCAATGTTAATGTTAAACCACATCAAACTTTACTCCTTTCTACTTTACATCATATACATCACTCAATTTTTCCTTCATTTTCAAGACTTTTTACCAAAGACACCCGATATCAGCTACGTAATCGTGATTCCACCCCCTCCAATGACAAATTTATACGACGACTACAGGTAGTATCATGTAAAAATAACTCACACATCATTTGCCAAAAAAGAAAAAACATTAATGGTGTTGTTTGTAGTGGAAAGAGAAATACTCGAAGCTTGAACAGAAGCGGCTCAGTCAAAAGTATGTTCCAGAGCATTCAATCCTTAATGCTTAATTAAGAAATGAAATTTGGTAATTAATTTAAAGCTTTTTCAAATATTCTTTTCCAAATAATCTTACAGCTTTTTCAACAGTACATTTATGTGGCCAAATTTAATTAATTGAAATTTGGTAATTAATTTAATTGATATATATGCAATTCTTGAGTACTTGTGAGTCTTTACATTATCCAATTTGATATGATTAATGGTGTTTAAGTAACAAATTCTTCTCATCGGAAGTAATTACATGAGATTTGTTAAAGTATTGAGTTAAGAATTGAATATGGGCAAAATCGTTCACATTTTCCCCCAAAGAACAGAAAGGGGGAATTGATTTTCAAGTTTCTATGAATCTCTTTTCACTTGAGAGCCTTTCCTCATGCGGTTATTCATTTTTTTGTGATGAATATTATTAGTATGATTTTAGGCCTGTTTGGGAGTGTGATTTCAATAAGTGGGATTTTAAAAATTACGTTTTTAAAAATTGTGTTTTTGAAATCATCACTTTTTAAACTCGCACAAGCGTCTGGTAAAACATGTTAAAAAGTTTTTTTTTGTCAATCGAGTGTTTGGGTAAAATTAGTATATAATTACGATTTCAGACCAAATAGGTAAATATTGCCTCAAATATTTTTTTAAGCAAAATCGTGATTTTTGTTTAAATTCGCACTTTTTCAAATAAGCACCCTATAGTCAACTTATTGAAATCGCAGATTTTTTCACGATTTTAAAATTTGCGTTTTTAAAATCGCAATCCCAAACACTCCAAAATTGCGATTTTATTTAAAAAAGCAGATTATTTTTTAAAAAACGCACTCCCAAACGGACCCTTTATCATTTTACTTCATAAGTGCAATTTTGAAAACTGTAAACTATTTTCCGAAAATAAAGAATAATTTTTGGTTAAAAGGAAAATATTTTCCGTTAACCATTATTTTACGTACGTCGCAGTAAACACCGTAAAATACAGAAATCATTTTTAGAAACCATTTTACGTTGAAAGAAACAGAGTGCCATTAATCACAACAACATAAATTGCTGGTATTTTACTTGATCAAGTAACATGATTTGGTCCGGGAATTTCCGGCTAATATGTTTTTGATGGGAAGTCTTTCTTAAATTCAGAAGATGAATGAGTCTCCAAGTTGGAGAGAAATGAGCAGAGATTTCTACCTTGCGTTGCATTCTTTTGAATTGTACAAAAACCTTAGTAAATGGAATATAGGAGTGTTGGAACTAGTAGCTTATATTCTTAAGCTACTTTTGGGGGTGGCTCATGGGCACTGTTCATGCAATAATAAGTAATTTCACCAGAGAATCACTAGAAAACCTCATTTCTTGATACGAGTAACCAAAAGGCATTGCCTCACCACTTCTCGTGATGAATGTTACGCACACAAGCCTTGACACATTGACAAGTTGTATCAAAATTCAATTTTGTATTATTGGGGGTTTAAAATACTACAAGGCACATTGACTTGATGGCTTCCCTCCATCTATCCAAATCGGATTCGGAAATTATTTCATGGTTAAGAATATATTTTATAGATTTAGCAGTACATATGTTAACAAGTGAGGTACTGAATTTGTTGTCACATTAATTAAAAACTTTAAATGAAGCGACACCATGTACACCACAAATACTACAATCCCACAAACCTCTTACTCCTAAAACAACAAAAATAATCAAACAATAAAATGTTATCACGTACAATGCAATCCCAATACCATTAAAATTACATAGACTTCAATAGAATGAACGTACAATTTGTATAAAAGTGAGTGCCAACAAAATAATAGCAGCTATGGTAGCAGCAGTTCTCCAAGGATTGCCAAAATAATCACGTATCAAGATTGCCTTCCATCTATGCAGAAGACGGTCATAGAATGTATTCAAATCGTCACAAAGAGTGTAATAATCGTAGTTCATGTCCCTATATACATGATATGCGCATAAATTGTTGAGCCAAGTAGTCACTAAATTGCTGTTGCCTGAACGATTAAGCAAGATCCCCTTTTGAACAAGTAAATCCACATCTTTTGTAGTGTCGATAAGAAAATCCAATACGCGAATATAATCAGCAACATAAGCATCATTCGGATAGCAACATTGCTCCAAAGCCATGAGGTTTCGAAAAAAAGAGACTTTAGTACGGAATAATTGAAAGCATGGTATTTCCAATACTCCGTTTGTGAATTTTAAATCAAATAAGCATTTGTTTGAGACCGCCTTAAATTTCACTCCAGCCTGGTGCAATTGGCTCGCTGAGTACGAAAGTTCAACTACCGCCTCAAAGGATACTCTATTTGGTAGGCTTTTTGGCAGAAAAATGGTTCTTAACAAATCAACGAAATGCATTTTGCGCAAATTGGGATCATAAAGCATCTCTTGAAAGTTGAAATCTACAAAAGCTTTAAAGGTAAGCTCTTTGAAGGAAATGCAGTTTGAGTGAGATGGAAATGCAAGGTTGTATAATTCCTCAATAACAAAGAAAGGAAGTTGATTTTCAACCAAAACCATGTCATTACCAAAAATACCAAGAGACCGTGGTGATGCTATTAAGTGATTGCCACTCACCAGACTCATCCATTCTATATCATGGATCGTCAGGAAATTCACAATAATAAAACTTGCATCCATCAGGATCATTTTCACGTAATCATCACTGCTAAGTATGCTAGGCTCTTCATAACAATGACGGATATCTATTTCTTTACTCCTTATAGTGCTTAATGAATTCTCCACGTCTAGAGCTGATATTTCCACCAATAGCTTGAAATATTTCACTTTAAGCTCTTCCATGGGTTTCAATCTTTCATCGCCATGATGAAAGGGCCCATTTGATATAACCTTAGGAGTGTAGGCTTCTTCATTCCCTCTACGAATGTCATGTGGAACCTTTTAAAAGGTGATGTTTTTTTTTTAAAAAAAAAAAACACATTTTAAAAGGTGATGGTTTTTAAAAAAACCGACAATTTTTTGAAGGTGATAGTTTTTAAACCAACACCTTTTAAAAGGTGTCGGTTTGGACAAAACGACACTAATTGACACTAATTAGTGTCGGTTTTGCTTAAACCAACACTTTTTCTCATTTCCCTACCCTTGTTTAGCTATCATTTGGAACCGTCACTACCTTTATAGTGATGGTCTTTAGCTCTAAACCATCACCAAAAAACCATCACCAAACCTCTATTTTTTTTTGTAGTGAGACGTGGTGGGGGAGGCTCCCAGCTTTCTATCATTTGTGTGATGTCATTTGCCAACGCTCTGTCTTGATGTTCGTTTCTGACTGAAGCATTTGCTTCTCTATCAACTCTTCCACTTGGACTGTTTGCTTCCCTTTGACTTTCAGAATTCCCATCCACATTTTTTATCAAAGCAATTGCTTCTTCTTGAATTTCTGCAGCTGCTGATTTTTCCATCTAGCAAGTTCCCTTTCTTAAATTCCCTAATAACAAAGACATTTCTTAAAACAACAGGAACTAGCACTACTAGAGTCCCCGACCCCCCAGCAACTTTAAATGACATTAATTTATCAAAAGCGGCAACTTCTATGTTAGACCACAGTAAACGTAAGAGCAATAGAGAATGCTATAAACCAGAGAGTGAGAAATTATTCTCCTAGTGAAAAATAAAAAAATAAATAAAAATTAAAAAAAATTAAAAATTAAAAATTAAAATTAAAATTAAAATTAAAAAATTAAAAATTAAAAAATAAAAAAATAAAAAAGGAAAAAAGGGGGTATTTTTTTAGGGATGAAAAGGCGGTTAGTCTAAAATCACTAACAGCCTTTGCACTGCTTTAATCGGTTAGCGGTTATTTGAGTTGCCTACTATAACCGCTTTTTAAAAGTTGTTAGGCCCCATTTTGAGTGTTTGGGCTTAGTATTTAAAACTAAATTAGAATTGGACGTGATAACTAAAATGTCTACCGATGGTAGTGGAAGAACCAAAAAAATTGCATATATAGCAACTTTAATTGAGGTTTGTCAAAAGTGGCAACTTCTATGTTAAACCACAGCAAACGTAAGAGCAATAGAGAACAGAGAATGAGAGAGAGAGAGAGAGAGATAATATTATTCCACTGGTACAAAAAAAAAAAGGAAAGAAAGAAAGGAGGGGAGGGGGGTTCAGTGGTTCACCTTGAAGAAACTTAGCTGAGTGAGCACGCCACACGTACACGACTTCAAAAGCAACACACAGACCTTCTGAATTTCAAAAGCTCCTGCAAATCAAATGTACAGCTGCTGTTTGGCTCTCAAACAATAGAATAGAGAGAGTTGGGTTATAAAGAAAATAAGTTTGAGTATAATTACATTTTAGCCCATCAACTTTCAACACATTAATTTGCACAAATTGCACTTAGCGGTAATTATATTGGGGTAATGTGATAGGACCTAAATTTCGAATTTTGTTATAACCCATTAGAAAATCTTGAGAAAATTATATTGATTTTGCGGTTATTTGTTAATGGGTGCTTGATGTTTCTGCTTCAGTCCCTTCCAAACATGAATCGACTTCCCTAGTCAAATACAATCAACATAACGCAAAAAATTTCCCTCTAAATTTCTTACTAATTAACAAAACAAACTACCCAAAAATTTCAAACAAAATCAACGGCTGAAAAAATTATTAATTTGCACCCAAAAGACTCGAACCTTATACTTGAGAAAAAGCAACCAATTACCCAATCTCTTACCCATTGAGCCAACCCCGGGATTAAGTCCCTTGCAACTTATGTAAGTTGATTAGCTTTAATTATCAAAATTAAGCAGCAACGTGTATGTTAAACCACGGCAAACGTAAAAGCAAAGAGAATGCTATATGTATAAACCAGAGAGTGAGAGGCAGATTATTCCACTTGTGAAAAAAAAAAAAAAAAAGAGAGAAAGAAAGAAAGAAGAGAGGGTTTTTCACCATAACTAAAGCGGCACACAGAACTTCAAGCTCCTGGAAAATTAGAAATGAAATGAAGATCGGCTTTGTGGTTCTCAAAGACTCAAAACAATAGAGGATTAATGGGTTATACAGAAGAAAAAAGAGTTTAGGGGAAATTACATTTTTAGCCCTTTAACTATCACCATATACGGTAAGTGGACGACAAAGTTAGAGCACTAGCAACAGATGCCCTATATATCATTTTCTTCCCTACGTTTAGGAAAAATTTCAAAAAAAATCACAAAAACCTACTCATATAAGATTCCCTACATTTAACCATCCATCAATGATTGCTACAGTGTTTTTCAATGTGTAGGGAACCAAAAGTAGTTCCCTATACATTATTTAATATAAACATTTCTCTCTCCTCTCTCCTCTTTCATCTTTTTGTTTTTAATTAGAGATTGTATTGGGATTTTGTGAAAAAAGTAAGGGTAAGTACAGAACTTGTATTTTGTAAAGAAATAATATTTTAATGTTATAGGGAAAGGTAAGTGAATCTATTGTGAAATATATTTTCATAGGAAAATAAAAAGTAGTTTTATTCCTTAAACTTAATTAGGGAAAATCAAAGGGAAGCTATTACTGTTGGAAGTCCCACATTGCTTGGGTATTAAGGAGATGGGCTATTTATAAGGGTGAGGGAAAACCTCAACTCTTGAACTAACTTTTGGATTGAGTTAGGACCAAGACCCATTTCTAACAGTTACTAGTGCTCTTATGAGGCGGCTGGAAAATGATCTTTTTTGATTAATTGATGTTCTAGAAAGTTTGAATGTCCAAAGATTGGGATCCTTTCCAACTCCTCTTGGAAAAAAATATGGATTATTACAAAACAAGTAGTTTGATTGATATCCCCCTAACATTCTTTAGTATTTTTGTTTTATACACAACTTGTGGCCTACTTTTTTTTGAAGAATTTTGAGAGCCCATGGCCTGTCTTGTCTCCATCATTTTTCAGTTCTATTGATTTATCATTATTTATTTTAAAAGCTCAAGTTTTTTAGACAACTAGTGATCAAATTAACAAAGATCAGGATCAGTTCAAACAATATTGCTTTCGTCATTCAATTTCTATTTCAATTTAAATATTCTAATTTAAAATTTTGAAATAAGTAGTGGTTTAATAAGTTATGTTATGGAGATTAACATCTTAATTAGTGAGTCTTTCAAAGAGACTATATATCATAAGCTTATAAATTTGGAGAGTTACTTGGAACATTCATGACACAAGTTTCTTTCGATTTTTATTTGCACGGGACTGGGAGTTTCCATGGCCAGTAGCAACCATATGGGTATATTTCTTCTAGAAGTGGTATTAGCATAAAATGAATTGGTCTAGCTAGAAGACTTAAAGCTATAGCAGCTGACCTTGCCAATACTAGCCAATGGGCACGCACCACCTCATACAGTCATACTTCATTCTGAGATTTAGTTTGCTCATCTTTTGGGTGGAGATTTTTTTCTTTTGGCGGCTGTATGCTTGTTTTGGTTTTGGTATGGTCACTAGACGGTGACACATATTTAGCCTTTTGCAATTTGGGTTCTGTTTTGCTTGCAAATATTTCGGTAGGCTTTTCCTTTTCCGAACCTTTTGTTTTGCCTTTATTAATTAAGATTATATGAAAGATCATGATTTTATAGAATTTATAGGTTATTCTACAAAATATATTCCAAGAAAATTTTCATTAATTAAAATGAATGAGGACAATGTAATATATTCAAGATAATATTGTATTAAGACAAATTGCATCATAAATTATGGCTAAGAAGCTGACATGCATGCATGCATGCATGTAGACTCCAATACACACACTTCTTACTTGTTTTGTAGTTGGTTTTTTTGTTTGAATAATAAAAAATTTATAAAAAAGTGATTGATGTAATATAAAAAATAAAAATATTGGAGAATTGAATTTTTCAAAAAGATTTAGACTTTGGCAAGTCGTTTGCTGAACACGACACCCTACATGTGTGGCCAAAAATTAATTGAAATTTGGTAAATAATTGAATTGACATGCAATTATTGAATTTTGAGTCCTTACTACAATAATTATATTATCCAACTTGTCTTGGAACATATAGCTAGCTAGGCTAGTGGGGGTGTATGCAAGCAATTAATTATGAGCATCAAAGACAACAAGAAAAGTTCAAAGGAGACTGACTAGTTCTACTCTTAAGTTCCCCAAAATCATTTGCTATTATTAATACATATATAAGCTTTGAATCTATAATAGTAGTAATCGTGAAATGATTGAGCATACACTTAAGATACACTATATATATATAGTATTAATCGTGAAATGATTGAACATAAAAGATTGGTTTCATTGGATAAAGTTGTCTTGTTGGTACTGTTCCTGCATGTAGGGTAAACATTTTTTGTTCGCTAGTACTATATAATTGCTTGCCTTTTTGCAAAGGGCAGACACTAACTATATTATGAGCCTCATGTTCTTGAGCATCCAAATAAATCAAAAAATTCAATTTCTTAGGAGAAAAAAAGATATTGTATGGGTATTTTGATTGAATGCCATCGAGTTAAAGGAAATTGGTAGCATGCACTTAATCACGTACAACCACAGAAATTGATGGTATTATACTTGATCATGTAACATGATCTGGTCCGGGAATTTCCTAATATGTTTTTGATGGGAGGCCTTTCTTAAATTCAGAAGATGAATGAGTCTCCATGCATGTCAGAGAGAAATGATCGAGCAGGGATTTCTACGTACCTTGCGTGGCATTCTTTTGAATTGTACAAAAACCTTAGTACGTAATTGGAATATAGGAGTGTTGGAATTAGTGACTCATATTCTAGAGTAGTTCGTGGGCACTGTTAATCCAATAATCAGTAATTTCATCTGAGAATCACTAGAAAACCGAATTTCTTGATACCAGTAACTAGAAGGCATTGCCCCACTGGGTCTTGTGATGAATGTTACACAAGCCTTGTCACATTGACAAATTGTATCACAATTTAATTTTGTATTATTGGGGGTTTAAAATACTACAAGGCACGTTGACTTGATGGCTTTCCCTCCATGTATCTATCCGAATCAGATTCAAAAATCATTTCATGGTTAAGAATATATTTTATAGATTTAGTGGTGCATATGTTATTAAGTGGTACCGAATGTGTTGCCACATTAATTAAAAATTTTAAATAAAGCGACACTATGTATACCACAAACACCACAATCCCACAAACCTCTGACTCTTAAAACAATAAAAATAATCGAACAATAAATTGTTATTACAATGCAATCCCAATACTATTAAAATTACAAACTTCAATAGAATGAGCGTACAGTTTGTATAAAAGTGAGTGCCAACAAGATAATAGCAGCTATAGTAGCAGCAGTTCTCCAAGGATTGCCAAAATAATCACGCATCAAGATTGCCTTCCATCTATGCAGACGACGGTCATAGAATGTATTCAAATCGTCACAGAGAGTGTAATAATCACAGTTCATGTCCCTATATACATGATATGCGCATAAATTGTTGAGCCGAGTAGTCACTAAATTGCTGTCGCTTGAACGATTAAGCAAGATCCCCTTTTGAACAAGTAAATCCACATCTTTTGTAGTGTCGATAAGAAAATCCAATACGCGAATATAATCAGTAACATAAGCATCATTCGGATAGTAACATTGCTCCAAAGCCATGAGGTTTCGAAAAAAAAAGACTTCAGTTAGGAATAATCGAAAGGATGGTATTTCCAATACTCCGTTTGTGAATTTTAAATCAAATAAGCATTTGTTTGAGACCGCCTTAAATTTCACTCCAGCCTGGTGCAATTGGCTCGCTGAGTACGAAAGTTCAACTACCGCCTCAAAGGATACCCTATTTGGTAGGCTTTTTGGCAGAAAAATGGTTCTTAACAAATCAACGAAATGCATTATGCGCAAATTGGGATCATAAAGCATCTCTTGAAAGTTGAAATATGCAAAAGCTTTAAAGGTAAGCTCTTTGAAGGAAATGCAGTTTGAGTGAGATGGAAATGCAAGGTTGTATAATTCCTCAATAAAAAAGAAAGGAAGTTGATTTTCAACCAAAATCATGTCATTACCTAAAATACCAAGAGACCGTGGTGATGCTATTAAGTGATTGCCACTCGCCAGACTCATCCATTCTATATCATGGCGCATCAGGAAATGCACAATAATGAAACTTGCATCCATCAGAATCATTTTCACGTAATCATCACTGCTAAGCATGCTAGGCTCTTCATAACAACGACGGATATCCATTTCCTTGCTCCTTATAGTGCTTAATGAATTCTCCACGTCTAGAGCTGATTTTTCCACCAATAGCTTGAAATATTTCACTTTAAGCTCTTCCATGGGTTTCAATCTTTCATAGCCATGATGAAAAGGCCCAATTGATATAACCTTAGGAGTGTAGGCTTCTTCATTCCCTCTACGAATGTCATGTGGAACCTTATCGATACGACACAGACGTGGTGGGGGAGGCTCCCAGCTTTCTATCATTTGTGTGATGTCATTTGCCAACGCTGTGTCTTGATGTTCGTTTCTGACTGAAGCATTTGCTTCTCTATCAACTCTTCCACTTGGACTGTTTGCTTCCCTTTGACTTTCAGAATTCCCATCCACATTTTTTATCAAAGCATTCGCTTCTTCATGAATTTCTGCAGCTGCTGATTTTTCCATCTAGCAAGTTCCCTTTCTTAAATTCCCTAATAACAAAGACATTTCTTAAAACAACAGGAACTAGTACTACTAGAGTCCCCGACGCCCCAGCAACTTTAAATGACGTTAATTTATCAAAAGCAGCAACTTCTATGTTAGACCACAGTAAACGAAAGAGCAATAGAGAATGCTATTAAACCAGAGAGGCAGAGAGTGAGAAATTATTATCCTAGTGAAAAACAAAAACATTAAAAAAAAAATAAAAAAAAATAAAAAAAGAAAAAGAAAAAAAGAGGGTATTTTTTTAGGGATGAAAAGGCGGTTAGTAATAAAATCACTAACTGCCTTTGCAAGGCTTTAATCGGTTAGTGGTTATTTGAGTTGACTACTATAACCGCTTTTTAAAAGTTGTTAGGCCCCATTTTTGAGTGTTTGGGCCTAGTATTTAAAACTAAATTAGAATTGGACGTGATAACTAAAATGTCTACCGATGGTAGTGGAAGAACCAAAAAAAATTGCATATATAGCAACTTTAATTGAGGTTTGTCAAAAGTGGCAACTTCTATGTTAAACCACAGCAAACGTAAGAGCAATAGAGAACAGAGAATGAGAGAGAGAGAGATAATATTATTCCACTGGTAAAAAAAAAGAGGAAAGAAAGAAAGGAGGGGAGGGGCGTTCAGTGGTTTACCTTGAAGAAACTTAGCTGAGTGAGTACGCCACACGTACACGACTTCAAAAGCAACACACAGACCTTTTGAATTTCAAAAGCTCCTGCAAATCAAATGTACAGCTGCTGTTTGGCTCTCAAACAAATAGAATAGAGAGTTGGGTTATAAAGGAAATAAATATGAGTATAATTACATTTTAGCCCACCAACTTTCAACACATTAATTTGCACAAATTGCACTTGGCGGTAATTGCGGAACGGCATGTCAGAAAATTCAATAATAATCCGATACACGAGTGGACGACTAGGGTATGAGCCTTGCAATTCACATATTCTTGCTAGAATTTTACTTTTTAGGTGAACGGTGGTGAATTTTAGAGAAATACTATGATTTTTCGTAGTTTTTTTTTTTTTTTTTTTTTTAAGAAAAATTACAGCTTACCTCTCAAAGTTAACAGAATTTTTTAATTCGAATATCAAAATTTCAATTTTTGCGATTCATCCCCAAAATTTCAATTTTTTTCAATTTGACCAATTGTATTCAAAACTTTTCATATTACCCTTAATATTTTATTTTTTATAATTTTTTTTTTTAAAAAAAAAAAAATAGGGTGATTACAATTTTTGCACCCTCAAATTTGTTTTTTTATTCGTAAAAAATAAAAGTTAAAATTAAATATAAGAATTTTCAAAAATAATATTAGTTGAATTGAAAAAAAATTAAAACTTTATGGTGATAAATTGTAAAAATTAAAATTTGATGATTAAATTGAAAAAAGCTATTAATTTTAAGGAGATAAACTATAATTTTTTCTATTTTTTAAATTCACGTACAATAAAAGAATACGAAAATAATTAACCTTACATTCCTTAAATTGTAAGCAAGTACGATATGCATAGTTGAAAAAGGGTCTGCCCACGCGTTTCATCTAAAATTGCTTATGTTTGATTTTCACTAAATTTAGAGTTTAAACTTATAAGAATCAGTAAATTTAATAAATTAAGTACTTTTTTAACAGAAATTAGGGTTTGAAGGGAAAAATTCACAAATTACCTCTTTAAGCTGCCCGGGTGGATTTCAGGTTGTTCTTGGAGGATGGAAAAGCCCGATCAAGGAATAGAGAGCCAAAACTGCAGCTAAAAATCGTGGGCGGAAGAAAAAGGCAGTGCAAAAGTGGCGCCTTCTTCTCACAGGATGGGAGAGAGAAGAAGGAGAAACCTTGCGAAAATGTAGCTTTTTACTCTCTTTTGAGAGCTTTTTTGTCAAAGAGAGTAAGCAAGTTTTATATATGTTAAACCACATCAAACGTAAGAGCAATAGAGAATGGTATATATAACTAAGTACCAGAGAGTGAGAGAGAGGGAGATATAATTAAGATATTATTCTACTGGTAAATAATAAAAAATAAGGGAGGGTTTTCACCTGAGTATAAGAAACTTAGACACGGCCCTTGAGCTCCTGCAAATGAGATGTAGATCTGCTGTGTGGCTCTCTAGCAAGCAAAATCAATTAATGCTATTACTTATTAGAGATATATGTATAAGCTTTGAATCTTTAACAGTAATGGTGAAATGATTGAGCATACACTGTACGTTTACAAAAATGTAGCCCAATATATATATGCTCAAATTCCATGAGTGTCACATATTATTTGTCAGTGGGACGCAAGTCAAAATCTTATTTGTCAGTGTAGGGCAATTGCCAGCTGTTATCCATTATTGTGGGTGTGGGACAATTCCCTTTCATTGCATAAGGAGTCATAAGGTTGGCTCCGTTTGCCAGTGGCCCAAAAAAATGCCTTACACTATTCTTCTAAAAATCAACCCCCAATATTCTTTAAAAAAAATAATAATAAAAATAAACTTTATATTATAACTTGGGGGCTGCCTCTAGCCAAGGGTTGGCTCCACCCCTGGAGATAATGTCGATGACCAAGCGTCGGTAAACATTTTCTAAATTTTTTTTTTTTTAATTTTGTACTGGTTTCTTCTTCTTAATAGATGTCTTTCGTATGGAAAAAATAGTATTCATGATTTTGTGTTTACTTTAGTTGTGTCCTTATATTTGTGGGTTCCCTCGATCTCTTCTATCAATTTCTTGCTAGGTGTCCAACGTTGATGGTCCCTTGAGTTAGGATCAATGAGTCAGAGTTTTCTTTTAAACTATGTTTTGCCAAAAAAATTTCAATTTAGTTTATAAAAATAATATGGGTTAAAGAGCTTAAAATATATTTTTAATACCTAAAAATTTGTGTCAAGCAAAAGTTTTCATGTTTGGTAAAAAATTTTAATTATTATTATTTTTTTAAAATGGTAAAAATGCATTTTTGATAAAAATTTAAAAATAAAACTTTATCAAAAAAATATTTTTTAACTTAAAAGTTTTATTTATCGAACACAATTTCAAATATATTTTAAGACTCTCGTTAGCTCAATCGAAATAATTCAATTTCAAACCTGCTTTAAGGCTCTTGTTGGCTCCATCGGAATAACTAAGAATTATTTATCACTATGCTCGTGAATCACGTGTGTCTACTAGTCTTCGTGCATGTGAAGTGTGAGAGGTTGATAGATGGAAAATAATAATGCATGTTGTAGGCCCTTAAATATATGTATGAAGACCGAAGATGATGATGATTTTATGAAAAAGATACGCTAACAATACGCGTAAGGATAGGTGTTGATCCTTTCTCACAGCCTTTTCAGAGGAGAAATGTGTGGATAAGATACATGTAGGGATAGTTATTGGGGGCGTGTTCGGTGATTGCCCTTTGAATTGTTTCTAATTCTATCCTGTACGTGGTTGTTGCCCACCAAGGTGACATAATTAATGGAACCTACCTAGCTTCCTCCCTCCCTCAACAGGCCATGGTTGCTATTAACGTCTCTTGAATACAAAGCTTTTGCATTCAAAAGGGTTTGCCATTAACATAATTTGATACTCAAGTTGCCTCAATTTACTCTATAAATTCTAAATATGTTCAAATTTAATCGAAATCGAGCTAGTCTTAGAATGTATAGAGTTTTCCTCTAATCCGAATTAATTCCACTAAAATTATAAATTGTCTAAATGAGAACTCTGCTTTGAATTTAATAAATGGCACCAGTACAAATATCACTACATATGAATTTCAATGTAATTCTCTACATAAAAAGGAGCAGAGCTTTTCGGCTACCATGAGGCAGCCTAGTGTCTGCCATGTTTTGTTTTTGATTTTTTTTTTCCATGTTTTGTTTTTAGTTTTTTTTTTTTAAAAAAAAAANAGCACCAAATTTAGGATGACCAAATCCTTTTAGGGTCATACCATCTCTAAAGAGTTAACTTTTCACCCCTATCTTTTAGTTTTAAATATAGAAACGAGTTTTGAAGCATTAGTACTAAATTTAGAATGATCAAATTTCTTTAGAGTTATACCATCCCTAAAGGGTTAACCTTTCACCCTTAGGTTTTAGTTTTGAATTTAGAAATGAGTTTTGAGGCATTAGAACCCAAATATTAGCTCATGAAAATTTAGCTAATATTACTTAAATATCTCAAAATACAATTCAAAACATTTCATCAAACATATAGAATGCAAAAAACATAAAAAATCTGTTAAAAAATTTAAAAAAATAAAATTGACGCTGGTCTTCCAAAAAAAAAAACATGGCCTACGCATGATTGCCTCACTTTGGCAGCCACATAGCAGACCTCCATAAAAAGTTGTATCACTTAATTCAAAGAGAAAAACCGACGTTATTAATCGCTTAAGATTGAACATTGTAAAATTGTTAAGTTGGTATACTTATTGTTAATATTGTTATACGTCTAGAAGCTGAATGTTGCTATACACTTGACAACCAAACTAAGTTGTAACTACTTGTAAATACATTCCAGCTCATCTATATAACTAACAATATACAGCTCATTTTCACTCGCTCATATTACATGAATTATGTATTTGTTGTGCTTCCAAAATGTCAAAGAGATGGTTAGAGGGTTATCAAACACAAATTCCTAGCTTATAATGGAATGCGAAAGTAAACATAAAAACAAGGGTACTTTAAGTCAAATTCAAATTTTTCAAGTTGTAGACTGCAATTCTACAAACCTCAAGCTACTAAAACAACAAAAATAATTGAACATTAAAATGTTATCACAATGCAATTTAATGCCATTAAAATTATACAAACTTTAGATTTACCGCAATGAGATGATAGATCATACAGTTTGTGTGAAAGTGAGCACGAACAAAATAATAGCAGTTGTTGTAGAAACAATTCTCCAAGGACTGCTAAAATAATCACGTCTCAAGGTGGCATTCCAGCTATGTATGTCGAGGATCCTCAAAGAATGTATTCAAATTTTTACATAGATCACAATAATCGGAGTTCATGTATACATATAATATATGTGTGTTGTTGACCAAAGTTGTCATTGCATTGTTGTTGCCTAAACGATTAACCAAATCCCCTTTCACACAAGTAAATCCAGGTCTTTGGGAGTGTCGATAAGGAAATCCAATAAGCGAATATAATCAGTAACATAAGAATTTCATAGATAGCAACATTGCTCCAAGTCCACGAGGTTTTGAAAAAGAAACTCTGTTTGACTCAATAATTTTAAGCATAGTATTTCTAGCACTCGATCCAAATTTGAATTTTATATCAAGTAACTATTTGCTTGTGCTCATCTTAAACTTCAATCCTACCTCATCCAACTTGCTCGCACAATACAAATGATCGACCTTGACGTAATCAACTCTTTGTAATAGCCTATTTGATTGAGGTAAAAAAAAAGTTCTTAACAAATCAACGAAATGCAATATTTTCAAATTGGGATCATCAAGAGACATTTTGAGTCTTGTAATATGCAAAGAATTCAAAGGTAAGCTAAGTAAAGGTAGGATATATAGTTTGAGAAAGATGCAAATGCAAGGTTGTATAATTCCTCAATAACAAAAAAACAGGAAGTTGATTTTCTAGCAACCATATGTCAATGGCTACAATGGCAATCAATCGTGGTGTAAATTCTTTGAAGTCATCATCTGTCAGCCATTCTCCAAGCGATTGGTTTACTATCAGAAAAAACACAATAATGCAGCTCGCATCCAGCAAGATTATTTTCACATAATAATCACTACTAAGTTTGCTAGTTTCTGCATAACAATGACGAACATCTCCTTCCCTATACCTTATAGTTCTTACCAAATTCTCCACGTTTAGTACAACCATTTCTACAAATATCTTGAAATATCTCACTTTAACCTTTTCCATAGTTTCAAATCTTTTATTGCCATGGTGAAAATGGCCTATTGATATAGCCTGAGGGGTGTAAAACTCTTCATTCAATTTCCAAATAATATGTGGAACCCTATAGATACAACATTTACTTGATAAGGGATGCTATGAGCTTTCTAACATTTTTGTGATGTCATTTGCCAAACAAACTATCTTCATGACTTTCAGCATTTTCGTTCGCATTTATTATACAAGCATTGGCTTTTATATTTAAATGCAGTATGTTGCTAGAGCTTGGGCAGAAAATCCTGCGACATTCCTGGAGATAAACCCTCAGCCTTTCATTCTGTTCTTATAGAAGCTCTGTGGTTCTTTCCATTTCCGTAAGTCATGGTGTCAGGTCTTCTACATATGATTCCACTATTCTCTTTAACCCATTATTTACGTTGTTTTGCTTAATTTTAATTTTAATTTTATTTCGAATTTTTAAGAAGCGCACGTCTTCAACAAATAAGACACGACGCGTGAGGCACAACCCCGACCATTACGCGACCACGACATCCCAAATCCTAGGGCCTTTTATGTGTGTGCTGCACCGTCCTTCCACGTGTAATGATGAAAAAAAGAAAAAAGAAAAGAAAAAGAAAGAAATTTGAAAGCGGTGGTAAAAAAATATATATATATCAAAATAAAATTAAGCGAAACAATGTAAATGATGGGTTGTCTTCTATTAGCAATTTATTTTCAGTTAAATATGCGTGAAAATAAAAAGAAAGAAAAAAAACCAGTAAAATATTTTATTTATGTAAAACAAAATAAGGACAAAATCGTAATTTAAAGTTATCAAAGATATAATATTGATAGAAGAAGACGAGTTTATTAATAATAATTGGTAAAGGCTCTAAATGATTTGCAACCTTATGATTATGCAAGTGGGCCACTAATTGTTTTATTAATAAGAAGAGATTAATAATTAGGACTATATATATATATATATATATCCTGTAACAGCATCTACTCATTTCCACCGGTTTCTTTCTTCTTGAATTATTGATATGCTTTTCCTTTTGTTCAGACCTCACCACTTCACTTAGTCCCACCACTTTGAAACCAGAAGCCCCACATGAATAAAGAAAATTCCAAATCTTCCCAAATCCGATACACACCACTTTCTCATTTTCCTTTCTCATTTTACGTAACCTGCTCCCTCTTTCTATTTCTTTTATTATTATTTTTATCTTCTTTTCTCGCTCTCCTATCCACCCAGCTCCACTCATTCCCTGCTTAGGTTCCTCCTCCTACCGTTCAGATTTCTTTTCTCCCCTTTATCAGGGAAAAGAGAAGCAATTAGTAACGTGTTACTATTCACACGTTAGTATTTTCTAACATGTGAATAGTGACACGTTAGTAATTGACAATATATAAAAATAATTAAAAAATTGAAAATGCAATTACTAACGTGTTACTATTCACACGTTAGTATTTTCTAACGTGTGAATAGTGACACGTTAGAAAATGACAAAATTCAAAAATTAAAAATGTATTTTCTAACGTGTGAATAGTGCCACGTTAGTAATTGACAATAGTTATAAATAAAAAAAAAATAAAATGCCAATTGCTAATGAAAAAAAAAAAAAGGAAAATCTTATTTCCTAACGTGGCACAAGTGCCACGTTAGTATATTTCTAACGTGGCACATGTACCACGTTAGAAAAGAACATTTTACTTTTTTTTTTTTTCTTCTCAAAAAATATTTTATAATAATATTAATAATAGTAGTAATATATGATTATTATAATTAAATAATTACCTTATATATTAATATTAATATAGTAAGTATATATATAGTAATTGAATGAAAAATGTTGAAATAAGATAATTAGGGGTATTTATATGTATAGTAATTGTGGTTAGTAATAACTATAATTAGATAAATATAAATATATATACCGGAATTGAATGAAAATATTGAAATAAGATAATTAGTGTTATTTACATATATATATATA
>CM017324.1:13322380-13359117 GCA_006937295.1 Carpinus fangiana
TGACACGTTAGTAAATTACTAACGTGTCACATTTTGACACATTAGTAAATGACAAAAAATTAAAAAAATAAAAAATTATTTCCTAACGTGTCAAAATCTGACACGTTAGTAAATTACTAACGTGTCACATTTTGACACATTAGTAAATGACAAAAAATTAAAAAAATAAAAAATTATTTCCTAACGTGTCAAAATCTGACACGTTAGTAAATTACTAATGTGTCACATTTTGACACGTTAGTAAATTACTAATGTGTCACATTTTGACACGTTAGTAAATGACAAAAAATTAAAAAAAATAAAAAATTATTTCCTAACGTGTCAAAATGTGACACGTTTGTAATTTACTAACGTGTCAGATTTTGACAAGTTAGAACTGACAAAACAAAAATAAAAAAAATAAGAAATCATTTACTAACGTGGCATATGTAACACGTTAGTAAATTACTAACGTGTCAAAAGTTGACACGTTAGAAAACTGCAATTTCTCACGGGCGGTTTAATAACGTGTGAAAAACGTTAGAAACGACACGTTAGTAACATTTCCTAACGTTTTAATGGCCCTAACACGTTAGTAAATGACAGTTACTAAAATTCTGGTTTTTTGTAGTGGCGGCAACAATGAAGCCACCAACAACATGGCCCCAGTTGGATACTTAGAATGATTCTGTCACTTCTCTCCCCGTACTCATAGACCTGTCATTCACATGTGATCTTTGTCTTTAACCCGTTCCCACAGACGACACCAACTATTGATGCAAATGCGGATGATTACTATTGAACTCAAGTCTCTAAGTTCTTACAATCAAAAGTTAAAAGGGTATCGAAGGCTAGTTGGGTACGGTGTACCGGCGAAAATGCCTTATATTCCTTATGGCCTAGACTAGCCACACCAGTTCCGTCCCTGCCTAGAATCAAAGGTCAAGTGGACACTGAAGGCTACTTGGGTGTGCTCGTGGGGATGCCTTTTATGTCTCAGTCAGTCCTGTTTTTAAGAGATCGAGGTCTTTACTCTTAATTTACTACAGCAATCTAAAATCCAAAATTACAAATCAAAATACAGCAATCTAACACAATGTTTATAGTAAACTGCTGTTATCTCTATGACTCTGCAGCAACTCTGGTTGCATAATTTGCATTCAAGTGGACTTTAATTATCTGATTGTTGATGTTGAGAATTGAAGAACCATAGTGATGGGCTTATCTGGGCCGTGATGGGCTCCATGGGCTTTGGGAGTTGCTAAACGGGCACGCCACATGCAATATCCTAATCAGCAAAGATTAAAAAAAAAAAAAAAAACAATAGAAAATAAAGATAAAACCGAAATAATGAAAAAAATAGGTTGGACCAGAGTCACATTGGTAAAGTCTCCCCATCGAAGAGAATAAGAAGCACGCCTCAAAGAAAACATTTGTTTATTAATCATCAATCATAATATGTCTCCATTGGAGCACAAAAGATTCACCGACAAAATCCTAACCCTATTTTGACTTACTTTGGGCGAAGCTCATTATTGAATTATAAAATAATACAACTCTGAAAGATTATATAATACGTACATAAAAGTAAATATGTACTAATGACTTCAATAAAAATAGCATTCTAAATAAAATTAAAAGACCAAACTATTATTTTCTCATCTTGCATCAAAATTTGATCTATGATAATAAGATGATAAAGCATACAGTTTGTGTGAAGGTGACCACTAGCAAGATAGTAGCAGATACATTAGTAGTAGTTCTCCAAGGATTGCCAAAATAATCACGTCTCAAGATTACCTTCCATCTATGCCGACGATCCTCATAGAATGTATTCAAATCTTTACAAAGATGACAATATATAATCAGAGTTCATGTTTAAAATAAAAATATGTTTGCAAAGATTGTCGTTCAAAGTTGCCGCTGCATTGCTTTCTCCAAGTCAATTAACTAGGATCCCCTTTCGCACAAGTAAATCAACATCTTTGGCAGTGTCAATAAGAAAATCCATTACACGAATATAATGGGTAAAATAAGCATTAGAAAAATAGTGACATTGCTCCAAGTCCACAAGATTTCGAATATAAGGCTCCGTATCATGATATACTTTAAATGATGGTATTTTTAGCACTCCATTTCTGAATTTTAAGTCAAATATGCATTTGCTTGAGCTCACCTTAAACTTCACTCCTGCCTCATGCAACTGGCTCACATTGTGCAAATGCCTGACATTTTCGCCACACTTTCTTTGTGGCAACCTTTGTGATTGAGGCAAAAAAAAAGGTCCTTAACAAATCAAGCAAGTGCTTTGTTTCGAAATTGGGATCATCAGGAGACATTTTTTGACTATTGTAATATGCAAAATATTCAAAGGTAAGCCGGGTGAAGGAAAGATACTTTGAGCGAGATGCAAATGCAAAATTGTATAATTCCTCAATAGTAAAGAAAGGAAGTTGATTTTCAAGCAACAACATATCATCTCGCAATCGTTCTGGAAGTATTGTAAACTCTTGGTAACACCCCCATTCTCTTGGTAGCTTTTATATCAGGAAAAATATAATAATGAAGCTTGCATCCAACATGACCATTTTCACATAATTATCACTGCTAAGTTTGCTAGTCTCTGAATAACAACGACAAACATCTCTTTCCCTATCCCTTATATAGCTTACTAATTCCTTTATGTTTTGCTCAGCCTTTCCCACAAATCTCTTGAAATATTCCACTTTAAGCTTTTCCATGGTTTCTATTCTTTCATAGCTATGGTGAAAAGGCCCTATTGATATAATCTAAGGAGTGTAGGCTTCTACATTTGATTTGCAAAGATCATGTGGAACCCTATAGCTAGATACAACAATATTTACGTGATAAGGGAGGCTCTGAGCCTTCTAGCATTAGTGTGATGTCATTTGCCAATGCTCTGTCTTGATGTTCATTTTCGATTGAAGCATTTGCTTCTCTATCAACTTCTCTGCCTTGACTTTCATTTTCACTTGGACTGTTTGCTTCCTATTGACTTGCAGAATTTTCATTCCCATTTATTATCAAAGCATTTGCTTCTTCTTGCATTTCTGCACTTGCTGATTCTTTCATCTGGCCAGTTGACTTTCTTGAACTTCCTAATGACAAAGGCAAGGGTCACTACTCGATCACTAGCATATTAAAAACATAAGTAATTTTAAATATTCTATTTTTATCCCTTTTTCGAATAATTGTGCTGATATGATATAGAGTGTCCATCAACCCTTAGATTTTTTTTTTTTTTTTTTTTAAATAAAAGTTGATCCATTAGTTTTTGAGAACCGACGCATAGCCCAATTATTTGAGAGTGGGATATGGGAATTGAGTACATAGCATTACTAAAAAAAAAAATTGGAAGATAGTTCTCATGATGTGACAAAATCAGAAAAGTATCTTTTAATTGGATGTGATAGCTGAAATTTTAACTGATGCTGGTTGAAGGAAAAAAAAAAAAAAAAGAAAAAAGAAAAAAAGAAAAAAAGAAAAAAAAGAAATTCATCTATATGCGTGGTAAAAGAAGGGGATTGTAGAAAGGAGCCATGCTCGAACGTTATACTACTAATTATAAGGAGAAAAAAAAGCGTAAAATATTTTATGGTGCACAGTTTCGTAAGAGAAAATCTTCCGTAAAACTTTTAATAAAAAATTTGACACGTAAAGTAAAAACACTAAATGGAATGAAGAATATGAAAGCACCGGATTGTAGTATCTCTCTCTCTCGCATCTCCATTTTCCTTTGGCACTATCGCTTCCTCCCTCTTACAATTTTCAAGAACCGTAGGGTAATGTGATAGGACCGAAATTTCGAATTTTGTTATAACCCATTAGAAAATCTTGAGAAAATTCTATTGATTTTCGGGTTATTTGTTAATGGGTGCTTGATATTTCTGCTTGAGTCCCTTCCAAACATGAATCGACTTCCCTAGTCAAATACAATCAACATAACCCAAAAAATTTCCCTCTAAATTTTTTATTAATTAACAAAACAAACCACCCAAAAATTTCAAACAAAATCAACGGCCGAAAAAATTATTTGCACCTAAAAGACTCGAACCTTAAACTTGAGAAAATGCAACCAATTAACCAAGCTCTTACCCATTGAGCCAACCCCGGCGTTAACTCCCTTGCAACTTATATAAGTTGATCAGCTTTAATTATCAAAAGCAGCAACGTGTATGTTAAACCACAGAAAACGTAAAAGCAAAGAGAATGCTATATATATAAACCAGATAGTGAGAGACAGATTATTCCACTTGTGAAAACTAAAAATAAAAAAATAAAAAAGAAAGAAAGAAGAGAGGGTTTTTCACCTTAATTAAAGCGGCACACAGAACTTCAAGCTCCTGGAAAATTGGAAATGAAATGAAGATCGGCTTTGTGGCTCTCAAAGACTCAAAACAATAGAGGATTAATGGGTTATAAAGAAAAAAAAACAAGTTTAGGGGAAATTACATTTTTAGCCCTTTAACTATCACCATATACGGTAAGTGGACGACGAAGTTATGAGGCGGCCGGGAAATGATCTTTTTGGATTAATTGTTCTTCTAGAAAGTTTGAATGTAAAAAGATAGGGATCCTTTCCAACTCCTCTTGGAAAAAATATGGATTCCTCCGTTCAAAATCAACGACTAAAAATAGTACAAAACAAGTAGTTTGATTGATATGCTAGCTCCTAACATCCTTTAGTATTTTTTGTTTTATACACAACTCGTGGCCTACTTTTTTTGAAGAATTTTGAGAGCCCATGGCCTCTGTCTTGTCTCCATCATTTTTCAGTTCTGTTGATTTATCATTATTTATTTTAAAAGCTCAAGTTTTTAAAACAACTAGTGATCAAATTAACGAAGATCATGAGTTCAAACAATATTGCTTTTGTCATTCAATTTCTATTTCAATTTAAATATTCTAATTTAAATTTTTGGAATAAGTTGTGATTTAATAGGTTATGTTTTGGAGATTAACATCTTAATTAGTGAGTCTTTTAAAGAGACTATCATAAGCTTATAAATTTGGAAAGTTACTTGGAACATTCATGACACAAGTTTCTTTCGATTTTTATTTGCATGGGACTGGGAGTTTCCATGGCCAGTACAGTGGCGGAGCCAGGTGTTTCAAATTGGGGGTGCCGTTAAATTTTTTTTTCATCTTACAAATTTTTTCCACCCAAAAAACTTGGTAATTCATATAATATATATACATCACAAAATATAAATATATATATATATATATATAAGTTCCTAAATATGTTAAAAAATTCAAATACAGAAAATCAACTCGGGCAATATAACACAGCCTATCACGAATATTCAAATCTCGCTTAGTACGTTGTTAGTTCCTATGGGTTTTTTTCATTTTTGGAGAACCAGTAGTTAGAGTTCCTATGGGTTTTTTTTTCATTTCTAGAGAACCAGACTCCGTAGATACATACATGTAGATTTACTAACTTTTATTCAATTTTCTAGGCAACTAAACAGAAGATAATTAAACGAAAACAAAAAAAAAAATTACAAATAGAAAAGATAAATTTGTGGAAATTAATAATCAGAAATATCAGATCAAGACCTAATCGTTCCCACGCCAAGTGCACCATATAACCTTAAGAAACTGATAAAATAAATTGAAAAATCCAAAATTAAAACTAGGTAAAAGAAAGACATTAATTAGAACAAAAATCTAACACAAAAGCGACCAAGAGTCAAAAAAAAAAAAAAAGAAATAAAAAAAATAGGGGGAGTTACTTTGCTTGGTGATGATGATGGTGGCGTCTAAACACAATATGGGACAAAAGATCCTCAACCCACTTTACTTGACAACCTTATTGAAGACCGCAAGGTAAAAACTGTGTTAAGAAGTAATTTTAGTACTAGTAATATTGGGGTGCTGTGAAATGGATAGATAAAATTTTTTATTTTTTTTTTTTTTTTGGGTGTAAAAAAAATTATTTGAAAAAATCTTTGGGGGTGCCGTGGCACCCCCAAAGCCTGCTGTGGCTCCGCCACTGGGCCAGTAGCAACCATATGGGTATATATATATATTCTTCTAGAAGTGGTATTAGCATAAAATGAACTCGTATAGCTAGAAGACCTAAAGCTAGCAGCTGACCTTGCATGCCAATTTAACCAATAGCCTGAAAATATTAGCCACAACTGGAGGACCTGGTAAGTGAGTCTTCGTTTTTGTCTTGTTTCAGGCAATATTATATTAGCCACCTCGTTTGACTGTTCTAGTGAAAGACCCAAACAGTTGGCACACACCACTTCATACATCATTGTGAGATATTTAGTTTGATTATCTTTTGGGTGGAGATTTTTTTCTTTCGGCTGCTGCATGCTTATTTTGGTTTTGGTGCGGCTGCTAGGCCGTGATGACCCGGATTTAGCCTTTTGCGATGCAGGTTCTGTTTTGCTTGCAAATATTCCAGTAGGCTTCTCCTATCCGGAACTCTTTGTTTTGCTTTTGATAGCATCCTTTTGTGGCCACATTGGTACTCTTATTGGCCGAATCATTTATTTGACACATTCTTACTTGCTATCTTACTTGGTTTCGCTTTGTATTGTATTTGCATTCATGTTATTTGGTTAGTTTTGGGCTGTTGTTTGGGTTGTCTACCTTTTTTTTTTTTTTTTAACAATTCCTTATCTTTTAATTAAACACAAAGTTGTCCAAGAGTCACTCTCCCTCGGAAAAGGATCTTCTCCATTTCAAAGAGGAGCCGGTCTTCTTTTTTACAAGGGCATAATGCTCCAAAAAAATATATGAAAGAACTATTCTACCCTTAAGAAATAAGCTATGGACCACCTCCTCTTCATTTCAAAGATTTTTGGTTCCCTCTCCCTCATGGGTTCATTTCCCTTTTCTTTATTAGATATGTCAAAATGATGGACAAAGAATCAAATATAAAGAGATTAAGGAAAAGGAATTGGAGGAGTTCTTGGAAACGGTCACAATAGTTGGATGCGCAGATTCGATATTGGTGAAACACAGTTACACAATATCATTATACGGTGAGGTTTTGACCAAGAGAACTTTTAGACATTTTTAGTTGATGGTTTTGCTTCTCTTTGATTTTTTTTTCTTTTTCGTTTGATTTTTCGTTTCCAATTGAACATTTGATTACTCAATTTCTTCCATTTATCTGCTTGCCTTTCCACACTTTTTTTTTTTTGGTATGAGAAGCACAAAAACCATTTCAAACATCATAGCAATAGAGGAGGGTATAAAACTCGATCAAATAACAGAGAGGAAGAGAGAGTGACACATAAGAGTTACAGATAACATTCTACAAAATCTTCAAGCTTGACGTGCCACGCCTGCCTTTTTGCTCCTTTGGAACATGAACTACATATATATTTCTTGCACTTCCAAAATGTCATAGAAATGGTTAGGAAGGATTAATTTCTAATTTGGTTTATCAAACACAAATTCCTTATGCCACAAAACTATGATAGAAATTGGGTTATTTTTGCAAGTGCACCAGCTTTATTACTACCTAACTTTCTGTGTCTTCCCCTAAAAAAAAAAAAAAAAAAAAATTCTGTGTCTCAAAATCTTCTTTCTTGCAACTTTTTTCATAGATTGCAATCCCGGCCACATACCAAAAACTCCTAAAACAATCGAACAATAAAATTTTGTTACAACATAATCAAATACCATTAGAACACTACAAAAAAAATCAAGTTTAATGGCATTGGAATAATGGCACTTTTTAATAGCATTTGATGAATTACTTGGTTGTTAGCTATTGTAGGGTGGAGGTTTAGTGACATTTTTTTTTAAAAATGTCACTAATCAAATGTCATTAAACCTGATTTTTTTTGTAGTGGAATTACACAAACTTCATCTCTGCCGACCGGGTAGCCAGAGAATAGAGCATACATTTTGTATGAAAGTGAGCACCAACAATATAATAGCAGCTATGGTAGAAGCAGTTCTCCATGGATTACTAAAAAACCACCTTCCCGAGTTTGCCCCGGACCCGACTAGGAACCAACTAAGACCCTACCAAGACATACCTATGACTTGATTAGGACATCACTAGGACTCGGTCGGGACTCCACTTGAACTCGGTAGGGCCTAGGCCAGGTCCACTCCTAGACCTGGTTGAGACATTTTCGTAATTTAAAATTTAATATGATTGAATGAAAAAAAAATATATAATTTTTTATTTTATTTTATTTTCCATACGCATCAAACACCGGAAACTGTTTTTCAGGAAATCATTTTTCATAAAACATTTTTTGACGGAAAATATTTTACGTCGAAACAAACATAGCCTAAGTTCTAAGACTCTAAGTATCTTTTAAATCCTTGATATTCATAAAGTATTTAGAACTAAATTGAGATTTGAGGGCTTCCAAATTGACTTGAAGTTATTTACTCCAACTCAACTTCTCAAACTGTCATGTGTCCTTTAAACATGTGTAAATGATATAAAAAAAGTATATGATATCATATACTTTTTTAATAGAAGTATTAAAAAAGTAATATGTTTCTCACATGCTAATTACAAAAGTATGTGTATTTTACATAATTACATGCCAAGGACACATGACCAAATTATTGGTTGAGTTGGAAGGAATTGCTCCGAGCCAATTTATAAGAAATTTATGTCCTAAATGAATTTATTGAGAGGCTGCCATATAACTTTCTAAAATTACATAATCTGGGAGTCTTTGGTGCCTTGAAGTTAATTTGCTCGAATAATGTTTTTAGAAGAAAAAAGAAAAGCTGAATTTGAAGTAAAAAAGCAAGGATGTCGATGGCTCAGGATAATTAAAAGAAATAAAAATTCGAATCCCTTAAAACAGGAGGAAGTATGTTAAACCACAGCAACGCATGCAAGAGCAAATATAGAATGCTGGCTATAAACCAGAGAGAGAGAGATATTATTCCACTGCTAAATAAAATAAATAAATAAATAAATTATCCACTTCCCTTTCTCCCTTTATAATATCTCATAAAAAGAAAAAGAAAAAGAAAAAATAGAGGGTTTGGTTTTCACCTTTAAGAAACTCGTACACTGAAATGTAGATATGCTGTGTTGGTGTACTGTGACTCTCAAACAATAGAAGGTTAGGTTATAAATAAAAAGAAGTTAGGGGGAAAATTACATTTGAGCCCTTTAACTAAATTCACATTTCCACTTAGTACTTTTTTTAACTTAAAAAAATAATGTTAAGCCCTTAAGAATTAACGTACGTAATATCTCGTTTATTTTAACGCTAATTCAGTGTTACAAATTTAAATAACAATCTGACATTATAAGTAGACAACTAAGTTATGAGGCTTTATAAATTATATATATATTAATTGTTGCTAGGAATTTTTATTTTTTTCTTAGAGAGAGAGAGAGAGAGAAAAGAAGCTATGATAAGTCATGTTTGAATTGTCGGCAAGACAAATAGTTAAGATTAAAGCATTGAATCAAACTCTCTAAATCAAATTAGTTTTCCCATTTAACAACATCAAATTAGTTTGGCCGGGGGCCACCATGACGTCCTACTATATATTTGTTTTTCAAGAGTTTTTGGTACCATTATTTATAGTAATTTGGTGGGTCATGCTTTTTTTTTTCCTCTTCTTCTTTTTCTTTTTTTTTTTCTTTTTTTTTTTTCAAGAATTTTGGGGGCCATAGCCTATATCGGGCCACGTTTGTCTTCGCCATTAAGATTATATGAAAGATCATGATTTTATAGAATTTATAGGTTATTCTACAAAATATATTTCAAGAAAATTTTCATTAATTAAAAAGAATGAGGATAATGTAATATATTTCAAGATAATATTGTATTAAGACAAATTGCATCATAAATTATGGCTGAGAAGCTGATCACATGCATGCATGTACACTCCATTTAATACACACTTCTTACACGTTTTGTAATGGATTTTTTTTATTTGAATAATAATAAAAAATTTATAAAAAAGTGATTGATGTAATATTAAAAATTAGAATGTTGGGAAAATATTGAATTTTTAAAAAAGATTAAGACTTTGGCAAGTCGTTTGCCAAACACACCCTACATATGTGTGGCCAAAAATTAATTGAAATTTGGTAAATAATTGAATTGATATGCAATTATTGAGTTTTGAGTCCTTACTACAACAATTATATTATCTAACTTGTCTTGGAACATCTAGCTAGCTAAGCCAGTGGGTGTATGCAAGCAATTATGAGCATCAAAGACCACAAGAAAAGTCTCCAAGAGGTAGTTCAATCGGCTGGAATCACGCCTAATAAAGCGAAAATCACTAGTTTGAATCCCCCTTCTTCCTCTTGTGTGGAAATGTCAAAAAAAAAAAAAAAAAAAAAAAAAAGACCACAAGAAAAGTTCAAAGGAGACAGACTAGTTTCTACTCTTTAAGTTCTCCAAAATCAATTACTATTATTAATACGTAAGCTTTGAATTTATAATTGATAGTAATCGTGAAATAATTGAGCATACATTTAATTTGTACAAAAATCCAGCCCACATATATATATAGTGATCGTGAAATGATTGAACATATATAAAAGTTTGGTTTCATTGGATAAAGTTGTCTTCTTGGTGTTCCTACATGTAAGGTAAACGTTTTTTGTTCCCTAGTACTATATAATTGCTCGCCTTTTTGCAAAGAACACACACTAAATATATTATGAGCCTCATGTTCTTGATCAGCATCCAAACGAAACAAAAAAATCGAGTTAGAGGAAAAAAAAGATATTGAAAGGGTATTGATTGAATGCCATCGAGTTAAAGGAAATTGGTAGCATGCATGCTCTTAATCACAACCACAGAAATTGATGGTGTTGGGAATAAAGACTGCCAACCGCCACATGTGCGAAAGATAAGCGCAATAGGCCTTCACGTTTATCGGGATAACCATGCGGAATTCACTCTCTCGCGTAGGGCCCACATGACCGCCTTCCTAATCCGCGAAACCTACTATCCGCCAGATTCACTACTCACTTCTTGAGACAACCCCTACACGCCTACTGATGAACCAAAGTATGGTTCTCCATACCACATCACCTTCATGACATGCTTGTATGACCTCACTTCTGTAGTGTACGAAGATTGATGTTAGGAATGGGCAACCTCTCCTTGTATCACTTAAAAACTGGGATACTGACCATAACTCGTAAGATATGCACTTCTGTGCACTTCGATCATTTGAACAGTAAGCCACCTTTGTATACAACGACGCCCCATTATGTACATAAGGCATCTTCTTTTAATAAAGAGGTAGAGTTTTTCCTAGTTTTGCTGTGGGAGAAAACTCATTGAATATCTTTCCCTCGTGTTAACCGAAAAATTGCACTAACAGTTTGGCGCCGTCTGTGGGAAACGCTTTTTGAGCGTAGCCGTCTTAGCTCTTTTCCTGTTAGAACATGCATGTCGGCCACTGAGGGACAGACGACCGGTGCGGAGAACCCTACGTCGTCAACGGCCCTTCAACCTGAGGCTACGGAGGCGTACGTTTGGGTAGCTCCGTCCAGCATGGTCTTGATGCAAGGTGGAGCCAGCGATGGAACTGTATTAGATGAGACCACCGGAGCTCCTAATGCTAGTGACCCGCACATAAGTTACCTGGCTTCTCAGCTGGAGCTGGAGAGAGATCGCGTGCGGGAGCTTACCTAGCAAAACTTGAAACTTTCTCGACAAGTCCACACTGAGGAGTATTTGCGAAGTGCTGACAGGGAAGTGCAGCACCAAGAGTATGGGCCATATTATGGCTCTGGTGGAGCTATACCGGACGTGTACTTCCGGCATGACGAGTATGTGAGCCATGAAGCAACCCCAGGTGGAGAGGAGTTCTACCGTAATACGATTCACGGGGGGTACAACGTAGAGACGCAAGGAGGTTACGGGCCATACGATAATATGGGATTTCAGGGTTATCAGGAACTTGGTTACCTTAACCAGGGGGCGTTGGAAGGGCCCCTCTACGCGAACACCCAGTTCCAAGGTGGAGACATGTATCGCCCGGGTGGTGAAGGGTATGCGAACTATGCAGGACCATATGCGTTTGCACCCTATTACACCATGCAGGCTCCCGCATATGGTGTGGGGGCAACACATGGGCGGGGTCATCGCGAGAACTTCGCCTCACTCGAGAACATGAGCAACTCCCAAGGCCGCGGCAGGCAACCCGCGGTTGGGTCAAACAACGAAGATTGGCGAATTATGTACAGCGAGTTGAAAGACGAATGCAGGGCTATGGCCCGACAAATGAAAGGAAAGTCAGCAGCAATAGAGGATGCGCTCAGAAATACGAATTTGCCTTTTACAACGCGGGTGTTGAATTTCCCTTTGCCTCCCAAGTTCAAGGTTCTGCCCGTCGCCCTTTATGATGGGGCCACTGATCATATGGCCCATCTCGAACAATTTCGAGCCCATGTGGCTCTCCGCAGAGTTCCAGACGCAATCGCGTGCAGGGCCTTCCCGCTCACGCTGACAGGCGCAGCCCGCGAATGGTTCGCCAGCATTCCCCCCAACTCCATAGACAACTTCACCGACCTTGCGAAACATTTCCTGGCCCATTTCATGTCCACACATCGGTGAAAGATGCCCGTCTCTTACTTAATGACAGTTCAACAAAAAGATTCAGAATCACTGAAGGACTATATTGATCGCTTTCAGAAAGAAAGGTTGGCCGTAGCGGCAGCGCCCGGGAACCTGGTCCTTATGGCACTAATGAACGGGATCCATCCTCAGAATCCCTTAGCTCTGGAGGTGGCGCGGAAACCCCCTTCCGACTTGCAAGAGTTCATGGAGAAAGTCGCCGAATACATTAATGGAGAGGAGTCTATCCGCGCTATGACTGCAACCAGACGAGCAGTGGCTGCAACTCCTAAGAAAGAGTCCCTTGCGGCTGGCTTGCTCCCGAAGAAGGGACTGTTCGGTAGAAAGGGAGACAAGGGAAAGCAGGCAGTAACACGAGAACTGAACCTCACCCCCTTGAATGTGGGTCTAGTTGAAGTACTGCGGGAAGTCATGACTATACCAAAAGCAAGGTACCCTGCGCCGATGCGAGCACCGCCTGATAAAAGAAGTACTAATAAGTATTGTGAATATCACCGCGATCACGGACACGACACGGAGGATTGCATTTCCTTGAAGATAGAAATAGAGAGACTTATTCGCAATGGCAAGTTAGCCAGGTTTGTAGCAGACCAAGGGCACCCCGCCGCTAGCGAACAACGGGGGATGGGCGGAAGGAGGCCTCAACCCTAGCCCCGCGGCCGCGACAATCGAGTTAGAGGACCAGGAGGTGGCCAAGATCGAGACCATCTCGCTAGGGCTGACATCGTTCGAAGTCTGCGGAGGGAGGCGAACCGAGAATGTGCATTGCGGGAGGATCTCCCGCGCGAAGATGAGGAATCTGAAGAAGAATAGCCCTTTCCCATGGTAGTAAGGGGAAACGAAGGACGCCCAAGAGATGGAACGGAGGCGTCGTCCAGAGAATCGCCTTATGATTCATAACAGGGCCATAGAAGACATTAACACAATCACGGGAGGATTTGCAGGAGGTGGGGAGTCCAGCTCTGCCCGAAGAAATCACGCCAGAAGTCTCGCATCGGGAGAAGTGTTTTCAGTAACAAGGCCGTCGAAACAGCAGAGGAGAGAGACTTCCCCCAATCGTGTTTTCTGACGAAGATTTTCAAGGAATTGTCTTCCCCCATGATGATGCGCTGGTGGTAACTCTACTCATCTCCAATAATAATGTTCATAAAGTACTCATAGACACTAGTAGTTCGGCCGACATCCTGTTTATCGGTGCTTTCGAGAAGATGTCCATAGATAAAGGGAGGATACTTCCTATGACTGCCCCGCTTGTGGGCTTTAGTGGCGAAAAGGTTCGCCCAGTAGGAGCAATCTCGCTCCCCGTCACTGCTGGGTTTGAGCCAATGCAAGTGACTGTTATAATCGACTTTATTGTTGTAAACAAGCCTTCCATGTACCATGCCATCATTGGGAGACCGGCGCTGAATGCAACGAAGGCAGTAGTATCCACGCCCCATCTCGCTATGAAATTCCCCACGGAATTAGGAGTGGGGATAGTCAGGGGAAGTCAGGAAGTGGCACGCTATTGCTATAATGCCACCCTTAAGGAGCCGCTAATGAAGGAGACCCTTGCCGTTGCCATGGAAGTGAGAGATGAAAATAAGTTATGCCAGGCCGAACCCGCTGAAGATTTAGAAGAAGTGTTATTAAGCGATTCGGGCAAGGCTGTGAGGATAGGGTCCCATTTGACTGATGAAGTGAAGACAATGCTAACGCGACTGTTGAGGGAAAACATGGATGTGTTCGCGTGGACTCACCAAGATATGCCAGGAATTGACCCTACTGTAGTCACCCACAAATTGAATGTAGATCCCTCCGCGAAACCTGTGAAGCAGAAGCCCAGGTTCATTTCCACGGAAAGGAGTAAGGCCATAGCAACGGAAGTAGAGAAGCTTAAGCAAGCCGGCTTCATCAAGGACGTGAGATTACCGTCTTGGGTGTCTAATGTCGTGATGGTAAGAAAACAAGATGGAAAATGGAGAATGTGTGTCGACTTCACCAACCTGAATAAAGCATGCCCCAAGGATAGTTTCCCACTTCCCAGAATCGACTTGCTCGTCGACTCCATGGCAGAGCATGAGTTACTTAGCTTCCTCGACGTGTTCTCGGGGTACAACCAGATCCAGATGGACGAATTCGACAAGGAGAAAACGGCCTTCATCACAGATCGCGGATTGTATTGCTATGAAGTCATGCCTTTTGGCTTAAAAAACGCGGGTGCTACTTACCAAAGGCTGATGAATCACATGTTCAAGGCGCAAATCGGGAAGAATGTAGAAGTTTATGTAGACGACATGTTGGTCAAGGGTAAGGTCGCAGGCTGTCATGTGGAGGACCTCGAAGAAACTTTCCAAACTTTAAGGCACTACTCCATGAAGCTGAATCCTGCGAAGTGCGCCTTTGGAGTATCTGCTGGGAAATTCCTTGGGTTCATCGTGTCGCAGAGAGGAATAGAAGCAAATCCGGAGAAAGTGCAGGCCATAATAAACATGCAACCCCCAACTAATACCAAGCAGCTTCAGGAGCTCACGGGCCGAGTCGCTGCCCTGAACAGGTTCGTATCAAGAGCAACGGACAAGTGCTTACCTTTCTTCAAAATTTTGCGAAAGGCCTTTCTGTGGGGGGAAGATTGTGAAAAGGCGTTCGAGCAACTGAAGGAATACCTGGCAAAACCGCCACTCCTTAGCAAACCGCGAGAGGGTGAGCCACTGTATCTCTACTTAGCGGTATCGCTGTCCGCCGTTAGTTTCGCCTTGATGAGGGAAGACTCAGGAGTGCTGCGGCCAGTTTACTATTCAAGCAGAGCGCTTCGAGGAGCAGAAACCAGATATCCGTGGACAGAGCAGCTGGTATTTGCATTAATTACAGCCACCAGAAGATTACGCCCTTACTTCCAGGCCCATGCAATCAAAGTACTGACTGATTTTTTGCTCAAACAAATCCTGCATAAACCCGAAACTTCAGCACGCTTAGTCAAGTTGGCGATCGAGCTCAGAGAGTTTGATATAGGGTACGTCCCCATGCTGTCGATGAAGGGACAGGTGGTAGCAGATTTCATCACGAAATTCACAGACACAGTCGCTGAACTGGAGTGCGAGAAAGATGGCCTTTGACGGGCTCAGCCAACAAGAGGTGTGGCGGAGTAGGCGTCATAGTCAAATCCCCAGAAGGGCAGGGGCTCAGATACGCTGTCAGGCTTGGGTTTAAAGTGACCAACAACGAAACGGAGTATAAGGCGATAATAGCAGGTTTGGCGATAGCTGTGGAGTTGGAGGCAAAGAATGTTGAAGTAAGAAGTGATTCCAGTGTAATAGTTGGGCAGGTTAATGACGAATTCGAGGCCAAGGAAGAGCAGAAGCAGAAGTACCTCGCGAAGGTGAAAGAACTAATGGCAAGACTTGGGAAAGTAGTGGTTATTAAGGTACCACGATCTCTGAATAATACGGCAGACCAGTTGGCCCGTTTGGCGGCAGCATCGGAGGAGGAACTGAATTTATCAAAGGAACAGATTCGCCTAATACCTGAATCCTCAATCACCGCAGCAAAAGAAGTCGCACACGTGGATGCCAAGCCCGGATGGGCAGAAGACATTGTTCGGTTCCTAGAAGACGGAAGACTTCCCGCGGATAGAAGGGAGGCGAAGAAGGTAAGGTTGAGGGCCGCAAAATATACCATCCTCCAGGGGACACTCTATAAGCACGGACAAACTTTGCCGCTGCTAAAGTGTGTTTCCCCAGAAGAAGGGGCTTACATATTGGCTGAAATCCATGAAGGTGTGTGTGGAAGCCATGCAGGCGGACAAGTCCTAGCCCACAGAGCAGTGAGAATGGGATATTACTGGCCAAGAATGTACGCCGGGTCAATGGAAGTGGTCTGAAAGTGCAAAAAGTGCCAGCAATTCGCCCCAGTTCCGTGGATTCCCCCAGAAGAGCTCACTCCTATTTCCTCTCCATGACCATTCGCGCAATGGGGGGTAGACATTGTGGGACCACTCCCGACTGGAAAAGGTGGAGTGAAATTTGCAGTGGTCGCGGTGGACTACTTCACCAAATGGGCCGAAGCAGAAGCCTTGGTAAGTATAACCACCCAGAGTATTGTGCGATTTCTGTGGAAGTCGGTAGTCACCAGATTCGGAATCCCACACGCCTTTGTCACTGACAATGGAAGGCAATTCGATTGCCAACCATTTAGAGAATGGTGTAAGAAATTGGGAATCAAGAATTTCTATTCGTCCCCAGGCCATCCGCAAGTGAATGGGCAAGTGGAAATCACCAACAAAACCCTCTTCACGATCATAAAGAAGAAGTTGGAAGAGCAGAAAGGCACTTGGGCTGAAGAGCTGCAAGATGCGCTATGGGCATACCGCACAACACCGCGAACCCCCACGGGGGACACCCCATACGGGTTGACGTTTGGCAATGAAGCCGTTATACCTGTTGAAATAGGCTCCACAAGCACGCGGGTGCGGTACTATGATCCCGTGAGAAATGATGAAGGCCTCCAATTGTCTCTGGACTTGGTCGAAGAAAGATAGGAAAAGGCAAGCCTCACTCTAGAAGCCTACCAGCAGAGAGTCTCCCATTACTTCAACCAGCGGGTGTGCCCCCTCAAATTTGTGATTGGAGACTGGGTTCTACGCAAGACTACAACCGCCACGAAGGATCCCGCGGAAGGGAAGCTGGCTCAGAGATGGGAGGGCCCGTACAAGGTAGTTGGAAATCACAGGCAGGGAGCTTATCACTTAGAGGACATGGAGGGCAGGCGCCTACCGCACCCATGGAACGCCCTGAACCTGAAAAAGTTCTACCAGTGATTCTATTCCTGGTACCCCCGCACCTTAATACATTCCTCCGTATTTTATGTTTGTAATATTTGTGACGAACTTAAGCCGACATCTGATGGCTTTGGTCACTTAGCTAATAGTATTTCGGATGAGCTTAAAGGCCATCGTATGATCACAGGCAACCTTGTCCTAACCAGCAATACGCGGGAAGGCAAGCCAATTTTCTCGCACATAATTGTCGCTCTAGCAATCTCACATGACGTGAGGTTTAAAATGAGGAAAGAGAAGGCCGAGCCGGAGGTTAAGTCAAGATTCATTGCCTTGTGGAAGCCGCCTCGAAGGCAGGCTCTCGCCGCAATGAATAGACCTATTTAAACCTCAAGCCAGGTCCAATCCAATTATACCACAAGACTGCTGGAACAGCATACCCTTGGCGTAATTGGGAGACCAGCCTTAAACAAAAAAACAAACAAAACAAATACAACAAGCAACCACAGAATTAGAAGAGCCAAGTCCCCAGCTATTCGAGACAGACACAATGAGTAAACAGCGAATCCCGCTGCCCATTATCCCAAAAAGCGAGAAAGTAGGATATACCCTAGCAAGCACGCATGTGGATAATATGAAAAAAAGAAAATGCACTAAGCCTTAAGTGTTCTATTTTCAGTAAATTTGTTACAATGCCCGGCAAATGGGGCTCCTTTACAAAATAAAAGAAAAAGTAAAAGGATGAAAGGCAGTAAGGGCACATGATCTGAGCCGCGGAAGATCCAAACTCTACTCTTCTTCACTCGCGGAACCTGGCTCAGGGAGAGGAGGAGCTATTGTCAGCTGTGTGTTGCTCAGATCAGGGGCATCAGGAAGCTCTACTGCCCCAATCATCGCCAGCTCGGCCAGAGCACCTTCATCAATCATCAGATCGTCGATGTTCGTCCTCTTAAAGTCGCCACGGTGCTCGTCGTACAATATGAGAGACCTGAATGTCTCAAACCCCCAGACATAGCCATGGTACCAAGACCGGTTGCGCACTATGACTACCCACCGCAGCTGCGCCCGGAGCCTCCGTACCGTTCTTCTCTCAGTTCGCAACTGGGCTCGGAGTTCGACAATCTGGTCCTTTGGCCTCTGTGACTCCGGGGGCTGATCAGCCCGCAAACCTCTTTTTGTAGGCACCATCGCTGAAGGACTCACCTAGCTGGCGACTTTCTTTCGCATGCCCTTGTCCCCAACCAGTTCTGCCCGGAGCCCGACAATCGTCTGATCCTTCTACGAGATGCTGACAACCATTTCCGTGCATAAGGACTCTGACTTAGCCAGAGCCTTCTCAAAATCAGCAGCCTTAACTACCTCCTCTACGCGAAGAGCTTCCACCTTGGATAGGTTGTCCCGCAGGTCCGCGACGTCTTTCTCAGCTCGGTCGCGACTCTCTCGCACCCAATCAATATGCCGCTCCAAACCCTGTATCTTGGCCATATAGAAGGTCGTGTCATTTTTCACCTTCCTCTCAAAGGCCGACCTATTTACTAGCTCAGACTCTATGCAAGACATGAGCTCTTTCTCTCTGGTGGTGCCCTGGGCCAACTTCTCCTCAAGTTTGCTCTGAAGCCTAGCCATGGTGGTGCCCCTTTCCGCTGACTCAGCCTCCGCTGCCCTCCGTGAATCCTCCGTTCCTGCTAACCAAGCCTCCAGTCCCTTCAATTGGTTCTTCGCCATAACTCGCGCGGCTTTGAGCTTCTCGTTCTCCGCGTTCAAGAAAAACTCGGAGGCAAGAGCCTCTCGCAGTTCTCGCTCCATAAGCAAGGTCTTCTCGCGCGATTCGGCCTTCTCCCTCTTAAGCTCCGCGACTCTATCTTCACAAATATCAAGTCTTTGCTGGAGCTCGGCGGATGAACCCTAAATGCTCTCCAACTCAGCCCTAAGCTTTGCCGTCTCGAGGCCCTCGACAGACAGGCTTCCGCCCTGAGCAGAGCCAAGGCGTGCTAGCTCCACCATGTCCTGCACATGAGTTAAGGAAAAGTCACGACATACTCTAAGTACTGGAGGGAAAGAATTAGGCGAAGGTGATTTTATACCACAAAGATCCGCTGGCGCCAAGTTTCCAGCGAGTTCTCACTTTGACGTGGCAGGTCAATTGTTCCCGTGGGAAGCACAGAAGCAAGAAGCGCACAGGGATCCGCCAAGAGACCCGCAGCAGCCCACCAGGAAGGCTCTCCGCTGTTCTCTTCTCTGGTTGGATCCTCTTTCAGAGGAAGCCCCTGTGCTTCGTTCTTTCCCGCGGGTGGCATCTCACATGGAGCCTCCAGCGCCGACGCTGCCTGCGAAGCGATCTCTTGGACAAGAGGAGAAAGGGATTCCACAACGGTGGCAAATTCGTCCTGGGCTGTGGCCGTGGGAGAGGCACCCTCCTGCCCGTCGCCACCATCACTTGCCCTAGGCGAGGCAATCTCCATCCCCCAAGTAAGCGCCAGGCGGTCACCTGCTGGCGCAGCGAACGCGAGAGGAGGAACGTCAATCACGGAGACTTCCCTTAGGGGAGGGGTGTCACCCTCCTCCGTTGGACCCTCTTCCCTTGGGGAGTCGAGGTCCACGACCATTGGCTCCTCCCCATGCCCAGCGGTTGTCTCCAGCACAACTGTCGTCTCAGAAGGCACCTCAGCTGGTAGGGGCACCTCCTTTTTAACCTCTTTGAGAGGGTTTGTTTTAAACCTAATTTGGGGCTGGGGAGCCACAAAGCTCAAACCCTTCCCTAGGGTTTGGAACACCTCCACAGGCCCTTCCCGAGGTTGAGGGCATGGTTTCTTGGTCGTGAGGTCGACCACTTCCCCTTCAGCTTTTCTCTTTTCTGCCTTGGCAGCTGTTTTCGCGGAGATGTCCTCTCGCACTGGGATCTGCGCCGAATGGGAGTCTCTCCATTTCCCCTGCGGATACCCCATAAGGCATTCCAGGTTGTCCCTGGTAAGGAGGCAACTCACGTTAAGCTTATCGGGGTTCCTCTTCGCCCACCGACGAACCGCCTCGACGTTCTGCATCTCCGTTGGGCTAAGGGACGAGGGCACACCCAGTCGGCTCTTACGCGGAACCCCCCATACCACCGGGACTATCAAAGGGATGTCTAGGTACCTCTCCTTCACGCCTAGCTCCCAGTTGACGCTCGAAATGAAGAAGAAGCCCCGTTCGTAGTCATCGCCGGTGTGCCACCTTTCGAGCATGTTTATGAACTGAGGGCGCCCCTGGAAGCTCCATCCCTCCCTATAGTTCGCCGGCCTGTAGAATGACAGGAATTCCTTCGTAGAGGGATAAGCGTCTCGCCCCTGAGCCATCTTCCACAAAATGCAGAAGGACACCAATAGTACCCATCCTGTGGGTTTAATCTGGCTTGGAGTCAAGTTCAATTCCGCCAGCAACTCGCGGACCAGTGGATTGAGCGGGAGGCTCACCCCCGCCTTGAACATGGCTTCGTAAACCGTGACTTCGCGATTATACGCAGAAGGAGTGGCACCTTCCACCTTTCTAGGGATGCGAATAGTCACATCGTCAGGAATTGCGTACATCCTGCGCAGGCGAGAGACGTCCCCCGCGGACAGAGTCGATCTCCATTCAAGAAAGGCATCCGAGGCCTTATTTCCTGCGGGATCTTCGACTTGATCTCCCTTAGCCTTCTTCAGAGCCTCGAACTGTTCTGGTCTCTTTTTCCCGATTATAAAGATGATTTCCGATGCCAACTCGGTGGGTAAGCAAGCGGTGCCCGAATGGAGCAGGCAATGGGCCACACTCAAGCGTAGTTGTGGCACGGACGGTCGAAGGAATGGAAGAAGCAAATCCAATAGGCGAGAGACCGGAGTCGAAGGGTCAACGAACCTGTGGTACTCAGAATAAGAAGTGGTTGTAGACACGAAGAACACCGCTCGGTTGAAGAAAAAGGGGAGGAAGTCGTGCAGATGAGGACGTGAAGCTGTAGGATTCTTCGAATTTTCCAGGATTTCGAAAATGAAGGCCCAACTCTCCTCACAGACCCAAATATATCCAGGCGCGACTCCCGGTTAGTCATCATTTCTTTCTGACGTGTGGCGTTCCTATACGAGCTGGCGGTAGCAATGAGAAGCCGTGTCCATTGATATTACCCATAAATGGGTAACCGATGGGACGCCCCATTAATGGCTTGGCCAGAAGCCCCGTGCCGCTAGGAATTTAAAATTTGAAAATTCCCGCATTTTCCCCGAAATACGGATACCTCTGATGCGCAAATTTGGGGGGTAACTGTTGGGAATAAAGACCGCCAACCGCCACACGTGCGAAAGATAAGCGCAATAGGCCTTCACGTTTATCGCGATAACCATGCGGAATTCACTCTCTCGCGTAGGGCCCACATGACCGCCTTCCTAATCCGCGGAACCTACTATCCGCCAGATTCACTACTCGCTTCTTGAGACAACCCCTACACGCCTACTGCTGAACCAAAGTATGGTTTTCCATACCACATCACCTTCATGACATGCTTGTATGACCTCACTTCTGTAGTGTACAAAGATTGATGTTAGGAATGGGCAACCTCTCCTTGTATCACGTAAAAACTGGGATACTGACCATAACTCGTAAGATATGCACTTCTGTGCACTTCGATCATTTGAACAGTAAGCCACCTTTGTATACAACGACGCCCCATTATGTACATAAGGCATCTTCTTTTAATAAAGAGGTAGAGTTTTTCCTAGTTTTGCTGTTGGAGAAAACTCATTGAATATCTTTCCCTCATGTTAACCGAAAAATTGCACTAACAGATGGTATTTTACTTGATCATGTAACATGATCTGGCCCGGGAACTTCCTAATATGAATTTTTTTTCATTTGATTTTTGTTTCCAATTGAAACATTTGGTTACTCAATGTCTTCCATTTGTGGGCTTTGCCTTTTCACACTTTTCCGGATGTGAAGCACAAAATTAAAATTACTTCAAACATGAGCCTCTCTTCAAGCATTTTCATGGCATTTAGATATATACGTTTCTTTCTTTTTACGTTTTATTTTTGTACACGCTCATTTATTAATTACTACCTTTTTTTTCTAACTACTAGATGTGCTAATAATATGGGAGAGAAAAAATTGGGAATAAACTAAAAGAATTACGAACAAAATAGCAATTAGTAGAATAATTTATTGAAAATGTCTCAAGGCGTGTACAATTAAATATATATATGTATATATGATTTCAAATTGTGTAAACAATACTGCAAATAGAGATTACAATATAAAAAGAAAAGGTACTAATTTTATATCCGAGTGCAAAAGCAAAAAAATTTAGCACTTAAGTCAAATTTAAATTTTCCAAATGCAATCCAACAAACCTCAAGCTCCTAAAACAATAAAATGTTATCACAATGAAATTCAAAACCATTAGAATTATACAAACTTTAAATTTACAGTAATGAGATGATTGAGCATACAGTTTGTGTGAGAGTGAGCACCAACAAGATTATAGCAGCTACGGTAGCAGTAGTTCTCCAAGGATTGCTAAAATAATCACGTCTCAAAGTAGCCTTCCAACTATGCCAAGGATCCTCATAGAATTTGTTCAAATCATTACAGATATTATGATAATTGGAGTTCATTCCAAAATATGAATGATTTTGGGAGAGCTTGTTAACCCAAGTTGCCACTGCATTGCTGTCGCCTAAAGGAAAACACATGATCCCCTTTTGCACAAGAAAATCTACATCTTTGCCAGTGTCAATAAGAAAGTCCAATAGATGAACATAATCGGTGACATAAGTAGCCAACACATAGTGACATTGCTCCAAGGCCATGAGGTTTCGAAAAATACGCTCATCATAATTCTTTAACTTTAAGCATGGCATTTTCAGCACTCCATTTGTGAATGTTATGTCAAAAAAGCATTCGCTTGAACCCACCTTAAACTTCACTCCTGCCATGTCCAACTGGCTCGCACTGTAAGAATGCTCAACTACGAAGGAACTGTTTCTTTGTGGTAGCATAAATGGTGAAGGCAAAAAAAAGGTTCTTAACAAATCAACAAAGTGATTTATTTTCAAATTGCGATTGGGAGACATATTTTGAGAGTTGAAACGTTTGAAGACTTGAAATGTAAGCCGAGTGAAGGAAGGTAAGCCTGGGCAAGATTTAAATGCAAGGTCGAATATTTCCTCAATAACAAAGAAAGGAAGTTGATTTTCAAGCAACAACATGTCATAAGCTACAATAGGAAACGACTGTGGTGTAAAATCTGTTGGCATTTTCCATTCTTCAGGAACTTTGCCGCATACTAATAGGAAAAACATAATAATGAAGCTTGCATCCAAAATGATCATTTTCACACAATCATCACTGCTTAGTTGAATAGTCTCTGCATAATAACGACGAACATGTTCTTCCATATTCCTTATAATGCTTACTAAGTTCTCCATGTTTACCGCACCCTTTTCAAGAAATATTTTGAAACATTTCACTTTAAGCTTTTCCATGGCTTCCAATCTTTCATTGCGATGGTGAAAAGGCCCTATCGATATAGCCTTAGGAGTGTAGGCTTCTTCCTTCAATTTGCGAATCTCATATGGAACCCTGTAGATACAGCATTCACTTGATAAGGAAGGCTGCTCCGAGCTTTTTAGCATTTGTGTGATGTCATTTACCAGCACTCTGTTTTGATGTTCATTTCCGATTGAATCATTTCCTTCTCTATCAGCTTCTCCATTTCGAGTTTCATTTCCACTTGGACTCTTTGCTTCCCTTTCACTTTCAGAATTATCATTCACATTTATTACTAAAGCCTCTAGTTCTTGAATTTCTGCACTTGCTGATTCTTCCATCGAGGAAGTTGCCAATATTCTTAAATTTCCTAATGACAAAGACAAGGGTCACTGGCATATTAAAACCAGTGGAAGATAGTTCTACAGAAATTTTTCTTTTCCAAGTTCCAAGTATCTTTTAATTCCTTGATATTCACAAAATATTTATTTAGAACTAAATTAGAATTGGACGTGATAGCTGAAATGTCAATTGATGATGCTGGTGGAAGAAAAAGAAAAAAGAAAAAAAGAAGTAAAAATTCATATATATGCATAGCAACTTTAATTGAGGTTTATCAAAAGCGGCAACTTCTATATATGTCAAACCACAGCGAAACGTAAGAGCAATAGAGAAATATAATGCTATAAACCAGAGAACGCGAGAGAGAGAATATAATTCCACTGGTAAAAAGAAAAACGAAAGAAAGAAGAGGGGAGGGGGGTTCACCTTGAAGAAACTTATGAGAGTGATCGGTACGCCACACGTACACGACTTCAAAAGCGACACACAGCTAGACCTCCAGCTCCTGCAAACGAAATGTGGATCTGCTGTGTCTGTGTGCCTCTCAAACAATAGAGGCTGGGATTATAAAGAAAAAGGAGTTTGGTGGATCAACAATAAAAAAGTAATTATGCAAAGACCACCAAATTAATAAATTGCTCTCATTTTGCTGTTATTTAAAAGACCATGGCCATTTCATTTTGCAGAATATTAAAAGACCACCAAATAAATAAAATATTAATTTTGGTCCAAGAGGTGGCTCCACCACCACTTTATCTTTTGAAAAAAAAAATATTCACTTTTTTTTGGGTTCTTCTTTTTTAATTAATTTTTAATGAGAAATATGACCACTTATGTGGTAGTTTTTGGTTGATTTGATGTGAATTTCTGTTAAGATTTTAGGTGTGGCTGCAACCACCCCTAGCCAAACAATGGTGGTCCAGCCATCTTAATTGGGCTATTTAGAGGTGGCTAAACCATCCCTAGTCAAATGGGCTATTTAAAAACTCTTAATTTCACCTCTAAACTTTCAATTTGATGCAATTTACTCTTATTCGTCAATTTTTAAACTTTAAAAGTGATAAAATAACCATTATACCCTTGAATTTTTTTATAAAATTTTAAATTTACCCTTAATTTCAAAAAATATTCTCCTTAATTTCTTTGGAAAAATGCATTTTACTCCCCCCCCCCAGGGAAGTTTGACATAATTATCAATTTGATCTTCAATATTTAAAAATTTGCAATACACCCTCACAAAGTTACAAAATTTTGTAAAATTTTGTAATTCGAGCAATTTGTTACTCAATTCTATCTTTTCAAATGGAAAGCTAAACATATGCCACACACATGAGTTTTTAGCTCCAAATCTTCCCAAATTGCCCCTAATTTAAAAATAAATAAAATAACTGTGGTTGTAGCCACCCCTTTACCATTCATTCACCAATTGAAAAAAATAAAAATAAAAATTTTCTCTTCCTTTTTTTTTTAATAGTTAGAGAAAGAATAAGTAAAGTCTCTCTCTAAGGTTTCGCTCTGTAAAACTACTTAGGTGAGAGTATAGGCTTCCACCTGTAGCCGGATAAGGAGAGGGTAGAAAAATAGAAGCTGTGTAGGGTTAGGATAGTCATGGAGGAGTGTTTGGAAAGGCTGTGTAGTAAGATATTTCTCATTGATGAGAAGTGGTTTGGTCATCTCTGTATTTTTTTTTTTACAAATTTAATTTTTAAAATTAAATTAAAAAATTAATATTTTAATGGGTCAAAACGATGCGTTTTGGGTCTGTTTTGACCCACACTAACGGATGTTAAAAAAATTGGACAACATGAATTTTATTTTAGTTTAGATATACCCAAGGAGTAAATTAAAAAATTCAAAATTCAAAATTCAAAAATTTTGGAATGCTGACCCAAGGGTCTTACATATAAATTCCCTTGGATTTAAGCATGAAAAATGGGAAAGGAATTAATCAAAATGAATAAACAAACAAACATATCATGCATGCATGCTGCACCCATTAATTTATGTTATGCAAAAATTGCATGTTGTGTCTCAAGAGATTTAATATTGGGGGAGGCGTTAAATTTATTTTTTTGGGTTTATGTCCATACTATGAACAATTAATAGTGAAATTGAAATTTTCAACCCATTAATCTAACAATCTGAATCTTAATTCATGTATAAAAATTCATTGGGTAGAATAAAAACTCAAAGAGAAAAATATAGCAAAATCCCCCAAACTCCTTACTGATACCATCTTAAAAGTCACCAATACTTCATGCTAATCATCTTTTCAGAAATAAGAATCAACCAATCAAGACCCCACAGCTGAGGTGAAAAAGAGGATTACAAATTTAACTATTTATAATGGGTACCACTAACATGTATTATTCTCTTAATTTGATCAAATCATCAAAGCCTAAAAAAAAAAAAAAAAAATGGGGACCAGAAATTTTGGGATACCTCAGTGTCGTTAGTAACAATCCAGGCCGCCAATTAGCTCCTGACCACCTATTTTTTGCCCTAAAAAGACATGACACCCATTCAAATTATAAATAATTTTTGGGTGCTTATATTTCATAAGAGGAAAAAAATCACAGTTAAATGCATAAAATTAACCCTAAATCAATTTGAAGGAATAAACTACAAAGAATACAAAACTTACCTGTTATCATATCAAGGAAAAAAAAAAAAGAAAGAAAGAAAGAAAGAGAGTGGATAGTGGGAGACAAAGAAATAAAGAAAATAATATAAAACAAAGTGAGTGGTGGGAAGGAGAAAAAAAAAAAAAAAAAATTAAAAAAAAAAAAGAGAAAGAGGAAGTTGGTGGAGAGGGTGGGAAAAGAAGAAAAATGAGAAAAAGAAAGAAAGGAAAAAGAAGGCTGAAGCGTGAGATTTGAGAAGACAATGAGACTTATAGCTAGCCTTTTTTGGTAGAGCAGCATGTGGGAGCAGTGGGTTTTTTTAATGGCTTTCATTGCTCTGAATACCTCATATAAATTTTTCTTTTTAAACTTCTTGGCTCTCTCTGATCAACATGTGGCTCCGTCATTGTGTCTCCCTTATAATTCGTAAATGACTTATCTTTACCGAGGGGCCTAATTGGAAGAACCATTATTTATATTTTGATGGAACCATGCATAATTGGTGCAGCTTTCTTATAAATTCAACCTACCTTCCTTTCTTGTCCTTTCTATTTCTTGTTATTATTGCCGGTTGTTTATTTATTCGCATATGTCACAATAGTTAAATCCTTCTGCTTAAAAAAGTCTTCATCGTTGGGGAACTTTGAAAGTTGGATCCATGGATAATTATTATTATTATGCACGTTGTAAGACAAGTATTCACTCCTATGTATCGACATATTAATTAAAATCGTAAATAATTTGTTTATAAAAGAGAAGAAAAAATTATTTGTTAAATTGGTCTATATGGAAAGCAAAATCTTTTGGATTAAAGCCCACACTTTTTTTTTATTATTATTATTATTATAACTACAAAAATCACTTTTGCATTAGAAATATTAGACTCCATGATGATAGGAATGTACGTTGCTTTAACAATAATGGAAATTGCAATGAAGCCGTGGAATAGTCTGGTTTTCCCAACACGGACTGGGAACTAGACTATATATGCTTGGGCTGGCCATAAACTAAATCCAATTGATTTACCCTAATAGCCATGTTCTTTCTTTTTTTCTCTTTTTTTTCTTCTTTTTTTTTCTTCTTTTTTTTTTTTTTCCTCCATTACATATTTTGATATTCGAGGTGTCTCATTTTACTCCATAAATTCTAAACATGTTGAAATTTAATCGAAACCGAGTCTAAGAATATATAGAGTTTTCCTTTAATCCGGATTAATTCCACTAAAATTATAAATTGTCTAATAGAATTTCCTCCAACTATATACGTTAACGATGGTAAAAAAGAGCGTGCGAGAAGAATGCAAACTATAGTTACAAGTAGTTACAACGTAGTTAGTTTGGTTGTTAAGTTGTTATAGGTATCGTTAATATTGTTATACTATTAAATTATACGTATAGAAGCTGAATGTAGCTATACACTTAACAACCAAACTAATAAGCTGTAAGTTGTAACTAACAATATCCGGCTCATCTCCATTATGTAACTAACAACAAATATTATTTTTTATTATTTTATTTTCTTCCTCTCTCTTCTAAAACCCATCACCATTCGCTGCCTTGATTATCAAATTTGATCGGCGCAAACTTGTTTTGGTCACTTGGAATGAATTAATGAAGTTCCAATTTTTTGCAATGGAGTCCCTCTATTAATGTAATACCCCAATAAAAATAACATTTTTTATTTGAAAAGATCATTTCCACTAGAGCGTTTAACAAGAGCCCTTGATAAAAACTGCTTAGACAAGACCAAAAACCCTTAGAGTTAACCTAATCACACTTGAAAACTTTAGAAAGATAGAAGCCAAACACTAACCCTTAGGAGGCGGACGTACGCTAGGTCTGGCGGACGTACGCTGCTGTCTATAGTATGGATATACGGTGGAAGACCACCGGACGTACGCTCTGCAAATAGTACAACGGACGTACGTGAGACCACTGGACATACGCTACTTTTTGGGATACCCTTTGAGTAATACCTAGACGTACGGGACACCCTCTGGACCAATGTGCAAAGACCACCGGATGTACGCTAGGGTTATCGGACGTTCGCTGCTCTGTCAGAGAGTTGGTGGCAAACTTTCCCTATAAATAGCCCGCCCCTCCTCTCATTTCTCACGCCTTCCTTCCTTTCTCTGGTGTGCCCCTAGGCTGCCATAACCCTTTCTTAGCATATTAAGTGAGAAATCCGTGAGGTTGAGCCTCAAAGAGGAGTTTCCGATGAGAGGAAATCATGTCCGTGCTTAGCTTTGGGGTAAGCTCTGTTCCTTTGTATTTGACACTGTCTTATCTTGTGTTTCTGCTTTGATAACGATTTTCAAGTGTTCACTAAACGTTTGCCCAAAGATGATGATGTTTTCAAAGGGTATTTTCAAAGAATCGTGATTCTGTGATTTCTTACGTTACATGTAATGTTTTGCTAGCTTAGGAGAGGTTTAGAGGTCTATAAATACCATTAGGAACATGCACTATCTGAATCTTAAAATGGTGTGCTTAACACACTGAGCGGACGTACGCCATCGAGCCCGGACGTATTGTCAGTCGGCAGAGCACCCGTTCTTAAGTTTCACACGTGTTTGTTCAGGCTTGGCTACATTTCTAGGTTCCGTAAGGCTTAGAATAATAGTGTCTTGTATCCGTTATAACAGGAAGTAGCTTGGTCGGAGGATTCACTCGAGTGCGCGAGGTAAGTAAACACTTACACCCATTTTCATAAAACGTGGGATATGTCAGCTGACTAACCACGCGTATGATATGAGCATGTCTATTTTTCGTAATTACTTGACAACTGTGCTAATAAATAAACTATTAAGATGCATTGTAAGACATGGTACGTGCGGTATAAACGGTCATGGGCTTACTATACAAACTACGTATTATGGTCAAATGTGTGTGTTATACGGGGCTTTGGATCAATTGGTTTCATAAGCTTGATGCAACCATTCCCAATGGTTCGGTCACTAGGCCTGTAAACGAGCCGAGCCGAGCTTTGTCAAACTCGGCTCGGCTCATTTAAGAAGGAAAATAATCGAGCCGAGCTTGGAACCCCTGGATCAAGCTCGGCTCAATAAGCATTTTGCCAAGCTCGGGCTTGGGATCGGAATCGTGAAACTGCATTTTCAAGCAGAGCCGAGCCGAGCCCTCGATTGGCTCGACTCGGCTCGAGCTCGAGTTAGAAGCAAAAGATGGGGATGAAGGGAGAGAGAGACAGAGGGAGAGAGAGAAAGAGAGAGGCAGAGAGCGAAGACTAGAGGATTTGTTCTAGGGTGAGGACGACGACGAGGACCTGGAGACGGTAGATCTGGATCGACAGACGGCGAGGCGAGAACAACAACGAAACTGAGAGACAACGAGGCGAGGACGACAGCGAAAATGAGAGCCGACGAGGGGAGGACAACAGAGAAACGGGAGCCCTCACAATCGGACGATGGCAGTGTGAGAAATGAGAGATTTTGAGAGGATGAGCTATGACTGAGAATGAAGGAAGAAGAGGGAGGAACGAGTAGAAAATGGAAGAGAAAAGTGATATGGGTAATTGGCTGCAGGCTGCGTGAAGAATGAGAAAGAAAAATTAGGTTTAGTGTTAAAATAAAATGGATGGTTAGGATGCAAGTGGATGAACGGTGAAGATGATTCTTGGGAATTTGAAAGTGTGTGTAGGGCAGTGTGGAGAGTTGTAAACCAGCTGTCTTATTGGCTAATCACAGCCCTTGGATTTGGTGTAGATGATAAGAAATGGACGGTTAGGATGTGCCCAATAAATCCAACAGCTGAGATTTGTTCCTTTTTCTCTAGATTCTGCAATTAAACGGTTAGATCAAAAGCTAACCGTTGGATCTAGAACATATATATATATATATATCAAAACACTTTTATGTATATATAAGAAGACAATACCTTATTCCACTAAATATAATAAAATAACATTTTCCTACAAATTCCATTATAAAAAAAAAATGTTTAATTATAATTTATTAATGAAAGTTATAAAATCCTACTTTGAAATAAAAAAAATCAATATATTGATAAAATAACTAATATTAATATGTTAGTACATAATATTTTTTATTAATAGAAAATAAAACCAAATGACATATTAAGGTAGAGAACCCATACGGAGTTTGATATACCCCTCGATATCTGACAAGGCCTCAGAATTGGCCACGATTGAGGAGGTCTCGGATTGGAGGAGGGAACTCATCGACTACCTGGAAAATGGAACTCTTCCATCATAAAGGAAGTTTGCAATACAGCTGAGGATGAAAGCAGGAAGATTCACGATAGTGAATGGGACACTTTACAAGAGGGGTTTCACATTGCCTCTCTTAAAGTGCATCTCACCCGAGGAAGGGAATTACATCCTTCGGGAGATCCATGAGGGAATTTGCGGAAGCCACTCTGGAGCAAGGGTGCTAGCACATAAGGCAGTAAGAGCGGGATTCCACTGGCCTAACATGAGCAAGGACTCGATGGTAATTGTCCAAAATTATGACAAGTGCCAACAATTTGCTAACATAACCAAGCAACCCCCCGAGGAGTTGAGCTCAATCTCTTCTCCTTGGCCCTTCTCACAATGGAAGGTAGATATAGTGGGACCCTTACCTCGAGGAAAGGGGGGTGTTCGATTCACGGTTGTAGCTATGGATTACTTCACTAAATGGGTGGAAGTGGATGCCTTAGTGAACATAATAGCAAAAAGTATCGAACGGTTTTTGTGGAAGAATGTTGTCTGCCGCTATGGTATTCCATGTGCATTCATCACATATAATGGGAAGCAGTTCGACTGTGACTCATTCCGGAAGTGGTGTGCTGAGCTCTACATAAGGAACTACTTCTCATCTCCCGGACATCCTTAGGCAAACGGGCAAGTAGAAGATACCAACAAGACGATTTTCAAAATTTTGAATAAGAAGTTGGAAGATAGGAGGGGAGATTGGGCAGACGATCTCCCAGAAGTTCTTTGGGCATATCGAACTACAAGAAGAACTCCAACTGGGGGTTTCTCTAGCTTTCAAAACTGAGGCAATCATTCCAACAGAGCTAGGGTCAGGAAGCCTCAAGGTGAAAACTTTCAAGGCCGAGACCAACGATGAAGGACTCAAGCTTCACTTGGACTTACTGCAGGAAAAGCGTGATCGAGCTCAGATCACCATGACAGCCTATCAGGAAAGGGTAGCTAGGTACTTCAACAGGAAGGTGAAGCCTCGGAGCTTCAGGGTTGGAGATCTGGTCTTGCGCAAGGTCACCCTCGCTACCAAAGATCCTACCGAAGGAAAGCTAGCTCCAAGCTGGGAAGGTCCCTACAAGGTGATCGATTGCCAAAGACCCAGAGCGTATTATCTAGAAGATTTGGCAGGGAAGGTTCTGCAGAGGCCATCAAACGCGGAACATCTTAAAATATATTTCTTTTAAGATGATGTAACATTTATGTTTCATTATTTATTTTTGGCATTTTCAACAAAGGAATTCTCGGAGTTTTAGTGATGTCAACGTTTCATAAACTGTTAGAACTAACTGGAACACACACTAAGTGGTCGGAGGATCAATCTGAGACCTGGTCTTTACCATGAAGGTTGATCCAAGACCAGACTCTTAAAACAAGAAAGACCAAGTGATCAGGAGGATCAATCTGAGACCTGGTCTTCAATAGGAAGATTGATCCGAGACCTGATACTTGAACTGGAGTACACATCTTAAGTGTCGGATAGATCAATCCGAGACCAACCTGGTTTTCATCAGGCGGCTTGATCCGAGACCCGACACTTAAGTAGGAATACATGTGTAACAAGTGCTCGAACAGACCAATCCGAGACCTAGTCTTCATCAGGTGGGTTGGTCTGAGACCCGAAACTTGAACTGGAATATGCATATTAAGTAGTTCGATAAGTCAGTCCACCACCTGGTCTTCACCAGGCAGACTGATTCGAAACCCTATACTTAACCGGAATACATGCATACTAAATAGTTAGATAGGTCAGTCCACCACTTGGTTTTCACTAGGCAAACTGATCTGAAACCCAACACTTAACTGGAAAACGTATACAGGTGATGGATCAATTACTTAAAGACTTGGTATTCACCAAGTAGGCTAGTTTGAGACCCATCACCTAAGTGGAAAGAATGTACAGGGAAATCGAGACCTAACACTTGAAAAATTTTCTAAGTTTTGGGTGAATCGAGACCTAATGCTCGAGCTCAAGGAACTCAAGCTCGAGGCCTAGCATGTGCTCTCGGAATTGTTAACATATGTATAAATCTTGTGCTAGATCGCGAAGCAAAAGGTTATATTCATAATCTTTAACAGAAACAACAGGAAAGTAAGGAAAACAGTATATTAAAAAACTGTCTTTCATTAACATTTGGAATGTACAGGGAAAATAGTTGCAAAACTATACAAAGCAAGAAAACTATCTAAATTCCCCCTGGGGATCAACAGGGGGGTCTCGGGCAGCTGAAGTGGCCTTGGCATCCTTAGTAGATGCCTCCACGGCCTTAGCATCCTCTGCAGCTTCCTCGGCATTGGGGCAATCCAGGGGCATCGGGCATCTCTTCTTAGCCCATACTAGTCAACTGTCGGATGGTCTCGTTCATGCAGGGAATGTCTTCAATATGCACCATGTCGAGGTTGATTTTTGAGTCGGATCCTTCAGCCATGTTCGGAAGGTCTCGAAACCAAGATGGAGATCGTCAGCCCAAGCGGAATCTCTAATCATTGAGGCGAAAGAAAGTTAGCGAAGGAAGTTGGCGGCTTTTGCTTTGGCCTCCTTTAACTGGAGCCTCATTTTCTTGTAATTTCCTTGAAAATGTTGATATTTATCCTCAGCAACCACCTTGCCCTTCTCAGCCTTAATCACCGAGGCTTGACTCACCTTTAGCTGCTAGAGGGTCTCGGAGTGTTTGTCCTCAAGCTTCCCCAAATCCTCCTTGAGGATGGAATGGTCCTCTTAGAGTTCTGCGTGTTCAGCTTGCAAGTTCTTGTGTTCCTCAGAAAGCTTGGCAAGACTAGCCTTGGCGTGATCTCGAGCCATGGAGGCCTCGGAAGCTTCACACTCCATCATTGCAGAGTGTTGGCTAAGAATCTGGAGCTCCTCCTCCTGCTTAGCCATAGCCCTCTTAAGCTTGGCGTTCTCCTCTTTGGCTTCCACAAGCCTCTTCTTCAGGTCCTCCTCCTCCTTTCCAGTAGCCAAAACCTTCCTGAAATAGTTGTATATTAACAACGATTTGACATAAGCCTGCAAACAGGAAACAACATTGTTAAAATCAAAGGAAATTAAAGACTCTCTGGGAAACAAGTAAAAGACTAGAAGACACTTACGCATGTTTAAGAGTGCAACATATCCTCTGCCATGCCTCAGGTAGAGACGTCACGCTTCATCCTCATATCCTCGTGGGGAATCAAATCCGCCACGGCCTTGAAGGGGTTGCCCTTCAGATCCCCTCCAAGTCTGGCCAGCTTCCCTTTGACTGTCCAGTTAGCCCCTTCAGGCTGCACCTCAGTTGAACTCTCAGACTCAAAAGCTCGAGGCCTCTTTGACCCTGATGCCTTATCAACTCCAGCTAGAGTCGGACTTTGAGGCCTCTTGGGAGTCGGAGCCTGAAAAGTAGCCCCTGCCTCTGGAATTGGAGACAAGGGCTTTCGGGGGGGTCTACGCAGCTGCAGTAGTAGATGGCCCCATGTTATCGCCCTTCATCCCTATGGATTCCTTCAAGTCCATTTCAATGTCCTCTAGGATGTGTCTGATGTTGGAGCCCATGGGATGGTTCAAGAGTGAAGGAATGGGGCCCTCTGACACTTGTAGCAACTCTTCTAAAATCGACTCAGCTGCATTCACCGAGATAGCCTCAACAAGCTCATTGGCCAAGAAGGCCTCAACATCAGCCATGCACAGCACAAAGGGCGGAGGTATCTGCTTCCTCCGAGCAGCCAGGAAACTGGCCACATTCACTGCCTCGACAACCGGGGCTGCAGGCTCGGCCATCTTCTTTAGCTTTCTTTTCTTCACGAGAGGAGCCCCTATCACCTTGACTTCTGACTCCTCAGCATGAGCCAAAACTTGAGGGGTTGGACTCGTGACAACCTCAGCAGGCTGCTCTACCTCCAAGTCTTCCTCCTCGTCTACCAGTTTGAGTGCCTTGGCTACTTGGGAGGAAGCTCAACCGACTTCTTCGACAAAATCGGACTCTTCTTGGCCAGTGGGGCAGCTGGCAACGCTAGAGGAACCGAAGCCTTCGACTCGTAGATCTTGAAAGCCCTACCTGTCTGCAGGGGGTTGGGCACAGGCTTCTCAGGCTCGATCATCTTTCCCTTGCCCTTGTATACCTTTTTGGATTTGCCCTTGTCGATCACTTGGGCCTGGTCCTTTTGGGGGGTAGCACCCCGAGTATTGGCGGCAGGAGGTCCTAGATTGACTGGAACTCTGGTGTACTCCTCGTGTAGTTTGACCGCCACATGCGCAGCAGGAGCATAGACAAATTCCATGAGTCTCAGAACTGAGACCAGCACACCATAAAATGTGCACGCATCATGCCTCTGAACCCACTTGAGGACTTTGTTAGCCCGGGCCAGTTCATCTGAAGTCAAAACAGGCTCTTCCTAGCCCTCGTGGAAAGCACGTTTGTCTCCCGTGGAACTCAGAGGTCTTTAGCTTGCTCTGAAGGGGCAAACTCCCACTGCCCCGAGGCGAAGAAAAGTTTGTTCTTCCATCCTCGATTGCTAGAGTACTTTGGCTCCAGCTGTATAAGTTTTCCCCGCCTGGTCTGAAAGTTGTACACCCAAGCGCCCTTGGGATTCTTGTGGACTCAATGCAAGTGCAGGAACTCCCTTACAGTTAACTGGTGCTCCTTACCCAGCGCAAGTGGCCACAACACCATCCAGCCATGAAGGGCTCTCCATGCGTTGGGCACAATTTGGTGGGGAGCCAAGTCCAAATAGCATAGTAGCTCTCAAACCACAGGAAGGAAAGGAAGTTGGAAGCTAGCCTTGAACATTGATCGGTGTCAAATATTGTTTATTAGACCCCCCTTGACTTGTGTTTGTTAGGCTCTTAGCTGTGTTAATAACTAATATTTTGTATAGTTTTTAGTGTTTTGTGTTGTGCAAGTCATTGCATTAAAACACGGCTAGCAAAGGGCAAAGTGGACTTAAAGTGAAAAAAGTTGATTCTTGCCAAGTGCGTTCGACCGCACTTGGTGCGTTCGAACGCACTCACGGTCGCACGCAGGAGCCGCGGTCGCACGCATGCCCAGTCGGCCCTAGCGGTTTTCTGCGGTTGCACGCAGGAGGTGTGTTTGCACGCAGGCCTAGTCAGCCCTAGCCGCCACAGTAGTTATTTGCGTTCGATCGCACACCCTGCGTTCGACTGCAAATAACTGGTGCGTTCGAACGCAGGTAGTGCGTTCGAACGCACTTCAGTGACCGCCAGCCTATAAATAGGATCTCGTTGTATTCTTTATTTCTCACGTTTGGGAGGCGCCTCTAGGGCCCAAAACCCTCTGTTTTCCATTGTAAATCCCTCCTAAATTGTCTTTTATTTAATTTATGTTTTATTTTACTTTTATTTAGTCTCTTATTCCTTTCACTTTAATTTGTTTATATATATTTATGTTTAGTTCGTATTATTATGTCTTTTAAGATTTATGTTTATTCGTTTCAATGCATTTTAGTGACAAAAGTGTGTTGATTGTTGTCTACAAATCGCCAAACGTCAACACTCGTTGCAACCGGAGATACATCGGATATTCGTCTGCGGACCATTATCCGTTGTGACCTCTTGTAACAGTGTTTGCCTCGAGTAGTTTGACAAGATTGTGTAACAACAATAGGATATACATATGTACTTTATCGATAGACGGAAATATGAACAATGTGTTAGCGCTCAGAGTATGCCTTGTAGCATAAATGTTTAATACATATGAGCTAAGCATGTTTATATGTGAATTAATTTATTGTGAAGTGAATTAGGGA
>CM017324.1:13370153-13410464 GCA_006937295.1 Carpinus fangiana
TTATTATTATTTTTTCCCATTAAGCCCTATTGAAGGGATATGTTTTCATTCAAATCTTGGCAAGCATTTCCCTCACTACTTTAACCTATGTGATCTTTTTTTGCATCCCATGGTCCTTTTCACTCCTTAAATTGAATTCAATTACACTTTTGTGCAGTTTATTAGTTTCTTTATGGCACATGACATGATATCGGTAGTCATATTCCTTTAATGAGTTTATGCTTCTGTTTAAGTAGTAATTACCTAAGCTTATTATAGAAATGGAATGGGAAGCTTTTGTAAGGGAATATTTTTTATTTTATTTTATTTTTTTGTTTTACTGGTACTTCTATTTGAATTCATGATCCAGTGCACTATGTTAGTTTTGGTTCGCGTTTCTCAGCTAGTGAATATGACTTGGTACTGATTGAAATGCGAAGATCCTTTCCATCTCACAACTAAAAACACAAAAAAGAAAATAAAAGATTGAGATTCATAGTAGATGTACATGGGAATTGTCATGTTAACAGAACTAATACATCTTATATATAATAGGCTCCTATAGTATTTGACAAACACTACTGTTCTAGTCCATTTACACTCATTTATGATGTTCAGCTGTCGTTGGTGAACTATTTATGGCTTATCCTGATGAATGTTGGCAGGACTTCGCATTATTGAAGAACTTTTGGAAGTTGATTACCTTGTATGGAAACTTTTCTTTCTTTTGCTTTATGTAAATGACAGTATCCAGTTAATAAACTTTTCTTTCCTTTTTCAAATAAATCTTTTTACAGATTAACTCTAAAAGCTCATTTTGTAGTGCTTCTTGTTGTGTTACTGTATGCGTATGTCTGAGTGTGTTCAGTAAAGTCATGAATGCAATAGTGAATGTTCGGTGGAATTGGATCAGTTGTTTTCATTTGGGAGCAAACGATGTGCTCAATTTTCGGATGTGTGGAAAAGAATTGGTATGTCCATAGTCTCAGACCGTGATACGCGATTCCTTAGTCACTTTTGGCGGTACTTGTGGCAACTATCGCACACTAAGCTGGACTTTAGTAGTGCATACCACCCTCAGACGGAAGGCCAAATAGAGGTGATTAACCGGTCCTTGGGGGCGCTACTGCGGAGTTTGGTGGGGGAGAATCTCAAGTCGTGGGACCAATAGCTGTACCAAGCAAAGTTTGCCTTTAATTGGTCGGTTAATCGAAGCACGGGTCTTAGTCCATTCACTATCATCTATGGAGGTAACCTGAGGACACCATTGGACTTAGCAGCTCTCCCGGATTTGAAGAGAACACACACTAAAGTGGAGGATCTCATTGCACACATTAAAGAGGGCCACCAGTTAACAATCAAGAATCTCACAGAGTCAACGACTAAATATAAGGCGATGGCGGATAAGAAGCGGCGTCCATTGAAGTTTGAAGAAGGAGATTTTGTGTGGGCGGTCTTAACTAAAGATCGTTTTCCTATTGGTGAGTACAACAAGTTAGCAGCACGCAAGATTGGCCCTATCGAGATCGTGAAGAAGATCAACGCTAACGCATATCAGCTAAAGTTGTCGAGCCATATCAAAACATCTGATGTTTTTAACATCAAACACCTTGTGCCGTTCATTGACGATTCTTCAGAAGAGGATGCAAATTCGAGGGCGAATTCTGTCCAACCTGGGGAGGATGATGTAGACCGGGATGCTTGGAAGTACATGAGGAAGAAGGGGAGAGACGTTGAAGTGGATCCACCCCGAAGGATGGCGACACGCTCCCAGACTAGAGCTGCAGCAGAGGCCCAACAACAGAAGTCTCTGGACCTGCAAACGATCGCAGACTACCCTGCGAACGATCACAGATCTTGCTCCCAACACTCAGAACCTACTGAGCCAGTGAAAGGTGGTGGGCGACCGATCTGCGATCGATCGCAGAAGTATCACCAATAGTGCTGCGGCTACTGAGTATGCGAACGATGACGTGCGATCGAACGCCCTGATCGTTCGCCCATCTGCGAAAGATCGCACCTGTGCCGCGTTCGATCGCACACGGGCAACTATGTTACTTTCTGTGCTTTTAATTACTGCATCGACTTTAATTTCCTTGTTTTAGGAGTATTAGGGTTTTAGAAGCCCTATTTCGTTCTTTATTAAACCTGAGGCTATATATACATGTTTATAGCCTCCAAATAACTCAGTTTTTATTATTCATCAGTTTACATTCAATAAGAACCTCAGAGTTGAGTTTTCTTTTAAATTTCCTTTGATTTATAGATAGACTCTATAATTTAGAGAAGAATTCCCTGGTGTTTGAGAGTTTCAAACCCTAGGAATTAATTATCTTTATTCTTGTACTGTTTTATTGGCTTCCGCTTAGTCAGGCTGCATCAGGAAGGCTGTTGTCACAAGATTCGGCATTTCGCACGCCTTCATTACTGATAACGGAAGGCAATTTGACTGCCAACCGTTTAGGGAGTGGTGCGAGAAGTTAGGAATCCAGAATTTCTACTCCTCCCCAGGCCAGCCTCAGGCGAATGGGCAAGTGGAAATCACCAATAGAACTCTCTTTACCATCATAAAAAAGAAGTTGGAAGAAAGAAAAGGCGCTTGGGCATATGAGCTGCATGAAGCATTGTGGGCATACCGCACGAACCCGTGAACCCCTACAGGGGATATTCCATATGGTTTGACCTTTGGCAATGAGGCAGTTATTCCCATTGAGATAGGCTCCATGAGTACGCGGGTACGGTACTATGACCACGTAAAGAATGATGAGGGCCTTAAACTGTCCCTAGATCTAATAGAAGAAAGAAGAAAAAAGGCAAGCCTGACGTTGGCCGCCTATCAGCAAAGGGCCTCCCAATATTTCAACCAGCAAGTGTGCCCCCGCAAGTTCGCCATTAGAGATTGGGTTCTGTGCAAAGTCACATCTCCATGAAGGACCTCGTTGAAGGAAAACTAGCCCCGAAATGGGAAGGCCCATACAAGGTCGTTGGAAATCATAGGCCCGAAGCCTATCACCTCGAGAATGCTGAAGGAAAGTGCCTACCTCACCCATGGAATGCTCTAAACCTGAAGAGGTTCTACCAGTGACGTTGTACTAAATGTTTTTATGTTAAATGTTTCTTCTCTTAATTTCTATGTCTGTAAAATATTGACAAACACTAGTGGGTGCCTAGCCGCCTCGTACCCCAGGCTAATACTAGTTTGGTTATCTCTAAATGACAACACATAATTGTGGATCCACTTGCTCTCGCTAATAACATGTGGGAACACAAACTAAGCAATGTGCATGCAGCTATTGAATGTGGCGAACTCTTACGGTGATGAAAGTGAAAAAGAGAGAGCCAAGCCAGAGGCTAAGTCCAACCTCGCCATTGTATAGAAACTGCTGCAAGGGCAGATTCTTACAACATCGAGAAGACCCATTTCAGCCTTAAGCCAGATCCAATCCAGTAATGCCATAAGATTGTTGGAACAGCATACTCTTGGCATAGCTATAATGGAGATCAGCTCTTAGTAGGAAGCTGTTCAACAAAGAAAATCCGAGCACTGCTACCCAAAAACAATCACTAGAATGTTGCAAAAGGGACAGCAAGTTTGAACAACAAAAAGAAAGAAAATCCTCAGTGGATTTCAGGTATTTTATCTGATAGTTACATCGTAAACTGCTTGTATATACATAACATGAAAATATGTAGGAAAACATTCAAGGAAAACATCTAAAACCCCATAGGATTCGTCTCTGTCATCTGCGAAATCTGGCTCAGGTGGGGGAAGTGCTGCCGTAAGCTACGTATTGCTCAAGTTAGGGACATCAGGGAGCTCTGCTATCCCAATTGTCGCCAGCTCACCCATGGCGTCCTCATCAATCAACAGATCATTGATGTTTACCCTCCTGAAGTTGCCCCGATGTTCGCCATACAACATGAGGGACCGGAATGTCTCAAATCCTCAAACCTAACTACGGTACCAAGCCCGGTTACACACAATGACCACCCAACGCAGTTGGACGCGAAGCTTTCGTAAGGCCGTCCTCTCAGACTAAAGCTGGGCCCGAAGTTCAGCAATCTGATCATCCTGCTTCTTCAGTTCTGATGACAGATCCGCTAACGTGTCATTTTTTGAAGGCGTTCTCGCACAGACCTCTCCTTGGGTAGCAGCCTTCCTCTGCGAACTCTTGTACCCTGCTAGTTTGGTTTGAAGCTTTGCAACTGCCTGGTCCTTCTCAGATATAGTGACGACCATTTCGGCACACAAGGCTTTGAACTTCACCTAGGCCTTCTCGAAGTCAGCAGCCCTGGCGACCTCCTCTGCGCGAAGAGCTTCAGCCTTGGACAGCTCATCTTGCAAATTCGTAGCCTCCTCTTCGACGTGGTCACGACTCTCCCGCGCCCAAGACAAGTGGCAATCCATCCCGTCGATCCTATCTTCGTAATGCTTCATTTTGCTTTCTGCAGCCTTCTCGAAAGCCGCCCTGCTAGCAATCTCAGATTCAATGCGCGACAAGAGCTCTATCTCCCTTTTAGCACCTTGTGCAATTCTCGCCTCAAAATCTTTTTAGAGCTTAGCCAGGGCATTGGTTTTCTCCTCTGACTCCTTCGCAGCCACTTCTCGCAACTCCTCCACTTTAGCTAGAAGAGAATGTGTCTCCCGCAGCTGTCCCTCCGCCAGAAGCTGCGTAGCTTTCAGTTTCTCATTCTCCTCATTAAGGAGGAACTCAGCGCTGGTAGCTTCTCACAACTCCCGCTCGAGGCTCGAAATCTTCCTGCTCGAATTAGCCTTTTCCTGCTCGAGTTCAACAACTCGCCCTTCGCAAGCACTCAGTTTTTGCTGAAGCTCAGCAACTAATGACTAAGAGGTTGTCAGCTCAACCTTAAGCCTCGCAGCTTCGGAACCAATGGAAGAAAGATTCCCGCCTCTCGCCGAGATGATGTGCGACAACTCTACGACATGCTGCATGCAACGAGCAAAAGGGTTAAGCCCGTTCTTTAGAAAGAGAAAAGGAAACTGTAAGAATAAGACTTCTTACAGCAAAAAGTTGCTAACACCAGACCTCTAGGGAGTTTTCCTCTTCTAGAGAAGAGTTGAAGGCTTCTGCAGGAAGAACAGAAGCGAGAATCTCGCACGGATCCTCGAGAAAACTCGTTGCAGCCCACCACGAAGGCGCACTACTTTGCTTGCCTACGCCTCCACTCTCCCCGGCAAAGGCATTGATACATCATCCCCCTCTCCCCTATTAGTGACCTCCGTTTCCCGCAAAACTTTAGGAACGTGTCCAGCTTAAGAGGTGATCTCGTGAACCAGTGGGGAAAGTGACTCTGCGACCGACACAAAATCATCGCGCACAGGGTTGGAGGAAACCCTAGCATCTCGCCCTTCGTCATCCGTGCCTGTTGCAAATGAAGCAACTTCTCCTTTCCACGTTAGTGCCAAGCGGCCGCCAAGGGGATCGAAGAAGGAAAGAGGGGTAGCATCGATTGTTGGAGCTTCCTGCTGTGAAAAAGATTCGCCCCTCTCCCTAGCTGGGCTCTTCCCTCCTAGGGAGTTAAGATTCACAATCTCTGGCGCTTCTACAGTCGTGGTTTGTGGCTCTCGCTGAATCGGTATTCCACGCGGCTTGTACACAACATCTTGCGGAACCTTTTTCTTTTCGGTCCACCCTCCAAGGGCGTATCTCGACACGCTTCACCCTGTTCTGATCCTTCATGTTGGATCTCGCTTGGCAGAAGTGCTTCCTTCTTAACTCCTTTTAGTGGAGCTCCCTTGAATTAAATTTGAGGCCAGGGGGTAGAAAAGCTCAAGCTTTGCTCTAGCACCTGAAGCACCCCAGAAGAACCTTCGCGGGGTTGAAGACGAGGCATTTTTTTCAAAAGCTCATCCTCCTTAACTTCGACCTTCCTCATCTCCCCCTGAACAGATTGTCCCACTAGAGCATCTTTTTGCCCAGAAACGCGGGTTGCGAGGGGATCTGGCCATCTCCCCTGCGGGTATCCCATAAGACACTCCAAGTTATCCTTGCTAAGAAGACAGCTCACATCAAGCTTATCTTTATGACCCACCGCCCATTGGCGAACTTTTTCAATGTTGGATTTCTCCACCGAGCTAAGAGATGGAGGAGCCCTGAGATGACTTCTACATGGAACCCCCATACTACAGGGATTGTTGGCGGGGTGGCTAGGTATCTCTCCTTCGCATTCAGCTCCCAGCCAACACTCGAAAAGAAAAAGAAACCCCGCTCATAGTCATCCCCGAGGTGCCATCTGTCAGGCATCTTGATGAAGTGAGGGCGTTCCTGAAAACTCCATCCTTCTCTATAGTTCGCCGGCCTATAGAATGACATGAATTCTCATGCAGTTGGATGAGCATCGCGTCCCTGGGCCATTTTCCATAGGTTACAGAATGACACTAACAAGACCCATCCAGTAGGCTTAACCTGGCTAGGAGCCAAATTTAGCTCTGTAAGCAGCTTGTGGATTAGCAGAGGAAGCAAGAGGCTCAACCCTGCCTTGAACATCGCCTCGTAAACCACAACCTCGCGATTATAGGCAAATGGGGTGGCCCCTTCTTCTTTCCCAGGGATGTGAATGACCACGTCATCAAGGATGGCGTAAGCTTTGCGCAGACACGGGACATCCCTCGCGAATAGAGTAGATCGCCACCCAAGATAGGCATCCGAGGCCTTGCCGTCGGTGGAAGCTCTGGCCCGATCACTCTTCATCTTCTTTAAAGCTTCAAGCTGCTCCGGTTTCTTCTTCCCCATCAGGAATACGATTTCTGAGGCTAACTCTGTGGGCAAGCACGCGGTGCCGGAATGGAGCAGACAATGAGTGACGCTCTGGCGCAGTCACGGGATAGAGGGTTGAAGAAAGGGAAGAACTAGATCCAAAGGCGAGAAATGGGATTTGAAGGGCAGGCGAAGCAATAATACCCTTGGATAGAAGTAGTTGTGACTGCCAAGAACACCGCTCTGTTGAAGAAGAAGGGAAGGAAATTGTGTAAGTGAGAACGAGAAAAGGTTAAGCCTCTCGAGTTGTCTAGGGCTACCAAAGTAGGAGGCTCGCACCCTCCACTGGCCTATATATATATACGTGCAATCCCAGATGACGTACCATTCTCCTCCGCCGCGTGGCACCCGTACGCAGGCCAGCCATGACGGCAAAAGCCGCGCCTATTGATGTTATCCAGGAATGGGTAGCCGATTGGACACCTTGTCTATGGCGCCGTTTGAAGCACGATTTTGTCAGAAATTCAAAATTCAAAAATTCCAGCATTTTTCCCGATACACGAGAACCCTTGATGCATGAATTTGGGGGGTAACTGTTAGGGGTAAAAATTATCTCACGCGCAAACTAGGCTGGATGCAATCCGCTGCAACGTGACGACTACCTGAAGCCCGCTATGTACGAGGCCCAGTTAGGCGACTTCCGTACCCGCGGATTCCACTATCCGTGAGATCCTCTATCCGCCTAAACCGCCACTCACACCTTTCAGAGGCCCCTATACCTCTACCTCTGCACCAAGATTTGGGTCACCATTCCCCTTGTGGCTCTGGGACCTGTCTACAACTAGGGAAGGTCACGCCTGCACGATTTCATGTTCCCTACGTACAAAGCCGAAGAATGTAAATGAGTAACCCCATTTCGGTACCGTGTAAAATTAAGATATCAACCATACCCTGCTAGATATGAGTCCACGCACACGTCAATCACTAGGACAGTGGGCGTTATTGAAACCGGCAATGCACTCCTATAAATAGGGCATTCATTTTCTTAATAAAAGGATGTTCTTTATGTGTAGAAATTAGTCCCATTTGCTTCAGTTTCCTTCCATTGAGAAAATTGCCTCTCACTAAGAATAACCGAAAGAAGAAAGACCTTTAAAACCAGATCCCCACGGTGACGAAAATTTGCACTAACATCAACTATTGTGTATATTAGATAGAATTCTTATCAATGAAATGTGGGAAAATTATTCATTGAAATCACAGCAACAATTATTTCCTTACATGATGTGCACAGGCATGCTTCTCAACGTGAAGAAAAGGAAAAAAAAAAGAAAAGAATTTCACATAACCCCTTTCGTCAGATACTGAATGTCCGTTTATGGTTTGATATTGATGGTTGCTTATACTCACTTGGTGAGATCTTTTTTTGTTCTTGTTGAAATTCACTCTTTGAGCACTTAATTTATGTTTTAATCTAATAATGCATGTATTCTTAATGTGATGGTAACCTCTATATATTGTTTTAGACAAAGACATTGTACATAAACTCATTATTGTTGATATATAGTGGAAAATTTAACTGGACTAAGTCCCGTGGTTTTTCCCTTCGCATTGGAAGGTTTTCCAGTAAAAATCTTGGTCTCTTGCGTAATTATTTTTTCACCGCATTGTGGGCAAATTTATTTTGTATCATAGTTTGACTATATAATTTGCACAAAAAGAGGTAGAATAATTCCTCAGCAGTTGAAATTGGTGTTCACCTCAACAATTTAATACTAGTAATATTAACCAAAAGAAGAAGAAGAAAAAAAAAAAAAAAGTTAAATAATTCGTATATGGTATAAGGTGCTTCAAGCTAACATTCTATTGTCATTTATTGGGGCCATTGAATTATGTCGCCCTTGTGATTTTACTGTTAATTTCAAAGCAAAAATTTGAGTAATATTACTGTGATTCATTATCACGAGTATTTGAATGTCATTCTTATGCAACGTCGACTCAAAAACAAAACAGGGAGGCTTGATGTGTTACCTTAATTCAACAACAAACGCTTGTGGTCACTATCAGCCTCGAATCGGAAAATCTATGGAATTTTTCTTAATGGAAATTCAAGGCGAGAGTACTAATTAATCATTATGAACTTATATGGATGACTAGATATAGAGAGAAATCGGGACCATTTTTCCGCATATTACAGTTTATTTTGTTCTTTTTAGTCCATTTCGTTTAACAATTCAACATTTTTCCACGTAGACTTAAAACCCACTCCTGTTATTTTTCTGTATTTGATTCGGTTGCCTATGAAATTTAGTCGAGAATATAGACTTTTTACTTGAATGGCTATCTTCTTGTGACGATGATCCTTTCTTCATTGTACACAAGATTGGCTTCTCTGGATTTCAATTGTAGGAATTTTGTTCTCCACGGTAGCATGATTGGCTTTTAATTAAATGCCATTTTAGAAAATTGTTAGAGGAGAGAGTTCTCGAGTCATTGATGAACTATCGATGATTGTTTTTAAAGGCGTGGAGCCATTAGAGATTCATAGGAGCATATTCCAAATTTGTTGCTGATAGTTTTCCAAGGAGTGCCGTGGCATGATTCCTATGGATTGCTGCGATGTCCAAGGATTCGCTAAACTGCAAAATAAGTAAAAGTAGGATAAGAGCGGCCGGTGGTGTGGTAACTGGGGCAACTCCAATGCCTAAGTTAGTGATTTGGTTTTGGAGAGAGTATAGGTACAGTGAGAATTTAAGAGAGAATTGAGATTTTGTCGATTAACAAATAATGAATTGGAGCTCCCCTTTTATAAGAATCAAGTAGTAGCTGCATCGATGTCATAGTAGGCCCCACATTCCCAAGGATCCATGTGTGTTACATCAGCAGAATGGATTGTGGGTGGAGGCCACGTATGTGTCGGATGAAGTTTCCTGAGCAACCCCCAAGTACACGTGTCTTTATCGGACAATGACAACTGTAATACGCTCTGGTTAAGGTGGGTGCTAGGTCATCGTCTAAAGGACACGTGTACCTCGGTGGGCTGGTCATATGAAACTATTTGAGTTGGGGATGGTCTTTAGCAGGGCCGGCGCAATGAATTTTTGGGCCTTAGGCAAAACTTTGAATTGGGGCCTTATTTTTTTAAAAGGGATAATTATCTTTTCTTCCCACGAAGTACCATGCGATTACCATTTGCCCCCATGAACTACCAAGGTTACATTACGACCCCATCAAACTACCATTTTGTTACCCAAACCCCCCTTCCGTCAGTCAACACTGTTAAATCGAACGGTCAACTGTATTGTTCACAACATTATTTCATCAGTCAACGACATTGTTCATGGTACTGTTCACGTATGTGACACATTGACCGTCATATTTAACATCTTTGACTGACGGTAAGGGGCCTTTGGTAACGAAATGATAGTTCATGAGGGGTGTAATGTAAAATTGGTAGTTTATGAGGGCAAATGGTAATCGCGTAGTAGTTCGTGGGGAGAAATGATAATTACCCATTTTTTAAAATAAAAAAATACATATATATTTTAATAATATTATTATACTTTTGTTTAAAAATCATTCTTCTCGCTTTTTGGGATGCAAAATTACTAATTAAGTTTTTATATTCAAGATTTTCTAACATCTTTTTTTCAATTGATAAAATGGTTAATCCATTTAATCTCTCTTGTGACATTGTTGATCTTAGGTAGGATTTTATCAATTTTAGTTTTGAAAAACTTCTTTTTGCAGAAGCAACTGTAACAGGTATTGTCAATAAAATTCTATAAGCGATACATGCATTTGGAAAAGAATCAAGTTTTTTTTTTTTTTATATAATTTAATATGCCAATTGGAGCACTTTCTTCTATTTGTATAATTTCTTTTAAAACTTTTAGTTATGAAAATAAATCTAAACCATCAAAATCATGTTTTAGGAAACCTTCTAAATGAAGACATTTATTTTGCAAACCATCATCATCTAGTGATTGTAATTTCTTAAAATTAAATAAAAACCCAAAATAATTTTCGTATATTTGAAATTGTTCAAATCTACTTTGAATTAAAGAAATAGCTTGATCTACTATATATAAGAAGTAATCAATTCTAAAAGATTTTTCAGCAAATTGTGTTGTCTCTTCATTAGCATTCTCATCAAACCGTTTATTTCTATGAATTATACGTTTTTCACGAAAAACATGTTCTATGTCCATTATGATTGCAATCTCTTTAGATGAAATCATAGCCGATGTAAATTCAGTTTCTCTATATGTTTTAAAATAGAAAATAAGACCTTCTAATTGATCTATAGCAACATCAATATGCATGTCTTTTGATTGTAAATTTTTACTAATAGTATTAACAGCAAATAAAATAACATATCAAATGGTCATACTCAATAAGAATTCAAAACTTTCCATCTCATATGTTGCTAAATAATTAGCTTCACTTTTTGTTTTTGGATCATCCCTTGTTTTTGCTAATTGTAACAAAGCGTCTCTTATTTGTGGAGTTCGAAATTTTATTGCTTTTAGACTTTCAATCCGACTTTTCCAACGTAAAAAAGTCGGATTATCTAGTAAGATTATGCATCGTTTTGTAGATGATAAATAAAAAATTATCTAGTAAGATTTCCCATCGTTTTGTAGATGATGCAAGCAAAGTATATAAACGTTGTACAATTCCAAAAAAAGATATAGCCTTAGGACGTGAATTAGGAATATCGCATAATACAAGATTAAGACTATGACAACCACAAGGTGTGTAAAATGCTTTAGAATTTATATCAAGTAGTTTTTTTTGCACCCCTCGTTCTTTTCCCTTCATATTAGATCAATTATCATATCCTTGTCCTCGTATATTATCAATATTAAGATCAAGTTTTTTGATTAACTCAATCATGTCATTAAAAAGACTTTCTCCACTGGTATCATCTACTGTTATAAATTCTACAAAATGTTCTTCTACTTTTATTAGATTTTCTGAAATATTAACATATCTTGGAATAAGAGACATTTGTTCTTGATGACTTGCATCCGGAGTACAATCAAGTATAATTGAAAAATATTTTGTTTATCTAACTTTTTCAATGATACTCTTCTTTACTTTTGTTGCTAACAAATATATCAATTCATTTTTTATATTATGTCCAAGATAATGATTATGAATTTTCCCATATTCAATACGCCGAACATTCTCTTGCATTACTGGATCAAATTCTGCAATCATTTCAATTAGACTTAAAAAATTTCCATTATTTTCGTTGTAGATCTTTTCATTTTGTCCTCTAAATGCCAAATTATTCTTACCAAGATTTTTTACTACAACAATAATTCTCAACAATACTTTTTTCCAATGATCTTTCTCTCTATTAATTTGTTCTTGGACATTTTTATCAATTGTTTTATTTTGGGTAAAGTCCACTTAACCCCCTCAAACTACCACCCAATGACAATCTACCCCTCAAACTATCAATTGCGACAATTTACCCCTCAAACTATCAAAGCAATTACAATGTACCCCAAATTTTACAAAAATGACAAAATTACCCTTGCTAAATAAAAACAAACATGCTAAAATATAAATTTATTTTCAAATCTTTAAGGGTATTTAGGTCTTATTGAAAATTTTATAGGGGTAATTTCACCATTTTGCTAGCATTGAGAGGTACATTGTCATTGTTTTGGTAGTTTATAGGGTAAATTGTCGTAATTGATAATTTGGGGGGTAAATTGTCATTGAGGTAGTAGTTTGAGGGGGTTAAGTGAACTTTACCTTTTTTATTTTTTAACAATCTCATTTCTAAATCAACCCAATCATTTATGTTCACAATATGTTCATTGCTTGTTTCATGACTTCTAAGTTTAGCATTAAGATTTTTCCAATCATTAGTTCCTTCATTATCTAGTTGCATTCTATTAGGTTTTCAATTAAACAACTTGCAACAAAAACAAAATATCCTATCTAATTATGTTGAATATACTAGCTGTTGATGCACAGTTTTCGATTGGTGACGTGGCACGCTTGCTGATCTCCTGATGAAAATATCCCAAACGTGAAGTGCCTACACAATGGAGAAAACAATAGGATCGAAGAGAGACCGGGGGTGAGCCGGCGAGGCCACTCCGATGCCTAAGTCAGTATTTTCCTGAGAGTGATAACAAAACAACAAAAGCATAAAGTGTGCTAGAGTTGCGTTACCAAAATGTGAGGTAGAGATTGCATTATATAGACATGAAGTGGTAGTTCCCTAACCGGTGACTGACTCTTCCCTGATTTGCTGCGTGATAGTCTGTTATCGAGGGATTTGAGTAGTTATTCGTCTCAAGATCTGAGGAGATCAAGGTAGGATTCGGTCGTTGGAATTTGAATTTCAAATTCTTGCAAATAGAGTATTAATTCCGTATTTCCAGGCTCTCAACATTCGAATTGGATAGATAAGATCATATCTATTTGAATTCAAATGGATTTAGATCCCCGATCCCTAAATTCCAGGGTCTCGGATGTGAGGGCTCGGATTTGGAGGTCTCGAACAAGAAGATCTTGGAGGCCTCGGACATGTATCTTGAATCCGAGTTTGAGGCTTCGATCTAGGCTTCTCGAAGATCCAAGAAGAGGTCTCGGATGTTCAAGGCCTGAGACGTTCTCGGGCTTTAGCTTACTTGTGCTGCGACTTGGGCCAGCAAACTTCAGGGCCTGTCTGAGGTTGATCCACAACCTAACACTAGCCATTTTCTATTATGTTGCTCCCCATTTGATAATTTTCGTATATAATATGTGCTAGAAAAATGCCTAGAGTTCTCATCTTTAGGAAAATCTATATTAATACATATCGAGCCATTTTCTACAAATAAATCTCTTAATTTTGCATCAATATTTTTTCATTGGCCTGGGTCATAAATACTTGTAACAACAGAACTAGATACATCTATAGTATCTTTAATATCTTCTAATTCTTTTTGATGAATTTCTTGTTCATCTATGAGATTTTCACTAGCCTCAATATTTTGTTTATTACTAATAACAAATTTATTTAGAGCCCCTCTTTGAGATTCAATCAATTGTTCTACTTTTTTCTCTCTCTCTCTCTCTTTTTTCTTTTCTTTTTTTTTTTTTTTTTTTTTTTTTTTAAGTTTTTCATAACTATATGCATATTTTCTAGTCGACATGTTTGATCAAAATATTAACAAATTAAACAAATACGATTTATACAAATATATATATATTTGGCAAATGTATTTTGAATTAACTTGATAATAAGATTATCTATTAATAGTTTCAACCTGTACAAAGAATTACAAATTAGTTATAAATTTGTTGTTAAATATTTTGAAAAATCAAATAAAAATAATAATAAAAGAAATTTCGACCTGCACAAGGAGATTTTGGTAACTAACCTTTTGCCTTTTGGAGAAATGATTATTTATGAATTATGAAACTAGAGAGAATTTTTGATTTTTGGTTAGAGAAAATTTGAGCAAATTTGAAGGCTTGAAGCTTTTGGAGAGCAGAGTCTAGAAGGGGAGCTTTTGGTTGTCCATATATTCGCCAGCTCCTAGTATTTTTGGCCGTTACCTATGGAGATTTGGGGTGGGAACCGTGGGATTTGTCAGATATTTTGGCCGTTACCCATGCGAGATTTGGGGCTGATGGGATTTGTTCAGATTTTTTTCTTCTGAATTTCTGATTTTTTTTCTTCTGGTCGTCGCCTTTGGGCTATGGGGCTGATGGGATTTTTTTTTTTTTTTTTTGATGAATTCGTGTATTAGCAGCATGGTCATCCCCTGTGGGCTGTGGGGCTGATGGGATAGGTCAGATTTTTTTCTTAATTTTTCGGATTTTTTTCTTCTAGTCGATGCCTGTGGGTTTTGAGGCTGATGGGATTCGTCAAATTTTTTTCTTCTAAATTTGTGCATGAGCAGCAGGGTCTTTGTCAGATTTTTTTTTTTATTTATTATTTTTTTCCCTGAATTTGTGTATGGACCTTATGAAATTGGAGTTTTATGAAATTGAGGCATTTTATATTATTTATTTTTTATTTATTTATTTTTTTTTTTATGGTTAGAGGCCTTAAATTTTGATAAATTTTTTTTGGGCCTTATTAAAAAAAAATTTGGGCCTTAAATTTTTTATTTTTTATTTTTTTTGGGCCTTAATATGTCAGGGGCCTTAGGCGAGCGTCTAGCTCACTTCATGGTCTACCCGGCACTGGTCATTAGTGGACCTACGCTTTGGACCGGATCTAGAGGTCTACTGGGCTTTATGTGGCCAATCCATGACGACCCAACAAAATTCATGTTACATATGAGCAAGCCAGCTTCTATTTCATTCAAAAACAATATATAATATTGGTCTTGGTGACTGTTAAATGGCAATTAATTATCCACCAAAACATCATAGCAATTACAAAAATGGAAAGAATATATATATGTGGAGCATAAGAATATACGTGCACTGTACAGATTCTTTCTTGTATCTAATTGCTGGATTGGCAAGTTTGTATATCATTGGCTATCTTCTTGCAGTGATAATCATTGTATCTAGATTTCAGCTGCAGGAATTCGGGTCACAAGGCCTCCTGAGAGCTCAATTCCATTTTGTCTCTGGGAGAGTGCCATGGACGGCTAGGATTTAATCCTAGCCGTCATGGCTGTGTACCTTGGCTGCATGGGCTACAGAGAAATCTCCCTGGTCCGTGCGTTTTCACCCTTGAGAATTAGGCCTAATCATCGTTCCACAATTTACAACTATATTTGTTCTACAACTATGAAGAAGTCTATCGAAAGGTCGGTGAGGAAATGTGCTCCATGAAGATTGTAGGCTAGGAGGCAAGCAAGCAAGCTTGTTGTTCTTATAGAGTCTAGAGACCTACAAGGGTTTGTAAGTATTTTATACTTTCTGTAATCTTAAATTTTGAATAGTGATTTTTCAGGTTTAACTGTCTCAAAGTAATTTTTCCCTTTGATTGTTAGGTTTTTTACACCGTCAACAAGTTTTTGGTGTTGTGGCAGTGATGATTTAATTTCCATTGTTCATGTTTCTTCTGTGTTTATATTATCTTTTGTATTAGTTGGTGTTTGGGGTAGAACACGAGAAAAAACTAAAATGGTCTTGTAGTAAAAATCAACCTTTGGAAGAAAAAAAAAAAAAAAATTCAAAGCTAGATTTGCTCTGTCATATCATGCTAGCTAGTAATATAGTATTCATATAATAATCTACTAAATAGCATTTGTCTTTTAAGATTGCTACCTAGAAATTATAAAACCCACAAAAACAAGTAAAAAGGTATGTGCCATTTAAGCTCCAACAATGATCAATCAATTTGGTCTAGTTGGCGTTCATCGTTGGTTGAGATATAATCTTATAATAGTTACAAAACAAAAGAAATTTTGAGAAATGTTATTTAGACTTGAGAAAATAGCCATAGAATCATAAATTCGGTTACCTAAAAATTGCATATTTCAACTCAAGAGAGAAAGAAACTCTATGATAATATGATTAATATATGTATGCCTTAGCATGTGAGAAATATATGCATGCTACTTTTAACCTCATGTGATGAGCACATGCATTTTTAATAGAATTTTTTCAAACTATTTTTAAGCTATTGAAAGAAACATGTGTTTCACACACAGTTAAGAGACTAATAACAATTTATAGATTGAGTTTGAGAAAATAAAGAAATATCTCTATCTGAGAGTTGCATCTTATTTATTATTTGAGGCGCGAAACATCATTTTACAGCTTATTTTAGGAGGAACTTCTTGAACCAATAGCAAGAGTCTCTAGGGTGTCTTTTCAAATTGTCGTTATAATCTACAAAAGTGAGGCCATTCCGAATGAGGTAACCACTATCCCATTCAAAGCTGTCAAGAAATGACCATGAATAGTATCCCTTCACATTTGAGCCCTCCCTACACAAAATTTAACCGTTAATATCCTTAATCAAAATTGAGATGAAAAAATGCTCTATTGGTTTTTCAATTTATTTCATAAGGTTAGAACTACTATGAGATAGATTCTTTTTTCTACCATCTATCAATACCACGTCGTATCAAATAAAAATCTAGCATGTGTCATCTTCTAGATTGGGTATAATGTGGCAGTACCATTAAAATTTAACGGAAGGTACAGAAAAGATATAATGGTTTTAACCTTAAAGAATAAATTGATAACTTTTGAACTTAGGGGAGCAATTAGATAAAAGCCATTACTCAGGACCACTGTAGCATTTATCCTTAATTGAAATAGTGGTCTCTATGTTTTCTTTAAAAAAAAAAAATGACATCAATTTTCTACAAACCCAGTAGTTCCCTCAACCCCGCCACTAAAAAAGTGACTTATATCTCTTAATATGTGAGAAGAATTTTTAATAGTATGTGCTTCTAACATATTTTTTTAATAGCATTAATAATAAAAATTGTGATTTTCACATGTTTAAATGACACATATCATTTTTTAGAAATAGCGTTGTAGGAATCCCTACCATATCCTTTGTAAGAAATTTATGTCCAAAAACCTTATTTATTTATTTATTTAAAATTGGTATATCTTTATCTATTTTTTTAGCCCATAATACTTTAGAGAGAAAAAAAAAAGAAAAAAAAAAAAGAAGCCCATAATATATTAATACTTGATGACAAACACTCACTCCTTAGCTTTTAAAAGAGATCGTAAATGCAGGGCATATTACCTTATCCTCCCAGTATCATTTTGGATATCTTTAAATGGTAAAGAAGGTTTTGAATCACCAATTCCAATAAAAAAGAGTATAACAAATACTATTGCCAATACTTTTCTAAAAAAAAAAAAAATAGTATTAGCAATACTAATGCACATAAAAATAAGAAACAAATTACACTTACCCTGCCCAATTGCTAGGGCACATGAACTAAATTATGATAGATCAGTGAAATATTACAAATTGAGTGGTAGATTGAATGAGTTAAGTTTCTCCTAAAAAATAAAATACATAAATTAATAAATTTCAAGAGAAATTCGTTATGAATATAGCGGGATTGTTGTATTTTTCTTTTATGTACAAAAGAAGATTTCGGAATCCCATAGGATGGGTGAACTTCTTTCTCAAAATCATTTACTCCATATTAGTTTAGTGAAATGGCATATATATAAAAGATAGCACACAAAAATGTCAAAATTCCCACAAAGGTAGGGAATGAATCCTCTCAATTTCTGTTGAAATTGTGATGCAGTGTGACTTGGTAGGCTACAGCGAAGAACAACAATAAAATATCAGATAACTAATTCTAGATCTTGAGTCTATTAATTATCTAAGAACTCTTCTTAAACTATAGAGTCTATCTATAGCCTAAGGAAAAATAGGAAGAAAACTCACCTATGAGTAATTCTTATTTAAGAGAAAACTAATAAATCAACATAAACTGAATTCTCCCAGTAACAAAGACTAGATGCCTTTATATAGGCTAGACATCTCCTAAATTAACAAGGAAAAAGAAAACAAACATAATTGGAAAAGGAAAACAAATCCTAATAGGAAAAGGAAAACAATTCCTAATAGGAAAGGAAAAACCTAATCCTTATTAAAAATATATATATATATAAACCTAATGGAAAAGGGAAAACCCAATCCTTATTCTAAAAGGAAAATTAAACAAACAGACGGCTACGCAATCTACATCATTCTCCCCTTGCTGGAGAGAATTCATCCTCGAATTCGGCCGGCTCTTTCCACGGTCCTTCAGATGCCTTATCAACTCGTTTCACTCACCCTTCCTAAAGATCAAAACAAGAAAACACCTCATAATAAGCGTGATGCTCCTCATCATCGGAATACGTTGACGGTTGTCGTGATGTCCCCACACACCCCTTTGCTGTGTAGACTTGTCATGCTTGTCTCGTGCTTTGTTCTTCCCACAAGTCATGAGAATCCCCAAAAAACTCACAAAGACCCTTTCAATCTTTGACAGAAAAGCCTTTTCCACCATATAGATCTCATCACAATTTTGGTTAGAATAATTTGACAAAATACCATCTATCCCAATGAAATCAACATAGTCAATTGGCTCAACAGTATAATCGAAGGCTTTATCTTCAGGGCTCTTATCAGGCACATGATATGTAGAATTGTCATCAAAAAGTGCAGAACTATCCAAAAGATTTATTTCTTCCAAGGGTTCCTCTTCTTCATGAAAAATTGCAAAACTCTCCGAAAGACTTACCTCTTCCGCTTGTTTCCCCAATTCTTCAAGCTTTTTAGGACTCTTAATGTCGTACGAATGATTAGGAACATTAGACCCTGGCACCAAATCAAGTTGAGGTTGAATGTCTCGCATTGATGGCATTGCTTTTGGTAATTTTGCTCAGACCATGTCAACAAATCTTCCTAACTGCTCCTTTATCAGCCCCGGTACCACTCCCTTGATGTCGCTCTCCTTGTTCATCAACTCCTGCTTGGCTACAATGGATTGACCATCCCCTTATGAAGGTTTTGGCTCTGCCCATGGGCTATGTAGCAATGTCAATCTGGTTTTACCCAACATGAAGTTGTACGTGTTCTTTGTTTCATCATGGATAGCAGCTTTATTGTATTTCCATGGCTTTCCCAACAATGAGTGACACGTCTCCATGTCGACCACATCACACCAAACATTATCCCTATACTTAGCTCCAATGGAAAAGGACACTAGACAATATTTAGAAACCGTTACCTCGTTTTCTTTCGTGAGCCATTCCAACAAATAGGGAGTAGGATGTCTCTTGGTCTCAAGCCCCAACTTGCAAACTGCTTCCCTCGAGACTATATTCTCATGACTCCTTGGATCAATGACAAGCTTGGCCGCCTTACCTCCCGTGGTGCATATAGTTTGAAATTTTCAGCACGTACCTTTAATGTTGGGATACCGAATAACGCTTGATCTCCGCCCCCTCCTTAGGTCCCATCTCCGCCATCTTCCTAGGTACTTCTTTTTGTGGAAATTTTCAATTTTTTTTTTCTGCCACCATGAACTCTTTGGGTTGCAAGCAACTTTGGAATTCCGGTGTATCGAGTTTGAACCTACTCACCGGCTAATTGGCATGAGATTGTGCAAGGTGCTGACGTCCCTGCGTTCGGCGTTTCGTAAACGGGTTTCTAGATCCATTCCCATTGTGACTACACCAGTCGGATACTTGGGTAGTGAGGTTTTCAATTTGATCCCTCATAGTCCTGAGTCGATCCTCCTTGTATTGCCACCATTCATCGGTTTTGGTTGGCGACAACTGTTTGGCACACCACTCATGTGCCGCAAGTGAATTGCCGATTGCTCCTTACGTGCTGTCTCCATGTACACGTGCACCTCGTTCATGTTTGCCAGATGGTCACTCCTCCCCATTCATGGAAAGTAACTGAGCTTTGATACCAACTGATGTAGCATGAATTGGTGGGTTGCAACGAAGAACAACAATAAAGCAACAGATAACTAATTCTAGATCTTGAGTCTATCAATGATCTAAGAACTCTTCTCAAACTATAGAGTCTATCTATAGCCTAAGGAAAAATAGGAAGAAAACTCACCTATGAGTAATTCTTATTTAAGAGAAAACTGATAAATCAACATTCTCCCAGTAACAAAGACTAGATGCTTTTATATAGGCTAGGCATCTCCTAAATTAACAAGGAAAAGGAAAACAAACATAATTGAAAAAAGAAAACAAATCCTAATAGGAAAAGGAAAGCAATTCCTAAGGAAAGGTTCCTAATCCTTATTTAAAAAAAAAAAAAGGAAAATATAAGCCTAATGGAAAAGGGAAAACCCAATCCTTATTCTAAAAGAAAAATTAAACAAACTGACGGCTACGCAATCTACATCAAATTGAAAGATCCATTTTATAGTTAATATTTTATTTCATTGAATATGACAATGTAAAATTTAATCTGAACATGAAATTGAGAAAATCCTGACACTGATAGTGAAGGAAGAGAGAGTTTATGTGTGTGTTTACATTAGTGAGAATGGTTTGCATATTAGTACGTAGGTGTGATTTGTTTATATTTATTTATATATCATGGGATGGCTTGCACTCTGCAGCAACAACTAGAAGAATGTAATTGAAATGATGAATTTATGAATGCTTCTTTATTGCATTCTATTATTTAAATTAATGAAATAGTATCTTATGTTCTTATTAGAGTTTACATATTCATGATTTCCTTCCATCCCTTTTGGTTTACTCAACAACAATTTCTTTTTGAATAGGCCATTCTATTGTACAATTGAACATACATCATAAATAAAAATTTATTTTCTACAATTATTTTTCTGTTGACTTTCTACATAGTATCAAATCCACCATTTTCTTAGTGCCTCTTTTAAGCCTCCGTTCACTGTTTGTATAGTTTTTTTTTTTTTGTTTGAGCATTCTTTTCTGTTTTTTTTTTTTTTTTTCAACAATACACCAAACGCTTGTTGCAGTTGTTTTTGTACGTGACAGAAATTGTAGAGGTCTTTTAGCTTAAAATTGGAGATTCTTGGATTAAAAGGGTTCCAAAATCATCGTCTTGCACCGATCACTCTCTCAGCACATCAGATTCACACACCACAGGCTCTCCATGCTCCTCCACACGCTAGACCCACGCTACTCCACTGTAACCCGTCACACTGGATCCCTGCTTGCTGGTCCATACTCCTTGTGAACCATGTTGCACCTGATTAGTCCCTGCTAGTCCATATTAGTTGTTGTGTGTGCGCTGTACATGATTACTTCTTAAGGCTGTACCTGCCCTCCTCCACCCCGGATTACTATTGTAACGCCCCTAAAATTAGCCTTGGCTAATTTGGCAGAGGTACTGGTGATTACCCCAGACAAGCCAAATTGTGACTCAATGGGGAATCGCCCCTCTAGCATCAGCAGAGTAAATGCGTAAGAAGGAGAAATAAATCTGATTTAATTATAAATCATCAAAACAAAGACATGGGACAACTAAATAATAATGATAACGAACCTATATCATTAAGCAAGTCTTAAATCAATCGGGTAGCAGCAACCATGCCACTCCCAGAGTGTCTCTCCCGTTCCCTAAAAGAGTAGCAACAACATAAGTCTTAAGACTTAGTAACTAAACCTTACAACATATGTATGCCATGAGCCTTAATTAAACGGAAATAAACGTGCAATTTGAGTAAGGATCAAAAAGGGGCATTACTTCCGTTAATATACCATTTAGTATGGTTTCGGGCTTTTAAAGATTATGGTATACTACCGGTGATAATTGCCTAAGCATTTTAATGCAAGAAAGACTAGTGCTTTATATAGGCCATAACTCTCATATATGGTCTACCCGAGATTTTACCATTTTTCAGTAGGATTTGTGCTATCTCGAGGGATCTGTAGTATAATACTGGTGCCCTAGCCATTGCACACTACCGTACATAACACTAGCGGCACGACCGAGTTTGACCTAGGCTGGCCCACACTGAAACGCCCCAAGTTCTAGAGGTAGAGCGATTGGGATAAATTGTAACGTATTCTTAATAAATTAAAAATTTTCATAAGATCATCATCGAAACATGACATTACTAGAGTACTATTATCCCAAATACATAATGTGCTAGTATTTGTGACAATATCTACCTAATTTAATAGGTAAATAATTGCAGTTTTACTAGCAAGTGCACAATATCAAAACAATAGTATAGCAAGCAAATACAAGATCATTCCTATGAGGATTGTTAATTTTGCTTAGAATTAAATAACTAAATTAAAATATCAAGCTGTCACAAAATTGATATTAAGAAAGAAATAAAAATAAAGATAAATAAAAGTGTAGGACTTCGATATCCAACACTAATCATATTTAAATAATATAACAATATGCCAATGCTTTAATCACATTATGAATACTTAATGTCTGCCAACCTAAGGGTATAGGTGTCTACTCCTTAAGCTATTGGTTTCCCTAAGCAACGAATTAGGCATGGGTGTCTACTCTAATTCTTTTCTTTCTTAAAGGATTTAGCAAGGGTGTCTACTAAGTTGTTCTTTAAGAAAGCATAAAAACTGTGAAATCCGACAAACACATGAGGCCTAGGGTATGGGTGTCTACTCCGGTTCCCTATGTTGATTAACCCAAGAACCTGGTGTGGATATCTTTTGTTATGTTTATTAAACCCAGGACTTGATTATCCAAATTAGTTTAACTAACTAGTCCATACCGTATGCAAATGTTGATCAGGCAAATACATATGAGGAATTCAAGAAAGTAGGTATTAATCAAGTTAAATTTCAAAATCAATTATCGCAAAGGCACCAATACTGAACTACTAAGTAAACATGATCAGGGCTTCAATCTAGCCCTACTAAAAGGTTTAGTTACACATGAATTTGATGCTAACCATCTACATAAAATAAAATAAGGGAAAAGAATAAACTTGGCAAAATCGCTTTCTTGAGAGCCATAAATTCTTCTCCAAAATACAGTGTGTGTTTTTCTGTGTCTACAAGCCTATTTATAGAGCCTAAGGAAACCCTAGAAACCCTAAAAATCGTAGGGTTTAGTCCTAGTTGTAAAAACCCTAAAATTAAAACTCTCCAAAATAGGGTTGCGGCAGACTTGGTCTTCAATCACAGGTGCGCTCGATAGTAGGCCGTGTGTGCTCGATTGCACTGCGATTGATCGTCTTCTTGCGTGCACAAGCCCAGGTGCGTTCAATCCTTGTCTTGGGCACTCGAGCGCTGATGTGCTCGATCACAGGTCCCATACGCTCGATCGCTCTGGCAAAACTCCAACTTTTCCCAGCTTTTGTCCTTTAAGCCCAATATTTCCAGGAACACTTCATTTTCTTCCAAAGACCTATAAAAGAAAACACAAAAAGACAATAAAATAGAATAGAATAACACAAACTAAGAGCTTATCATATATAAATTAAGGGGCTTAAATATGAATATTTAAGCACTTATCACACCCCCAAACTTACAAATTGCTAGTCCCTTAGCAATACGAAACTAAAAACTAAATGAAAAACAAAAAGATAAATCCAGCTTTTGTGGAATGTACGATTGCATTTAACATATGCAACAAGCCTTTTAAACCCCTAGAAATTTCCTAAAGGACAAGTGAAGTCTCGTGAGGGTTTTCTAGGAATGTTACCCACAAACATTATGCATAGTTCATTTTACCCAAAAATTAAAGTGTCACTCAAAATCTTGATTTTCATTCATTAGCAAGCTTAAAAAGATAAACCCCATCTTCACGATGAATCGGAATTTAAAGTCTAATCACTTACAACAGGTAAGCCAAGGCATCACAAGTTCGAAACAGTGTAAAGTGAATTAGCATAAGACTATGAAGCTTCCAAATAATTCTAATGTGCAATGTTCCAATATTTCAAGCTTCACTGAATTTCCCATAAGAATGAACAACAATGGCATACTTTTCTATTATTCTTATGAGGCTCTATAATGTTTAGTTCCCTTGAACTTTCTAATTGACCCATGTAGCGAGTGTTGAGTCAATGACTCCCTAACTAGATGGTTTTAGGGTATTAGGTGTAAAAACACCCCTAAGGACTTACTAACTCAAGTAAAAAAGGCTACGAAATTAAACTAGCCATAATTTTAACCAAATCAAATTTCTTCACCTTTTGACATGAACGCTCAATGCTTTGAGGCAAGAAGTCCAGTTACTCAGTGAAAAACTTATCAATGATCCTTCTTTTTTTTTTTGTTTTGTTTTTTTTTATACCAAATTATCCAACCAATAAGTCATCCAGTTTCACACAAAACATAGAAACATACACATTATCAATGATCCTTCTTTTTTTTTTGTCTTTTTTTTTTTTTTATTTATTTTTTTTTTATACCAAAGTATCCAACCAATAAGTCATCTAGTTTCACACAAAACATAGAAACATACACATCACAACCACATGTCATACCTCACAAATCATGTACTAGTGTGCTTGTGTTAGAGCAAATCAAACATGTGAATTCTCAAATGCCCAAGGTAAGTAACCAAACTTAACAATTCTATCATTAGATCATGTGTTCCAAATTTTAAGCTCACCAATGAAATCAAATCACAATTTTTCAGATCAACTAAAATTCTAAGACAACATGAACACACAATTTTTTTTTTTTTAAGTGAGACAAAGTGTGTGTAAATGTGCCTCCTATACCCCCAACTTAATTTACACATTGTCCCCAATGTGTGTATAATAAGGAAAGATCTGACCTGGGGAGATGGAGAATTGTCTGGATTGGCATGGCTCATAGCACACCCCCAAACTTGAATTGAAGTACCCTATTTGTCCCTGAAAACACAATACTAAAGTAACAAAGGAAAACAAAATAAAATAAAATAAAATAAAATGAAAACAACAAGAAATAAAAGGATATGTTGTGGGGTGCCTTCCATGAGCACTAAATTTAACGTCTTCAGCCAGACGGTGCAGCCGCTCACTGCTATCCTCCAAGTGGTGCCGAAGACGATGCCTTCGAAGTTGGTGGTAATCGGTCGAAAATGGCCTGAAGCATCTCTTCTTGCTTATCAAAGCGCTGTGCCAACTTTTCAATACTCTGTTCCAACTTCTCAATGCGCTGTTTCCATATGCTCATGACAATAGGTTCTCCTTTCCCACCCTGCTGAGTTGTAGGTTCCTCCACTTCCATATGCTGCTCTTCCTCCACTCTTTCAGCCGCAAGGACTGGTGCCCTAATGCCTCTTAGCATGTGCGACTGGCTTTGGTTCCACTAATTTCTGCCAAAGAATGGGTGCTCTTTGACATGTCCATCTTCAGGGGTGCCTTTTATGCCCTTTTTCTTTAGGATAAGAGTGAGTAGAAATGGGAATGGTAGCCCCCATGAGTTTGTAGTGGTGGCTCGGTGTGCATGTACCCAATCCCAAAACTTGTGAATTTGATTCCAAATTATTCAAAGGATGGAATACCAATGGCCTTTATGGAAGGCATACAGCGCTTGAAAGAACTGGTCACGTCTTTGTTTCTTGTGTCCCAATGGGGCACACATTACACTGCAGAATGGAGTCCACAAGCCAGAGTTGTAGAGGCAATTTGGACCGGTTGCCAGCATTGTTTTTTTCATCTTCATATTGCCCTGCACACATATCTTCAATTATCTTTGAAATGTAGAACGATTTCGGCTGCTCATCCAATTGGGCATCTGTAGGGGGTGTTCATAATTGCATTTGAGAGCAGCGGCAATATCATAAATTGTCACCTCAAGTTGCTTGCCTTGAACGATTGAGAATAAAACACCCACCGCCTATTGCAGTCAGTGAAAAGGTGCTCATAGAATTGGACAATCAACTTTGTGTAGGTGGTGGAGGTGACGGGCTTGAATAGCTTCTTTAACCCACTGCGTTTGAGTTCTTGGACTGCCCATTGGGTTGCTTCAAAATTCTTGAAGTCACCGTTGATGTCGAATTTAGTCTCAAAAATGATCTCCCACTGCTCAAAAGTGGGACGGGAGGATTGGGCTCAGGAGCTTGAAGCTTGAGAGGTGGAACCAGTGGTCTTAGGCATCTTGAGTGTCGTTGAGGACTTTTATCGAATAGATGATGTGCAGCTGTCAACCCAAGTGGTGGAAACCCATTCAAAAATTTTTCCAACCCCCTACAAAATACAAGAAACCCAACAACAGAGGACAACTACAATCTATACAAGCAAATTGCAGTTGTAAAAAACAAAAGAATGGAAAAAAATTGTTAAGGTTTGGGAGTGTGGGGGTTGGGGATAAGCAGGTGGAAAAATAGGAGAATAGTGAAAATGTGGTGAGGTGGGGGTGGGTGTAGTGGCTGCAGCGGTGTGTGGTGGCTGGTGGTCCACTGATCGGTGCCAAATATTGTATATTTGACCCCATTAACTTATATTTGTTAAGCTCTTAGTGTTGTTAATATGTAACATTTTTGGTTGTTTTAGTGTTACTTGGTGTTGCAGGTCCTTGCGGTCAAACCTCGGTTGAAAGGGTGAAAAAGGGCAAAAGAAGAGAAGTATGCTCCCTGCCACTGCGCTCGAGTGCACAAGGAGCGATTGAGCGTAATGCGCTCAAGCCCAGTGTCCACGATCGAGCATAGGCCTAGTTAGCCCGTGTCTCACGTGGTTGCCCTAGCCGGCCCTAAGCCTCCATCGCTTTCTCCTTACACCGTGGTAGTTACTAGCGTTTGATCGCGACTTCAACGATCGATCGTATACATGACTGCGCTCGAGCGCACAGCCTGCGATCGAGCGCAGCTCTCTGACCTGGCAGCAACTTAGTTTTCTATAAATGCATGCCTTGTGTAATTTTTCATTTGTTATGTTTTTGAGAGCACATCCAGAGGCCAGAAACCCATGTTTGGGTCTGCCTTGCCTCTCTAGACTTTGAACTTTGTATTTTTCTTTTTACATTTAATGCTTACCTCTTCCTTATTGTCATTTACTTTTATGGGTGGCTAAATCTTCAACTAAGGTTGAAGATGAAGCCTGACCCTTAGCACTTCTTTGAGCTTTTACATTTAACGCATTACATTCCATCATTTATTTTCCATACTCGTTTCATTTTAATTTATGTGACAAAAATAAGCAAATGTGCCAAAAGGACATGTGAAGGTTGTCTTGTCGTGATCCTCAGGTGCTATCGCAATCTAGTTGTAACCACTGTACCCATCCAAGAAACAATAGTAACTATGGCCAGCTAGCCTTTCTAGCATTTGATCAATGAAGGGTAGAGGAAAATGATCTCTTCTGGTCACCTTGTTCAACCTTCTGTAGTCGATACATACCCTCCAACCAATGGTTATTCTTGTAGGTATTAGCTCCTCTTCTTCATTCTTCATCACTATGATCCCACTCTTCTTTGGAACGACATGAACTAGACTTACCCATTTACTATCTGAGATGGGATAAATAATGCCAACATCCAACAGTTCAATACCTCCACTTTGACTACCTCCTTCATGTGTGGGTTGAGTCTCCTTTGTGCATCCCTGGTGGGCTTTGCTTCATCGTCAAGGTGGATTTGATGCATGCACTTGGTTGGACTTATCCCCTTGATATTAGCAATGGTCCATCCAATAGCAGTTTTATGCTATCTAAGAATTCTCAACAGCTTATCTTCTTCCCCATAACTTAGATTGGTAGCAACTATCACAGGTATTGTCTTATTCTCTCCCAGATAAAAATATGTCAGATGCTCTAGCAATTGCTTCATTTCCAAATTTGGTGCCTTGACAATAGAAAGGACAAGAGTAGTATTAGTAGGCACAAGAGTTTCAAATGGAGGAGTATACCTACTTGGGTACTTTGGAGATGCCTCAAGAATGTGCACAGCTTCAATGATGTTATCAGTAACATCTTCAGAATCTGGCTCAATGTCCAATCTTGTTAAACTATGGGTGAGGGTGGCCTCCATTGGATCAATGTGGTGGACCTGAAACGCTTCCTTAACAACACCTTGCATTATACATACACTAAAGCATTCCATATCATCTTGGGGTAATTTCAATGCATCAAATATTTTAAATTCTATCTTCTCACCATTTACCTTCATACTTACAATACCCTTTTTCACACAAATTTTTGTATCAGCAGTTCTCATAAAGGGTCTTCCTAAGATGATGGGCAAAGGCAATGGCATAGGAGATTCTTCCATATCCAATATAATAAAATCAGCAGGTAAAATAAATTCACCTACCTTTACCAAGACATCCTTAAGAATACCTCTTGGTCTTTTGATGCTTCTGTCTGCCAATTGTAAGGTGATAGAAGTTGGTTGAAGTTCCCCCAAACCCAGTGTCTCATACTCTGTGTACGGCAGCAAATTGACTCCAGCTCCTAAATCTTGTAATGCACGCTCAAAAGTTTGATCACCTATCTTGCAAGGAATGATAAAACTACCCGGATCTTTTAGCTTTGGGGGTAGTTTTCTTAATAACACCGCACTTACCTCTTCAGTTAAAGCCATTGTTTCATGCTCTTGAAATTTCCTTTTATGAGTGCAATAATCTTTCAAAAATTTAGCATATGCAGGAATTTGTTGAATTGCATATAGTAAAGGAATGTTAATCTTTACCTTTCTCAAGGTTTCAAAAATATCAAGTAATTTCTTTTCTTTCTTTGGCTTCACTAACCTTTGAGGGAAGGGTGATGCATTCACCTTCTCCATTTCACTTACCTTGGATGTGAATGCTTTATCTGGAGATGCTTGTGCTGGCTCATCAGCTCCTATGATTTTTCCATTTCTGAGAGTTGTAACGGCCTGCGGTTGCTGGTGACCTCCTGGATTAGGTATTGTTTGGGCTGGAAATTCACCCTGCTTTCTTCCACTCAGCTCTTTAGCCATTTGGCCCACTTTTACTTCCAGTCTTTGAATAGATTGCTCATGCTTTGCATTGGTTTGTCTTTGTTCAATCCGAAATTGTTTTTCATCCACCAAAAATTGCTCTTGTGAAGTTGCCAATTGCCTTACAATACTCTCTAGGTCACTCTTCTTTGATTCCTGAACTGGTTGGGTTGCTTGTTGGGAGTTCATTTGCTTCCCTTGATGGTTTTGAGCATTCTGATTGTTACTCCATGAGAAGTTGGGGTGGTTTCACCACCTTGGATTGTAGATGTTGGAGTAAAGATTGTTCTTGGAAGGATAATTCTTCTGTCCCACATAGTTTGCTTGCTCGTGATCTGCAGATGAATATAGAGGGCAAGTCTCAGTAGTATGATCAAAATTAGAACATATAGCACATACCTGGAGTGGTGCAGCTTGTTGATTTGGTGAGGTGTTTTGAAAAGGCATGGCTTTGTCAATCATATCTAGCTTCCTTTCCACAGCATCCATTTGAGTTGGAGATCCACCATTTAGGTTCACTTCATACATGCCTTTGCTCTTTACTCCTTGTCTCCCTCTGGATGAGAATTGTTGGGAGTGATCACTTAATGTTTCAAAAAGCTCCATGGCTTCTTAACTGCTCTTTTCCATTAGCACTCCTCCACAACCAGAATCTACAACTCCCTTGTTTACGTCATTCTGACCTACATAAAAAGCTTGTACCAGCTCATCTTGAGGTAGTTTGTGATGTGGACACTTAAGAAGCAAGTCATTGAAATGTCCCCATGCTAAAAAAAATAGGTCGCCATCTCCAAGATTGAATTTCTTTTCTCATCTGCCTTGTCTTTTGAGCTGGGAAGAACTTCTTCAGGAACTTACTGGACAACACTTCCCAAGTATGGATAGAACTTGCAGGCATTGAATTGTACCACAACCTAGCATTGTCTTTCAAGGAAAAAGGAAAAAGAATCATCCTGATTCCCTCTTGATCTAGGCCTTGGATGTGTTGAAACTTGCAAAGATTAGAGAATTTCCTAAGGTGCAAGTTTGGATCCTCAGTAGGTGTCCCCTGAAATACGCATTGATTGGGATACGTAGCAATTTCCTTCTGCCTCCGGTTGATAGGAAATGCATGATGCCTGGTTGGGATTGTTTAGGATGAAAGATTGTTTCATGGGTCTTCGCTCTAGTGGCGGTTGGTTAACATTTTGCACTGCCATTGTTTCCTCTTCAACATCGAATTCTTCTTCTTCCTCCTCAACATTGTCTCTAGGCCTCAGCCGAATGGTCCACTCAATTTCCGTATCAAGTGGAAGGATGGTTGGATTCTTGGATCGAAGCCCTTGCATGAATTAGACAAAATTTGGCAGTTACAACAGCTTCAGTATTGCTCTGTTGATGTCTTTGGAACTGTGCTCGATCGCTGAATAATGTACGCTCGATTGCACTATGCTCGATTGCACTCGGCCTGCAATCGATCGCAATCACAAGAACTATTCTGCCACAATCTGGAACAAACAGAAAAGGAGAAGAAAAAAAAAAAAAACAGAATTGAAATTAAACAAAACAGTTCTAAAATAAAAACGAAAACAAAAATAGAATTGAAAATAAAATAAAATCTAAAAAAAAACTAAATGAAAACAATTCTAAATAGAATTTAACGCAATTCCAGGCAATGGTGCCAAAAACTTGTTGTTACAATATCTACCTAATTTAATAGGTAAATAATTGCAGTTTTACTCGCAAGTGCACAAGATCAAATCAATAGTATAGCATGCAAATACGAGATCATTCCCAGGAGGATTGTTAATTTTATTTAGAATTAAATAACTAAATTAAAATATCAAACTGTCACAAAATTGATATTAAGAAAAGAAATAAAAATAAAGATAAATAAAAGTGTAGGGCTTTGATATCCACTACTAATCATATTTAAATAATATAACAATATGCCAGTGCTTTAATCACATTATGAATACTTAATGTTTGCCAACCTAAGGGTATGGGTGTCTACTCTTTAAGCTATTGGTTTCCCTAAGCAACGAATTAGGCATGGATGTCTACTCTAATTATTTTCTATTTTAAAGGATTCAGCATGGGTTGTCTACTAAGTTGTTCTTTAAGAAAGTATAAAAACTGTGAAAACCGACAAACATGTGAGGCTTAGGGTATGGGTGTCTACTCCCGGTTCCCCATGATGATTAACCCAAGAACCCGGTGGGGATATCTCTTGTTACTTTTATTAAACCCAGGACTCAATCATCCAAATTGGTTTAACTAACTAGTTCATACCACATGCATATGTTGATCAGGCAAATACATATGAGGAATTCAAGAAAGTAGGTATTAATCAAGTTAAATATTATAATGCAATTATCGCAAAGGCGCCAATACTGAATTATTAAGTAAACATGATCAGAGCTTCAATGTAGCCCTATTAAAAGGTTTAGTTACACATGAATTTGATACTAACCATTTTCATAAAATAAAATAAGGGAAAAGAATAAACCCAAAAAAATCGCTTCCTTGAGAGCTGTAAATTCTTCTCCAAAATACAGTGTGTTTTTTTGTGTTTACAAGCCTATTTATAGAGCCTAAAGAAACCCTAGAAATCCTAAAAATCGTAGGGTTTAGTCCTAGTTGTAAAAACCCTAAAATTAAAACTCTCCAAAATAGGGTTGTGGCAGACTTGGTCTTCAAGCACAGGTGCACTCGATTGCAGGCCGTGTGCGAGCATCGCACTGCAATCGATCCTCTTCTTGTGCGCGCGAGCGCATGTGAGTTCGATCCTTATCTTTAGCGCTCGAGCGTTGATGTGCTCGATCGCAGGTCCCCTGAGCTCGATCGCTCTGGCAGAACTCCCAACTTTTCCCAACTTTTGTCCTTTAAGCCCAATATTTCTAGAAACGCTTCCTTTTCTTCCAAAAACCTATAAAACACAGAAAACACAAAAAGACAATAAAATAGAACAGAATAACACAAACTAAGAGCTTAGCATATATAAATTAAAGGGCTTAAATATGAATATTTAAGCACTTATCAGTATTCAAATAATCTCATAAACAAAAAATTTATACAGTCTATGCTTATCTCAAGCGGTCTAATCTATAGAATGAAGTCTCAAATACTTCTATTGCTACTACTTCTGCTAGTCCTCAAAGAAATAAGTCCAAGTGTCTCAGTCATTGAGCTAGATGATTTGATCTTTAATGACTAAGAGGCCCACCAGTACCCTTGTCCTCAGTACTTCAATTTATAGGGCAATCTGAAAAAAGATGTTTAGGAGAAGGGGTAAGTTCGACAACTCAGTAAGTAGCTGCAACCCCATATGCTATAAAACATGCTATGCAGATTTTTATATCATAATCTCTATCATGTACAACAATAATTTATGTAGTATAGAGCATGATAGTTGCAAAATGTGTAAACAACACTTCCTTTTTACTTTTCTTGGTTATTTTACCCTTTGACTCATCGCCACAAGTTTACCGTGTGCGGCGCATGTATAGCTTGTCCCGAAGGACTCATTTTGGCTCATCCTGTCGTCACAGGGGAGAGCTACCAGGTTGGGAACTCCCTCTAGGTGGAGTCCACCAGGCCGGTAGCACACACCTTCTCGTAACCGTCCTTTGGTGTGCTTGCTATGCTACCCTTACGATCTAGCCGATCGTTGCTTCAGTGCCTCGGGGTTAAACATTTGTTATTCATGAATGCACATATAACATTTCATATAATCTTGTAAGCTCATCTATATTTGTATAACATATCATGAAACCTTTATGAGCTCTTTCATTCATAATTACATTCATGTATAACTCATAAAAATAAGGTAATTGCAATATGTAAAATTCTTAAACCATGCAATATGATTGAGTAAAACTTTGCATTAAAAATATGAAAGGAAGTGCATTTGAAATTCATGTAAGTGATTTTTTCACAAAATGCCCAACATTTTGTTTTCCAAAGATTTATAATAAAATCTATTGGGGTTTTTGGTGTTGTGTTCCCTTGCCTGGAATTGCATGCCCTTATTTCGAATCTGCACCCAACTCACAATTCCTACAACGAAGATAAAAAGTACCTTTGTCATCAATTCGTTAATCTAGCCATATTGTCATTCTCTTCCTAAGCCATTTGATTTAGCAACTTACACTTAGTACAAACTACTTATAAACATTTTCAACAATCACTCTAATTATCAAAAGACGTATTAGCACCTAAACTCAATAAGCACCAACTTCAATGGATCCAATAGTAAACTAAAATCAATGAATATTCTACATATAGTTAACCTCTCCAAACGGCAATCCTATTGTCCATACACTTAAAGCCTCAAATATGATTCAAGCTACAAAATTGGGGTTTATGCCTACATTTCAATAATTAATAAAATTGGAGTTTTAATCCATTAATCTAACAAACTAAAGCTTGAATGATGCATAATAATCCACTATATACAAAAGTCCCACGTTCATTTTAGGGATTTAACTTCATACTAAAATACCATAATTATTTACCAAATCAGAAATCCCACAAATCATCCAGATTTCAAGCTTCAAATTTAATGGATAGAACTAAAATCATAATAGGAACTAGGGATTTCAACAAGGTAACAAAGTCCCCAAATTTCCATATAAGAGCCCTAATTTCAGACCCAATTAAAATCCAAAAATCCTTATGTTTTCAAACATCAAATCTTATGAGTAGAATGAAAATCATGAGAAAAGGCTAGAGATTTTACCTCACATTACACGTGGCCAAAATACCCATCAAAGTTCATCACCTCTTCTTCTTCTTCTTCTTCTTCTTCTTCTTCTTCTTCTTCTTCTTCTTCTTCTTCTTCTCTGCTTCTCTCTCTCTACATCTCTGTTTCTCTCTCTCAATCTCAGCACCTCTCTCTCTCTCTAATTTGTACGTCTCTCCCTTTCTATTTGCAACTCTCTCTCGGGTGTGTGTGTGAAGGTTTTCTTCTACTTCTGTTTTTTTTTTCTTCTCTGGCAGCCAGCTGCCTTCACACAAACAAGCCCCTTTTCTCACGCATGAAAGCCCTCTTTCCCACACATTGAGAGCTTGCCACATGCAGAACAGGTGTCCACGGTTTAGCCCAGTGAGAAAGTGGGACAGGTAACGTGGCTCCTGCTGTGAACTATTAAGTACCAAGCTTGACAGCACAACATATGAGCTGTCAAGTTAGAAGGTAAAATGCACTTAATTAAAGGTACCCATAATTTCACAATTAATTTATAATTAAGCTAAGCATGTCTAATATAATACATTCAAAATTCGTGACTTAAGAAAACTATTAACCCATTTAATTAATTCCTCAAATCTCAAGTGTTTTAACTACTTCACAGATTAACCTATTAAACTTAAAAAATTCATAACTCTTTCAATTTAACTCCAAATGACACGAAATTTGGCTTGAAATTTTCCTCATTCAAAGCCTCATAACATATCCAAAAATCATATCAATCCATAACTTTTTGATACCTCAAAAGTCTCTCGAAATTTGGTGTCTTTGTTTGACTGAAAATCCTGTTTTGCCACTTGTATATTCTAAAAATCATAACTTTTCTATAAATGTCCAAAAATCATGAAACTACTTTTTAAATCTTTATTTCTCATCATTCTACAAAGTCTTACAACATTTTTATTAAAGCTCACTCATTGAATTTTTTCCGTCCAAAAAAATGTGACTTTTCTTTCAATAACCCACTAAATTTCTAACTAGCAATTTTCACCATCTTTCACGTTAAATCTATTTACCTAACTTCGTATAAATATAATAAAATTACAAATTCTCCTTATCCTTGATATTAAAATCACATTTATTTGAGAGTATAAATTTCAGGGTATTACACACACCGCTAATAATGTCCGTCCTATAGTGACTATCCATTGGGAATGGTTACACCTTGGTCATGAAACCATTGGATATAAGCGCCCCCCCCCCCCCTCCCATACACACATTTGACCGTAGTATGAAGTCTATATAGTAAGCTCATGATTGCTTATACTGCAGATAACAACGTACCATGTCATACTATGCATCTTAACATTCAATTTATAGTACACTTACCAAGTATTTACAAAAGTAGGCATGCTTATATCATACTCGTGATCAGTCAACGGATATATCCCACGTTTTAAGTAAAAGGTTGTAAGTGTTCACTTATTTCGTACATTCGAGCGATTCCTCTGACATAAATAATTCCTGTTATAACGGATATAAAACACCGTTATACTAAGCCTTATTTAATCCAAAAAGGTGGCTAAACTAAATCGTACACGAGCGAAACTTAAAACTGGTGCTCTGCTTTGTGACCATACGTCCGGCCACGATGTCGTACGTCTACTCAGTGAGTTGAGCACACTACCTAAGATCAAACGACGCATGCTTCCTAAGATATTTCTAGGTTTCTATACCGCCTCTAAGATAACAAATAAGCATATGCAACGTAGAAATATTAACAACATGAAACTTAAAAGGCTCTTTGAAAATAATAACACTTTTAAGGAAATGCTTAATAAACTCTTTGGAAAGCTCATCAAAATATAGATTAGGAAATGAAACGATGCTAAAAATGTAAGATAGGCAGGGGTTACCTCAAAACCAAGCAAGGACATGGGCTTCTCCTTACAAAACTCCTTTTAAACTCACAACTCATAAGAACACACTTTCACATGGTTTTGGTAACCTAAGGGCGAGCCAGTGGTCTGGAAATGGGGTGAAGAAGAAGGGACGGATGAGGGGTATTTATAGGTGAGGGGTGCTACCAACTCTCTAAAAAAGCAGCAGACGTTCACTAACCCCAACATACGTCGGGTACTTTTACACAGCGGTCTAAAGGCTGTCTCATACATCTAGGTATTAACCAGAGGGTATTTCCAAAAGTAGCGTACGTTTGGCATTTTTGCATACACCTGTGCACTATTTGTAGAGCGTATGTTCGATGGTCCTGATCGTATCAAAAATAATACTCGCAAGTGTACGAATCGTGTGCAATATAGTGTTGTGCAAGTGCGAGGTCGAACCACAGAGAACAGCGTTTTGTAAATAAAACTAATACAATTCCTAAATTAAACGTACCTTAACCTAGTCCCAAAGAGGGTTGATTTCGAACAAATAATAAAAAAAATGCAGAAATAAAATCAAACTGAAATTGCAGGGATAAAAATAACTAAGGTTAAAGATGAACCTCACCCAATAAAAATAAGCTAAATATATTAAACACTCACTTTCCGTTTTTTAAACATTAAACCCTTCAACACACTCTATTGTGGTAATTGACACAAGTCAAACCGAATAATGTGTTTACCGTTAAGGAGCTACAACGAGTTTTGATTATGGATAAAATCATCCACTGTATCCTTGGATCACAGTGGATATTGAATCACAACCAAACACTTGTTGTGCACCCGGCTTGGAACACATCACCGGACGACTATCAATGCATCAACACACACAACCATTCAATTATTTGTCACATAAATTGAATGACGAATGCGGAATTGAATAACGGAAAATAAGCATAAAGTATAAAAAGCACGAAATTTAAACTAAGGGTGAGGCTTCATCTTCAACCTAAGTTGAAGATTCTAGCCACCCATTGAACAATAAAACATAAAAGAATTGAAATAATGCATTAAAATTAACTGTAAAATAAAAGTTTACAACTGAAAAGGGGCGGAGCAATGCAAATAGTAGCAAAATGCTCTCAAAAACGCCCCAAAGGAATTGTTGTTTTCGACCCAATGGCCTTGGGTCCTATTTATAGGCTACAGATACCTACGAGTGCGTTCGAACGCATAAGGTGCGTTCGAACGTACTACTGAGTTATGCGTTCGATCGCACACAGTGCGTTCGACCGCAGAAAACCATAACGGCGCAGCGCTGAAGCGATGGACTCCTAGGGCACCCGCGCGATACGCGGGCTGATGGGGACTGCGATCGACCGCGTCCCTGCGTTCGACCGTGAGTGCGTTCGAACGCACCAAGTGCGATCGAACGCACTTGGCAGGGGTCCAAATCTTCACTTGGTGTCTTTTTGCTTTCTTGTGGCCAACTTTTGTTGTAAACACCTGCACAACTCAAAACACTAAAAACACCACAAATAATTAGAAATTAACAATACTAAGAGCCTAACAAATATAAATTAAGGGGTTCAAATAAGCACTTTTAGGCACTCATCAGGTCCCCCTACGTACGTCCGTACTACAAATAGGGACGGATGTCTGCCGATCGCCACATACGTCCGCACTAAGAATAGAAGCATACTTCCATCTCCATAGCGTACGTCCACTCCAGAGGGTTAGTGTTTTGGCTTCTATTTTCTATGGGATTTTAGGGCTTTACTAGGTTACCATTAAGGGTCTGAGTCCTTGTTTAAAAATAATTTTAAAAACTCCTTAACCGTTCTTTGTAGAGAAAAATCATTTAGAAAATAAAAGGGTTATTTTTATCGGGATTACACTCTTCCCTCCTTATAGGAATTTCGTCTTTGAAATTAAAAGCTTTTGAAATCGAAAGATTTTACCAAATGATTTGGAAAGTTTTGCTATTCAAAATTTTGAAAAGAAAAGCTCTAAGGCAGTAATAAGTAGAAAAGCATAACAACTAGTCATCACAACAAAATTGCCACCTCAAGGTGGACTTATAATGTAGCAGGATATACAAAATTGCCACCCACAACGGTGGACTTATAAAAGTCATAGAAAAAAACTAATCTAAGATCGAGATCACCTCCTCGAACTTCGGTCCATTAATATTTGTGCTGGGGTACTCCTCGCTCTCAGGCTCTCCCTTTACCCCTGCTCGGGCTGTGAATGTCGTAGTCTTCAACGTCTAGGGATCCCATAAGATGATCCCGTAGTTGCTTCAGGATGGCATGGTCCTCAACCCGTGTGGCATGTTGCTATTAGAGCGAAGACTTGATATGCTCTAAACACTCCTCTACTCTGGCAGATGCCTCACCAGCTCTGGCTGCTTTCGGCGGCCGTTAAGGTCTCTACTCCTGCTCGCCCTCCCGCAGGTGGGCGTTGCTCATGTTCAGGAAGCGTGCTCCTATGGGTCCCTTCTCCGGTTGAAACTCACTCATGCCCTCGATATGCACTCTGGCATGCTCAACGATTCAAATGATTAGGGCCCCGTATGGTAAGGTGATGCCTCGATCAGTGAATCAAACAAGCATCATCATGGAGGTGACCAGGGAGCCAAAGTCGATGGGGGTCTCAGTCAAGAGAGCGTAGAGACAGTGGGCTCGCTCGATGGTGATCATAGTGTGGCTCAACACAGGGTGCACTCGACTCGTCAGGATATGATAGATGCACCAAACGTCATTACTGAGGTCACTCACCAGGAAACTACCCTCTCGCTCTATCTCCATCTGGTGAGGGCGCCCTTTGCAAAACACTTCACCATCTCAGCACGAGTGGGAAGATGATCTACTGGCCATGGGTAGATTGGGTTGCATACACGCGGTGCATGTGATGACCCTCATGGGCAAATTAATTAACTAGTAATTGATCCCATGACGCCCCATCCCAGCCTTGTCCCTCGCAGAACAAGACCTCCGGGAATTCACTTTCCTTTTCATAACGAGAAAACTGTAGCAGAAGACTTTACTAAAACTATGGGCTTAAGAGACAATAAATAAAACATCACACACAACAATTACCAAAGATAAAGTACTACGTCACCATAATATCATAAATAGTCATCAAATGTACAGGTCATCAAACCATCATCAGGAAAACAGATACAACCTATAATAACAAAATATCAACATAGTTCACAAAAGATCAACAGATCAAAGCCTAGACTTAAGCTTAAGCAGAGCTAATGATATAAGGATCTCTAACATGTCTGCACGAGAAGATCCTCTAGTCTCCCACATCGAACGCAACCAAATAGGGTCCATGTCCTTAAAGATCACACGGATCAAGTCTTGAGCCAGCACCCAAGTCTGTTCCGACGGCATCCTCTTCTAAAGCGGCTAAACCGTATAACAATCGCAATGGGAGATGAAACATAAAGGAAAAGGGTAAGTCTAAGACTTAGTGATTTTTAATGTAGATAATACCCATGCCAGTTTAGTAATGAACTCAGATGTTTAATAAGCAAAAGCAGTTCCATCATGACAGCTTATTTTATACTTGATATATATTATAATAAATGATATATGCATATGATGTAAACAACAGTCATAGTTCAACAGTATGGTCTACCCGAAATATTACCCCTTCTTAGCAGGGTTGACATTGTCCCGATGAACCTATAATATAATGCCAGTGCCCCAGCCATTGTACAACATACTGTACGTAATATTAGTGGCACGATCAAGTCTGACCTTGAATGGCCCACACCAACTAATGGCGTCTGTCCTATAGTGACCAAACCATTACGAATGATTGCACCGTGGTCACTGATCGTATCAAAAATAATACTCGTAAGTGTACGAATCGTGTGCAATATAGTGTTGTGCAAGTGCGAGGTCGAACCACAGAGAACAGGGTTTTGTAAATAAAACTAATACAATTCCTAAATTAAATGTACCTGACAATCAATCTCGATATGTTTTGTGCACTCATGGAAAACATCATTATGAGCAATCTGTATGGCACTCCGATTGTCACAATGAATAGGAGAACTAGTGGATTGAGGAACACCCATGTCGAACAAAAGCCATCGTAACCAAAGAAGTTCTGATGTAGTATCAGCAAGAGCATGATACTCAGCTTCAGTACTAGATCGAGCAACAACATATTGTTTCTTATTGCGCCATGAAATTAAAGAAGTTCCAAGTAAGAAACAATACCCAGTGGTTGAACAACAATCAGTAGGATCACTAGCCCAATCAACATCAGAGTAGGCCCAGAACTCAAGAGATGAATGAGAAGAGAAATGAAGACCATGAAACATAGTACCCTTGACATAGCGCAAAATGCGAAGAACGGCAGCATAATGAGTAGATTAAGGTGCACTCATAAATTGACTCACCAAATGAACAACATAGGCAATATTAGGTCGTGTAACAGTAAGATAGATGAGACTGCCGACTAGCTGCCTATAGAGAATAGCATCTGATAAAGGCTCACCATTCGTGGCTAAAAGTTTGACATTGGTCTCAAGGGGGATGCTCGTTGTTTTACTGTTTGTTAAACCTGCTCGGGAAAGTAGATCAGATGCATATTTGGCTTGAGAGAGATAATAACCATCAGTACTCGAAGTAACCTCAAGACCAAGGAAGTAGCTGAGTGTCCCCAAGTCCTTCATTTCAAAATTCTGGCTAAGGAAGGATTGAAGAGTGCGAATGCTTGAAATGTCATCACCAGTAATAAT
>CM017324.1:13417796-13562078 GCA_006937295.1 Carpinus fangiana
CTCTTCTTTCCTATTTTAGCTTATTTCCTATGCTGGAATTTTAATTATATTTGGGTCTCATTAGTTAATTAGGTTATTTATATTTAAATGGATGTTTTATCTATATTTTAAGAGTTATTGTAATGGGCTTGGCCCAAAGTCATCTTATCTAGGGTTAGAGATATTTTATGATTGGATAATGGGCTTAGCCCAAAGTCAGTCAAATTAGGGTTAGGTTTTATTTTACAACCTCTATTTAAATACTCTTTGTACTCCTATGGAGAACAGATTGTGATTTTTGATAAAACTTGTGAGGTTTATTCTCTTTGGTTCTTTGAAGAACTACTTGAACTTATCGGGATTTCCCGTGGCGTTCATCTTGACTTATCAAACTGAAATTCCACCACCGTTTGTGGCGTCTTCCTTATACCGAGGTTCTTGTTTGTCATAAACAACGGGTCGAGGTCTTCCATTCGAATCTGTCCATAGAACGATCTTGGGTTCCCTTTCGTTGTTGGGTCTCGTTATTCTTGGAGGGGTTCACATCACCAACCATCCAACGTACCTCCGGATTGGAACGCAAAGACGTTGGACATTGATGCATCACAACTGACTATCAATGTGAGATTGTCACTTAAATCATATTGAAACGACTAAGTGGTATGTAAAGATGAAGTAAATAATCATAATGTAAACATGCATAAGTTAGAGGGGAGGCTTCATCTTCAACCTTGAAGATTTGCCTACCATATTAATGAGAGACGAAAAAGAACAACAAATAAGCATTAATTAAAAAGAAAGCGTAAATAAATGAAGATTTAGGAGGGCTACACAGTGGAGAACAGAGGGTTTCAGGCCCTAGAGGTGCCTCCCAAACATTAGGTTTCCGAATTATGTACAATGTCTATTTATAAGCAAAATGAAATGTGCAGCCAGGTTAGGGGAGCCCTCGATCGCAGGCACTGCGCTCGAGCGTAGCCACATTTACGATTGATTGCAGACAGTATGCTTGAGCGCATGTAACTGATTCAAATTTCCACGACACATTTGGTGAAGCGATCGCGGCTACGGCAACGCGTGAGACGTGGGTCTGCGTGGAGTGCGCTTGATCTCTCCCCTTGGGCTTGAGCGCAGTGCACTCGATCGCATTGGCAGGGCTAGATCTTCACTTTTTTCCCTTTTTCACCCCTTTGACCGCAATTTCAATGCAAGGACCTGCAACACCAAAAGACATTGGAACAACACAAAAATGTTAGATATTAACAATGCTAAGGGCTTAACAAACATAAGTTAAGGAGGGTCAAATATACAATATTTGACACCGATCAAATACCCTTAAACTTACATTTTGCTAGTCCCTTAGCAAAACAAAAATGAAAAACATAATTAAACAAAACAAACATAGGTCCGCTTTCGTGGGAGAAATTGTTGCATTGAGCATATGCAACAAGCCTTTTAAACCCCTAGGGATTTCCTAGAGGACGAGTGAAGTCTCGTGAGGGTTTTCCAAGAATGATACCCACAAACATTGTACAATCATTTTATTCTCAACAATGCAACAATATAAAAATCATGGTTCTTATTCATGAGCAAGCTTAACCAAACAAACACCATCTTCACAATTTTCAGGGAATTATCAATCAAGTTACTGACATGGCATTATGAGACATCACACGCATCAATTCTAGTTAAAGTGAAATTAGCACATAATTATGGGACTTCAAAACTAGTCTTAATCATGCATGCTTCGACACTCAGAATTCATTAGACTACCCATTAGACACAATAACCAAGGTTTATATCTTTTTTTTTTTTTTTTTTTGTGCTCAGCTCGCTTAAGCTTTCTCATTGACCCATGTATCAAGCGTTAAGTCAATGACTCCCAAACCAAATGGTTTTAGGGCATTAGGTGTAAAGACACCCCTAAGGACCTACTAACTTGAGTCAAAAATGCTACGAAGCTTTGCTAACCAAGTCTAACTTCTCACTTTTTTACGCGAACGCTCAAAGCTTAATGAGGCAAGAGATCCAGTTATTCAGTGGAAAGCTCAAAATGATCATCATCATCATCATTTTTTTTTTTTAAATAAAAACAACCAAGGTTATCTTTCCAATGGGTTACCCAACTGCATCCAAGCTTACAAAACCAACATGACTAAACTCAAAATTTATACCCCACAAACTACGTGCCAATGTGCTCGTGAAAATAAAATTGAAAGTGTAATATCTCATGCTGCCAAAGAAAGTAACACAATTTAAATTCCCTTAACAAAGTGATCATACGTTCATTACATTAAGCTTGCAAAAGAAAATAAAACCATAATTAAAATAAACTGCATAACTGAAAACAAAATGTGCACACATACCCCCAAACTTAAAATTCACAATGTCCACAATGTGTGGATACAGAAAATAAAAATGTAATGCAAGGGGGTTAGAGTACTCGACAAATCACTATGCTGGTGGAGAAGGTGTTGAAGAAGCCCCTGGAGCTGGTGGCAACTTGTCTAAAATGGCTAGCAGCATGGCTTGTACCTCAAGCCTATCCTGGCGTGCATCTCTCTGTATATTGGTGATCTGAAATCGCATGTCATCTAGGGCATCCTACAAGGCATAAACATCTGTAGCTCTGAGGGTGATCGTCTCTTCATAATCTTCTTCATCTGGCTGATCATTTGTCTCTTCTTCTTGTTCTGCCTCTTCTTCATGTTCTTCCGCCATCTCCGGCTCAGCTGCTATCTCCTGCTCGACTGCCATCTCATGTATGTCCATAGGTTCTGGCTCTGGCTCTGGCTCTAGTGCGACTCGGGGCATGTGTGAACAGCTCTAATTCCACTGGATTCGGCCGAACCATGGACGCTCAATGATTGGCCCGTCTGTTGAATTGCCTTTTATACCCTTCTTCTGGAGCATGTGATTGATGAGAAATGGGAATGGCAATCCCTAGCTTCTGGTAGTCTCAGTAGCTCGCTGGTGCACTCCCTCCCAGAATTTATAAATCTGCCTCCAGATGATCTCGGGAATGGAGCACCAATAGCCCTTGTGGATTTGAGTTAGTTGGAAGACCTTCTTAACCAACACATGGATTTAAATGTCTTCAAGTAAATGAGCTTAAACAAAGAATTGGTGAGTTGTTGCATTAAGTGAAAAATGTTGAAGCAACTGTTCAGGCCCTTTCAAGCTCTAAAGAGAAATCTAATGATGAAGAACCTGAGGATTCTGAGTAATCATGTCCGTTTTTATTCTACCCTTTTTCCAATTTTTGACAGAAAGGGGGAGAAAGTGGTTTATGGTTTAACTTTTCAAACAATGATGTGGTTTCATTTGCTTTCATTATTTCGCTTATCTTATCTTGTGACAATGGTTTATGGTTTTATTTATGCATGTGATTAATGTTTAGTTTTTATGTTTAAATTGAGTTTAAATTTGATAATGGTGAAATAATGTCTTCTGTGTGAGATATTTCAGAGTATACCCGTGAGTATGGCTTGAGAGAAGTTTTTGGGTGGAGTCTCTTGTTCTCTGTGTGAATTTGTGCTACAATGGTCATTGGTGAAGAGTTCCATGACCTATCATTTTGGTTTGGTGAGTTTGCTTTGGTTTGTCTTTGAGTGTTCTTATGTTCTAGTTGATTTTTATGGCCTTCTGCCATGTAAAAGTTGTAAACCTTTATTTTAGGGTTTTGCCATTGAATGGCCAAAGGGGGAGATTGTTAGGTTTTATATTGGACTAATTCAATGACCATTCATGTAATATCCGTGTGTTTAAAACCTTCAGTGTTTGTATGTAAAACCTTAATGGTTGTTTGAGTGGTAGTATGAGTTATTTTTTAGGGCTTCTTGAAGTGTTCCCTATTTTCTCGTCAAAAGTGCAGTCAGAAGGAGGCTTGTAACAGGACTAAATGAAGAGCCCCTGTTTTCCCATCAAAAGTACCATCAGAACAGGGCATGTAGCAAGAGTAAAAGTATTCTCCTTGGTTTCTCATTAGGAATGAGTCAGGATGAGAATGTGACGAGAGCAAAAGTTGGTTTCCTTGGTTTCTTGTCAAGAACTGCGCCAAGACAAGGATGTGACGAGAGCAAAAGTTGGACTCCCTGGTTTCTCGTTAGAAACTACGTCAAGACGAGGATGTGATGGGAGCAAAGTTGAACTCCCTGGTTTCTCGTCAGGAAGCTCATTAGAACGGGACAAGTGATGAGAGCAAAATTTAAGCCTCTGTTTTATCATTAGGAACCTCATCAGGATGAGACATGTAACACGACCAAAGTTGGACTCCCTGGTTTCCTATCAGTTGGTGCGTTAAAATGGGTCACATGACGAAAGGAGACATTTGTTCTTCTTGTCATAACAAAACTGCTTTCACGTTGAGATGCAGAATTCTCATATCTATGAATCTGTTCTTTCTATAATAACGGAAAAGTGTCCCGTTAGGACGTGATGAAGAAAATGGGTCTCCTATAAATAGGCCTTCAGTCACTGTTCAATCTTTAGACTTTGGAAAATATTTTTGTGAGCTCTCTTCATTGAAGTCTTCAGAGTTTTCTGTTGTGCCAAATACTAACTAAATTAATAGATAATATTTAGTACATTTTAACTCGCAAGTGCACAATATCAAAACAATAGTATAATACCTCAAGTACAAGATCGATCCCACGGAGATTGTTGATTTTATTTAGAATTAATTAAAATACCAAAATTGTCATGAAATTGATACTAAGAAAATAAATAAAGATAAAATAAAAGTGTAGGGCTTTGATATCCATCACAAATCATTCTCAATTAATATAGCAATATGCCAATGTTCCAATCATATTATGACTACTTAATATTTGAAAACCTAAGGGCATGGTTGTCTACTCCTTAACCTATTGATTTCCCTAAGCAACGAATTAGGCATAGGTGTATACTCTAATTATTTTCTTTCTTAAAGGATTTAGCATGGGTGTCTACTAAGTTGTTCTTTAAGAAAGCATAAATCTATGGAAATCGACAATAACAGAGGCTTAGGGCATGGGTGTCTACTTCCGGTTCCCCATGTTGATTAACCCAAGAACCCGGTGTGGATTTCTTTTGTTACTCTTATTAAACCTAGGACTTGGTCATCCAAATTGATTTAATTAACTGATCCATACCACATGCATATAATGGCCAATCACATACATAAGAGGAATTCAAAAAACCAGGCATTAATTATGTTAAGCAACATAATATGATTATAACAAAGGCGCCAATATTTAAATATTAAATAAACATAATTAGGGTTTCAATCTAACACTACTAAGGTGTTTAGTTACACATAATTAAAATAAAACTAAAAAGAAAAAGGGAAAAGAAAGAACTGAAAACCATTCCTAGAAGTAGCCTCCAATTCCTCTCCCCAAAGAATGTCTAGAACCAAAATTCTCCCTAATTCTATGTTTACAAGCCTATTTATACAGCTTAAGGAATCCCTAGAAGCACCTAGAAACCCTAGAAGAATTGTAGGTTTTAGTCCCAGTACAACTAGGACTTGTAAAACCTAATATGGAAAGAAAAAGAAGTCTGGCCGCCTATGATTTGCCTCCAGCGTACGAGTGCGCTTGATCTCAGCCCAAGTGCACTTGATCGTACTTCTGTGATCGATCTCATGTATGTTGCGCGCAAGCGCATGTATGCTCGAGCTTCTTCTTGTGCGTGTGGTCGCAACTATGCTCGCTCCTTGGCTGTAAGCGCTCGATCATAGTGACAGAACGTTAAATGCCCAAAATTGACCTTTCAAGCTCCAGTTTCCAGAATTAATTCCTTTTCTCCAAAATCCTAGAAAAACATATAAAACACAAAAATAAAATAAAATAAAACAAAATAATACAAACTAAGAAATTAACAAATGTAAATTAAGGGCTAAAATATGAATATTTTACCACTTATCATTTTCTCTATAAGTGTTGTGACTCTATAGAGTTTAGTATTTTGGCATGCTACCTCGCTCGTGAATCTACACAAAGTTCATTGCTATGGATGCTTAAAGAAAGAAGTCTACTGCAAGGTTGGTAAGGAGATGCGCTGCTTGAAGATGGTTACGATGGATACAAGCTAAGAGGCTACTTGTTTTTACAAAATCTAGAGGTTCTCCAAGGAGTGAGTATTGTCTAGTCTGTAACTGTGAATCTTTATTTAGTGGTTTCCTGGGTTTGGCTGCCCTAAAGTGGTTTTTACCATGAGATGCTCAAGGGTTTTCCACTTTGTGAACAAACCTTATATTGTGGATGTGTTTGTTTCATTTATTTCGCTGTGCATTTTAGGTGTCTGATGAAATAGCTTAGTTGCTTACTTTTGAATATTTGGTTGTTAGAGGAACACGATCCTTATAAACTTTCAAATGTCATTCCCTTGTTAATGGTTTCAAAGGTGCTTGTTACCAGGCATATAATATGTTAGATGAAGCTAAACAAGCTTTTTCTAACTCTATGGAATTAGCGGGAGCACCTAAACAAGCTTATCTAATGATTGAGCAGTCTAAACAAAAATTTTCAGACATTAAAGATTTTTATAATCCTAGAATCCCCAAAAATATATACAATGAATTCAATGGTGTTTGGAAGTCTCAAATTCTAAACCAAAAAGGGAGGTTCGGATGAGTTGTTTGGCAAAAAAAAAAAAAAAAAAACTAACCAAACAGCAAAAGTAGTAAAACTTAAAAATCTTTATGTCTATCTTTTCAGACAGACAAGATGAGATGAAGAAATAAATTTTCCTAAATTAAAGTAGTAAAACTTAAAAATCTTTATGTCTATCTTTTCAGACATACAAGATGAGATGAAGAAATAAATTTTCCTAAATTAAATAATTTTCTTTGTATAATTGATCTTCTAGACAATGAGATTTTAGATCCAGAATTTCAAAATGTAAGGAGAATCCTTTTATTTGAAAATGCAAATTGTTTACTTCCTCATGAAGAACAAGGAGTGAAGATCAAAAAGATCTTAAATCGCAGCCATCAAAAAATCTCTTCATGAAGGAATCCCGAAGCTGACAACGCTCATCAATCATGACGAATGGTTCGTTGAAGATATTGAATGGGGAATCACTAACGAATTGATTTTTCAAGCTCTAGCGGCATAACAATGGCGCTAATTTCCTACTATGATAAATACCATGCGATCTTATTGTAGTAGGACACTGGGACAAAGTCTAAAATACATTTATACTTGTGTTGTTCAAGTATTGGGATACTAACCAACTCATGTTTGAGTGTTAAGGCAACAAATTTATGATGAATTTGTATAGGTTTCTATAAATCATCCATATATAAGAGTTTTAAAGTCCATTGTCCTTATCACCATGGAAGTTTATTGATTATTGAGAAGGTAAGAAGGGAGAGAGGAAGAAACACGAGAAATATTAGGAATTACATTTTTCTCTTGAAACATTTTACTTCACCAATGGTTTATTTATACAAGTGATTTACTAGCTGTTATATTGCAGCCGTTGCTTTGTTTTTTTTTTTTTGTTGCCTTATTTCCTTTTGTTGCTTTGTTTTATTTTCTTGCTTTGTCCCCTTGTCTTGTATGGCTTAATGCTCCCCCTCAGGATGAACAGTTCGATAAGATTGTTGATGTTGGACCTTTTGAACAATTGATTGCTTGATTGCAATGATTGAAACTCGAGACTTGACAATTGTGGCCTTAAAAAATTTGGACTCCAGCAATTTTACCTGATGGATCTGGCTTACATACTGTTAAGAATTGAATGGTAAAGATTTATCATAATAAATAATTGAAGGGTTTAGATTTGTCATAATAAATGCCAATAAATAAATGAAGTAATGGATGAAAGATAAATTTGATATTTATTATGACAAATGTGAACCCTTTAATTATTTTAATTAAATCCTCACCATTTAATTTTTTAACAACGTACATGTTGTTATTTCAATAATAACATGTAAGTCAGATCATTAGCTAATAGCCTATAACTTGACTTTGACCTTTAATCCTTTAATTCAGACTCTAACGATTTTAGCTGATAGCCCATAATTTAGATCTTGCCAGAGACTTTTGCTGCAAATACCAAGGACAATCAAGATTCATGGCTAACTAACAAACGTGAAAAATGGCTAGATATATGTTTTTTTTTTTTTCAGCACTTCTTTCTTCCTTTTTTTTTTTTTTTTTTTTTCTTTTTCTTTCTCTTTTCCCACGCCACATCACTTCCTCCTCCTTTCTTTTTCTTCTTCTTCTCTTCTTTCTTCCTTCTCCCACACTGCTTGTGAGCTTGTCCCCTTCTATCTGTTGTCCCCTTTACGGCATTGATTGTTGATCGGAGTAGGCCGGGTCACAGATTGGTTTTTTTTTTTTTTTTTTCTTTTTTCAGTTGTCACCTTGTCCCCTCCACTTCATCCAGAACTGAGAATGAAGTGGGAGAGCAAGGCAAACAGTGAGATTGGTTTTTTTTTTTTTTTTTTTTTTTTCGACCAAACGGGCACCATCGGTTGGCGACGTTGTCTGGGGGATGTCGGATCTGTTAGCAGCGTGAGCCATGCAGCGGAAGAAAATATGAAGATTGAGAAGCCGTGGGTGTGGTTGTGGTGTTTGAAGAAATGCCTAAAAGAAGAGAGAGGTTTGTGTTGGTGCTGGAAAACAAAAAAAAAAAAAAAGATTGAGAACATTGCCCATACGGGCCGTGCTGCAACCAAATGAAGAGAAAATAATAAACAGGATGAGTTAAAAAGGCGTGAGCCATTAGGCTCTAATACGATATAGAAGTTTAATGATTATGCGAAGGTAAGGAGGGAAAGAGGAGCAAACACGAGAAATATTAGGGACTGCATTACGAGTGTGATTTACTAGCCATAATATTATTGTCGTTGCTTTATTTCCTTTTGTTGTCTTGTTTTCTTTCGTTGCATTGTTTCATTTTTTTTGCTTTGTCTCCCTGTCTTTCTTTTTGTTGCATTGTTTCCTTTTCTTGCTTTGTCACCCTGTCTTGTATGGCTTAATAGTCACTTGCATTAGAAAAACAAGAAATGAACATATATAACACGCATGACACAAACACTCGCAAAGAAAAAGCAGAAAAAGTTCAAATGAGAAATCACAATAGCTAGCCCTGTGGACGAACCACCAGTCCCTCGTCGTGTTGAATCAACCAATTATTCTTTTCCATCAATCATTCTTTCACGAACAATACAAACTCACGTTGTAAGAGTCGTGTCAAGCACTTTCACTCTTGGACGAAAGGCCACGACAAGTTTGTTTCGCCCGACACTCACAAAGACTACCGAGAGTAGAATCCCCCCAGGAGAGATGACGCAAGACAGAATAAAAATATTCCAGATGTGAATCACTTCAAGCGAGAATTGAAACTTATTTTGGGAGATGAGAGACATAATGACGCGATAAAATACACACAAACAGTCGCAAAGAAAAAGGAGAAAAAGTTCAAATGAGAAATCACAACAGCTAGCCCTGTGGACGAACCACCAGTCCCTCGTCGTGTTGAATCAACCAATTATTCTTTTCCATCAATCATTCTTTCACGAACAATACAAAGTCACATTGTAAGAGTTGTGTCAAGCACTTTCACTCTTGGACGAAAGGCCACGACAAGTTTGTTTCGCCTGACACTCACAAAGACTACCAAGAGTAGAATCCCCCCAGGAGAGATGACGCAAGACAGAATAAAAATCTTCCAGATTTCAATCACTTCATGCGGGAAACTTATTTTGGGAGATAAGAGACATAATGACGCGATAAAATACAAAGAGAGGGTATAAAGGGGTAAGCAGAAGAGGCGAGTTCCAAAACCACTGGGGAGGAGAAGGAACGTTGCAAACACCGTTACAAAAAAAGATATAGCATTTAAACCCGCGAGTATACTGTAAATACCGTTTTCCATGATTGATGTGGCTGCATAATGCCGCAAGCCGTCATGGGTCTCACCGTCTTCTTGCCAAACTCCTCCCGGGGGGCTGATTGCTGCTTGGAAGGAGACTGTGATAAGCAGCGCAGCAACCACCAATAAGACATTGCGCATGTCATTTGAGATGTTCGTTGTCAGACGGAGAAACATTATGTATACCATCTCTTCAATACTGACAACAGATTTAAAGTAGTTTGCATCATATTTCGCATCACTCGTACAAAATAGCTTGAGCCCCGTTAAATGTCTGGCACAATTGCTCTGTGGATTGTCCACTTGCAACATGTCTAACGCCTTACGACCTCTTGTATCCTTAACGTTCACATCAACTGTATTGAATTTCAATAACAATCTCACAATCTGCACAGTCACTAATCCGATCAATATTGTATAATAGATTATACTATTCAACTCCCCCCTCCACCCATAATATAAAAAAAATAAAAGAAATGCTAAAACAAACTTGAAATTTAACAAAAATAAATGCAACCGATATGAAATAAGGAGATTAAAAGAAAAACATAAAATAGCCAAAAGCTTAAGTAAAAGATGATTTAATTTCTGATCACATAGGCCTCCATTAGAAGAAAACAAGAACTTACCTCGGATTGATTTTTGGATGCTGCAATGTGCAACACAGTGTTGCCCTTGTCATCCTTCCAGTTTAGCAACAACTTCTCCCACCGTGAAACATCTCTAAACCAGGCCCGCTGAAGCCACCCAAGCAGGAGCTGAAAAGCATCAAACATGTTGTACTTGAGGGCAATATGCAGGACTGTCTCTCTTCGAATTGTTATATCTTCAATAGATTTGGGGCAGACTTTTAGAAATTCGAGCAAAACTTCAAGGTTTCCTGTTTGAACTACATAATGCAAAGGAGTCACACCCTCCTTTCCTTGGACACGAACAAGGGTCTCATCAACATCAAGCAGTCGGTGCACCAATTGGGTATGGTTCATTTGCAAAGCAAGGTGAACAGGGGTGAAGCCATTTTGATTAAGCTTTCTAGCGAATGAGGGCTTTAATCTCATTATCTCCATGGCAAACTCAGTTTGCCCTGCAGATGCAGCTGTGTGTAAAGGAGTCTCAACAAATGGAATCTTGTCAATCCATTTTAAAACTTTTGCATCCCTCTCTATCAATGCGTATAGGGCATCAATGTTTCCTTCCTCGGCAGCATTCCTCAAACTCCCAACCAGTCGTAAGAGAGCAATATCCCCCAGATTTTCATCCATTCCTAAGACAGTGATAATCAGTGAGACACTTAAAAGGAGATGGCTTCAAAGCTTTAAAATGTTCGAGAGTGGCCTGTTGAAAAATTGGCTCATATTAGTCAAAAGAGATGGACAGATTAATGAATTCGTTATTTGTTTCTTAATGGAAAAGCAAAGTTGGAATAGTGTTGTGGGCTGCCTTCATTTTCTCCAAAAGCTGGACCCAACATATGAGGTGGCAAGTCTTAAGAGTTTAGACTAATAATGACTCTTTTGTTTTGTTATTGATTGCCAACAAAAGAAGCACCCACATTTATGTAGTCATGTTGGGTGGCCGTAAGAAGAAATGAATAAACTCATTTAGTTTATTCATTTCACATGCTACCTTGTTCTATAAAAGGGATGCATGGGAGCTATGGACGAGAGAGGCTCAGCAGAAAATAGCAAGAGCTTGTGAGTGAGAGAATTGGGTATATTTGGGGATTTGGATTTGTGAGTGATGCAGCGCGACTTGGTGGGCTACAGCGAAAAACAACAATAAAGTAGCGTATAACTAATTCTAGATCTTGAGTCTATCAATGATCTGAGAATTCTTCTCAAAACTATAGTCTATAGTTTCAAGGAAAAATATGAAGAAAACTCACCTATAAGTAATTCTTATTAATCAAAATCAATAATAAACAACAACTGATTTTCTTGGAGGCTATAGGCATATATTTATAGCCCAAAACCCTAAGCTTAATAAAATATGACATAAATACCCCCAAAACCCTAAACCTAATAAAATAACAAAATAAAGATAATTAAATAAAACAGATGCGGCTACGCATCCGGACAGGCCATATGGACATTCGAACGAGGACTACTGAAAGTGCAAATAAATTGAAATAAACATAGGCCATTCGAACAGGCTACAAACGGAGCCTCCTGCCAGCTTCATCCAATCTACATTAGTGAGTGATTATACACTCTTTTGTATTTTCCGCTTTTGAATTAGTGAAATCTCTCTCTACAGTTGTATCGTGGATGTAGGCAAATTGCCGAACCACGTAAATCTTATGTTCTTGTTGTTATTTTGTTTATTTTTCTTTAAACACTATGTCACATTTGTTCTGCTTGATTGAAGTGTGTGAGAGATTTACGACTTTTGCACAACATAGCCGTCATTTATTTTTAGGATTGGATCATCTGCACACGTCACTAAAGCAACGAGTTTATTTATTTATTTATTTATTCATTTTTTTGTGAGTATCTTTTGGGTTTGTCCAATTTGCTTTTGTTTGGTATTTTTAGTGTCATTGTCAGCAAAAAATAATTTGCTAATTTATTAGTGTATAATCTATAAAGTCTGAATGAGATTATTGAAAAAGATAGAGAGATCTTTTTTTCTCTCTCACTGAAGGAGACTTGGTATCCTCTAACAGAGTAATTTTATAAGGCAATGCTATTTATAGAAAGTGTTATAAAGGAGAGAGAATAGAGGTTTCCATGCACTGCACGTCTATTTTGTGTACTAAGAAAATATGCATATTTTACAACTCTCACAGTTTATACTTATTGCACATGAACTCTGGCATTTTGAGAAAAACGTTTTGCTGAGTATGTTAATGAAGTGAGACTTTTAAAAAGAACATGCATGTAAAATATAGACAATATCATTTGCCTTGTATGACATGGTACATCAGTATGTGCGATATAATGGCTATGAGCTTACATATATGTTAATTTTATGGTCAAATATGTGAATTATATGGGCCTTGGATCCAATGGTTATTCGTGGCTAGCGCAGCCTTAATGGGCGGTTACTACTAGATGGACATCATTAGCTGTGTGGGGCCACCCGAGGTCAGACTCAGTCATGCCGCTAGTGTTATGTACGGTAGCGTGCAATGGCTAGGGCACGGGCATTGTACTACAGGTCCATTAGGACAGCACCAACCCTGTTGAGAATAGATAATATCTCGGGTAAACCATACTGTTGAACTATGACTGTTACTATGTATCATATGCATATACTATATATACAACTCATAATATAAACTATCATGATGGAACTGTCACTTTTATAAAAACATCTAAGTTCATTACTAAACTGGCATGGGCATTATTTGCTTTAAAAAACAGAAAGTCTTAGACTTACCCTTTTATTTATGTTTCCCCCATCATTCGGGTGATGCCGTCGGAGCAAACTTAGGTGATTGCGCAGGATCTAATTCGGGTCATTTTTTAGGACATGCACTCCATTTGGCTTAGGACCATGTGGAAGGATGAAGGGACTGCTCGTGCAGATATGATCGAGATTTTGATCTCGTTAACTCTATTTAAGCTTAAATCTAGGCTATGATCTGTTGATCCTTTTTGAGAACAATGTTATTATGTTTATTATGGTTTGTACCCCCAACTTGATGATGATCTGATGACCAGTACATATAATGGTTATCTATGTGACGATGATGTTTTGTATTTTCTCTGGTGCATGTTGCGTGATATTTCATTTATTATCTCTTATTCCCAAAGTCATAGTAAAGTCTTCCGCTGCAGCTTTCTCGTTACGACGAGGAAGGTTGAAATCCCTGAGTCTTGTCCCGTGAGGGATAGGGCTGGAAGATGTGCCATGGGATCAATTGCTAGTTAATTGGCTTGCCCATGCGGGTCATCACAGGTAGGCCACCCTGTAACGCCCCCAAAATTAGTCTTGGCTAATCCGGTGGAGTCACTGGCAATCTACCCAGTTGAGCCAACTTGTGATCCAACGGGTAGTCACCATTAAAAAACTGTTAGAGTAAATGCAAAGGAAGGTGAATAAATCTGAGTATTACTATAACCCTTTGTGACGCCCTGCCCAATGGGAATATCAATTAACTAGTAATTGATCCCACGGCGCGCCATCCCAACCATGTCCCTCCAAGACACGACCTCCGGGAAAACACATTCCTCGTCGTAACGAGAAAACTGCAGCGAAAGTCTTTACCAAGACTATGGGATCAAGAGATAGGAAATGAAACATCACACAACAATACCAGAGATAAAGTACTACATCCATAATATTATAAAGAGTCACCAAATGTATCGGTCATTAGACCGTCCAATAGATACATTCCCAAAATAAGAAACTACAACATTGTTCACAAAAGATCAACAGATCAAAGCCTAGACTTAAGCTTCAACAAAGCCAATGAGATCAAAATCTCTATCATATCTGCACGGGCAGATCCTCCATCCTTCCACATCGTCCTAGGCCAAACAGGATCCATATCCTCAAAGATCACCCGTATGAAGTCTTGAGCAATCACCCAAGTAGGCTCCGACGACATCCTCGTCTAAAGCACCTAAACCGCGCAATTATTCGTAATGATGGGAAAAGACATAAAATAAATGGGGTAAGTCTAAGACTTAGTGACCTTTAACGCAGGTAATACCCATGCCAGTTTTAGTAATGAACTCAGGTGTTTAATAAGTAAAAGCAGTTTTATCATGATAGTTTAATTATGCGTGATATATATATAGTAATGATATATGCATATGATGTAAACAATGGTCAAAGTTCAATAGTATGGTCTACCCGTGATATTACCCCTTCTCAGCAGGGTTGATGCTGTCCCGAGGGACCTATAATACAATGCCAGTGCCCCAGCCATTGTACAACATACCGTACGTAACATTAGTGGCACAATCGAGTCTGACCCTGAGTGGCCCACACCAACTAATGACGTTCGTCCTGTAGTGACTGAACCATTGGGAATGGTTGCATCAAAGTCACGAAACCAATGGATCCACAGCCCTCACATATTGCACACATTTGACCATAAAGCTAACATGTATAGTAAGCCCATGGCCATTACTACCGCACGTACCGGTGTACCATGTTATACGATGCAATTATCTTGTTTGTATTTTACATGCATGTCATTTTACAAGTCCCACTTGGTTAACATGTTCAACACAACGTTTTTCCCAAAAGATAGAGTTCATGTGCAACACGTACAAACATGAGAGTTGTAAAATATGCATGTTTGCTCAATACACAAAATAGACGTGCAGTGCGTGAAAAATAAGAATGCGCATTATGTGAGTTAAAACTCACCTAGATCGATACGTGTCTCTGAAAACTCCAAAAGATCTAGGTTCTCGAAATCTGTGGAAAACCTTCTATTTGTCCTAATTCCACTAAAACAACTCTAAGGTAAGGAAAACAGGAGCCACGGGACGGTTGGTGAAAATAGGGTTTCCCTGTCACACAGTGACCGTATGTCCAGGCTCGAGAGCGTACGTCATTCGTGCAACGACAAGTTGTACGTCCATCGTGCAACAACAAGCTGTACGTCCGATCATGACATCGTACATCCACTGTATGGGTCCTCAGGGAGAACCTCATTTTCTCTTCCACTATCCACCTATTCTCCGACTCCTAGGGCTACTAGGAACAACCTAAAGCCTTCTAGTCTAGTTAATAGCCTCCATGCAACGTAACAATGCCAGGCTAACAAAAACGCTAATCCAAAAGGGTCTTAAAGCACAACTAAGCTAGTAACTACAACTAAACATAAAACGAGCAGCATAACGACATAATTAAAAGCTAAAGATCGAACATTACCTCTTTAAAACAAAACCGCAAGAGTTCTGCCTCACGAACGTTCTGAAACTCGCAAACGCCTCATACACACGCTCACCAAACACTCACAAACACTTGGGAACACTCTGGGAACACTCTGGCAACCTAGGGGCGTTTTGATGTTATGAAAAACATGAAGGGGTAGGGTGCTATTTATAGGTTCAGAAAAGCAGCGGACGTCCAGCCAAGGGGTGTACGTCCGGTGGTTCTTGCCCAGCGATTCCATGGTATTAACTAGAGGGTATTCAAAAAGTAGAGTACATCCTATGGTCCTATGTACGTCCGCCTGTATGGTTTGCAGAGCGTACGTCCTATGGTCCCCCCACATACGTCCACACTGTAGACAGCAGCGTACATCCGCCCAAAAGTCTAAATTACCCTTTTGGTGTCCTTAGTGATCCAAAGCCCAAATTAATCCCCATAACTAAGCTACTTATGCCTAGTTAATAATTTGGGTCACTACATTCTCCCCTCCTTACAAGAATTTCGTCCTCGAAATTCCGAGACAAATACCAAAAGAACAACACTTAATGAGGAGTAGAACGTTACCTTTCATCCGTAGAGTCCTCTTCATCATGCTCGGTAAGTTCCTGGCTTATCTCGTCCCATTCGTTAAATGGTACATCATCCTCTTCAAACAGTTGCGGAAAATCGCCTCGTAAGTCGTCGAGTGTATCGTACTCAATGTTACCCACACTATACCAATCCTCGTCAATTTCTACTCCCAAATCTATCCACTCACAAAAGGAGTAGTTCCACACGCAGTCCGGGTCAATTGGTATAGGTGCCATAATCCTAAAAAGAAACAACCCTTTCTTAGTCAACTATTTCCTTACCCAAAATGGAAATAGGTATACTGTCCAAGTATAATTTTAAAAGAAAGAGTCATACACATTCATTCAAACAGAGGCCGGTAGCGACTCCGCATGTCGTGTTCGGCTTCCCACGATGCATCCTCAACTCCATGGTTGTGCCACAGTACCTTAACAATAGGAATCATCTTGGTACGCAACACCTGCTCCTTCTTATCCACAATCTCAACCAGTTCTTCCACATAAGTTAATCCCTCCTAGATTTCCAATGGCTCATACTCCACAATTATATCGGGGTTAGCGATGTACTTCCTTAACATCAATACGTGGAAAACATCATGCATTCCGACCAAATATGGGGGTAAGGCAATCCTATAAGCCAACCTCCCCACTCTCAGAGTAATTTCGAAGGGTCCAGCAAACCTTGGGCTAAGCTTCCCCTTCTTTCCAAACCGCATTACTCCCCTCATCGGTGACACCTTCAGGAACACACGATCCCATGCTTCGAACTCCAAAGGCCTCCTTCGGTTATCAGCATAACCCTTCTGCCGACTTTGAGCGGCACTCATCCGTTCCTTGATGACACACACCTTCTCACAAGTGTCTTGAATCAGTTCTGGCCCCAACGTCTGTCTCTCACCGACGTTGTCCCAATGCAAGGGTGACTGACACTTTCGTCTATAAAGTGCTTCATACGGCGGCATACTAATAGTCGCCTGATAACTGTTGTTATAGGCAAACTCGATCAAAGGAAAAGTACTGAACCTAGCTAGTAGGCAGCTACCTTTGAATTCCAACACACATGCCCGTAACATATCCTCTAAGATCTGGTTCGTCCGCTCAGATTGACCGTTTCTCTGAGGATGGAAAACAGTACTGAACTTTAGCTTCGTCCCCATTTCCTTCTGAAGACTTTGCTAGAACCTTGAAGTAAAATGAGAGTCTCTGTCCGAAATGATTGCCGATGGTACTCAATATAAACGGACTACATTCTGGACATATTGTAGTGACCCAAATATTTAACTAAGCATAAGTGGCTTAATTAAAGGGTTAATTTGGACTTTGGATCACTAGGATCAGCTTGAAGGGCATTTTGGGAATTTGTCTTCTGGTTTGTCTTTTAATGCGGACGTACGCTACTTTCTGGCGGACATACGCTCTTGTCTTTTAGCCCGAACGTACGCTAGGGTTGGCGCATGTACGCTCTTGTCATTTTCCGTGGATGTACGCTGGGGGATCACCTGACATACGCTGACATATAGTACGCCGTACTTTGTGAATAGTACAACAAACGTATGCCAAAAGTACTGGACGTACGCTACTTTTTGGAATACCCTTCGGGTAATACCTAGATGTACAAAACAGCCTTTGGACCGCTATGGAATAGTACCAGACGTACGCCACTTTGGTTGGACGTTCGCTACTTTCTGGCCCTATAAATATCCCTCACCCCTAACCCATTTCACACCTATTCCACCCCTCAACCCCCCTCTATGCCCCTAGGTTGCTAGTAGGCCGTTTTGTGAGTGTTTGTGAGGTTTCGTGAGTGTTTTGGTGCTGTTGAAGGAGGAACTCTTGAGGTTTTGCTTCAAGGAGGTAACGCTCGGTTTCCTTAGCTTTTTAATACGTCGTTATGCTGCTCAATTATAGTTCTATGTTGCTAGTTGTAGTTGCTAGCTTAGTTATGCTTTAATCTTCCTTAGGCTAGCGTTTTGATAGCTTAGCGTTGTTGCCTTTGCATAGAGGCTTCGATCTGTGTTAGGAGGCCTTAAGTAGCCTTTGTTGACCTTAGGAGACGGAGAATAGGTGGACAGTGTAGAGAAAATGAGGTTCTCCCTAATAGGCGTCGGAGCAGACATACGGTCTCGTGACCGGACGTACGGCCCTCCGTGTCACAGTGGACGTACGGAGCCGAGCCTGAACGTACGATCAGTGTGTAACAGGGAAAACCCTATTTTCACCAGTCGTCCCATAGCTCCTGTTTCCTTGCTGTAGAGTTCTTTTAGTAGAAATAGAACTGATAATAGGTATTTTCTCAGTATTCGAGGTTAGGGAGCCTCAAGGGAATTACATGGAGGAGCTTTACGGCCCGGGTGAGTACAAACTCACATTGATGCTTTGTTGTTACTTTCCTGCATTGCACATATTTTATATAGATGTCAAACATGCATATTTTGCAACTCTCATGAAATACATATTGGAACTACGGGTAACTCTCTTTTGTGAAAACGTGTGTCTGTTAACAAGATAATAATGAGATTTGTAAAACTGTGGATGTAAAGTACAGACAAGATAATTGCATCGTATGACATGGTACACCGATACGTGTGGTAGTAATGGCCATGGGCTTACTATACATGATAGCTTTATGGTCAATGTGTACGTGTGGGGGGCTTTGGATCCAATGACTCGTGACCAATGATGCAGCCATTCCCAATGGATGGTCACTATAGGATGAACGTCATTAGTTGGTGTGGGCAACTCGGGGTCGGACCCGATCGTGCCACTAATGTTATGTATGATATGTTTCATGCAATGGCTGAGGCACCGGTATTGTACTATAGGTCCCTCGGGACAGCGTCAACCCTGCTGAGAAGGGGTAATATCTCGGGTAGACCATATTGTTGAACTATTACTGTTACTCATGATTATAAGCATATATTATATTATACATATACCACCGGCATAATAACTGTCATCTCATAATGTTGCATGTATTTTATAAATAAAAGAATCCACAAATTAATGACGGGTACGTCATGTGGATTTCTACTCACTAAGTCGTTAGACATACCCTTGTGTTATTTCATTTTTTTCTTCATATGTACGATTATGTTGTTGTAGATAGTGGATACCGTGAAGCATCTGGTTCTTGTGGAGGATTCGATCGAGGAGATTCTTGAGGACTTATTGCAAGCTTAAACGGGTACTCATGGTAACTAGTATTTTTGAGTTATGTTGTAGACATTAGGGCTTGATGCATGCTTGCTTGCATATTAAGGTTTAGCATAGATCCATTGTACTTATGTTATGGTATGATTTCCGCTACTCTAATGATCTTTGGTTAGACGCTCTGGTTATACTGATTAATGTTTATAGTACTTTGTTACTTCCGCTGCTTAGTATCCTCTGTTTTTGAGGAGTAGAGGTCCTGGAGGTCTTGCTCGGAGTTGAACAAGGCTGGGAGATGAACCGTTGAATTAATTACCAGTTAATTAATTCTCGGGGTGTTACACATAGGCTGGCCAACTTATCCATCAGATCCTTAACCTTTAAGGGAATAAAGTGAGCACTCTTCGTTAAACAATCGACAACAACCCAAATGGAATCTTTTCCAACGGGTGTCTTTGGTCAACCCAAAATAAAGTCCATCGCAATTTCGTCCCACTTCCACCTCGGTATAAGCAACAGCTTAAGCGTCCCCACCGGTCTCTGATGCTCCCCGCCTTCACTTGTTGGTAGGTCGAACACTGCTCTACAAACTTTGCAATGTCCTTCTTCATATTGTTCCACCAATATGATCCCTTCACATCACGGTACATCTTGGTGCCTCCAGGATGCATTGTGTATGGAGAATGATGAGCCTCACTCATTATCTCTTTCCTCAGTTCTCCGATTCCCGGCACACACACTTGCTTGAAATGGGTAAGCAAACCATTCTCCTTAAGACAAAACTCCTTTGCCTTACCTTCCACAAGCAATTGCTTGATCTTGGCACACTCCGGATCCTCCAGCTGAGCAGCCTTGATTCTTGCAAGCAATTTTGACTGAACCATCAGGTTAGCCAGGTGTATAGGCACACCTTCACCTACTACTTCCAATCCCATCCCAGTGAGTTCCTTAATCAACCAAGGTTGAGAAATCCCAAGGGTAGCAAGCTCCACCGTTGATTTCTTGTTCAACGCGTCTGCTACAACGTTAGCCTTACCAGGATGATAATTGATCTCACAATCATAATCCTTGATCAGCTCTAGCCACCTTCTCTGCCTCATGCTCAATTCCTTCTGAGTGAAGAAATACTTTAAGCTCTTATGGTCAGTGTAGATCTTGCACCGCTCGCCATACAAGTAGTACCTCCAAATCTTAAGAGCAAACACAATCGTTGCCAACTCCAGGTTGTGTGTAGGATAGTTCTGCTCATATGGTTTTAGCTAGCGTGAAGCATAGGCAATAACATTGTCGTTCTGCATTAGCACGCAACCTAAACCCTTCCTAGAAGCGTTGCTATACATTACGAAATTACCAAATTCCGTAGGTAATGCCAACACTAGAGCAGTTACCAATCGCCTCTTTAGCTCTTGGAAACATTGCTCACATTCCTCCGTCCAAATAAAACGAGCATTCTTCCTAATCAAAGCAATGAATGGTTCTGAAAGCTTCGAAAAACCTTCGATGAAGCGTCGATAATAACCAGCGAGTCCTAAGAAACTCCGAATCTCAAACACGCTAGTTGGTCTTGTCCATTCCACCACGGCCTTCACCTTCTCTGGGTCAACTCCTACTCCTTCACCCGAAATCACATGTCCGAGGAAAGACACGCTATCCAGCCAGAACTCCCACTTCTCGAGTTTAGCATAAAGCTTCTCCCTCCTAAGCCTCTCCAATGCCTTCCGCAGATCCTCTGCGTGCTCCTCAGACGTCCTTGAGTAGATCAAAATATCGTTAATAAAGACAACGGTGAACTGATCCAAATAGTCATGAAAGACTCTGTTCATCGTGTCCATAAAGACTGCCGACACATTAGTTAGTCCAAAAGACATAACTAAGAACTCGTAGTGTCCATAGCGAGTCCTAAAGGCTATTTTAGGAATTTCCTCTTCCTTCACCCTTACTTGGTGATAGCCTGAGCACAAATCGACCTTAGAAAACACTTGCGCTCCTTGCAGCTGATCCAACAGGTCGTCAATCCTTGGCTAAGGATATCGATTCTTGATCGTCACCTTATTCAACTCCCGATAGTCAATGCATCCTCATCGACCCATCCTTCTTCTTAAGAAATAACACGGGCACTCCCCACGATGATATACTAGGGCGAATAAAACCCTTGTCCAAAAGCTTCTGGAGCTGTTCCTTTAGCTCTTTCAACTCCGACGATGACATACTATAAGGTGCCTTAGAGATAGGATTAGTGCCTGGCACACACTCAATCCCAAACTCCACCTCCCTCTGTGGTGGTAATCCAGAGTAGTCTGATGAAAAGACATCTAGATACTCGCACACCACAAGAATATCTTCCAGATTCTTCTTTGCTTGCTTCGTTGGAGCAACAACGAACACCAAAAATGCCTGATCGCCTCCGATGATAAGCTTCCTCGCCTGCACGGCCGAAATCATTGGAGGTAAGGACCTCGCTCGCAATCCAACGTACATCACTTTTCCTTCTCCCCACGGTGTAAGCATCACTTGCTTCAAAGCGCAGTTGATAACAGCCGAATGCTTCATCAACCAATCCATTCAGAGAATAACATCGTAAGTGAACATAGGGAGAACAACTAAGTTTACGGGAAGTACTCTCCCCTAAATGCTAATAGGGCATTCGCAAACTACATGCTTACAGACCACAGTTTTCCCTACGGGGGTAGTTACAGCTAGACTAGGTTCCAAAGTTCTCACAACAAGTCTAGATGAAGCAGCGCGACTTAGTGGGCTACAGCGAAGAACAACATTCAAGCAGCGGATATGTAATTCTAGATCGTGAGTTATCAACGATCTAAGAACTCTTCTCAAAATCTGGAGTCTATCTACGATTTCAAGGAAAATATGAAGAAAACTCGTCTACGAGTAATTCTTATTCAACAAAATAATAATAATCAAAAATTGAATTGTTTGGAGGCTATAAGCATATATTTATAGCCATAAACCCTAAACCTATTAAAAATATTACATAAATACCCCCTCATAACCCTAAACCTAATAAAACAACGAAATAAAGACTCTTAAAGCCCTAAGACTACTAAAACAATTAAATAACATCAGATTTAATAATTAAAAACGCGGAAAATAACATAAGTCCCAAGGTGCGATCGATCACAGAATGGGTGCGATCAATCGCCTATGGGCGCTCGATCAAGGGGCTCGAACTCCTGCCATCGTTTGCTTCCTCAGTAGCTTCCCCATGTTAGGCTCAAGTTCTGCGAACGGTCACTGTCTTGGGTGCGATCGAACATAGGTGGCCACTTGATCGTGTGATCGATCGCAGAAACAAAGAATCTCCGAACTCTGTTTGATCTGCATCATCCTCCCTAGGTTGGAGAGAATTCGTCCTTGAATTCGGCCGGTCTTTTCCACGGTCCTTCGAATGTCCGGTCAACTCATCCCAATTGCCCTTCTTCAAGATTAAATCAAGGCAACAACCCACACTAAATGCGACACTCTTCATCATCGGAATACTTTGATGTTTGTTGTGAAAGCCCCACACACCACTTGTCAATTCTTCGAATTGGCCACATTTTTCTTGTTCCTTTTCTCTCCCACGTGCCATGAAAATGCTCAAAAATGGATCAACTGTTACTTCCCTTATAAACATATAATTCTCCTCATCCATATAAAATTCATCAACATCATGATTAGGAGAATCTAAAAAATCTTCAATGCCAAGGAAATCAACATACTCAACATCTTCTTCATTATAATTAAACACCTCACTCGAAAGGCTTTCATCAACCTCTTCATAATCAACGATGTCATAAGTGGGCTCTTCTTCTTCCAATTGGTCATCTCCGTCGGGGTAGGGGACGCCAAACATGGGATGCAACCCATATTCCTCGTACTCTTCCTCTAGGTTGAATGCCACAGGTTCTTCAATTGAATCTTCTTCATTGACGTCTTCATCATAGGTTGGTAGAGAATCCCAATCTACAAACCCTTGTGAAGTATCTTCATCTTCGATGCATTCATGTTCGAACTCCTCATCAATGATTTTGGATTCCTGAAACTCTCCATCCACAGATTCTTTTTCCTCCTCCACATAATATGGATTCGGTATATGGATTTGTGGTTGGCAGGTATGAGCCCAATTGGCCTGTTGTGGACTCCTCGCATCACTCCGTGTTTCCCGAAATACCTTCTTTTTGTCAAAAATTTTCGTATTTTCTCGTCATAGCCGTAGACCCTTGTCTCCAATTTTGGGGTTGTTGGCCCATGGTATAATCTTGGGGCACGAAAGCATCTATCATCTTTTTCAACAATTGCTCCCAACTACTGATCTTCAATTTGCCTTGTCGCCTCCTACGTTGCTTCAAATGTTGCCACCACGAAGCAACTACTCTCCGGAATGTGAGTGCTACCAGAGGGACTTGTTGTGCGTCAGCCATTCCATTGACTTCAAAGAACTCTTCAATAGCCAACATCCAATACCAAAATTCTGAAGGTTGTAACACCCCTGGGAATTCTGGAATCTTGAGTTTGAACCCATCCACCCACCGAGTGGCATGAGCTTGCGCATGGTGCTGACTTCCGTGCGTTCGGCGCTCCGCAAAAAGGTTTCTAGATCCATTCCCGTTGTGACGATACAAGTTGAATATTTGGGTAGGCGAGGCTTCACGTCGATCCTCCAATGCCCGAAATTGATCCTCCTTGTATTGCCGAGTTTCAGCTTTAGTTTTGCCTTCTGCTACCACGAATTACGGTCTTGGTTGGTGACGACAATCGTTTGGTCCAGGACCCATGTGCCACAAACGAATTGCCAGTTGCTCCTTACATACTGTCTCCGTGTGTGCGTACACTTCATTCATGCTTGCAAAGCGGTTGCTCCTCCCCATTCATGGAAAGTAACTGAGCTCTGATACCAACTGATGCAGCGCAACTTAGTGGGCGGCAGCGAAGATCAACAAATACATAGCTGATAGATAATTGTAGATCGTGAGTCTATCAACGATCTAAGAACTCTTTTCAAAATCTAGAGTTTATCTACGATTTCAAGGAAAATATGAAGAAAACTCATCTGCGAGTAATTCTTATTCAACAAAATAATAATAATCAACAACTGAATTGTTTGGAGGCCATAAACATATATTTATAGCCACAAACCCTAAACCTATTAAAAATATTACATAAATACCCCCTCATAACCCTAAACCTAATAAAACAATGAAATAAAGACTCCTAAAGCCCTAAGACTACTAAAATAATTAAATAACATCATATTTAATAATTAAAAACATGAAAAATAACATAAGTCCCCGTGTGCGATCGATCGCCTATGGGCGCTCGATCAAGGCGCTCGAACTCCTGCCATCGGTCGCTTCCTTAGTAGCTTTCCCATGTTAGGCTCAAGTTCTACGAACGATCGCTGTCACAGGTGTGATCGAACGCAAGTGGGCGCTCGATTGTGCGATCGATAGCAGAAATAGAGAAGCTTCGAACTCTGTCTGATCTGCATCACTAGACAACCTTACAAACACTAAAGATATGAAAGAGTGGGTAGCCCCTGAATCAAACAAAACTGAAGCTTCAAATCCAAGTACAGGGGCGGTACCTGTCACTACTTCCGATCCCCCTTTTGGTTCTCCAGGAACAAGCACATAAACTCGGGCTAGCACCAAAGGCTTCTGTGCAACCACTTTGCTCACACAGTCCTTGCTGAAGTGACCAAACTGGCAGCAACAATAGCAAGTTCCAGTTGCCATCCTGCAGGGTCCCAGTGTACACGGTTACACTTCTTGCACAGCTTCGATGTCTGATTCCTCTGTGACTAAACTGGAGGGTTACCAGAGGTATGTCCTTGTGACCTCTGGGGTGGAAAACTCCCCACTGCCATCCTCTTAGTTGGCCTGGCTCCTCCGACCGAAGTACCAGTTCCTTGAGTCCTCCTTTTTTGATCCGCGTACTCAGCCGCATTCTCCTTCAGACTTTCCTCATAGATCGACGCCTTATCAACCAACTGAGAGAAATCTTGGATGTCGAAACAGCTCATCATAATCCAAATACGAGAGTTCAGACCTCGCTCGAACTTCTTTGCATTCTTTTCCTCAGTCGGGATGAGGTACAGCCTAAAGCATGACAACTACAGAAACTTCACAGTGTACTCGATCACCGACATCCCTCCTTGGACCAAATCCAAAAAATCTTGTGCCTTCGCCTCCTGCACAACTCTAGGAAAGAAGTGTCGACTGAACTTGTGTTTGAAGACCTCCCAAGAAATGGCAGTCTCCAAACACAAGTCAGCGACAAGCACTACTTTCTTGTCCTACCACTAGCGCTTAGATTCTCCCGTCAGCTTATAAACAGCATAAGCCACCTTCTGCTCATTCGTACATCCAAGGGTAGCTAACAACTCCTCCACGTCGTTCAACCAATTCTCAGCACAAATGTGGTCGCCTATCCCATCAAAACTTTCTGAGTGATGACTACAAAAATCCTTCAGAGAACATCCAGTACCTTCAGCTGGCTGTCTCGCAATCCTATCGGGATCTATGGCCAAAACCAACTGGCCAATCGCGTCCATCAGTTGACTTCCTGGGAGTGTCGCTTCATCAACGGGAATGTCCACACGCTCAGGGTGAACACCTCCCTCTCCAATCTCCATTGCGTTAGGTTCGGTTGCAGGGTTCCTTCGGGGCGGCATTCTCTGTAGTGAAGAGCAGAGTTAGAACCGACTCTACTAGAACCAAGCGAACAAACCTAAAGACTAAGTCCTAATCGCTTATCTAGGCTAATCTCTGGTGTGATCATGGCCTAGGTTCTCTTTTCCCTCTATCCTATAGTCTTCTCAAAGCAAAAGAGCACGCTGATAGCAACTGTGATGCCCCGCCCAATGGGAATATCAAATAACTAGAAATTGATCCCACGGTGCGCCATCCCAGCCATGTCCCTCCAAGACACGACCTACGGGAAAACACCTTCCTCGTCGTAACGAGAAAACTATAGCGGAAGACTTTACCAAAACCATGGGATCAAGAGATAGTAAATGAAACATCACATAACGATACCAGAGATAAAGTACTACATCCATAATATTATAAAGAGTCACCAAATGTATCGGTTATCAGACCGTCAAATAGATACATTCCCAAAATAAGAAACTACAACATTGTTCACAAAAGATCAACAGATCAAAGCCTAGACTTAAGCTTCAACAAAGCCAATGAGATCAACATCTTTATCATATCTACACGGGCAGATCCTCCATCCTCCCACATCGTCCTAAGCCAAACAGGATCCATATCCTCGAAGATCACCCGTATCGAGTCCTGAGCAATCACCCAAGTAGGCTCCGATGGCATCCTCGTCTAAAGCAGCTAAACCGTGCAATTATTCATAATGATGGGGGAAGACATAAAATAAATGGGGTAAGTCTAAGACTTAGTGACCTTTAACACAGATAATGCCCATGCCAATTTTAGTAATGAACTCAAGTGTTTAATAAGCAAAAGCAGTTCCATCATGACAGTTTAATTATGTGTGATATATATATAATAAGGATATATGCATATGATGTAAACAATAGTCATAGTTCAACAGTATGGTCTACTCGAGATATTACCCCTTCTCAGCAGGGTTGATGCTGTCCCGAGGAACCTATAATACAATGCCAGTACCCCAGCTATTGTACAACATACCATACGTAACATTAGTTGCACGATCGGGTCTAACCCCGAGTGGCCCACACCAACTAATGATGTCCATCCTGTAGTGACCGAACAATTGGAAATGGTTGCATCAAGGTCACGAAACCAATGATCCACAGCCCTCACATAATGCACACATTTAACCATAAAGCTAACATGTATAGTGAACCCAAGGCCATTACTACCGCACGTATCGGTGTACCATGTCATACGATGCATTTAACTTGTCTATATTTTACATGCATGTCATTTTACAAGTTCCACTTGGTTAACATGTTCAGCACAACGTTTTTCCCAAAAGACAGAGTTCATGTGCAATACGTACAAATGTGATAGTTGTAACATATGCATGTTTGCTCAGTACACAAAATAGACATGCAATGCATGAAAAATAACAGTGCGCATTATGTGAGTTAAAACTCACCTGAATCGATACGTGTCTCTGAAAATTCTAAAAGATTCGGGTTCTCCAAATCTATGAAAAACCTTCTATTAGTCCTAATTTCACTAAAACAACTCTAAGGTAAGGAAAACAGGAGCTACGGGATGGTTGGTGAAAATAGGGTTTCCCTGTCACACAGTGACCGAACGTCCGGGCTCGAGAGCCTACGTCTGTCGTGCAACAACAAGACGTATGTCTAGTCATGATACCCTGCGTCCACTGTATGAGTCCTCAGGGAGAACCTCATTTTCTCTTCCACTGTCCGCCTATTCTCCAACTCCTAGGGCTACTAAGAACAACCTAAAGCCTTCTAGTCTAGTTAATAGCCTCCATGTAATGTAACAATGCTAGGCTAACAAAAACGCTAATCCAAATGGGTCTTAAAGCACAACTAAGCTAATAACTACAACTAAACATAAAACGAGCAGCATAATGATGTAATTAAAAGTTAAAGATCGAACGTTTCCTCCTTAAAACAAAACTGCAAGAGTTCCGGCTCACGAATGTTTCGAAACTCGCAAACGCCTCACAAACACGCTCACCAAACACTCATAAACACTTGGAAACACTCTGGGAACACTCTAGCAGCCTGGGGGCGTTTCGAAGTTATGAAAAACACAAAGGGGGTAGGGTGCTATTGATAGGCTCAGAAAAGCAGTGGACGTCCGGCCAAGGGGTGTACATCCGGTGGTTCTTGCCCAGCGGTTCCATGGCTGCCTCGTACGTCTAGGTATTAACCGGAGGGTATTCAAAAAGTAGCGTATGTCCGGTGGTCCCACGTACGTCCGCCTGTACAGTTTGCAAAGCGTACGTCCGGTGGTTCCCCCATGTACGTTCGCACTACAAACAACAGCGTACATCCGCCCAAAAGTCTAAATTACCCTTTTGGCGTCCTTAGTGACCCAAAGCCCAAATTAATCCCCCCAACTAAGCTACTTATGCCTAGTTAATAATTTGGGTCACTACACCCATCAAGTAAAAACATGAAGCTACTAAACAATAAAGACAAACCTGTAACTATAGATAAAACATAACCAGTCAGGTAGTAGCAACTCTCGCCACTTCAATAGCAGTGAATCAGGCTACTTAAAGAATAATAACGGCGTAAATCTAACGACTTAGTAAGTAAACCTCACACGTAGGTATGACATGGGCCCACTTAATAAAGGTCAACGTGCATTTTGAGTAATAACCAAAAAGAAGGCATTACGTTCACTAATACACCATTTAATAGTTTCAGGGTTTTCAAAGCTCATGGTGTAGAACCGAAAATAATTACCTAGGCGTTTTAATGTAGAGAAAACTAATGCTTTATAAGTCATAACTCCCATATATTGTCTACCCGAGATATTACACCTTCTTAGCAGGGTTGATGCTGTCCCGAGGGACCTATAATACAATGTTAGTGCCCCAGCCATTGTACAACATACCGTACGTAACATTAGTGGCACGATCGGGTCTGACCCCGAGTGGCCCACACCAACTAATGACGTCCGTCTTGTAGTGACCGAACCATTGGGAATGGTTGCATCAAGATCATGAAACCAATGGATCCAAAGCCTCGTATAACACAACCATTTTACCATAATACACAGTTTATATGGTAAGCCCATGGCTGTTTATACCACACGTACCGGAGTACCATGTCTTACGATGCATCTTAACAGTTTATTAATCAACACAGTTACCAAGTAATTACAAAAAATAGACATGCTCATATCATACGCGTGGTCAGTCAACTGACATATCCCACATTTTACAAAAAGGGGTGTAAGTGTTTACTTATCTCGCGCACTCGAGCGAATCCTCCGACCAAGCTATTTTCTATTACAATGGATACAAGACATCATTATTCTAAGCCTTACGAAACCTAGAGATGTAGCCATGCCTGAGCATACACGTGTGAAACTTAAGAACAGGTGCTCTGCCCACTGACCATACGTTTGGCCTCGATGGTGTACATCCGCTCAGTGTGTTAAGCACACCGTTTCAAGAGTCGGATGGTGCATGTTCCTAATGGCATTTATAGACCTCTAAACCTTCATAGGCTAGCAAAACATTGCATGCAACGTAATAAATCACGATTCTTTGAGAAAAGACCTTTTGAAAACATCGTCTTCTTTGAGAAAGTGTTTAGTGAACACTTGAAAACCATTTTCAAGCAAAAACACAAGATAAGACAGTGTCAAATACAAAGAAACGAAGCTTACCCCAAAGCTAACCACGAACATGGTTTCCTCTCCTCGGAAACTCCTCTTTAAAGCTCAACCTCACGGATTTCTCACTCAATATGCTAAGGAAAAATTCTGGCAGCCTAGAGGCACACTAGGGAAAGGAAGTAGGCATGAGAAATGAGAGGAGGTGTAGTGACCCAAATTATTAACTAGGCGTAAGTAGCTTAGTTGCAGAAATTAATTTGGGCTTTGGGTCACTAAGGACGCTAGAGGGGTAATTTGGACCTCTGAGCGAACGTACGCTATTGTTTGTAGAGCAGACATATATGGGGGGACCATTGGACGTACGCTCTACAAATCGTACATCGAATGTATGCCAAAAGTACCGGACGTACGCTACTTTTTGAATACCCTTTGGATAATACCTGGACATACGAAGTAGCCTTTGGACCGCTAGGCAAAAACCACTGAACGTACACCCCTTGGCCAGACGTCTGCTACTTTTCTGAGCCTATAAATAGCACCCTACCCACTTCGTGTTTTTCACAAATTCAGAACGCCCCCAGGCTGCCAATGTGTTTCCAGAGTGTTTTCCAAGTGTTGTGAGTGTGTTGTGAGCATGTGTGCGAGGCGTTGTGAGTTTTGGGATGTTCGTGAGGCGAAACTCTTGCGATTTTGTCTCAAGGAGGTAACGTTCAATCTTTAGCTTTTAATTACGCCAATATGCTGCCCGTTTTACGTTAAGTTATAGTTGTTAGCTTAGTTGTGCTTTTAAGACCTGTTTGGGTTAGCGTTCTCGTTAGCTTAGTGTTGTTACACTGCATGGAGGCTATTAACTAGACTATAAGGCTTTAGGTTGTTCCTAGTAACTCTAGTAGTCGGAGAATAGGCGGACTGTGGAGAGAAAATGAGGTTCTCCTTGAGGACCCATACAATGGACGTACGGTGTTGTGCCAGACGTACGGCTTGTCATTGCACGGTGGACGTACGCTCTCGAGTCGGACGTATGGTCACTGTATGACAGGGAAGCCCTATTTTCACTAACCATCCAATAGCTCCTGTTTTCCCTTACTTTAGAGTTGTTTAGTGGAATTAGGACTAATAAAAGGTTTTCTACAGACTTGGAGAACCCGGATCTTTTCGAGTTTTCGGAGACGTGTATCGATCCAAGTGAGTTTAACTCACATTATGTACATTGTTATTTTTCATGTAGTTCACATCTATTTTGTGTACTAAGCAAACATGCATATTTTACAACTCTCACATTTTGTATGTATTGCACATGAACTCTGTCTTTTGAGAAAAACGTTGTGCTAAACATGTTAACCAAGTGGGATTTGTAAAATGACATGCATGTAAAATAAAGACAAGATAATTGCATCGTATGACATGGTACACCGGTATGTGCGGTAGTAATGGCCATGGGCTTACTATATATGTTAGCTTTATGATCAAATGTGTGCGTTATGTGAGGGCTGTGGATCCATTGGTTTCGTGACCTTAATGCAACCATTCTCAATGATTTGGTCACTATAGGACAGACGTCATTAGTTGGTGTGGGCCACTTGTGGTCAGACCCGATCGTGCCACTAATGTTACATACGGTATGTTGTACAATGGCTGGGGCACTAAAATTGTATCATAGGTCTCTCGGGACAGCATTAACCCTACTGAGAAGGGGTAATATCTCGGGTAGACCATACTGTTGAACTATGACTATTATTTACATCATATGCATATATCATTATTATATATGTATCATACATAATTAAACTGTCATGATGGAACTGCTTTTGTTTATTAAACACTTGAGTTCATTACTAAAACTGGCATGGGTATTATCTACGTTAAAAGTCACTAAGTCTTAGACTTACCCCTTTATTTTATGTCTTTCCCCATCATTACGAATAATTGCGCGATTTAGCTGCACTGGACGAAGATGCCATCAGAGACTACTTAGGTGATTGCTCAGGACCTAATACGGGTGATCTTTGAGGATATAAATCCCGTTTGGCTTAGGACGATATGGGAAGAAGGAGGATTTGCTAGTGCAGATATGATAGAGATTTTGATTTCCCTAGCTTTGTTGAAGCTTAAGTTTAGGCTTTGATCTGTTGATCTTTTGTGAACAATGTTGATGTATTTTACTTTGGGTTGTATCTATTTCCTGATGATGGTCTGACGACCAGTACATTTGATGACTATTTGTTATATTATGGACGTAGTACTTTATCTCTTATATTGCTGTGTGATATTTCAATTACTGTCTCTTAATCTCATAGTCTTGGTAAAGTCTTCCGTTGCAGTTTTCTCGTTACGACAAGGAAAATGTTTTTTTCCTGGAGGTCGTGTCTTGGAGGGACATGGCTTGGATGGCGCGTCGTGGGGTCAATTACTAGTTAATTGATATTCACATCATGCGGGGCGTCACAGGAGCGGCAGGCTATTTATAGGAAAAGTTCACCACCAACTCTCTAACAGAGCAGCGGACGTTCGGTGGTCTTTGCACATTGGTCCAGACGATGTCTCGTACGTCTAGGTATTACCCAAAGGGTATCCCAAAAAGTAGCATACGTTCGTTGCACTATTTATAGAGCGTACGTTCGATAGTTCCCCACCATACGTTCATACTACAGACAGCAGCGTATGTCCGCCTCCTGAGGATTAGTATTTGGCTTCTATCTTTCTAAAGTTTCCAAGTGTGGTTAGGTTAGCGCTAAGGGTCTTAAGTCTTGTCCAAGCAGTTTTACCAAATACTCTTGTTAAACGCTCTATTGGAAAGGTTCTCTTTAAATAAAAAGGTTATTTTTATCGAGGTATTACACTCTCCCCTCCTTATAGAAATTTCGTCCTCAAAATTTAGAGCTCTTAATGTCAAATGGTAAAATGTCCATTTTGAAGATGACAAGAAAACGTACTAGATAACATTTTGCAGTTCTTAAAAGTAAAACGGATCAACAGGCATCACATCAACCATCAAATACACGAAGTCATAAATATACACAAGACAAAATTGCCACCCTAAAAATGGTGGACTTAGCTGTAGCAAGATACATCCCAAAATTGCCATCGCTGAGGTAGACTTAACCAAAGAAAAGAAAAATAAACGCCAAATTAAATAAACATCTAGTAATACTAAAACTACGAGCGGGGTCATCTCCTCGTAGTCGGCTCTGTAGATGCTCACCCTTGCACTTGGGCTCCAGTAGGCACTAGGACTCCCTTTCGCCCCAAGGCTCCCTCGGCCTCTGCTGAAACTGGAGCTGGGGATGCCGTAGTCTCTAACGTCTAGAGGCCCCATGAAGTGCTCGCAAAGCCGGTCCAGAATGGTGTGATCCTCAGCTCTCGCCCTCTACAACGCTTGCAGAGTCTCCTGCATCTCTCGTAGTGAAGCCTCAAAGTGGTCCATGCGCTCCTCCATCCTAGCAGATGCCCCACCAACTCAGGCTGCTCTCTGTGGTCGCTGTGCTCTCCGCTCTGGCTCCACCTCCCGTAAGTGAGCCTGACTTGCATTGAGGAAGCGTACACCCATGGCTCCCTTCTCTGGCTGGATCTCCCTCTGCCCTATCATGTGCACCCTGAAGTGCTCCGCAATCCGAGTGATCAGGCCCCCGTATGGCAACGCGAAGCCCTTATCCAACAGTCGGACAGACATCATGGTGGAAGTAACCACAGAACCGTAGTTGATGGGAGTCTCGGTCAACATGGCATAAAGGCATCGTGCCCTCTCTATCGTGATCATCATATGGCTGATGACCGGGAGTACTCGGCTAGGGAGGATATGATAGATGCAACGTACATCGTTGCTGAAGTCACTCATCTGGAAGCTACCCTCTTCCTCTAGCTCCATCTAGTGAGGGCGTCCCTCAGCGAAACATGCCACTAGGTCGGCACGAGCGGGAAGATGATCGACCAGGTATGGGTAAGACAGGTCACATACACGGGGTGCTCTAGTAAGCGTGCTGATAAGCGTGGGGGTCACCTCTATCGCCCACCCCCTAAGGTAGGTACAGAATGAATCGCCGCGTCTCTGGTGGAAGTTTGTGTAGAACTCCCACACAATGGTCTCTACCATAGGGCGGTAATCCTCTACCATGTCAGTCCATCTCTGGGCATCCAGCACTGCCCATACCCTCGGTGCACGCTCATCAAACTCCTCTATGGTGGCTCCCCTCTCGATGATGATCCTGCACCCATGATAGTAGCAAAAGTATCAGCGCCTGACCTTATCCCTTCGAAATCAGGTGTGGTCATACACTAGCTCAGCATCCTCCTTATCCGTGGCGGTGTTGGCCTCTCTGATCGGCTCACTAGGGACTAGCCTGTCTCTGGTAGTGTCGTCACTCTCTGCATCCTACATCATGACCTCCGACTTAGACTCAGGGTCCTGAGCCTCCTGTAACGGTGCTCGGCGTGGTCGCTGGCGTGCAGCCAAAGAAGAAGCGGCCTCGCTGGTGCGTGTGCATACCATCGTCCTGCATGAAAAATTCCTATGAATAGTGACTCTCAGAATTCCCATGCAAAACCTTGCCCATGCAAAGGTTCTAGTTCTACATGCACTAAAATGCGGGTATAGGAAAAGGAAAACATAGTTGTATTGGTGGATTCAATTTAGATGGCTTTTAACAATGCCGAAAAAGTTAAGGCATTTTGGAATTATCAAAATATCCGAGACTTTGGTTAGCTAGATTGATATAAAGAATCTAGCAATGATTAGAATAAGTCAAAAAGTCAATATCGCCCCTTCTAGGAGAAGAAGGATGTGTTCTGTTGAGGTAAATTGGAAATAACAAGGGTTACGATTTATTAGGTGACATTAGATCCCATGATGATCAATCAGGACCTAATTGATTTGGTTAGGTGGTAAAAGATGAGAATGCCCTTTAAAGGAGAAGAAGAGCATTTTAGTAATTTGTGAGATTGGGACGGGATTTTCAAGGACCAGATTGACAATTTGAGTCCTTGAGAGAGATTCGTGTCCTAAAAATTATGTAGGCTCATGTTTCCAGTTCACGGGGTCGAATTAGGGTAAAATCCCTATTCCTTGGGGGTAAAGAGTATTTTGGTAATTTTACAAAATTGGTCGGAATCTCGGTTCAATGGTCAAAATCATAGATCGGAGTCCCCATTACAATTTTTTTTTTTTAGTCTTAGTTGGTCCAAAGGACCCATGGTAAGTCATAAGGTTACGAATGTCCGAATTTAGGCGAAAATCCCTAAATTCAAGAACTAAGGTTTTGGGTCGGTCAAATTGGTTTATGAGTTTTGGCTCAATCTTGAAAATGATAAGGGAGTTTAAAGAACACATCAATGTTGGGTTCCAAGAGAATCGTAAGAGGATTGCTTACATTTAGGGCGAAAAACCCTATCCTTTGTATGTGAGAGATATTTTGGTAATTTTTGGATTTGGACGAAAATTCAAATCCAAACGGTCGAAATCATAGGTTGAACTTCAAAGTACGAGCCTTGAGTTCTAAGTGATCCAAGTGACCCAAAAATCCACAGTTTTGATCAAAAATCCGAAACCCCCAAATCTTAAAATTAGGTTTTTGACCCAAATATTTTTGAGAAATTTTGGGCAAGGGACAAGTGGGTTTCATTCATAGATCATAATGGAAGGGTTTAGGCTTTATTTCATGCATCAATTGCATGAAGAGAGCAAGAAATTCGAGAATTTCGAACTTAGGGCGAAAAATCCCCTAAATCCGAATGGGTGTGATTCAAGTCAAAATGATGCAACCAAATGGTCCTACACCCTTAAATGCATGATCCTAGTTCACAACCAAGCCAGGTAAATGTAAAATGTGCAAGAAAAATCAAAATTAAAACAAAACCCTAAAATTGCGAAAACTTGAAAAATTTGGAAGAAATCTTCATACCTTGATTTAATCATGAAAATGTGGTGGGAAATCTTTAAAACCTTGAGAGACTTGGCCAAAAATCATTGTGGGAGTGTTTGGGTTTGAGTAAAATGAGAGAAAATGGGAATAAATAGAGTTTGAGGACGTTCGGCCGTTTTATAAAACACTGAGTTAATGGTGTAAGTCCAGCATTGGGGGCGTACGTCCGCTTAACCCTAAAAATGATTTTTTTTTTTTTGAAACTTTTAAGGCTCAGAAAAAGACAATTAAGAGTAAATCAGGCATGCCAAAATGATTTTATTTCTGAAATTTAGGGTACAGTGAAAATTCTTTTGTGCTCTACAATCCTCCTCTAGAAGTCCTTACATCAAAACTCACCATTGCTAAGGGTGAGGAAAAACCTAGCTATCTAACATCTAAAGATTACTACCCCAAGATCTATCACTCTTCAGACAGGTCTTCCTCATCCTTGACCAGTGCCTTGTAGTCCTTGTTGATATTGGATAGAAATGCAGTCCTCTAATGATTAGATCCTTCTAGTAATGCTCTCGTTTTTAGCAGTCAAATTTCCTCTTGTTCCAATTGGGCATACTCGTTCGAAATCTAAGTTAGTTGGGTATGCAGCACTCGCTTTTGCTCATCACTGAAATAGGGGTTAAACCTTCCGGGGATAGGTGGGAAATCTCATATCGCCGAGACGCTACGATACTTAGGTACAACAGACATTTTCTTAGTCACAAAGCGTATCTCCTTTCCTTCATCTGGCTTAAGGACCGGTGAAGACTTTGGCTCCTGGTTCGCCTGGGTGGAAACCTATGCTTACCAGAGTGAGGTTGGTAGCCGGGTGCGTAAGGTGCGAATTCAGCTGGCCACTCGTGAACAATCGATAGGCATCTACAACAATTGCGCATCTGAGTATGAAGCAGGATCAAGTGCCTGTAACGCAGAACATGCGATCCCATTCATCCCAAGTCAAACAATCAAATAAGCCATTACAGTGGCTTGCACCCACAAACAAGGGAACTCAACCTATCTTATGCTCAGATTTACAGCTACGGTCGGCAAGATCGTATGCTCTGATACCATACTGTAACGCCCCCAAAATTAGCCTCGGCTAATCCGGTGGAGTCACTGGCAATCTACCCAGTTAAGCCAACTCGTGATCCAACGGGTAATCACCCTTATAAAACTGTCAAAGTAAATGCAAAGGAAGGTGAATAAATTTGAGTATCACTATAATCCATCAAGTAAGAACGTGGAGCTAATAAACAATAAAGACAAACCTGTAACTATAAATAAAACATAACCAGTCAGGTAGTAGCAACTCTCGCCACTTCAATAGCAGTGAATCAGGTTACCTAAAGAATAATAACCTCATAAGTCTAACGACTTAGTAAGTAAACCTCACACGTAGGTATGACATGAATCCACTTAATAAAGGTAAACGTGCATTTTGAGTAATAACCAAAAAGAGGGTATTACCTCCACTAATACACCATTTAATAGTTTCAAGGTTTTCAAAGCTCATGGTGTAGAATCGGCGATAATTACCTAAGCGTTTTAATGCATAGAAAGCTAATGCTTTATAAGTCATAACTCCCATATATGGTCTACTAGAGATAGTACCCCTTCTTAGCAGGATTGATGCTGTCCCGAGGGATCTATAATACAATGCCAATGCCCCAGCCATTGTACAACATACTGTATGTAACATTAGTGGCACAATCGGGTCCGACCCCAAGTGACCCACACCAACTAATGACGTCTGTCCTGTAGTGACCGAACCATTGGGAATGGTTGCATCAAGGTCACGAAACCAATGAATCCAAAGCCCCGTATAACACAACCATTTGACCATAATACGCAGTTTATATATTAAGCCAATGGTCGTCTATACTGCACATACCAGCGTACCATGTCTTACGATGCATCTTAACAGTTTATTAATCAATACAATTACCACGTAATTACGAAAAATAAACATGCTCATATCCTACACATGGTCAGTAAACTGACATATCCCACGTTTTACAAAAAGGGGTGTAAGTGTTTACTTATCTCGCACACTCGAGCGAATCCTCCGACCAAGCTATTTCCTGTTATAACGGATACAAAATACAGTTATTCTAAGCCTTACGAAACCTAGAGACGTAGCCAAGCCTGAGCATTCACATGTGAAACTTAAGAACAGGTGCTCTGCCCCACTGATCGTACGTCCGGCCTCGATGGCGTAAGTCCGCTCAATGTGTTAAGCACACAATTTCAAGATTCGGACAGTGCATGTTCCTAATGGCATTTATAGACCTCTAAATCTCTCCTAAGCTAGCAAAACATTACATGTAACATAAGAAATCACAAAATCACGATTCTGTGAGAAAATACCTTTTGAAAACATCGTCTTCTTTCAGAAAATGTTTAGTGAACACTTGAAAACCATTTTCAAGCAAAAATACAAGATAAGACAGTGTCAAATACAAAGAAACGGAGCTTACCCCAAAGCTAAGCACGGACATGGTTTCTTCTCCTCGGAAACTCCTCTTTGAAGCTCAACCTTACGGATTTCTCACTCAATATGCTAAGGAAGGATTCTGGCAGCCTAGAGGCACACCAAGGAAAGGAAGAAGGCGTGAGAAATGAGAGGAGGGGTGGGCTATTTATAGGGAAAGTTCGTCACCAACTCTCTGCCAGAGTAGTGGACATCCGGTAACCCTAGCGTACATCTGGTGGTCTTTGCACATTGGTCAAGAGGGTGTCTTGTACGTCCAGGTATTACCCAAAAGGTATCCCAAAAAGTAGCATACGTCCAGTGGTCCAACGTACGTCCGTTGTACTATTTGCAGAGCGTACGTTCGATGGTCTCCCGCCATAGATCCATACTACAGACAACAGCATACGTCTGCCAGACCTAGCGTACGTCCACCTCCTGAGGGTTAGTGTTTGGCTTCTATCTTTCTAAAGTTTCCAAGTGTGGTTAGGTTAGCGCTAAGGGTCTTAAGTCTTGTCCAAGCAGTTTTACCAAAGACTCTTGTTAAACACTCTAGTGGAAAGGTTCTCTTCAAATAAAAAGGTTATTTTTATCGGGGTATTACACACCCCCACGGCCAAAAATGGCTACGGCCACCCCCAAAATTTAATTTATTTATTTATTTTTCAAACATAGTTTTTAATTTTTTTAAAAAAAATTAATTATATGACACATGGCGACATCTAATTGGTGCTAACGTGACGTTCTGCTAAGTTTTTAGACGGAATTTTAACAAAGGTACCATCTTGGTCTTTATGAAAACCAAAGGTACCTTCTATCATAAAAATGAAACCTTAAGATGAAAAAAATAAAGTCTTAAAAACCTAGGGGGCATTCTCTCAAAAAAAAAAAAAAACCTAGGGGGCATAAGAGTATTTAACCCAAATATTTAATTATTTTCATATATTTTGTTTCTTAATTACTAATTTTTTTTTATATATTTTTAATTTCTAATGAGTTTTTATTTTTATTTTTTTAATTACCACGTGTTAGCCTTTCATTGGGCTGACCTGGATTTTCGTTAAGTTTTTAAACGGCTGGTGGATGGAAGTACCGTCTCTGTTTTTAGCCATTATCGAGGTACCATCTGTTATATGAAATGAAACCGAGGGGACAAAAATTAAAATTGTTAAAGTAGAGAGGGCTCAAAGGTTTTAATCAAATTATAATTTTAAAAGCTACAAGAGACACTTATCCAATAATTCATAAGCTAGGATTCTGGCATACAAAAATGAAAAATAAAAAAAATAATAATAAAAAAAGAAGAAGGAAAAAAAAATAATAAAAAAAGAAGAGAGAAAACCTCTTGACACTACAAAAATTCAAGGGTTTTATGACTCAAATATACTGGCGTTGTGGGCCAAAAAAGTCATTATATTGTTTGTGCCCTTCGAATAGTGACTTTTTTCAATATGGCAAAAAGTGTAAAGACTAGAAAATGGACTAGTGTCATTTGAACAGTGCAAAACGACACTATTTAGTGACTTTTTCAACAAAACATCACTATTCAAATGGTGCCATTTTGCACAATTCAAAAGTCACTACCCTTTAAAAAATTAGAAAAAAATAATTTTTACCAAAATAATATTTATAATAATAAATATATATTTATTTATATTAAATATATATAATTTTTATAATAAATATATATATTATAAGAAATATTTAAATTTTTTCAAATAAAAATTTAAACTAAAAAAATAAAAATTAGAGCGGTGACTACCGAAACGAGCGGCCACCCCCAGCATTGAGGGTGGCTCACCAACCACCTCTGAGGCCAAGGGTGGCTTGATCTACTTTGGGAGGTGTAACGCCCCCAAAATTAATCGTGGTTAATCTGCAGGGTTATTGGCAATTACTCCAATTAAGCCAACTTGTGACCAAAAGGGGGAACCACCTCCCTAAGCATTATTAGAGTAATGCATTCGAAAAATGAAATTTGAGAAATTTATCAAATCATTAACCAACAAGTTTTAATCCTCAAACGTAGACATGGAGCAACTAAGCAAGATTAATGAACAAACCTGATATCATAAAAACCTTAGGTGGAGTCTGCAATGATAACCGTACCACCCACTGAGTTCTAGAGCTAGGTTCCCAATAATGTAATAATAGTGTAAGTCTAACGACTTAGTAAGTAGACTTCACAGCTTGGGTATGACATGAGCCTGATTAAGCAGATGTAAACATGCAATTGATTAAGGATCAAAAAGGGGTAATGCCTCAGCTAATACACCTTTTAGTAGGGTTTTTGAGGTTTTCAAAGATCATGGTGTATTGTCGGCGACACGTACCTAACTGTTTTAATGCAGAAAAGTAATGCTATTATAGGTCATAACTATCATATATGATCTACCTAAGATGTTACCCCTTTTCAATAGGGTTGGCGCTGTCTCGAGGGACTTGTAATACAATACCTGTGCCCTGGATATTGCACGCTACCGTACATAACACTAGTGGCACGATCGAGTCCGACCTCGGGTGGCCCATACCACTAATGATATCCTCTTGTAGTGACCACCCGTTAAGGTTGCACTAGCCACAAACGACCGTTGAATCCAAGGCCCATATAACACACACATTTGACCATATTATCAAGCCTATATAGTAAGCCCATGGCCGTTATACCGCATGTACCGGAGTACCATGTCATAAAATGCATCTTAACAACCAGTTTATAATACAATCACCAAGTAATTACAAAAGTAGGCATGCTCATATCATACTTGTGGTCAATCAACTGACATATCCCACATTTTAAGTAAAAAGGGTTGTAAGTGTTCACTTACCTCGCGCATTCGAGCGATTCCTCAGACATAGCTAAATCCTGCTATAACGGAATACAACACACTGTTATGCTAAGCCTTATTTATACAAAAGGTGGCTAACTAAATCGTTCATTGAGTGAAACCTAAAACTGGTGCTCTGCCCTCTGACCATACATTCAGCCCCGATGGCGTACGTCCGCTCAGTGAATTAAGCACGCTGTATAAGATTCAAACGGCATTTGCTTCCTATGATATTCCTGGGCTTCTATACCACTTCTAAGCTAGTAAATAAACACATGCAACGTAGAAATCTCATCAACAAGAAACTTAAAGAGGCGTTGAAAACTTTAACATTCTAAGGAAAAGCTTAATAAAACTCTTTGGAAATTCATCACAATATAGACTAGGAATTGAAACAGTGCTAGAAATGTAAAATAGGCAGGGGTTACCTCAAATCAAGCAAGGGTGTGGCCTCCTTCTCTCAAAACTACTTCAAACTCACAATTCTCTCAAGATTACAAGGCTCTCTCAATTCTGGCAGCTTAGGGGCATGCCAGAGGTTTGGAATGGTATGAAGAAGAAGAGAGGGGAGGGGGTATTTATAGCTAAGGGGTGCTACAAACTCTCTTAAAAAGCAGCGGACATCCGCTAACCCTAACGTACGTCCGGTACTTATTACACAATGGCTAAAAGGGTGCAACGTACATCCAGGTATTAAGAAAGGGTCTTTCTGAAAAAGTAGCGTATGTCCATTGTACTATTTGCAGAGCGTATGTCCGGTGCTCCCCCCACGTACGTCTACACTAAAACTGGATACGGACATCCACCAGCCCTAGCGTACATCCACTCCAGTTTAGTGTTTTTGCTTCTATTTTCTAAGGGGTTTAGAGCTTCTGGGTCCTTGTCAAACCAATTTTATTAAAAACCTCCTTAACCATTCTTTGTAGGAAAATGTTTCGAAAGTAAAATGGTTATTATTATCAGGGTATTACAAGAGGCCACCCCAGGGACATCTAGGATGGCCTCGGGCCACCCCCACCTTAAGGTTTGCCCGTGAGCCACCCTAGAAGTAGCGCCGGCCACCTCTAGGGTGGCTTGCGAGCCACCCCTTCCTCACGTGTGGCTGGCAGCCACTTGAAAGCTTTTTAATTTTTTTTTTTTTTAAAAAAACTAAAATTTTTTATGTGTGTTGGGTGAAAGTGGAAATTTTTTAAAGTTTTTGGGTGTGGGTTCTTTTTTTATATTCAAATTTTGGGCACCAATATTTTCAAATTTTGATACGTTTTACTGATTACACGCCACTATTTACACGCGATTAGTAACGTGTAAACAATAATACTATTCAAACGTCACTATTATATGAATAGTGACACTTGAACAGTTAAAAGTCACTATTTAAATGTCATTAAACCCTTGAATTTTTGTAGTGGGAGTGAGTTGGTTGCTTGAGCGGAGAGGCAGGAAATATTCTATTGTAAGTGCACTTATGAGTGTTGTGTCACACATTAGGAAAATATAAAAGAAAAGAATGCTTAATATACCTAAGTGGATCTTAGGCCATTAACTTAGGCTTTTGGGCTAGAATTGTGTTCAACTATATATATTAATGTACTCTTGGTCTGAACTCCATAATCGTTTTATCTTGTAACAAATGATATTAGAGCCATGGTTACCTTCCTGGGACGAGTGTCCAAATGCTTCGGGTTTAGAGTTGTGTCTCCGCCCACAATTTGGGTTTAGAGTTGTGTTTCTATCCGCAACTCTTGACGTGAGACACTCTTGGAAATGTAAAAAAACTCACAAGTGAGGGGGAGTTGGATCAATGTAAAGAGACTAACAAGTGAGGGGGAGATTGTTGTGAGTACACTTATGAGTGTTGTGTCCAACATTGAAAAAATATATAAGAAAATAATGCTTAGGTCCTGTTTGGTTTGCGGATTAGACCCTTGGATTGGACTAGCTAACACTAGGTTATATCTAGTCCTTTGTTTGGCAACACTTAATTCCTGGGAATAGTCTATTCCCATGGGAGTACTAATCCCAAACACATAAGGTTAGCTAATGTAACACCCCACCCAGTGACACACAATATTGTCCGTTTTTGACTCCCCCGAACCAGACTTCCCAGGGAGTCACCCATTCTGGTACTACTCTCGCAGAAGCACGCTTAACTGCGGAATTTGGATAAGATCATGACCATCACGGCTTTAAAATGCGTTGTTGCTATTAAGGGTGTAAGTATACATATAAGCACACCCCCATCTCCATACCTAGGCGATGTGGGACGTCACAGCTATGCCACTCAAAAATGCTTGGCTCAGCTAATCCTATCCTGTGCGATTAAAATTATCATGTAAATTCTCAAAAAAAAAACCATTCTCACACGCACAACGCTTCTCTCAATGCAAAACGATCTCTGTCTCTCAAAGTGATCGACTCTCTTAGTGCAAACTGCAATGATCTCTCTTCTATCTCTCTCCCCCTCTCTTTTCTTCAATCTCTCCTCTCTGTTTCTTGGTTATTTCATTCTCTCTCCGTTTCTTGGAATTTTTTTTTCTTTGTTCAGTTTCTCAGTTTTTTTTTTTTTTTTTTGGTACCATTTATTTTGATTATGTTCTTTTGTCTCTCTTTCTTTGTACAATTTGTTTTTTTATTTCTTTTGATTGAGTTTGCTTCACATTAGAATTCAAGATTGAGTTTGATTATATTTTCTCCAACTATAATATAAATTGTATTTGTATTATAAGGGTATTTTAGAAAATTCGATCACAATATAATTTCATTCACCAACATATTACCTCGTACCAAATGAATGAATAGGATTAGCTAGTCTATTCTAGCATTACAACCAAACAAAGGAATATGAATAGCTAATCTATTCCACACTCTTCTATTCACAGTGGTAGCTAATCATTTTTCAATGGACTAGACAATCCGCGAACTAAACGAGATCTTAATATACCTAAGTGGTCTTTAGCCCATTAGCTTAGGCTTTATGGATAGAATTGTGTTCAACTATGTATATGAATGTACTCTTAGTATAAATTCCATAATCGCTTTATCTCCTAACATATTCCTATAATAAGTATTAATGTCTCTACTGATGGCTCAGTGCTACTGCTACTTTGCTTCTTCTTTTTTCTTGGTAAAGTTCAAAGTTCAAACCAGTGGAATAATACCCATAGGGCATAAGATAAATATTAACACCACCGCTACAAAAAGAAAAAAGAAAAAGAAACCTCTAGCTGGAGACTTGAGGGGGGAGAGACAGGAGGTATTCTTATTGCTAGAGGTATCCTTTTTGCTTAAGGCACGATGTATCCGACAAACTCTATTTATAGGATTTGCGTCAGATCTACACGTCACTGAAGCAATGTGTTTAACGTTGTTTGAGGACAGTGAAGTGTAAAGGAGTTTGATGATGGATGGAGCTCTTTAATTCTTTCGGATTCATATGTGCGCCTGGTATTGTCTCTGCTGGCTTACTGCTACTTAGCTTATTCTTTTTTCTTTTCTTTTTTTTTTTTTTTTTGGCAAAGGCAAAGTTAAAATTTCAAACCATGGTATAATATCCATAACACCACCGTAACAAAAGAAAAAAAAGAAAAGAAAAAGGAACTTCCCCACCTTCTGATGTCCCAAATTGAAGAGAAAAAAAGAAAAATAAAAGAAGGGAATCGCTGGAGACTTGAGAGGAGAAATAGTATAAAGAAGAAAAGTAAAAGATGTTAGACCAGCTGTCATTTCGGTCTTCCGGCTCTGCAGGAGTTGTCTTTCCATAAAAATATTGTCCATAAGGAGAGATAATAACCCTTTAAAGACTACTTGCGGTTTTGATTCTAAATTATGAGATAATTATAGATTCAGATGTTACTTGTAGGTTACTTTGACGTGGCCATGAGCCACCCCTAGCATTGAGGGTGACTTGATGCTTTGGGAGGCCACCTCATGGACATCTAGGATGGCCTCAGGCCACCCCCACCCTAGGGTTGGCCCGTGAGCCACCCCAGAGGTGGCGCAGGCCACCTCTAGGGTGGCTCGTGGGCCACCCCTTCCTCACGTGTGACTAGCAGCCACCTGAAAGTTTTTTTAACTTTTTTTTTTTTAAAAAAAAAACAAATTTATGTGTTAGGTGAAAGTCGAAATTTTTTAAAGTTTTTGGGTGTGGGTGCTTGTTTTAAACGCAAATTTTGGGCACCAATATTTTCAAATTTTGACACATTTTACTGTTCACACGTCACTATTTACTCGCGATTAGTAACGTGTAAACAGTAATACTATTGACCTTCACTATTATAAGAATAGTGAGATTTGAACAGTTAAAAGTCACAATTGAGTAACATTTTCTAAAAATGTCACAATTCAAATGTCAATAAAAACTTGAATTTTTGTAGTGGGAGTGAGTTGGGTTCTTAAGCGGAGAGGCATGAAGTATTATGTTGTGAGTGTACTTATGTGTGTCGTGTCCCACTTAGAAAAAATATAAAAGAAAACAATGCTTAATATACCTAAGTGGTCCTTAGCTCATGCTTTTTTGGACTAGAATTGTGTTCAACTATGTATATTAATGTACTCTTAGTTAATATATATAAACTCCATAATTACTTTATCTCCCAACATATTCCTATAATAAGTATTAATGTTTCTGCTCATGGCTCAGTACTGCTACTTTGCTTCTTCTTTTTTCTTGGCAAAGTTCAAAGTTCAAACCAGTGGAATAATTACCATAGGCCATAAGATATACATTAACATCACCGTTACAAAATGTAAAAAGAAAAAGAAACCTACACAATGTATCCGACAGAATGTATTCTTATTGCTAGAGGTATCCTTTTTGTTTAAGGCACGATGTATCCGACAAACTCTATTTGTAGGATCTGCATCAGATCTACACACGTCTCTGAAGCAACGTGTTTAACGTTGTTTGCGGACAGTGAAGGGTAAATGACGTTTGATGATGGATGGAGCTCTTCAATTCTTTCGGATTTATATGTGCGCCTGGTATTGTCTCTGCTGGCTCACTGCTACTTAGTTTATTCTTCTTTCTTTTCTTTTTTTTTTTAAAAATTTTTTCTTTTGGCAAAGGTTAAAATTTCAAACCATGGTATAATATCCATAACACCACCGTAACAAAAGAAACCGAAAAAAAAAAAAAAAAAAAAAAGAACTTCCCCACCTTCTAATGTCCCAAATTGAAGAGAAAAAAAGAAAAATAAAAGAAGGGAATTTCTGGAGACTTGAGAGGAGAGATAGTATAAAGAAGAAAAGTAAAAGATGTTAGACCAGGTGTCACTTCGGTCTTCCTGCTCTGCAGGAGTTGTCTTTCCATAAAAATGTTGTCCATAAAGAGAGATAATAACTCTTTAAAGACTACTTATGGCTTTGATTCTAAATTATGAGGGAATTGTAGACTCGTATGTTACTTGTAGGTTACTTTGATGTATCAATGAGTGAAACCTATCATCAGTCAAAATTGTTGGAGATTGTTCCCTGAATCCCAATAATTTTTATATATGTGTTGACATATAAGATTTGAGCATATGGCATAGAAGATGTCTTTTAAATGCTTATTACCAAGTTCATCATATTTATTATGCATGTGAAAGGTCCCATGATTACATTGAATATGGCTATGGGTGTGAGTAACGTGGTTATCACACAAGGTCTTAATCCATAATCCTTGTATCCTTAAATATAAAAGTTCACAGCTAGTAAATAGAACTGGGCATTCCATTTTGAGAAATACTGTTATACATCAAATCTTTCTGATCTTCCTTGATCATGCAAAGCGGTGACTCCGAATTGATGTCTAGGTGCTAAGACCCTAAGGCACTGAATGGACCAAAGAGTTGTCTTTCCCCAAAAATACTATCTATAATGAAAGACAATAACTCTTTAAATACTACTTACAACTTTGATACTAAATACTGAAAAAATTGTGGACTACATGTTTCATGTAGTTTGCTTCGATATATCCAAGAGTGAGACCTATTATCAGTCAAAATAATCTCAATACATTGGGTGATCACATGAAACATTGTGGGAATGCCTTTTTCCAAGGGGGAATCCAAAATTCTTTGTCAGTGAATAAAGCGATAAGAAATTTTCCCTTGAGATAAATTTTATAGTTATTATTCTCAAAGTCTCGGGCTAGGGCATTTTGGTTGGCATACCAAAATATATTCATGTGTTTTTCACATGTATGAAAATAATGTGAAATCAGTGACTCAATGATAAAAAGGTAGAGAATTAAGTGACAGTATCCTTAGCCTTAATTCTGCTCACTACAAAAAAATATAAGTACAGTGACGGCTAGTATAGTGTCATTTAAAGGAACTAACACTCATAACACTATAAGCTGACGGTTGTAATGGAACCATCAACAGTAAACCGACACCTTAATAGGCGTCGGTTACTGTTAAGGGGTGTCGGTTCCACTAAAACTGTCACCGTTAATTGGTGTCTTTATCCTCTAAAACTGAGACCTCTTAATATTGGTTCCCACGCACCCAATTATATACCACGCGTCTCTCTTCCCTCTCTCTCAGCTCCCTCTTGACCCTCTCTTCCCTTCAGACGACACGCACCACAGGCCATCCTTGGCTTTTTTTCATTTTCGACAAAAAAACAAATAAAATCTTGATCTCCGAAAGCGTTTTTCTTCCCCCGGTGCATTTGCCTCCCTTCGTCGAGCCTTTCATTTAGTGGTTGGGAGAAGCATTTCCTTATCTAAATTTGGCGGGCATTCTGTCCAGCCACGATCCTAGACAAGGTTTGGACCAGACTACGAAGGGGAAGCCAAGTCAAGGGGACCTTGACTAATCCGGAGTTTAGTTGAGGATCAAGTAAGTTTTGGTCCAGCCACCAACACATCAAAAAAAAGAGCATGTTTGTGTCTGGGAGCTAGTGCAAGTATTTGATTTGTTGGTTTGATTCCTTTTTCTTTTTTTTTTTTCATGCTAGGGTTATGGTTTTCACTTAATGATCATTGATGCAGCCCGACTCGGTGGGATGCAGCGAAATACAATAATAAAGCAGCGGATAGATAAATTTAGATCTTGAGTCTATCAATAATTTGAGAATTCTTCTTAAAACTATAGAGTCTATCTATGGTTCAAGGAAAAATATGTAGAAAACTCATCTATGAATAATTCTTATTAGAGAAAATTGATTCAAAATCAATAATAAACAACAACTGATTTTCTTGGAGGCTATAAGCATATATTTATAGCCTAAAACCCTAATCCTAATAAAATAATAAAATAAAGATAATTAAATAAAATAGATGTGGCTACGAGTCTGGACGGGACATATGGATGTCTGAACAGGGACTACTAAAAGCGTAAATAAATTGAAATAAGCATAGGCCGTTCGAACGAAACTTTGAACAGAGCCTTCTGCCAGCTTCATCCAATGCATCATCCTTCCTAGGTTGCAGAGGATTCGTCCTTGAATTCGGCAGGTTCTTTCCACGGTCCTTCAAATGCCTAGTCAACTCATTCCACTTGCCCTTCCTCAAGATCAAGACAAGATAACACCCCACAATAAATGCGACGTTCTTCATCATCGATATACCTCAAAGTTTGTCGTGAAAGCCCCACACACCACTTTGTCGTATAAACTTGTCATGCTTCTCTTGTGATTTACCCTTCCCACACGCCATGAGAATTCCCAAAGAACTCACAAAGACCTCTTTACTCTTTGATAGAAAAGTCATCTTTGCCCCATAGATCACATCAATACTTTGGTTAAAAGTTTTTGACAAGATAGCATGTACTCCAAGGAAATCAACTTCTAAATCAAAGACTTCTCGTGTAGGGCTTTCAACAAGCACCTGGTGTATATAACTCACCTCTTCGTCAGGATAGGAGTCATAGATTGGTGGAGATGCCCAATCTACCAAGCAATCTTCTTCAATAAATCCATCTTCCTCCTCCACAACCAATTGACTCCTAATCTTCATCGTCTCTCTGGGCACCATCTCCACCATCTTCCTATATATTTCTTTTTGTGGAATTTTTATTTTTATTTTTATTTTTATTTTATTTTTTTGTCACCAAGAACTCTTTGGGCTGCAAGCAAACTTGGAATTCCGGTATATTTGGTTTGAACCTACTCACCTGCCAATTGGCGTGAGCTTGCGCAAGGTGCTGACGTCCCTGCGTTTGGTGTTCCGCAAATGGGTTTTTACATCCATTCCTATTGTGACCACACAAGTTGGATATTTGGGTAGCGAGGTATCGAGTTGATACGACATAGCCCAGAATTGATCCTCCTTGAGTTGCCAATGTTCAGCAATAAATTTGCCTTCTACCTTCCACGAATCGTGGTCTTGGTTGGCGTTGACAATTGTTTGGCCCACCACTCATGTGCCTCAAACGAATTGTCGGTTGCACCTTACGTGCTGTCTTTGTGCACACGTGCACCTCATTCATGTTTGCAAAGCGGTTGCTCCTCCCCATTCATGGAAAGTAACTTGAACTCTGATAACAACAATAAAGCAACAGATAGATAATTCTAGATCTTGAGTCTATCAATGATTTGAGAATTCTTCTTAAAACTATAGAGTCTATCTATGGTTCAAGGAAAAATATGAAGAAAACTCACCTATGAGTAATTCTTATTAGAGAAAAATGATTCAAAATCAATAATAAACAACAACTGATTTTCTTGGAGGCTATAAGCATATATTTATAGCCCAAAACCCTAAACCTAATAAAATATGACATAAATACCCTTAAACCGTAAACCTAATAAAATAACAAAATAAAAATAATTAAATAAAACGGATGTGGCTACGCGTCCCAACGGGACATATGGATGTCCGGACGGGGACTACTGAAAGCGTAAATAAACTGAAATACACATAGGCCGTTCGAACGGGCTTTGAACGAAGCCTTCTGCTAGCTTCAGCCAATCTGCATCAATCATCAATTTGAGGTTTGGGGGTTTTTTTTCCTGTTGGGGTTTTTGTAATACCCTGATAAAAACCCACCTTTTATTAAATGAAATTTCCTCCATAGGAGTTGTTAATAGAGGTTTTCAATGATAGTGCTTTACGAGGCCCAAAAACCCTTAGCACCCACCAAATCACACCTTTAACCTTTAGAAGAATAGAGGCTAAACACTGATCCTCAGGGAGCTGACGTACGCTAGGTTTAGTGGACGTACGCTTCTGTCTATAGTACAGACGTATGGTGGGGGACCACCGGACATACTCTATGCAAATAGTATAACAGACGTACATGGGACCACCGGACGTACGCTACTTTTTGGGATACCCTTTAGATAATACCTGGACATACGAGACACTCTCTAGAACCGATGTACAAAGACCACTGGATGTACGCTACGGTTGCCGGATGTCTGCTGCTCTGTCAGGGAGTTGGTGGCAAACTTTCCCTATAAATAGCCCGCCACTCCTCCCATTCTTCATGCCTTCTACCTTCTTCTGGAGTACTGGTCGGTGTCAAATATTGTTTATTAGATCCCCCTTGACTTATGTTTGTTAGGCTCTTAGTTGTGTTAATAACTAATATTTTGTATAGTTTTTAGTGTTTTGTGCTGTGCAGGTCATTGCATTAAAACACGGCTAGCAAAGGGCAAAGAGGACTTAAAGTGAAAAAAGTTGATTCCTGCCAAGTGCGTTCGACCGCACTTGGTGCGTTCGAATGCACTCACGGTCGCACGCAGGAGCCGCGGTCGCACGCATGCCCAGCAGGCCCTAGCGGTTTTCTGTGATTGCACGCAGGAGGTGCGTTCGCACGCAGGCCTAGTTAGCCCTAGCCGCCACAGCAATTATTTGCGGTCGACCGCACACCCTGCGTTCGACCGCAAATAACTGGTGCGTTCGAACGCAGGTAGTGCGTTCGAACGCACTCCAGTGACCCGCCAGCCTATAAATAGGCCTCGATGTATCATTTGTTTTTCACGTTTGAGAGGTGCCTCTAGGGCCCAAAACCCTCTGTTTTCCACTGTAAATCCCTCCTAAATTGTCGTTTATTTAATTTATGTTTTATTTTACTTTTATTTAGTCTCTTATTCCCTTTACTTTAATTTGTTTATATATATTTATGTTTAGTTCGTATTATTCTGTCTTTTAAGATTTATGTTTATTCGTTTCAATGCATTTTAGTGACAAAAGTGTGTTGATTGTTGTCTACAAATCGCCAAACGTCAACACTCGTTGCAACCGGAGATACATCGGATATTCGTCTGCGGACCATTATCCGTTGTGACCTCTTGTAACAGTGTTTGCCTCGAGTAGTTTGACAAGATTGTGTAACAACAATAGGATATACATATGTACTTTATCGATAGACGGAAATATGAACAATGTGTTAGCGCTCAGAGTATGCCTTGTAGCATAAATGTTTAATACATATGAGCTAAGCATGTTTATATGTGAATTAATTTATTGTGAAGTGAATTAGGGACTTTAGTTGTTTTTATTTCTTTATTTTATTGCATTTTAATTTAGTTTTATTTTCCGCGCACCACGTGTTTGACATTGGAACTAGGTTAAGATATTATTAGTTTCGGCATTTAAAGTTGATTTTTAGCAAAACCGATTCTCTGTGGGTTCGACACTCGCACTTGCACATCCACTCTATTATGATCGACTCGTGCAATTGGCGAGTACAATTAAATTTGTACATCATCTGCCCCTAGGCTGCCAAAACCTCTTTTTAGTGTTTTGAGTGAGAAATCCATGAGGGAGAGTTTCAACAAAGAGTTTCCAAGGAAAGGAGACCATGTCCATGCTTAGCTTTAGGGTAAGCTCTGTTTCCTTTGTAATTATCACCTTTTTATCTCATGTTTCTGCTTTAACGAGAACTTCAAGTGTTCATTAAGCGTTCTTTTAAAGATAACGATGTTTTCAAAGAATTTTCTCAAAAGATCATGGTTCTAAGATTTCTTGCGTTGCATGTCCTATTTTACTAGCTTAGAAGAGGTCTAGAGGTCTGTGATTGCTATTGGAAATATGCACTGTCTGAATCTTAAAATAGTGTGCTTAACACACTAAGTGGACGTACGGTCAGTAGGCAAAGCACCTGTTCTTAAGTTTCACACGTGTACGCTTTAGCTTAGCCATAACTCTAGGTTTCACAAGGCTTAGAATAACGGTGTCCTGTATCCGTTATAACAGGAAATAGCTTGGTCGAAGGATTAGCTCAAATGTGAGAGGTAAGTAAACACTTACACCCTTTTTAAGTAAACCATGGGATATGTCAATTGACTGACCACGCGTATAACATGAGCATGTTTATTTTCAATAATTACTTGGTAACTGCATTATTAAATAAACTACTAAGATGCATTGTAAGACATGGTACGCCGGTACGTGCAGTATAAACGGCCATGGTCTTACTATATAAACTGCGTACTATGGTCAAATGTGTGCATTATGTGAGGGCTGTGGATCCATTGGTTTTGTGACCTTGATGCAACCATTCCGAATGGTTTGGTCACTACAGGACGGACGTCATTAGTTGGTGTGGGCCACTCGGGGTTGGACCCGATCGTGCCCCTAATGTTACGTACGGTATGTTGTACAATGGCTGGGGCACTGGCATTGTAATATAGGTCCCTCGGGACAACGTCAACCTTGTTGAGAAGGGGTAATATCTCGGGTAAACCATGTATAGGAGTTACGACTTATAAAGCATTAGATTTTTCTGCATTAAAACGCTTGGGTGCTTATCGCCGATTCTACACCATAAGCTTTGAAAACCCCAAAACCATAAAAATAGTGTATTAGTGGAGGTAATGCCCTCTTTTTGTTTACTATTCAAAATGCATGTTTACTCTCACTAAATGGGCTCATGTTATACCTAAGTGTGGGGTTTACTTACTAAGTCGTTAGACTTACGCGGTTATTATTCTTTAGGTAATCAGGCTTATCGCCATAGAAAGTGGTAAGAGATGCTACTACTTGTTTGATTATGCTTCGCTTATTATATAGGTTCGTTTTTACTACGTAGTTGCTCCATGTTCTTATTTGATGATTGTAGTAACTCAGATTTATTCACCTTCCTTTGCATATACTCTGACGATTTTACAAGGGCGATTACTCAGTTGGTCACAAGTTGGTTCAATTGGGTGAATTGCCAGTGACTCCACCGAGTTCGCCGAGGCTGACTTTGGGGGCGTTACAGTATGGCATCTGAGCATACGATCTTGCTGACCGTAGCTATAAATCTGAGCATAGGATGTAGCATTTAGGGTTGATCTTACTAAACTTGAGCATAGGGTAGGTTTAGTTCCTTTGTTTGTGGGTGCAGGCCACTGTAATGGCTTATTTGACTGTTTGACTTGGGATGAATGGGATCACCTGTTCTCCGTTATAGGCACTTGATCCTGCTTCATACTCAGATGCGAGATGGTTGTAGACGCCTATCGACTCTTCGCGAGTGGCCAGCTGAGTTCGGACCTTACGCACCCGGATACCAGCCTCGCTTTGGTAAGCGCAGGGTTTCCACCCAGGCAAACTAGGGGCCAAAAGTCTTCATCAGTCCTTAAGCAAAATGAAGGAAAGAAGATACGCTTTGTGACTAAGAAAAGGTCTGCCGTACCTAAGTATCACAGCATCTCGGCGATACAAGATTTCCCACCTATCCCTGGAAGGTTTAACCCCTATCTCAATGATGAGCAAAAGCGAGCCCTGCATACTAAACTAACCCAGATTTCAGACGAGTACACCCAGTTTTAACAAGAAGAAATTCGATTGCTAAAAATGGGAGCATTACCAGAAGGATCTAATCGTCAAAGGACTGCATTTTTATCCAGTATCAACAAGGACTACGAGGCACTGGTCAAGGATGAAGAAGATCTGTCTGAAGACTCATCTGAAGAGCGATAGGTCTTGGGGGTAGCAGTCTTTAGGGTGTAGATAGCTAGGATTCCCTCACCCTTAGCAGTGGTGAGTTTTTATGCTTGGACATCTGGGGTCGATTGTAGGACACAAAGGATTTTCACTGTACCCCGAATTTCAGCAATAAAATCATTTTGGCACGCCTCATTTACTTTTAATTGCCATTCTCTAAGCCTTACAAGTTTTCAAAAAAAAAAAATTTGGGTTATGCGAACGTACGCCCCCGATGCCGGACATACGCCATTAACCCAGCGTTTTATAAAACGGCCGAACGTCCTCAAAATCTATTCATTTGGTTTTTCTCCTATTTTCTCTCCACCCAAACACTCCTACAGTGATTTTCGGCCTAGCCTCTCTGATTTCCAAAGAATTTCAAGCTCACATTTCGGATTAAACCAAAATGTGATTTTCTCGGTATGTGATTTTTCAAAGATTTCCCAAATTTTTGCAACTTAGGGTTTCAAGTTTGAAATATTTATTTTTTCTTGCATTATGCATTTAGCTGGCTTGGCTGTGAACTAGGATGATGTTGTAGACTTTATGTGCATGCATTTTGTGCATTTTTCATTTTGAAATCACATCCATTTGGATTGGGGGATTTTTTTCCCCTAAATCTGAAATTCTTGAATTTGTTGATCTCTTCATGCAATTGATGCATGAAGCAAGGCCTAGGAATAAAACCCAATCACCATCTTGCCCGAAATTGACCAAAAAGTTATGGGTCAAAACCCTAGTTTTAGAAATTGGGGGTTTCGGATTTTTGTTGGTTTTGTGAATTCTTGGGGTCATTTGGACCACTTGAAGCCTAAAACTTGTGTTTTGGAACTTGATCTATGATTTGGACCGTTTGGATTTGAATTTTCATCCAAGTCCAAAAATTACCAAAATGCCCCTCATATACAAAGGATAGGGTTTTTGCCCTAAATTCAAGCAAACCTCCTACGAACCCTTGGAACCTAGCGATGATGTGTTTAATGGTTTTCCTTATCACTTTTGAGGATGAGCCAAAACCCATAGACCAATTTGACCGACCCAAAACCTTAGTCCTTGAATTTAGGGATCTTTGCCTAAATTTAGACAATTGTTAGCCTTATGACTTACCCTGGGTCCTTTGGGCCAACAGAGACTCAATAACTGTAATGGGGACTCCGACCTATGATTTTGACCCTCGAACCGAAATTTTGCCCAATTTTGTAAAATTACCAAAAATACCCTTTACCCCCCAAGAATAGGAATCTTACCCTAATTCAACCCTGTAAACCGAAAATATGAGCCTACATAATTTAGGACACGAATATTTTTCAAGGACTCGAATTGTCAGTCTGTTCCTTGAAAAAAAAAATCCCGTCCCAATCTCACAAATTTCTAAAATGCCCTTCTTCTCTTAGAAGGGGCATTCTCGTCTCTTATCACCTAACCAAATCAATTAAGCCCCAAATGATCACCATGAGATCCAATATCACCTAGTAAATCGTAACCCTTGCTATTTTCAACTTACCTCAACCTAACACGTCCTTCTTCTCCTAGAAGGAACGATATTGACCCTTTCGACTTACCCAACCCTAATCCTTGATAGATGCTTCATATCTATCTAGCTAACCAAGTCTCGGATATTTTGATAATTCCAGATTGCCTTAATTTTTTGACAACGCCATCTAAGTTGAATCCACCAATACGACTATGTTCTCCTGTACCTACATTTTAGGGCATATAGAACTAGGACTTTTGCATGGATAGGGCTTTGCATGGGAATTTTGAGAGTCATTATTAATAGGAATTTTTCTTACAGGACGATGGTACGCACACGCGCCAGCGAGGCCGCCTCTTCTTCAGCTGGACGCCAACGACCATGTCGAGCACCACTACAGGATGTTCAGGACCCTGATTCTGACCCGGAGGTCATGATGATGGATGTGGAGAGTGATGACATCACCGGAGACGGGCCAGTCCTTGGTGAGCCGATTAGAGAGGCTAGCACCGCCACGGATAAGGAGGATGCTGAGCTAGTATATGACCATACCCGATTTCGGAGGGATAAGGTCAGGTGCAGATACTTTTGCTACTATCACGGGCATAGGATTGTCATCGAGAGAGGAGCTACCATAGAGGAGTTCGATGAGCGCGCACCGAGGGTACAGGCAGTGCTGGATGCCCAGGGATGGACTGACATGGTAGAGGATCACTGCCCTGCTGTAGAGACCATTTTGTGGGAGTTCTACATGAACCTCAACCAGAGACGTAGTGACTCGTTTTGTACCTGGCTTAGAGGGAGAGCGATAGAGGTGACCCCACGCTCATCAGTACGATCACCGGAGCACTCCATGTACGTGACTTGGCATACCCATATCCGGTTGATCACCTTCCCGCTCATGCCGATATGGTGGCATGTTTCGCCAAGGGGCGCCCTCATCAGATGGAGCTAGAGGGAGAGGGTAGCTTCCAGATGAGTGACTTCAGCAACGAAGTTCGTTGCATCTATCATATCCTTTCTAGCCGAGTACTCCCGGTCCTTAGCCATACGTTGATCACGATAGGGAGGGCACGTTGCCTTTATGCCATGTTGACCGAGACTCCTATCGACTATGGTTCCGTGGTTACTTCCACCTTGATGTTTGTCTGGCTCCTGGACAAGGGCTTCACGTTGCCATACGAAGCTCTGATCACTTGGATAGTGGAGTACTTTAGAGTGGACATGACAGGGTTGAGAGAGATCCAGCTGCAGAAGGGAGCCATGGGTGTACGCTTCCTCATTGCGAGTCACGCTCACTTATGGGAGGCGGAGCCAGAACCGAGGGCGCAGAGACCGCGGAGAGCAACTTGAGTTGGCGAGGCACCTGCTAGGATGGAGGAGCACATGGACCGCTTCAAGGCGTCGCTCTGAGAGGTGCAGGACACTCTGCAGGCAATGCAGAAGGCTAGAGCTGAGGATCGTGCCGTTCTGGACTGACTGTGCTACCACCTCATGGGGCCTCTAGATGTCAGAGATTATGGCATCCCTAGCTCCAGTTTCAGCAGAGGTTGAGGGAGCCTAGGCCCTAGAGGGAGTCCTAGTGCTTGCAGGAGCCCAGGCCCGAGAGGGAGCCGAGTGCGAGAGGGAGGCCGGTACGAGCATCAACAGAGCCGACTCCAAGGAGACGACCCCGCTAGTAGTTTAGTACCGTCAGACGTTTATTTTATTTTAGGCATCTATTTATTTTTCTTCTTCGATTTAGCCCGCCGCGGTGGTGGCAATTTTGGATGTATCTTGCTACAGTTTAAGTCCACATTTTCAGGGTGGCAATTTTGTCTGTGTATATTTATTGATTGCCTGTGTTACGAGTTGATGTGATGCTTGTTGGTTTGTTCTACTCTCCTTTCAAGGGTTGCAAATGTTATCCAGTACGTTTTCTTGTTATTTTTAATTGCGAAACTCTTTTTCAAAATGGACATTTTACCTTTGATTTTGAAAGTTCTAAATTTCGAGGACAAAATTTCTATAAGGAAGGGAGAGTGTAATACCCCGATAAAAACCCACCTTTTATTAAATGGAATTTTCGCCATAGGAGCTATTAACAGAGGTTTTCAATGACAGTACTTTACGAGGCCCAAAAACCCTTACATAATCACACGTTTAACTTTTAGAAGAATAGAGGCCAAACACTGATCCTCAGGGAGCAGATGTATGCTTCTGTCTGTAGTACGGACGTACGGTGGGGGACCACCAGATGTACGCTCTGTAAATAGTACAACGGATGTATGTGGGACCACCGGACGTATGCTACTTTTTGGGATACCCTTTGGATAATACCTGGACCTACGAGACACCCTCTGGACCGATGTACAAAGACCATCGGACGTATGCTAGGGTTGTCGGACGTTCACTGCTCTGTCAGGGAGTTGGTAGCAAACTTTCCCTATAAATATCCGCCCCTCCTCCCATTCCTAATGCCTTCCACCTTCCTCTAGTGTGCCCCTAGGCTGCTAGAACCTCTTCTTAGTGTTTTAAGTGAGAAATCTGTGAGGGAGAGTTTCAACAAAGAGTTTCCAAGGAAAGGAGACCATGTCTGTGCTTAGATTTGGGGTAAGCTCTGTTCCCTTTGTAATTAATAATTATCACCTTGTTATCTCATCTTTCTGCTTTAATGAGAACTTCAAGTGTTCATTAAGTGTTCTTTTAAAGATAACGATGTTTTCAAAGAGTTTTCTCAAAAGATCATGGTTATGTGATTTCTTGCATTGCATGTCATGTTTTACTAGATTAAAAGAGGTCTAGAGGTCTGTGATTGCTATTGGAAATATGTACTGTCCGAATCTTAAAACAGTGTGCTTAACACACTGAGTGGACGTACGCCATCGAGGGTGGACGTACGGTCAGTAGGCTGAGCACCTGTTCTTAAGTTTCACATGTGTATGCTTTATCTTAGCCATAACTCTAGGTTTCATAAGGCTTAGAATAACAGTGTCCTGTATCCATTATAACAGGAAATAGCTTGGTCGGAGGATTCGCTCGAATGTGCGAGGTAAGTAAACTTACACCCTTTTTACGTAAACCGTGGGATATGTCAGTTGACTGACCACACGTATGACATGAGCATGTTTATTTTTAGTAATTACTTGGTAACTGCATTACTAAATAAGCTACTAAGATGCATCGTAAGACATGGTACACCGGTACGTGCTGTATAAATGGCCATGGGCTTACTATATAAACTGCGTACTATGGTCAAATGTGTGTATTATGTGAGGGCTGTGGATCCATTGGTTTGGTGACCTTGATGCAACCATTCCTAATGGTTCGGTCACTACAAGACGGACGTCATTAGTTGGTGTGGGCCACTCGAGGTCGGACCCGATCGTGCCACTGATGTTACGTATGGTATGTTGTACAATGGCTGGGGCACTGGCATTGTATTATAAGTCCCTCGGGACAGAATCAACCCTGTTGAGAAGGGGTTATATCTCGAGTAGACCATGTATGGGAGTTACGACTTATAAAGCATTAGCTTTTTCTGCATGAAAATGCTTAGGTGCTTATCGCCGATTCTACACCATAAGCTTTGAAAACCCCAAAACCATAAAAATGGTGTATTAGCGGAGGTAATGCCCTCTTTTTATTTACTATTCAAAATGCACGTTTACTCTCACTAAATGGGCTCATGTTATACCTAAGTATGGAGTTTACTTACTAAGTCGTTAGACTTACGTGGTTATTATTCTTTAGGTAATCAGGCTTATCGCCACAGAAAGTGGCAAGAGATGCTACTACTTGTTTGATTGTGCTTCGCTTATGATACAGGTACGTTTTTACTACGTAGTTGCTCCATGTTCTTATTTGATGATTGTAGTAACTCAGATTTATTCACCTTCCTTTGCATATGCTTTGACGATTTTACAAGGGCGATTACTCAGTTGGTCACAAGTTGGTTCAACTGGGTGAATTGCCAGTGACTCCACCGAGTTGGCCGAGGCTGATTTTGGGGGTGTTACAGTTTGTGTTTTGTGTACGAATTAATGGATGGTACTTAGTTCTACTTTTAGGATCTGAATATAGAATATATATTTTTATTTATGATTGAAAATTTTCTGAAGAATTTTCTCCATCCCCATAGTTGATAGTTGTATTGCTATCTACACATCAAAACTTGCTCCTTCCAAAACAATCACCTTTGAAATTCTGTTATGACTTACGCATACATTAAAACTTTTCTAGCTACAATCAACACTACAGTACAGTATGCTGGAAATTGGGAATTTAACTATAATATCCTGCATGCCCATAATAAATAAAAAATTCTAAATTTAATAGAAAAACATAACAATGAACGAATGTGAAAGAATATTAGGTGCTGAGATTTTGAGAGGTTAACTTGCTCAACAATTTTTTCTCTATTATATATATGTCTGATGCAAATCGGATAGCTGTTTTTCGTACTTTTATGTTTTGAGTCATGGCCGTCCGGACGCGTAGCCGTATCTGTTTTATTAAACCGACATTATTTTATATTTAAATTAGGGTTAGGGCTTTAGGAGTTTATATTTAGTGTTTTATTAGGTTTAGAGTTTATAAATACATGCTTATAGCCTTCAAGAAAGTCGAGTTGTTATTTTATGAATTAGTTTTGGTTATTGACAATAAGTTGAGTTTATTCCTCTTTTTCCATTAAACCTTAGATAGACTCTATTGTTTTTAGAAGAATTCTTAGATCTTTGATAGAATGTAGATCTAGAATTGTTTATCTGTTCTTTTATTGTTGTTCTTTGCTGCTTCCCACCAAGTCGGGCTGCATTAGTTGGTATCAGAGCTCAATTACTTTCCATGAATGGGGAGAAGTAACTGTTGTGCAGACATGAACGAGGTGTGTGTGCGCACGGAAATAACATGTATGGAGCAACTGACAATTCGTTTGTGGCACATGGGTGGTGGGCCGAATAGTTGACGTCGCCAACGAAGACCGTGATTCGCGAAGGCGGAAGGCAAATTTATCGCGGAACATTGGCAACATGTGGAGAATAAATTCAAGGCTACGAGGGATCAAATTGAAGACCTCACTACCGGAATATCCAATTTGGGTGGTCACGAAGGGAATGGATCTAGAAACCCTTTTGTAGAGCGCCGAATACACGGACTTCAGCACCTTTCACAAGCTCATGCCAATTGGCAGGTGAGTAGATTCAAACTCGATATACTGGAATTCCAAGGTCGCTTGCAACCCAAAAAGTTCACGGTGATAGAAAAAAATGGAAAATTTCCACAAGAAGAACTACCTAGAAAGATGGCGGAGGTGGTGCCTAGAGAGGCAGCGGAGATTGGGACTCAATCGGTTGTGGTGGAGGAAGATGGACTTATTGAAGAAGATTGCTCAGTAGATTGGGCCTCTCCGCCAATCTATGACACCTATCCCGACGAACAGGTGAGTTCTATACACCAAGTGTTTGATGAAAGTCCAAAAGGAGAAGTCTTTGATTTGGAAGTTGATTTCCTTGGAGTAGATGCTATCTTGTCAAAAACTTTTAACCAAAGTTGTGGTGAGATCTATGGGGTGGAGACAACTTTTCTATCAAAGAATGAAGGGGTCTTTGTGAGTTCTTTGGGAATTCTCATGGCTTGTGAGAAGGGTGAAGCACGAGAGAAGCATGACAAGTCTATATGGCAAAGTGGTGTGTGGGGCTTTCACAACAAACATCGAGGTATGTCGATGATGAAGAGAATCACGTTTGTTATGGGCTATGGCATTGTTGTGATTTTGAAAAGAGGAGAATGGAATGAGTTGACTGGACATCCGAAGGACCGTGGGAAGAATCAGCTAAATTCGAGGACGAATTCTCTCCAACCTGGGGAGGATGATGTAGATCGGATAGCTGTTCTTCGTAATTTTATGTTTTAAGTCATAGCCGTTCGAACGAGTAACCATATTTGTTTTATTAAACCAACTTTATTTCGTATTTAAATTAGGGTTAGGGTTTTAGGAGTCTATATTTTGTGTTTTATTAGGTTTAGGAGTCATGGAGCTATAAATACATGCTTATAGCCTCCAGAAAAGTAGAGTTGTTATTTTATGAATCAATTTTGATTAATGAGAATACTCAGAGTTGAGTTTATTCCTCTTTTTTCCATTAAATCTTAAATAGACTCTATTGTTTTTAGAAGAATTCTTAGGTTTTTAATAGAATCTAGATCTAGAATTGTTTATCCGTTCTTTATTGTTGTTCTTTGCTACATCCCACCAAGTTGGGCTGCATCAATATATATATTGTTACACATATATATTTGGACCCAAGACATAGGGCCCAAGCCCAATACCCGCGAACACGCGGCCCATGGCCAATGGGCTGTGTGCACATTAAAGGCCATTTTTCCCAATTTGGGCCACATTACATGGGTGCACCCAACCAGAACAGCCTCTGGGTCTCACTCACTCTATAGTAACGATTACATTATCCGCGCAATCAGATAAGATTAATGCTCTCTAGACAATTACAACTCGCACATAGATGCCATTCTGCAGTTACACTCCACACCCGAGGCACTATTAAGTGACATCGAAGGCTACACGCCAGTCGTAACCTATCATCGACAAAGATATCAATTCATCTGGACGTTACGCCCAAATGCTAGATCCTCCTCTCGGTCGTCATCAACGCCTCTGTACGAACATCTATAAAAGGCCTCGCTCACAAGAGGACAAGTATATACTACATACTCTACTAAGCTCTATACTAAGTTTATACACATACTAACTTAAGCATCAGAGGAGGAATGACCGGCCACCACCCAGCGCGTCCTCTTAACGCATGCTTTTGTTTTGTAGATCTCAGAGACAACTGTTCACACAACATTGTTTTGCCTTTTAGAGTTCATCATACCGGAAACAGTGACAACATATATGTATATATAATTAATGGTTTAACTATTGCTTCATTGCTTCCCCTATGAATTACGATGGAGTAGTGGTTGGCCCATTTAATTAGGTGTTGAATTTTGAGAGTTTCTTCTTATGGGTAAGGCCCATATATAAGCATTGTCATGAGTCATGACACTCATCTTATTGTAGGATGGTTTTAGCAAAACCTTATTAATTGTGTCATGTTTGTGCTTCAAATTTAATTTCTGTTTTGTTTGTTGGCTTAGCCCATCTTAATGTAATAAAATGGTTCTGGTAGACGATGATTGTAAACTAATAGGACAGCCACACCTTAATTCCTTTTTCTCATTTTTTTTTTTTGTTGGAAACTAATTAACTACATATAACTGATTGGAATTTGGAAGTAATAAAAAAAGTAGTGGACTGTGGATCCATTAATTGTTTCCTATCTTGCTCCTCATCCTGACTAAGTTGGCCAATGTCCCGTGAGCAGCCAAGGTGTGGGAATGGTTATGTCCGAGCATGACTATTCTGATACTAATACATGTTCTGCAGAGGTCTTCGCCAATACTGTCAAAATGCCTTTACTATGTTTTGGTCCCGGGGAGACTTTTAATAATGAAAGCAGCCTTACTGCAAAGCATATTTTGATTTGTTAAGCTACGGATCTTATAAACATCTTTTCCTTGTTATACAAAAAAGGAAAATTACAGATAAAAGAAAAACGCTCCAAAGGTGTGTTACAATGTCACTTTCCTTAAGAAAATATTTGCCCCAACCAGAATTGGTATGCAACAGGCATACGACAAATTTTTCTCTAGGATACAATGGAGCCCATAAACTTCTGTATATTAACTGTGTTCTGCACAAACGAAGTTAATACCTGAAAATACTCTCATATTCACTATTCCAAAACAATGACAAAAAGAAAAGATAAATCTTAAAAATAAAAATTCAGATAAGGGTATTAAAGAGAATTGAATTATCTGCAGGATTTCGAATTTGAAAAATCAACTGTTGTTTTAAATTTCAAAAAATAAAACTGTTGTTTTCAATTTCGAAAATAAAACTATTGTTTTGAATTTCGAAATTAAACTGCTATTAAATTGCTGTAAATCACTTGATCAAATTTGACCGTTAGATTAAATAATTATCCTAATTATTTAATCTCAATCGTTAAATCTATAGTCTAATAGATCCAACCACTAGATCTACTTAAGAAGCATCCTATGGTTTAGATTATCGAACGATCTTAACCGTCCAAAAATGAATGGTCATGATCAGATCCAAAATCTCCGCTCTTTCCAATGTGGGACAACTTTCATTCAATGCTCTTTAAAACCTTCCATTAAAATATTCCCCCAAGACACAAAATAATATTTATATGTATATATTTATTTTGAAAATATTTCAACAATCCCCCACCATTTTCAAAATCAAAACAAATCAATTAGAATAGGAGAAATCATGCATAAATGAAGGTGTCTTGAGGATTTGAACCTTCACTTAGTGATAGTATGTCGAAGCTAATCAGAATAACATGGTAGTTAAACTTTGAACTAGCTATCCTATTTGAGCAACCGGACATACCTCACACATGCTTTCTCTTCTCTTTGCTATTTTCTTTTTATGCCGACATGTGTATTGGCCTTGTGTCTATATCCCGGTTTCATGAGCGCTCTAGAGAAAAATCATAGTCTTATAGAATAGAAGAACTCGTGCATAAATGAAGGTGTCTTGGGGATTTGGACCTTCACTTAGTGATAGTATGTCAAAGCTAATTAGAATAATGTGGTAGTTAAACTTCGAACCAGCTATCCTATTTGAGTAACCGGACATACCTCATACATGCTTTCTCTTCTCTTTGGGTATTTTCTTTTTAAGCTAACACGTGGATTGGCCTTGTGTCTATATCCCAATTTTATGAGCACTCTAGAGAAAAATCCTAGTCTCATAGAAGGCGGCACCACCTTCGACTCTCATATAGGTAGACTCATCAGAAGTGTCCTGTAACAAAAACACTTCAACAAAACTATGTTATAAGTCTATTAAGTGCATAACACAACCTCTCCTATAATGTTACAGGTTCCAAGCACCCTTACCTTGGGATGTTTTATTAGTATAAAAACTAATATAAAATGTGGTGCACGTAATCACTACATATAGTGTACTTTAGCTCATTGAACTCAAGATCTTGAAATTTCAAGTGTTGAGTTGAGTTTCCACTATTGGTGATCTAATGGTTTTAATCTCATCCCCTTTGATGTTTTCCACACCAAATCTCTTGCAAGTCTTCTTGTCAATGGATCCACCAAGTTTTGAATAGATCTCACAAAATCAATGGTAATTAATCCATTAGTGAGTAACTGTCTTACATAACTGTGCCTTAAACCAATATGCCTTGATTTGCCATTATAGATATGACTATAAGCCTGTGACAAAGAAGCTTGACTATCACAATGTAGTGATATAGGAGAAATTGGTTTAGGCCATATAGGAATTTCTATTAATAAATTCCTCAACCATTTTGCTTCTTTGCTACAAGAAGCCAATGCTACAAACTCTGCCGCCATGGTAGAGTCTGTAATAAGGGTCCATTTCTTAGAACCCCAGGAGATAGCTTATCCACCAAGGGTGAAAATCCACCCACTGGTTGACTTGTGATCATCTGTATATCCTTCTAATACCATAGGATATCCACTGTACAATATACCATAATCCATGGTTGATGTAGATCAGGAGAACATCTTATCTTTTAGTATTTTATTTAAATTAGGTTTATTTGTTAGTCTTTTATTCTATCTTATCTTTAAAGTCTTTTATTTGAATTAGGCTTATTTGTTAGTCTTTTAGTTGGTTTAGTTTTCTTTCGTAGACTTCTAAACTGACTTTATGTCATTGTTATCTTAGGACTAGGAGTCTTGGGGCTATAAATAAATGCTTAGAGCCCTAAGAATGCAGTAGTTTATTATTATTATTGATTTTGTTTAATAAGAATACTCAGAGTTGAGTTTCTTGGTTATTTTCCTTCAGGCTTTAGATAGTATCTTTTGCTTAGAGAAGATTTCTTTGATTTTGTGATAGTCTCACAATCTTAGGAATATTTATCCCTTCTACTTGCTGTTTTCTTGATTATACATGATCTATCCCTGCATCAATGGTCCTTCTTAAATATCTAAGAATCCTGTGTACAACATTCCAATGAATATGACTAGGGTTTCTAGTATATCTACTCATTTTACCCACTGCATATGCAATGTCAGGTCTAGTGCATGTCATTGCATACATCAAACAACTAATAACTCTAGCATATTCCAATTGATTTACAGCTCTACCAGTATTAGGATACAATTTCATGCTAGCATCAAAAGGTGTGCACACAGGTTTGCAATCAAATTGATTAAAACTTTTAAGTACTTTTTCAATGTAATGAGTCTGATTAAGAACTAATCCATTCTCATTTCTAACAATTCTAATCCCTAGAATTACATTAGCAATACCTAAGTCTTTCATGTCACAGTTGGAAGACAATAAATTCTTAGTATTTTCAATGCATTCATAATCAGTTCCAAAAATCAACATGTCATCAACATATAAACATATAATGACTCCTTGATTTTTATGAAACTTGCTATATATGCACTTGTCAGAATTATGGATTTTAAATCCATTTGCAACCACAGCTTTATCAAATTTTTCATGCCACTATTTGGGAGCTTGTTTAAGACCATAAAGGGATTGAATTAATTTACAAACTTTCTGTTCATGATTAGGCATAACAAATCCCTCGGGTTGATGCATATAAATCTCTTATTCAAGCTCACTATTTAAAAATTCAGTTTTAACATCAATTTGATGAATTTCAAAATTATAAATGGATGCTAATGCAATCAATGTTCCAATGGTAGCAATCCTAGCAACATGAGCATAAATATCAAAATAATCCAAACCTTCTTTTTGTTTAAAACCTTTAGCTACTAACCTTGCTTTGAATTTTTCTACAATTCCATCTACCTTCAATTTTCTTTTAAAAATCCATTTACAACCAATAGGTATGGAACTAATGGGTAGATCTACTAGTATCCACGTATTATTTCCCATTATAGAATCCATCTCATCATTTATCGCTTCTTTCCAAAATGCAACATCTTGAGACTTCATAGCCTTTTCATTGTCAAAGGATCTGAATCTATATTAGGTAGAATCATCTTTTGTTTACAAGATGAATCTCTAGATCCTTCAACCAAATACAAAATGAAATCTGGTCCAAAAGATTTTTCTTTTCTCATTCTTTTACTCTTTAATTCAAAAGATTCACTTGGCTCACCAGATTCATTATTATTTCTAATAGGTTCCACCATCTTATCATTTATAGATGGAATTGATGTGAACCTATTTTCATAAAATTCTACATCTTTGAATTCTATAACAGTATTTACCTCAACAGAATTATTAGGTTCAACAACTAAGAACCTATAACCCTTGCTATGTTGAGCATAACCCAAGAAAATACATTCAATGGCTTTTTGTCCTAATTTCCTGATTTTTGGTTCAGGTAATCTAACAATAGCCTTGCACCCCGACACCTTAAAATAATTAAGATTTGGTTTTCTTTTCTTCCATAAGTCGTATGGGGTAACCTTGGATTTCTTTTGTGGTACTCTATTTAAAATATAGCATGCTGTAAATAACGCTTCACCCTAAAAACTTTTACTAAGCCCGGAATTACAAAGCAAGGCGTTTACCATTTCAACTAAAGTTCTATTTTTTCTTTCAGCAACTCCATTTTGTTGTGGAGTATAAGCAATGGATGTTTCATGAATAATACCTATAGATTCACAATAGGAAGGAAAGTGAAATTCTCCTCCTCTATCGGATCTAAGGCATTTAATTCTAAAATCACATTGATTTTCCACTTCTGTTTTGTAAATTTTAAAATTTTCCAGAACTTCAACTTTTGAAAACAAAAGGTAAACATAGCAGAATTTCAAGAAAATCATCAATAAAGGTTACAAAATATTTTTTTACCTCCTCTTGTAGGATTACTATTCATGTCATAGACATCACTGTGCACAAGTTGCAATAATGTAAAAGATCTATCAAGTTTTAGAAAAGATTTTCTAACAATTTTCGTTTTCAAACAGATTCTACATTATCAACCATATCATTCATAGAATGAGGAATCAAATTTAAAACAAACACATCATGCAATTTTCTAGTATTAACATGTCCTAATATATTATGCCACAAAGAAACTGAGTCAATTATATAAGCAGAAGCATTCACTTTATTAACCAAATTAAGTTTGAAAACACCCTCAAACAGATAACCCTTCCCAACAAATGTACTACCTTTGGTCAGTACAAACTGATCTGACTCAAAGACACACTTAAAACCAAATTTATTAAGAAGACCTCTAGACACGAGGTTCTTCCTAATTTTAGGAATATAATAAACATCAGTAAGAGTAAGAACATTTCCAGAAGTGAATTCCAGATTCATTGTTCCTTTGCCTTTTACAACAGCAGTGGTGGAATTTCCCATGAATAAAACACAACCATCCTCCACTGTTTCAAAGGTCTTGAATAGGCTGCTCTCCTTGCAGACATGCCTTGAAGCGCACAAATCAATCCACCATGAACCATCTTCTTTGAGCATAAAATCTCGGATATCATAGCCACAAATTCTTTCGAGTCAGAAGCTTGTTGTTTCTTTTTAAGAAAACGGCAATCTTTCTTAAAGTGGCATGGCTTATTGCAATGATAACAAGCGAATTTCGCTTTCTTATCACGATTCTGGTTCTTGTTCTGGAAATTCATTCTTTTCTTCTGAAAGGGCTTCTTTGAAGAAGAACCTTCCTCCACCATATGCACTTTCGAGGACAGAGACACTTGTTCTTCATTCTCTTTTATCTTCAATTCCTTCTCAATTTGAAAGTGCTGGCCTAACTGATCCACAGTTATCTCTTTGTGTTTAACAATTTTCTTCTGATCTTTCCAGGAGGGAGGAAGTTTGTCAATGATGGATGAGACAACAATTTCTTCATCCATCTTCATGTTATGCTGACTAAATTGACTCAAAATATGCAGAATTTCGTTAAATTGTTCAACAATTGGCCTATTATCAACCATTCTATAATTCATGAATTTAGAGGCTAAACCTTTCTTACTTGTAGTATCTTCTAAAAGATACTTAGCCTTGAGTGCATCCCAGACATCTTTGGCAGTCGATTTACTTTGGTAGATGTCAAACAGAGAATCCACCATAGCATTGCAGATATGACCCTTGCAGATGTAGTAATCTTGCTCCCACTTCATCCTTGCCCAAGTCTCAGCAATTGTGTTCTCACGTGCTACAGGCTTCGGAGTTGTTAGCACATAAGCCACCCTAATTCCGGCAAGGAGGAAATGCATCTTCTTCTACCACCTTTTGAAGGAAGTTCCATCAAATCGGTTGAGTTTGGTGAAATCAGCAGCAAGTTCTTTCAGGGATTGTGGTGCCATTGAAGCAGAAATATTTTCTTAAGATTGTTATACAAAAAATGAAAATTACAGATAAAGAAAAACGCTCCTAAGGTGTGTTACAATGTCACTTTCCTTAAGAATATATTTGCCCCCAGAATTGGCATGCAACAAGGATACAACAAATTTTTCTCCAGGAAACAATGGAGCCCATAAACTTCTGTATATTAATTGCGTTCTGCACAAACGAAGTTAATACCCGAAAATACTCTCATATTCACTATTTCGAACAACAACAAAAAGCAAAGATAAATCTTAAAAATAAAAATTCAGATAAGGGTATTAAAGAGAATTGAATTATTTGTAGGATTTCGAATTTCAAAAATCAACTGCTGTTTTATATTTCAAAAAATAAAACTGTTGTTTTAAATTTTGAAAATAAAACTGCTGTTGTTAATTTCAAAATGAAACTGCTGTAAACCGCTAGATTAAATTTGACCTCTTAACCGTCCAAAAATGAATGGTCATGATCAGATCCAAAATCTCCACTCTCTCCAATGTGGGACAACTTTTATTCAATGGTCTTTAAAACCTTCCATTTAAAATATTCCCCAAGACACAAAATAATATATATATATTTATTTTGAAAATATTTCAACATTCTTGAATTACTTTGGAAAATATATTGGACTATTGTTGTTACTCAGGAGCTCTGGAATTGACAAACTTGAGTTCATATTGTGGCAATGTTTCTATTTAAATTCTGTGTTGAAAAAATTCAAAGTTCCAAGGAGTACAAATTTTTTGAATTGTCATAAATAACAATGAGTGTCTAATGGAGCGATTATGTTGAGTTGCTTCTACTGATCCTATGATTTGATTGTGAGCTGGACTGTTCACTAGCTTCTTGTGCTGTTTTTGAATTCTTAGGAACTCATAATTGGAATCATAGTTCTTGCTAAAGAATTTTAACCAAAGCAACCTCACATCTTGGACATAGGCCTTTACTCTAGTTCTGTTCTTAAGCTGACTATGCAAACTTTTCTCCAAACATGGAAATTTGAAATCAGAGGTAGAGGATGATATAATAAAGCATATCAATTGATTCTAGTTTTGATAAGATGATTCACACTTTTATTTTATGTTTTTTTCTTTTTCTTTTTCTTTTGTAAATAATTTCAGGAGTTTAAGAAGTAGATTTGAATCTCAATGGTCTTTCCAATTTCAAAATGTTGATTGACCTATTTGTCTTGAAAGCTTGGGGTAGTAGATTGGCTGTTGTAGAGTTGGGGTACTGAGACTATCGAATATTACAACTTGACTTTCTTTGGAGATCAACTAAAAGAGAAACTATGCAACCTATCAGGCTGAATATATAGAAGTAGTTAGTAGTGACTTGTATAGTAAATTTGCTTTACTCTATTTCATATACGCATTGACTTAGATTCTCCTTCTCTTCCTCTTATTAAAAAAATCGGCATCATTCTTCTTGTGGATTATTCTATGCATGGGAATAGATGCGGCAGGATTGAGTGTAATTAAAAATGATAATGATTCATGGATAGTATTCAAACTTAGTTTCTGTTTTAGCTCATGTTACCATGTTTTTAATCAAGTAATTCCAGGATCAATTTTTGTTATGAGCTCCCTATGGGGGAGGTGGAGTCATCTGCTTAGGCATATAGATGGTGGAGTCCACACAGGAAATATTTAATGTTGAAATATCCAACCTCTGTACTATGAACAATACAAAATACGTTTCCCTTACTATTTCTCTCTCTCAACCTAATCATTTGATTTTTTTTTTAATTTTTAATGGTGAATCTAAACATAGTAGTATACGTTCTGTCCATAAATATTGAACCCAGATTCAGCAACAAATGAGTTTAATTTTTAATGGTGAATCTAAACTCGTATTGGAAACAATGACTTTATTTTCTGTTATTGTTATTGGAGGTGGAAACAACCTTGCTTCAAGTACTTATTGTGCATTACGGGCTCTCTTACTAATCAATGTCTATTATCAAGTGAACATGCACTTTGGATGGTTGCCATTTTCCTGACATGATCTAGTTTAGAGGGACATTTTATCATATTCTAATGTTGCATCTTGGGATTTATGAAAAGCGTGGGACATATTTCGAGCATGGACATAGAAATAAAATGAAAAGTACAATTACTTGGAAGATAAGAAACAAAATTATATGGAAGGTACAATTACTTCGAAGATAAGAAACAAAATTATTTGAGTAATATGATAGCGTTAGTAGACGTCATTGTGTTAACTTACATTCGTGTTTATAATGTAGTCACACTATGGACAAGAGTTGAATGACAAAATCTAGATATTTAAGGGAGTATATGGAATGAGTGAAGTCGTTTGTGAGTTTTTCAGTTCGCAACATTGGAGAATATAAGACAATTGTGTGCCCTTGTAAGCAATATTGATTAAGGAAGAGACTATGCCCACAACAAGTGTATGACCATTTGATTGGTGGAACATGAATTTTGCCTAGTTACACCGAATGGGTGTTGCATGGTAAAAATGTTGATGTTCCTGCTGTTCAATGATCCAGTTTGACTCAACTAAACGTAGATACAACCCCCATTCAAGACAAGTCTAGAACTATGCATGCCATGTTGGTAGATGTTTTTGGCATGCATGAAGTTAAAGGAAACGACTATGTCTCTCAAATGGAACTGCAATTGGATGCAATAGATGCAGTTCATGAATTAGTTGATGAGGTAAATGCGAGCAAATTCTATAGCTTGCTTAAAGAAACCAAAAAGCCCCTTCATGAAAAGACTAAACATAGTGAGCTAGGTGCAATTGTACATCTCAACCAATTGAAGTTTATTGTTGGAATCAATAACAAGATTTTCATATCGCAGTTTGAGCTCATGAACTAGTTGCTACTGACAGATGGTGAAGCTTTTCAAAAAAATGCATACGAGGCGAAAAGGTTTTTGAAGGACTTGGGCCTTGGATATGAGAAGATTTTGGCGTGTATAGATAACTGTATGTTATTTTGGAAGGATGATGCAACATTAGATTTGTAATGCCCCGAGAATTAATTAACTGGTAATTAATTCCACGGTTCATCTCCTAGCCTTGTTCAACTCCGAACAAGACTTCTGGGAGCTCTACTCCTAAAAAATAAAGGATACTAAGCAGCAGAAGTAATAAAGTTCTATAAACATTAATCATTATAACCAGAGCGTCTAACCAAAGATCATCAAAGCAGTGAAAATCATACTATATACATAACATCAATACAAGGGATCTATGCTAATCCTTAATATGCAAGCAAGCATCAAACCCTAAGTCTATAGCATAACTCAAAAGTACTAGTTACCATGAGTACCCGCTTAAGCTTGCAATAAGTCCTCAAGCACCTTCCGGAAGGAATCCTCCAACATAATCGGATGCTTCGCGATATCCACTATCTATAACAGCATAATCGTACATATGGAGAAAAAAAGAAAATAATACAAGGGTAACTCTGACGACTTAGCGAGTAGAAATCCACATGACGTACCCGTCATTACTTTGTGGATTCTTTTATTTATAAAACATATATATCATGCAGGTGATATATATATTATAATATATGCTTATAATCATGAATAACAGTAATAGTTCAACAATATGGTCTACTCGAGATATTACCCCTTCCCAGTAGGGTTGACGGTGTCCCGAGGGACCTGTAGTACAATGCCGGTGCCCTAGCCATTGTACATCGTACCATACGTAACACTAGCGGCACAACCGAGTCTGACCTTGAGTGGCCCACACCGCTAATAACGTCCATCCTATAGTGACCATTCATTGATCTGAAGCCCACACACACACCCACATTGACCATAAAGCTAACTCGTATAGTAAGCCCATGGCCATTATACCGCACATACCAGTGTACCATGTCATACGATGCAATTAGTCTTACCAGTCTTTTACATGCATAGTTTTACAAGTCTCATTATTATCTTATATCGACACACGTTTTCTCAAAAGTGAGTTCCCAGTAGTTCCAAAATGTATTTCATGAGAGTTGCAAAATATGCATGTTTAATATATATAAAATAGATATGCAATGCAGGAAATGTAACAACAAAGCATCGATGTGAGTTTGTACTCACCCAGGTCGTAAAGCTTCTCCATGTAATTCCCTTGAGGTTCCATGACTCAGAATACTGAGAAAAGACCTATCATTAGTTCTATTTCTACTAAAGCACAACTTTAGAATAAGGAAATAGGAGCTATAGGACGGTTGGTGAAAATAAAGTTCCCTGTCACACACTAGCCGTAAGTCCGGGCTCGGGGCCGTACGTCCACCGTGTCACAATGGGCCATATGTCCAGCCACAAAATCGTACGTCCACTATGACGTCTTTCAGGGAGAACCTCATTTTCTCTCCACTGTCTGCCTATTCTCTGACTCCTAAGGCCAACAAAGGCTTCCTAGAACCTCCTAACACAGACTGAAACCTCCATGTAAAGCAACAACGCTAAGCTAACGTAACGCTAACCTAAGAAAGATTAAATAATAACTAAGATAACAACTACAACTAGCTACAAAACAATAATCAAGCAGCATAACGACATAACTAAAGAGATAGGCAACTGAGCATTACCTCCTTGAAGCGAAACTATAAGAACCTCCACTCCACTAGCTTTGAACTCACAAAACCTCACAAAACACTCACAGATTAAGGATTTCATAGCCTGGGGGCGAAGAGAGGGGTTAAGGGGCGAAATAGGTGTGAAGTGGGCGAAGGGATGAGGAGGTATTTATAGGGCCAAAAAGCAGCGGACGTCTAGTCCTAAGGGTCGTATGTTCGGTACTTTTACACGACAGTCCAAAGGCTATTTCGTACTACCAGGTATTAACCGGCGGTCAATCCAAAAAGTAGCGTACATCTGATACTTTTGAGCGTATGTCCATGTACTATTTGTCAGCGTATGTCAGGTGGTCCCCCTGTGTACGTCTGCACTAAAAGACAAGAGCGTACGTCTGCTAAAAAGTGGCGTACGTCCGGTCCAGAAGTCTAATTCCCCAAAATTCCCTTATGGCAGATCCTAGTGACCCAAAGTCCAAATTAACCTTCTAACTATGCTACTTAAGCCTAGTTAATTATTTGGGTCACTACATTCTCCCCTCCTTATAAATTTTTTTTCCTCGACATTTCGTAGCCCAAAACACAAGAAGAAATAGTAACATCACTTTAACGTCCATAGTTTTACAAGGTCTGTGCTCAGCCATGTCCTTGGAAAAATCTTATCTCGTTCGTTCTTATAGCACTTACCTTCTTCGTCCAATATAAAGAGATCCACGCGCGGCACCCTCACAAGTTATAGCAAATCTGTTTGCAAGTGACCAAGGGTGTCATAGTCGATATTACCCACACTATATCAATCATCGCTAGAACTACGACTCCTAAATACACCAAAACAAGTCAATCCTGTGGGTATCTTTGACATGATTCCATACTTCCTAGCCGGAAGCAACTTTACCATAATTGACTACTCTTAGAGAATCCAAATGTAATGGTTACCCAAAACCGTAACAGATAGGCACACAACCTAAAAGAAATTAACCATACGAATAAAATCCTTGAACCTCGATGTACCAACATCATACTCAGTGTTTCCTACATTGTACCAATCCTCAACAATCTCAACACCCAAGTCGAGTAATTCCGCATACAGTCCGGGTTGATGAGTATCCAAGCCATAACCCTATGGAGGAAAACAAACTCTTTTATATACAACTATCCCTTCAACCAAAGCAGGAATAGGTATACTATTCAAGTATAATCTTGAGAAAAGAGTTATCAAGTCTAGGGGTAAGGCAACCTTGTATGCCAACCTCCTCTTCCTCCTCAAGTCGCATCACTTCCATTATCAATGAAATCTTAAGGAACACATGATCTCCTACTTCGTGTTCCGAAGGTCATCCCTAGTTATCGGCATAACTCTTCCGCCGACCCTACGATGCACTCATCTTTTATCCAACGATAAGCACTTTAATCATTTTAGGCCCCAACGTTGTTTCCTTCCAACACTATCCCAATACAAGGGCGACTAACACTTAACTCCATAAATTGCTTTGTAAGGCGGCATTCCAAAAGTCGCCTGTAACAAACTCAATGAAAGGTAGGTACTAAACTCCAGTTCTGACCTCTCCTTGTACTTGTACATCTTGGTACTTCCATAATGTACAATATACGGAGAATGATGAGTCTTGCTCAAGATCTCCTTTCTTAGCCCTTCATTCTCTGACACACACTCATCTGAAATGGGTGAGCAACCCATCATCCTTTAGGCAAAAGCTCTTATGCCTTAACAACTGCTTGATTTTGGTGCACTCAGGGTCCTCCAACCGAGTGACCTTAGTTCAAGCAAACAATCCTGATCCAACCACCAAGTTAGACAAGCGTGCAGACGCACCCTCATCTATCACTTCTACTCCCATCCTAGCAAATTCCATAACAAACTAGGGTTGGGAAATTCCAAGAGTGATAAGCTATTGGATTAAGGCTGTCACATTTCTACTCAAGGCCTCAGCTACTACACTGTCCTGATCATAACCCTTAGATCAGCTCTAGCCACCTTCTTTGTCTCCACAAACAACTGTACCCGGGAACTCCTTAGTCCATTTAGGTACATAAAGATTCTCTAGAACCTCTTAGCTCTTAAGTAACCCAAAATCATGTAGTCCAATACAAGATCCATGGGTATAAGATTCAATAATTGCCCTTAACCAGAATCCAAGTCCAAGAATATAATGTCTTAACATACTTCTAATGGGCAATTAACAAAATTAGGAATCTTATCATCAACACATCAACAATGCGTAACAAACATCATGCATTAACAAAACTCTTAGTTAATGTTACACTTTGGGTCCAAAACCCAAAATCAAGTGTAGGTACAAAACAAAAGACAATTGGCTGATGTATGAACAAACATCCAGTAACCCAACCCTTAACTACAAAATAAGGTGAACCCACATGCCCTAACGACTCTAGTAGTTATGCTTAACCCATGTCCTGCCCTCATTTCCTTCCAGGTGGACTAGTACAATTCCTTTTAGCCTGGTTGCAGTTCTGAATGAAGTGTCCCACCTTACCACATTCGTAGCACAAATTCTTCCTCGATCTGCAATTCCCAAAATGCAGCCTGCCACACCTATGGCACCGACTCTGTTTCTTGCTGGAACGCAACTCTCAGGGTGTACTTCTCCTTAAGTTCCATAAGTATTCCTGATAGAACTCTTCATTGAATCGGGTCCATGTAATGGCCTCCTCGCTTCCTAATTCCATCACCAGCGAGTTCCTCTTAGCATACCACCATTGCCTTGCTTCTCCAGAGAACTTGTAGGTTGCGTACTTGACTCTTTGCTCCTCAGTACAATCCATAACTCGTAGCAGCTCCTCCAAGTTTGTAAGTCAATCCCTCGCTTCTCCAAAGCCCAAGTTCCCCTTAAACATATGGAAAGGATGCTCATAGAACTCCTAGAAAGAGCAACCCTTTCCTCCACTTGGAGTCCCTTCTCCCCGTAGGTTGACCAATGCCTCTACAAGATGACTTGCCACAGTTTCCAATGCTTGGGTAGCGTCCAGAATGTTCCTCATCTTTTCATAGGATTGGGATGGTCCCCTGCCATCATTGCTCCCAATGATGTCATGTCGTGGTGACATCTTTGCAGTCACAACGATCATTAGCCCTTACTTCCAAGCACTACGTCAAGCCTCACTCAAAACATCAAACCTAATCGCAAAGCTATACGTACTAAGCACCTATACTGCTACTACCTTATCCAAAGACCTAATGCAGATCTAAGCTTAAGACCTTATCCAACTATCTTAGTGCAAATCAAACCTAATCTCCAAGGTTGCATCATCAAAGCAGTCCTAGTCCTGACTTTAACACCATATCAAATCCCTAAAATCCTCAAGTCCAACATCCTCAAGATCATAGGTATCGAAATCCTATAGCCCTTGTATACATATAATCCATCCTATGCTTTGGTAGATCATCTCCTAGTACCTAATAGATCATGTCCTATATTTCGCTAAGCAAAAAGCTCTAATGAATCAAGACCTAACTCCCAATAGATCCATTCTTATGGTCCGAAGAGCAACAGTTCTGATACCAACTGTAATGCCCCAAGAATTAATTAATTGGTAATTAATTCCACGGTTTGTCTCCCAGCCTTGTTCCCCTCTGAACAAGACTTCCGAGACCTCTACTCCTAAAAAATAGAGGATACTAAGCATTGAAAATAATAAAGTTCTATAAACATTAATCATTATAACCAAAGCATTTAACCAAAGATCATCAAAGTAGCAGAAATCGTACTATATACATAACACCAATACAAGGGATCTATGCTAATCCTTAATAAGCAAGCAAGCATCAAACCCTAAGTTTACAGCATAACTCAAAAGTACTAGTTACCATGAGTACCCGCTTAAGCTTGCAATAAGTCCTCAAGTGCCTTCCAAATCAAATCCTCCAACTTAATCGGATGCTTCGCGATATCCACTATCTATGACAGCATAATCATACATATGGAGAAAAAAGGGAAACAATACAAGAGTAGGTCGGACGACTTAGTGAGTAGAGATCCACATGACGTACCCGTCATTAATTTGTGGATTCTTTTATTTATAAAATACATGCAACATTATGAGATGACAATTATCATGTAGGTGATATATATATAATATAATATATGCTTATAATCATGAGTAACAGTAATACTTCAACAATATGGTCTACCCGAGATACTGCCCCTTCTCAGTAGGGTTGATGCTATCTTGAGAGACCTGTGGTATAATGCCGGTGCCCCAGCCATTGCACATTGTACCGTACATAATACTAGCGGCACGACTAAGTCTGACCTCGGGTGGTCCACACCTCTAATGACGTCCATCCTATAGTGACCATCCATTGGGAATGGCTGCATCATTGGTCACAAAACCATTGGACCCAAAGCCCCCCCCCCCCCCCCACACACACACACACATTGACCATAAAGCTAACCCGTAGAGTAAGCCCATGGCCATTATACTGCACATACCGGTGTACCATGTCATACAATGCAATTAGTCTTATCAGTCTTTTACATACACAGTTTTACAAGTCTCATTATTATCTTATCATCGACACACGTTTTCACAAAAGTGAGTTCCAGTAGTTCCAAAATGTATTTTATGAGAGTTGCAAAATATATATGTTTAATATATATAAAATAGATATGCAATACAGGAAATGTAACAACAAAGCATCCATGTGAGTTTGTACTCACCCGAGTCATAAAGCTTCTCCATGTAATTCCCTTGAGGCTCCATAACCCTGAATATTGAGAAAAGACCTATCATTAGTTCTATTTCTACTAAAGCACAACTCTAGAATAAGAAAATAGGAGCTATAGGATGGCTAGTGAAAATAAAGTTCCTTGTCACACACTGGCAGTACGTGTGGGCATGAGGCCGTACATCCACCGTGTCAAGATGGGCCATATGTCCGGTCATGAGACCGTACGTCTGCTTTGAGGTCTTTTAGGGAGACCTCATTTTCTCCCCACTGTCTGCCTACTCTCTGACTCCTAAGGCCAACAAAGGCTTCCTAGAACCTCCTAACACAGATCTAAACCTCCATGCAAAGCAACAACGCTAAGCTAAAGTAACGCTAACCTAAGCAAGATTAATGCATAACTAAGATAACAACTACAACTAGCTACAAAACAATAATTGAGCAGCATAACGATGTAACTAAAGAGATAGGCAACCGAGCATTACCTCCTTGAAGTGAAACAACAAGAACCTCCACTCCACTAGCTCCAGACTCACAAAACCTCGCAAAGGATGGATTTCATAGCTTGAGGGTGAAGAGAGGGGTTAAGGGGCAAAGTAGGTGTGAAGTGGGTGAGGGGGTGAGGGGTTATTTATAGGGCCAGAAAGCAGCGGTCGTCTGGTACTTTTACACAGCGGTCCAAAGACTGTTTCGTACGTCGAGGAATTAACCAGTTGTCAATCTAAAATGTAGCATACGTCTGTGTACTATTCACATAGTACAACGTACTATCTGTCAGCGTATGTTAGGTGGTCCCCCTGCGTACGTCTGCACTAAAAGAAAAGAGCGTTCGTCCACCAAAATGTTGCGTATGTCCGGTCCAGAAGTCTAATTTCCTAAAATGCCCTTCTGGCAGATCCTAGTGACCCAATGTCCAAATTAACCTTCTAACTAAGCTACTTAAGCCTAGTTAATTATTTGGGTCACTACAAGATTATTGTAAATTTTGTTGTAAATCGAAGTGGAAAGATGAAATTATGGACAAAGGTGAGCAATACTGTAATCCTAGAAAAAGGGCCCGTGAAGGTGTTGCCGTGGTTTTCACTGATACCACGATTGTAATGGTTTTTTATGTCATAGCAGATCGCTTCTCATATGAGGTGGCACGCTAATGGTTGCACAAAAGACGTGTCTTGAGGCATTCGGCAGACGGTGAAGCATGAAAGTCCTTTGATGAGAGACATCTAGAATTTGCATCGAACCCACGGAATGTAAGGCTTGGGTTAGTTGTAGATGGTTTTAATCCTTTTAGGAACATGAGCTCATCCCATAGCACTTGGCCGGTCATCTTGGTTCTGTAAAATATGCCTCCTTGGTTGTGCATGAAACAACAATCTCTCATCTTATCATTGATTATCCCAGGGACGTCTTCACCTGGAATGGATATAAGTGTTTACCTACAACCTCTAATATCAGTTACAAGAATTATGGAATGTAGGGGTAAAAACATTTGATATCTCAATGAGAAAGTCATTTGTGTTGTGGTCAGCACATATGTGGACAATAAATGACTTCCTGGCATACACTAATTTGTTTGGATGTAGTACCAAGGGCAAACATATGTGTTATTATTGTATGCAAGATAGAAGGTCAATGTGGTTAATACACAACGGGAAATATAGTTATATGGGGCATAGGCAATGGTTACTACCTGATCATCTATGGAGAATGAACAAGTCTACATTCAACGGTACGTGTGAACTAGATGGTCTGCCTGTTGTGCCAGATGGCGATGACATACTGAGGCAATTAGGGTGTCAAAATCCAACTGATACTAGTTCTTTGCATAAGAAAAGTTCGTTGTTCGATTTGCTATATTGGAAGGATAATTTGATACGACACGACCTTGATGTTATTCACATAGAGAAAAATGTGATGGACAACATAATTGGCATAATTCTTGACATGAAAGGTAAAACAAAATAATACCTCAAAGCTCGTACTGACCTCCGTAAAATGGATTTGAGACTGAAACTCTATCCTATTACCAAGAACAATGGCAAAACATGTATGCCCGCGATTTGCCATAGAATGTCCAATATAGATAAATCAAACTTCTTGAATGTGCTTAAAAATGTAAGAGTGTCTGACGGATATGCTTTGAATGTCTCCCGACATGTCAAACTTATGGAACGTACTATTGTTGGTTTGAAGAGTCATGACAACCATATACTAATGCAACAACTACTGTCAGTTGCACTGCGTGGATCCTTGCCAAACAAGGTAGTTAGGCTGCTGATAGAGTTATCAACATTTTTTAGAGGCATATGCTCGAAGACATTGACAGTAGAAGATTTAAATCGACTTGGAAATGACATTCCTATAATTTGGTTCAAGCTAGAACAAATATTTCCACCCGGTTTTTTTACAAGCATGGTGCATATTGTCATACATCTAGTTCGTGAATGCCAACTTGGTGGTCCGGTTCAATTTCAGTATATTAATATGTTGTTAAACAATTCATTCTTTTTTAAATAATATTTAAGGACATACATGATCGATTGTGTTAAATGTAGGACACTTAAACATTTCAAATTTATGATTTGCAATAAGGCAGCATTTGAAGGGTCTATTACGAAAGGTTACATAGTGAAAGAATTGGTCACATTCTATTCGATGTATTTAGAAAATACATCAACAGTCCACAATAGGCCTCAACGAAACCCCGATGAGGCTAAAGGGTTGGTAACACAAGTAAACCTTACGAGATGATATTGTTGCAAGTTCACCAATATATTTTGTTTAACTTAGATGATTTCTTTCCATTGCAAGAGTGCATTCTAATCTATTTTCAATCTTTTGCCTTTATGTGAACTGAACAAATTAAATTATTTTATATAGGATGCACTTGCATATGCTTAAGTAAGCAAGCAATAGGGGCCGCCTTACGGATGATGAATTAGATAGACTACATAAGGAGCAATTTTCTGTTTGGTATCGTGACTATGTAAAAATCATGTCATTTTGGTTCCAATTTAATTGAACCTTAAACTGTCATACCTATTAATTATGCCATTCTAACAAATCTCAGATTGACTGAATGGACGAGACAAGGAGAAATGAACTTGGTGAAAAGCTAGTATGACATTCCAAAGGGCCCGTCCAAACCGTCCTTGAATATAATCGCTATGTAGTTAACAGCAATTTGTTTCAAATTTTGTCACACGATGAAGGATAAACAACTCAAAATAGTGGTGTGTGTGTGCTGAATGCAGATGGCGAAACTTATTACGGGAAACTAACTCGAGTATTCGAGGTAGAGCACTACGACATGACTAGGTATGTGCTCTTTAAGTGCGATTGGGTGGACATCATAAGGGATAAAGGGGTATAAGGTGGATGAATATGGAATAACTCTAATGAATTTCACAAATCTGGTACATACTAGAGAGCGGATTACTAATCAGCCTTACGTGTTATCTTCACAAGTATCGTAATGCTTTTATGTTGAAGATGAAAGGCATCCAAGTTAGTCTTGCATGGTAAGGACTAAACCAAAAAATGTGTACGATGTAGGTGAGGGCGAAGGGCAGGATGATGCATGTGTCAACAACCATGAGAGTGAGCCTCTCAACTTGAACAAAAATGTGGATGTAGATGATGTTATTGAAATTACCTGAAACGACATACCTACAATTGAAGCGGAGGTTTCCCTATAAAAGTATTATGTATGACTATTTATTTTTTTATTTAATGTATGTTAAATATTAATAAATTATTTAAAAATTGTTTGATATTTATGATTTGAATGTGATCTAATACTTTGACTTTGAAATTCGCAAGTCAATATTATGGCTCCAAAAAGAAGATCATCCACGCAGCTTCCCACTCGTGAGGTTCTGGATAGAACACAACCTGCACAACCATCCAGATCTTCTGTTGATGATGAACCACAAGAGCGGCAATCCTATCTGATAAGCACCGAATGTTGCATATTCAATCCCCTTAACTTGTATATGTTAATTCCTTAGCATTGTTATTTGCTTGATTTTGTTTTGTTTTTGTGTTTCAGATCAAATGCAAGAGTTCCATTGAAAATTGGACTAAAAGGGACAAGTTGGAGCTATTCTGTGCCTGGGATTGATCGCCACTATACCTGGGATCCAGTGCCGTGCGATCAAGCATACAACCCTGGGATTGAGCGCAGTGCGATCGAGCGCAAACCCTTGCGATCGAGCGCACTCGGGGGTCCATTAGATGACAGGCGCCTTTTGACAGCTTAAACGCGATTTTTAGTCTCCTACTTGAACTGGGAGACTGACTTTCGGGTTTCCTAGGGTTTCTAGGGTTTTCTTAGTCCCTATAAATAGGCTTTTATAGATTGTAAAAAGGGTCGGTTTTTCCTAGAGCAAAAATTGCAGCAAATTATCTTTGGAGCTTAAACATCATGAGCGGCTAAACCCCTTTGTAGGGTATCAATGTAACCCTCTCCAAGCACAATGGTGATTGTATTTGATTCTTAGTTAATTCAATTTATGTATGCTGATTGCATAACTGTGAGGATTGCAACCCTTGATTTCTGTTCTTAATACTAATTGCAATTGTTCTTCATTTACAAAATCAATATTTGCGAAATTCTATTCTTGTCTTAGAAATTATTTTGCTTGTATTGAACTCAAATCAACCTTATTTTCTGTGACTATAAGATTGATGGTTATGCAATGGGTTTTAATAGACATATGATTGATAGGATTAGGTAGACCATGCTTAGGAAAGACAGATCGTACTACACCCTAGTTTAGAGTAATTTAAGTAGACGATCCATGCCAACCGAAGATGGGTTATGCTATTCCATTAATTATGTGAAACTTATCATAGGATTTTATAGTTTATACCTAGGGAAGACGGGTCGTGCCGTATCTTAGTGGTTAGGTGGACAATCAGTGCCAACCGAAGATAGATTGTCCTTATCCTTTAATATTGTATTTTCTTGTTCTTTTATAGCATACATATCACGAGTTTCTAGAATTAAATATAGCTACCATTGTTGTGCAGAGTGTGGTGAAATTGGTACCTTACTCTCTCTCTCTCTTATATATTCACTTTTAATTTTGTGTTTAATTTCATGCACTTTAAGTTTACACAACAAATCAATCTCTTTTGTTAATTAGGTTAAAGTTCGTCTTTCAAATTTAATAACGAAACCCCTACAGTCCTTGAGGTTCGACACCTTCAATATAGCCCTATCCTACGGGATTTGTTCTATTGCGAGTGGTAATTTTATCATTGATATTTTTGGTAACAAAAATACCACATCACTATCGTTCGACATTTGTCTTCAACAATGAACCACAATTTTAGTATGTAAAAAATGATGTGGCTAATGGGAGCGGTGGTAAAATTTACAAGCAGAGGTACAAGCAATGCTAGAAATCCCAAGATTCGTCTTTGATCACAATGTTCCACAAGACATACCCATGCATTGTAGTGATGAGGAGCACGATCAGGATGGTGACGATGATGACTCGGAGACACAACCACCGGATGTGCCTATTGATACATAGGAGTTCATTTGACGGGTAGTAGACAGTAGTAAGGTCCAAATGATTGGTACATATGTTGATTAATTAGTTCACATATAGAATTTGTTTGCATTGATCAAAACCACTTGCATCTATTCATTTTATGTGTAAACAATAATACAGATTGAAAATGTGGATTTCATGAGAGGGATGCAAGGGTGTTCGTGATATATGGGGAATCCCTCCTAGAGAAAAGGTTGTTTTTGAGTTGAATTCAACTGGGATGCCCTTAGGCACAAGTGGTAAAAACTTCCGAAGACTTGGTGGGATGTATGTGCAGTCTGAAAAATTGTTGGTTTATCTGCTCTGCATTGGAGGAGGATAGAGAAGGATAAAAAAGGAACAACTTTGGAAGTCCTTGATGGTATGAATCTGGTGCAATTTGTTACATTGTTAGTTTTAATCATCTATAAATATATATATATCTTACTTCATTGTGTGTAGATGAAATTTCATATATTGCCTAATCACTCGACCAATCATGTCCGACATTGGGTGTGTACAAGGCGTACCTGGGGAACTACCACATCAGTCATTTGACTAGGCCATCATTGCAAGACTTACAAGCTCCTGCTCTACTAGGTGAGATTGGTACGATTAAGGGATTACTGATGGCACATCAGGAACGGTTCCAGGCACATGCAGCAACTCATTAAGACACATACAGAACAGTACGAGTCATAGCAGCAACTCATCAAGACACATGCAAAATAGTACATGTCATAGCAGCAACTCATCCACAAACAATAGAAGGACATGTTGCAAATGCAGAAAATGCTTGAAGTTGTTATGGCTAATACAAGAAATAGCAACCAGTTTTCAGGCCATGTGAGAGCGAGATTATTAGTGGCCAATCATCCAGGAAACAGTCTTACTTTCACCCTTATGAGATAGATGAATAGTAGTGCAAGGTAACATATATACTATTTAATTAATGGTGCAAATAATGCAAGGTATTATTTAGCCAAGTATATGGTTTGGTTTTGTCTATGATGCAAATAATACAATGACTTATTTATTATGCATGTGCTTGAACTTCATAGGCAGAAGATGAAGCCTCTTATCTTCCTAAAAAATAGGTTGCATTTGTTTAATAGTTATTACTTAAGGGATCAAGTAAGAGACGCAGGTGGTAAAGCAGCAACTACAGAGGATGGAGTAGTAGGCCTTACGATGAATGAAGCTATGCACATTTCTTGTGGTTCATCATAAAGTACGTATATATCCCCATCTTGATGCATTTTCCATAATTCATTAGCTAAACTATTATGAAGTTTAAGATTTTTTTTTTTTTTTCAATGTATTGTAGATAATCGTTAACAGTTGTTGGTCTAGGAGCCAACTAGCAAGTTGGAAGTGCATCTAGATTTGGGGATTGTATTACTTTTAATACTTTATTTGGGAAATTTTAATACATTAATTAAACTTGAGTATTGCTTTGAATACATATTATAAGTTTCAACTTCTACTATGTTGTTTTGAATTTTATTTATGGGTTTAACTTGAGTGTTGTTTTGGATATTATTTATGAGTTAAACTTGAGTCTTGAGCTGGATATTATTTATGCATTTAAACTAAAGTATTGTTGTGCAAATATCCACCTAGATTAATAGGCGAATAAATGTACATTTTAATTCTCAAGTGCGTAAGATCAAATACCCCCGAACTTACATTTTGCTAGTTCCTAAGCAAAACAAAATAAAAAACAAAATCAAAGCATGAAACATAAGTCTACTATCATGGGAGAGACGATTGCATTTAGCATATGCAACAAACCTTTTAAACCCCTAGGCATCCTAGAGGACAAGCAAAGTCTCATGAGGGTTTAACAACAATGATACCCACAAACATTTTTCAACACTATGTTATTGTCAAACAAGAATTTCTACACAAACACATGGTTCTTACTCACGAGCATGCTTAATAAAATGAGCACCACAATCACATCACCAGGATATCCAAAAATCAATTCACTCATAAATGGTAATTTGAGACAACACATGTTCCAATAAGTGCAAAGTGAGATCGACATATAATAATAAGGCTTCAATTTTTCTCAAATTTTTGTGTACCTCAAAATTCATAGGAATTCTCTTAGATGAAATCAACCAAGGCTTATTAAGTCAAGATATGCAATTTTTATTTTTATTTTTTGTTTAATTTTGTATGTGTAGGAATTCCCTTAAGCTTTTTAATTGACCTATGTAACAAGTGTTGGACCAATGACTCCCAAACCAGATGGTTTTCAAGCGCTAGATGTAAAAATATCCCTAAAGGCTTAATTACTCAAGTCAAAAAGTCTACGAAGCCAAACTAGCCATGAAATCAATTAAATTGAATTTCACATCTTTTTACGCGAACACTCAATACTTAGTGAGGCAAGAGGTTTGGTTACTCAATCAGAGACTCGATTTTTTTTTTTTTTAATAAGCCAAGGTTTCATCAACAATTCATCCTACAAATCTCAAGATACACATTATTCAATTCTAATCTCATACCTCATAGACTCTATGCTAATGTGCTTGTGATGATCAATTCAAACATGTGAAATCTCTCTAATCCAAAAAATGAGTCAAAAGATTCAGATTTCTAATGTCATGATATGTTCAAGATGTTGAACAAGCCTATGAAATGCAAATCATAGTCACAGTGTAACTCATGCATAATCAACCACATATAATTTTTATTTTTATTTTTTTAACACATAAACAACAACACGGAAATAACAAGAAATGAACATAAATGTCTTTCACACCCCCAAAATAAAATGACACATTGTCCCCAACGTGGCTAGAAATACAATAGCAAAATGGGTGGCACATGTCAAGAACAACGTTGGAAACCGTCCTCCAAACTTGAATAGAAGACACTTGTCCTGAAAAACACAACACAACAAAAACAAAAACAAGCAAGACAAAATCAAATGACAACACAAAAATCAAAGTAACAAGGGGTTGCCTCCCACAAGCTCTAAGTTTACAGTCTTCAGCTAGACTCTCAACAGCAGGTGCATTGCATGATCAACACAGCATATGACAATAGGCAAAAGCACCAAAAGGAAATGTGAGGGTGGTGTTCTATTGCTCATTGGGGTCCAAAGGAACTTGGTTGTAGCTGGAAAAACCATCAAGCACACAATAGTAGGGATGCCCAGCTAACCATTCCACCAACTGATTAATACGAGGGAGGGAAATGATCTTTCCTTGTAATGGCCTTCTGTTTGTTGTAATGAATGCACCCTTGCCATCCTTTCTGAACATGATTTGGAACAACTCATTATCCTTATTCCTCCCCACGATCCCCTTGGCCACTTAGGCCACACATGAATGGGCCTAATCGGTTTGCTATCAAACATTAGATGCGCAGTACCTACATCCAAATTTTTGATCACTTAAGCTCTCATAACCTCTTGCATGTCCAGGATAGAGCCCAAAAATTTATATGTTTGGGTGTCAGGTGAAGGCTTTACATCCAACTTGAAAGGCTCAACTGCTGATGAATATAGGTTGGGGAACGATATCTAAGTGGTTTCCCCATTCTCCAGCTGCATCTCAAGACTGGGATCCAAAACGGCTTTAGCTTGCTCAACTAATTCATCAAAGTCCAAATCATATCCAAATTGAGCAAAGCATTCCAGCATAGGGTCCTCCATACTTGGCTCACTCATTGTCTCAGCTTGCTCAAATAACCTATCAAGGTCTATATTACCTCTAGATTGTGCAAAACACTCCACCTCAGGGTCCTCAATACTAGGCTCACTAAAAATGCCAGCTTGCTCAAGTAACCTGTCAAGGCACAGATCACTTCTAGATTGAGCAAAACACTCTACCTCAGGGTCCTCAATGCTAGCTCATACAAAATACCAACTTGCTCCAATAACCTGTTAAGGTCCAGATCGCCTCCAAATTGAGTGAAACACTCTCCCATAGGATCCTCCATGCTTAATACACTAGCAGTCTCATATGTTATTTCTACAATTAGGCAAACATTTCGGACCTTATCATAGTGAGGTAGCTGTTTGTTGATGTCACAGATGTTTAGCTCAACTATCATATTCCAAAAGAAATTTTCACTACCCGAGTCCTACAGTTGATTAGGGCATTAGCCGTAGCTAATAAATGTCACCCTAAAATCACAGGAATTTGGCTCCCAACATTCTGACCTAGTTATGTGTCTATCACTATGAAGTCCACAAGGAAGCAAAATTTATCTACTGATTGGTGTCAAATATTGTTTATTAGACCCCCCTTGACTTATGTTTGTTAGGCTCTTAGCTGTGTTAATAACTAATATTTTGTATAGTTTTTAGTGTTTTGTACTGTGTAGGTCATTGCATTAAAACACGGCTAGCAAAGGGCAAAGAGGATTTAAAGTGAAGAAGCTGATTCCTGCCAAGTGCATTCGACCGCACTTGGTGTGTTCGAACGCACTTACGGTCGCACGCAGGAGCCGCGGTCGCACGCATGCCCAGTTGGCCCTAGCGGTTTTCTGCGGTCAAACGCAGAAGGTGCGGTCGAACGCAGGCCTAGTCAGCCCTAGCCGCCACAGCAGTTTTTTGCAGTCGACTGCACACCCTGCATTCGACCGTAAATAACTGGTACTTTCGAACGTAGGTAGTGCGTTCGAATGCACTCTAGTGACCCGCCAGCCTATAAATGGGACCTCGATGTATCATTTGTTTTTCACGTTTGGGAGGTGCCTCTAGGGCCCAAAACCCTCTGTTTTCCACTGTAAATCCCTCCTAAATTGTCGTTTATTTAATTTATGTTTTATTTTACTTTTATTTAGTCTCTTATTCCCTTCACTATAGATTTATTTACATTTATTCAAGTTTAGTTCGTATTATTCTGTCATTTCAATTTATGTTTATTCGTTTCAATCCATTTTAGTGACAAAAGTATGTTGATTGTTGTCTACAAATCGCCAAATGTCAACACTCTTTACAACTGGAGATACATCAGATATTCGTCTGCGGACCATTATCCGTTGTGACCTCTAAATAGTGTTTGCCTCGAGTAGTTTGACAAGATTGTGTAACAACAATAGGATATACATATGGTTTTATCGATAGATGGAAATATGAACAATGTAATTAGCAAATAGAATACGCCAAGTAGCGTAATCGTTATTAAATATGAGCTAAGCATGTTTATTTGTTAATTAATTTGTAGTGAGGTGGATTAGGGACTGTAGTCGTTTTATTTCTTTATTTTTATTTCATTTTAATTTAGATTTATTTTATGCACGCCAACTGTTTGTCTTTGGGACTAGGTTAAGGTATAATTAGTTTAGGCATTTTAAAGTTGATTTTTAGCAAAACCGATTCTCTGTGGGTTCGAAGCACTTGCATATCCCACTCTATTATGATCGACTCGTGCAATTGGCAAGTACAATTAAATTTGTACGATCATCTACCTTGATCAACACATCCTCAATGATTCCCCTAGGGACCTTCACAAACTTATCAACCAACTGGAGTGTCATAGATGTGGGCTTTAATTCTCCCAACCCCATTTGTAGGTAGATTGAATAGGGCAGTAGATTCATAGTTGCGCCAAGATCCAATACTGCCCTTTCAATCCTGCTCACTCCTATCATGCAAGAAATGGTTGGACACCCAGGGTCCTTATACTTGATGGGAGCTTGCATTAAAGGATAGAACTGACTTGCTCGGTCAAAAACGCTTTCTTTGGGACATTTGTCTTTCACTTGAAAGTGACCAAATCCTTCAAGAACTTAGCATATGATGGCATATGCTGAATGGCATCCAAAAACGGGATGTTTATCTGAACTTGCTCGAACATCTTGATAAGGGCTAAAATATCCATGTTTTAGCCCCTTAATTTATATTTGTTAATCTCTTAGTTTTGTTAGCTGTGCTATTTTATTTCCTTTTTGTGTTTTTTGTCATTTTATAAGTTCATGGAAGAAAATAAAGCATTTTTGGAAGTTCTGGACATAAAGAGTAAATTAGGGGAAGGAAGTTGGTCATGAGATCAATCACAAAACTCCTAGGATTGAGCGCAACTGCGCTTGATCACACAAGACCTAGGCTCGAGTGCACTAGCGCTTAAGTACCAAAGCCAAGGATTGAGTGCATCTACGATCGCGCACACAAGAAGAAGATTCGATCGCATCTGCGATCGAGCACATCACACATGAGATTGAGTGCACCACCTTGGGACCAAGCACACTCGAATGCCCAGTTTTGGTAGGAGCCTTTTTCCACATCATCTAGGGTTTTCAAGGTCCTAGTTGAATTAGGACTTAGACCTCCGATTTTATTAGGGTTTATAGGGACTTCTAAGGTTTTCCTAAGCTTATAAATAGACCTCTAAGTCTCTTAGAAAAAGATACAATTCTAGAGAGGAGAATTTGGAGGCCACTTCCTGGAGTCGTTTCCAGTTCTTTCTTTTCCCTTTATATTAATTATGTTAACTAAATACTTTAGTAGGGCTAGATTGAAGCCCTAATCATGTCTCTTTAATATTTCAATGTTGGCACCTTTGCTACAATCATATTGTGATGCTTAACTTGATTAATTTCTGTTTGATTGAATTCCTCATATGAATGTGTGTGGCCAGCGTATGCATGTGTTATGGATTAGTTATTTATGTCAATATGGATGATCGAATCCTGGGCTTAATGGAGTGACAAAAGAATCTCCTCACGGATTCTTGGATTAATCAACATGGAAAACTGGGAGTAGACACCCATGCCCACTACAAGAAATCTACTCATCAGGGGTGACCTCATTAGGGGTGACTACAAAGTGGATGCTAATGATCACCTATCAGCGTCCACATTCAAAAGTTGATGCTAATAGTAGATCCAAATGATTAGTATTAGCATCCACTTTATAGTGGACGCTAATATACTAGTGAGAATTGTACTAGAGGCGGGAAAACAATTAAGGGCGACAAAATAACTATTAGCATTGACAAATGTCAACGCTAATAGTCTTATATAACAATTAAAAAAAATTTGAAAAAAAAATATTGAAATTAGAAGCTCAATAGCGTCCACTTTGAGTGGACGTTGATGATAGATCAATAGCGTCCACTTGGAAAGTGGATGCTAATGATTTATCATTAGTGTCCACATTCAAAGTGGACGCTGAAGATATGTTATTAGCGTCCAACTTAGTGGACGCTAATGATCTTGTAGAAAAATAAAAAATAAGAAACATATAAAACTAGAAGATCAACAACTTCCACTCAAAGCGAATGCTGATGATAGATCCATAGCGTCCACATTTAAAGTGGACGCTGAATATATGTCATTAGTGTCCAATTTAGTGGACACTAATGCTCTTGTAGAAAAATAAAAAATAGAAAACAAATAAAACTAGAAGATCAATAGTGTCCACTCAAAGTGGACTCTGATGATAGATCAATAGCGTCCACATTCAAAGGGGATGCTGAAGATATTTCAAATTGGACACTAATGCTCTTGTAGAAAAATAAAAAATAAAAAAAAAGTAAAACTAGAAGATCAACAGCATGGACGTTAATGACAGATCAATAGCGTTAACATTCAAAGGGGATGCTGAAGATATTTCATTACCGTCCAATTTAGTGGACGCTAATGCTCTTGTGGAAAAATAAAAAATAAAAAATAAATAAAACTAGAAGATCAACAGCGTCCACTAAAAGTGGACGTTGACGATAGATCAATAGCTTCCACATTTAAAGTGGACGTTGAAGATATGTCAATAACAACCACATTTAAAGTGGACGTTAATGATTGATCAATAGCGTCCACATTCAAAAGGGATGCTGAAGATATTTCATTAGTGTCCAATTTAGTGGATGCGCTCTTGTAGGAAAAAAAAAAAAAAAAAAAAAAAGCAAATAAAACTGATGTTATGTTATTTTTAGGTTGCATCTCTTTTCTTGATGATGATCTGATGACCAGTACATTTGATGACTATCTATAATATTATGGTGATGTAGCATTTTATCTCTTGTATTTACTGTGTGATGTTTCATTTACTGTCTCTAAATCCCATAGTCTTAGTAAAGTCTTCCGCTGCAATTTTCTCATTATGACAAGGAAAGTGAATTCCCGGAGGTCTTGTTCTACGAGGGACAAGGCTGGGATGGTGTGTCGTGGGATCAATTACTAGTTAATTGATTTGCCCATCGGGTCGTCACAGTTAGGGATATTTATAGGGCTAGAAAGCAGCGAACATCTGGTCCTAGGGGCGTACATCTGGTACTTTTACACAGATATCCAAAGGCTATCTCGTACGTTCAGGTATTAACCGGCGGGTATTTCAAAACGTAGCATACGTCCGTGTGGTCCCACGTATGTCCATGTACTATTCACAGAGTACGACATAATATTTGTCAGCGTATATCTGGTGGTCCCTCACCGTACATCCGCACTACAATATGCAACGTACATCCGGTGTTTTTGTGTACGACTGCGCAAAAGACAGGAGCGTACATCCACCAACCTTAGCGTACGTCTGGTCCAAAAGTCTAATTTTTCCAAAATGCCCTTATGGCAGATTCTAGTGACCCAAAGTCCAAATTAACCCTCTAAATAAGCTACTTAAACCTAGTTAATTATTTGGGTCACTACAGCTTTCATGAGCTGGGCCCTTGTCAATTTTGGGATATATTAGTCAGGGCTTATTCCGTCGCTTTGTTGCTGGACTATGGTTTCGTAGCCCACTACGCCTTAAAGGTGATGAATATTTTCCCAACAATTAGTATAAAATATTGATCTTGTTCCACTATTTACCAATTAAGTGTAGTTAAAGAAATTGAAAATTACGTGGCCACATATAAATTGTGGAAAGCACAATTTTCTTCATTTGGTGATGGTTTCTAGATATGTTAAAGCTTAAAACACTTGAGTACAACCTCGTTAATTTAAAAAAGTTTATATAATCCATTTGTGTAGTATATATAAAATCACTAATCATTGGAAAAAGTAAGAATAGCAAATAATTATGTTTTTTATGTGTTGCATTAATTTTTTTTTCTTTTTTTCTTTAGTTGAAAAAGTAATCCTATAAAAATCCAGTGGAAACTTCTTGCTCAACAAGTACAATACTATGAATAAAACTAGGACCTTCCCCCACCCAAACCTCATCAAGCAAATGGGTAATGGAAGTCTTTGCCATGAGATGGGTGATAAGTGCTAAAATATACATATTTTAGCCCTTAATTTATGTATCTTAATCTCTTAGAGCATTAACAATGGATGAGCTAAGTGACACTTTTATTTAAAATAGCTCCTTAAATTGATAAAATACCCTCTACATTGGAAAAGCTAAAAAAAATGTAGAATAAATATTTTATTAAATGAGCTAAAAAAAAAAGCTACATGTAACGGCACTATTCAAATAGCTATTTTCCTAAATTTTTTTCCCACGTCTCTTTTTCTCCCACTATCTCTCCCAAAATTTTCTTTCTATGCTTTTTTTTATTGTTTCTCTCACCTGTTTTCTCTTTTTTCAAATTTTTCTCCTACTATTTCTCTTTCACATCTCATTTTTTCCAAAATTTTCTCCTATTATTTCTCTCTCCACATCACTTTTTTTCTCAAAAGTTGAAAAATAAGATATTTAAGAAAAAAAATCATTATAAAAAATAAAAAACAATAAAAATTAAATTATATAGATAAAAATATAACTAATCTGATGTAAGAGGCTTTTAAAAAGTTATTAGCTAAACTAGATAAATTGAGTTTTGAGGAGCTATTTTACATAAAAAAAATTAGCTCATCCATTGTGAATACCCTTAGTCATGTTATTTTGTGATGTTTTTATTTTCTTTTTGTGTTTTGGTCCGTTTTTAGGTGTTTGAAGGAAAAGGAAGCGTTTCTAGAAGTTTCAAGCATAAAAGACCAATTTTAGGAAAAGTTGGAGCTCGAATCAAGCACACCACACCTAGGCTCGAGCGCTTAAGTTCTCGAGCACAAAAGAGTAACGATTGAGCACAAGGTAGTGCGATTGAGTGCACTCGGGCTACCCAGATGAGGGAAGACACTTAAAATTAGGTTTTCCAAGCCCTAATTGGACTAGGGGTCTATCTTTCGATTTTATTGGGTTTTCTAGAGCCTCTAGGGTTTTCATAAGCCTATAAATAGACATCTAAGCTTCACAGAATGGACAATCCTAGAGAAAGGAATTGGAGGCTACTTAAAGAATTGTTTTCCGATTTCCTCTTTCCCTTTTCTTTTTAGTTTTATTTAAATTATGCGTAACTAAACCCTTTGTTAGGGGCTAGATTGAAGACCTAATCATGTCCTTTTAGGATTTCAATACTTGTGCCTTTGTTTAAATCATATTTTGATTTATTTTAATTGATTATTGTCTATGTAATTGAATTCCTCATATGCTTATTTTATGGATTCGTTAAATAAGTCAATTTAGATGACCGAATCTTGGGCTTAATAAAGTGATAAAAGAACCTCATCATGGGTTCTTGGCTTATCAACATGGGGAACTAGGAGTAGATACCATACCCTAGGACTCATGTGTTTATTGAGCTCCATAGAACTATGTTTTCCTAAAGAACAACTTAGTAGATACCATGCTAAATCCTTTAGGGAAGAAAAGAATTAGAGTAGATATCATGCCTAATTCATTGCTTAAGGAGTAGTGTGACGACCCGCTTAGTAAAAACATGAATAAAAATTTTCCTTTCCAAACTAATAACCCACAACAAGCGGATTGTCACATTGGCATGGTGATACCACAGTATGCCATGTGTTGGGTCATAAATCTGCCTGTTTAAGCCTGACTTGCCCAATCTATTAGGGCCCCAATTCATGAGACCACGACCTAATCTGTGGTAGATCTCGAAAGTCAAACCAAGGCCAGGCCCAACAGAGGTCTCGGAGGTCAAGCTGAGATCAGGCCCAAGTAGGCCTCAGATGTTCTATCTAAGACTACTCCACAAAGAACGACTAAGTCCAAGTTGAAGATACCCACATTGACACATTTACCGAATACAAAGGATAATCTTATCCTTAAATCTATTCAAATAAGAATCAGTTATAAATGTTTAAATATGAGCATACATATCCAAAACTATATATGTTATTCAAAATCAATATTTCAAATAACAACCATATCCTATGTTGATAATTGTGAAGCAGAAAATCAGGGATTCTAGAAGTCATTGGCTAGGGGACTACTACTGCTGCATGCCTATAAAAGATAATTCACGTCTTGACATTTGGGTAATCTCAACTCTCTCCCTTTGAGTTCTCATTTGTGTTTATAATTTCTCTAAGCCCTCACTAACTTAGGCATCGAAGTGTCCCCGCCGGCTCACCCCCGGTCTCTTCGATCCTTCTGTTTTCTTACTTGTGCAATTCAATTCTTATTCTAGTGCCCGACCCGGACTCTGCAGGTGTGCCACATCATCGATGAAAAAACTGTGCATCAATAGTTTGGCACCATCTGTGGGAACCTAATCATCATCAGTTCTTACTATCGATAATCTAAAATGGTGAATACACAATCCCAGCAAGCACAGGACCCTTTCAGCAATATGGCCGGAATGTCCAACAATCCGGGCATGGTAGATTTCATTAGGAGAATGTCAGAATCATTGGAGGCTTTGAAGAAGTAGACGAAGATCTCAACACCCAGCAGACAGTAGTGGAAGCTTGCAACAGCGAAAGGGATTAAGAATGTGAAGAATGACGGGAGAGAGAAAGGCGAAGCAAAGTCTGTAAAGGCAAGCGGGTGGTGAATCCCAATCAGCAGGGTAATGCAAGTATTGTCTGTGGAAGCCCTGTCACGACAGTCCAGAATGAAAGGCGCTTGAAACAGTCTCCCAACCAAGACCAAGAACCTCCTCATGAGGAATCCCATCATGAAAGGTCTCATTAAGAGAGATCCCATCGTAAGGGATCTTACCTTGAAAGGGCCCATCAAGAATGGCATCATCGGGATAGGTCCCACAATGGAGAGTCTCACGACAATCATTGCGATAGCAGTGGCATAAATGCCGAGGTGGAGGACCTCAAGCGGAAGTATGATGCCATGGCACGACAGATAAACGGTGATAAGGCAAAGTTGGTAGCAAATGAGCTATTGGAGGTCAATCATCTACCCTTCTCTGATCGAGTAATGGCATTCCCCATGCCAGATAAGTTCAAGGTGCCCCACATCAAGAAGTATGATGGTAGCGGAGATTCAACGGAGCATGTGGAGAAATTTTGGAAGCATCTTATACTGTATGTCACTTCGGATGAGATTGCGTGCATGACCTTCCCCTTCACCTTGTTCGGGGTGGCAAAGGATTCATTCGCTAGTCTCCGTCCCAAGTCGGTGGACAAGTTCAAGGACCTAGGATATCTCTTCCAGGCCCAGTACCTAGCAACTCAAAAGAAGAAGAAGAATCCCGCCTACTTGATGGCCCTTCGCCAAGGGAAGGACGAGTCCTTGAAAATTTCCTCCTTTGGTTTAACAAAGAAAAGCTAATGGTGGAGAGCCCGAACGAGGAAACAATACTCAATGTTCTAATGCATGGGGTAGATGCCGAAGGGCCACTAATGGCTAAACTTGCAAAGAGTTCAAAAACAATTACTCTGCACTAGTTTTTGAATAAAATGAAGGAAGAGTATATCAACCAGAGGCAAATGCTAAGTGCATTGTTGAAAACTCAGAAGGAGGAGGATCAAATTAAGGGAAGCAGTAGTAAGGCAGCCCCGATTACCTCCGAAAAGAAAGAAAAGAAGAATCCCAAGAAATTGGGAAAGAAATCTGGTCCACCATTCCCTAAAGCTAAGCCTCGACACTGAGACAACCCGAGGTTGACTCTTTTGAACACCAAGATCTCTGAGGTGTTTATGGAAATTAAAAGGGACCCCACTTTCAGATGGCCAACCAAGATGAATGGGGATCCGAGAAGACATGACCCCACTAAGTTCTATGAATACCATGGTGAAAATGGGCATTTGATAGAAGACTGCATAGCCTTGAGACACGAGATTGAAAGTTTCATTAGAAATGGAAGGTTAGTAAGGTTCCTAGCTAACGAAAGGAACCAAGGCAGAAATCCTCAAGGACCTCTGTTGTTGGATAGCAATCGACATGCTCTCAGAGGATTAGAACTGAGACGCCGAGATCAAGGTCCAAGAGAAGATCGATATGCGAAACCGATACAAAATTAACACGAAGAGCATAGAAATGGTCGTTTCCGAGACCAAGACGTGCAGAGACCTCACCAGAACTGAGAGGTGGTCAGAGAAATCCACACTATCTCTGGTGGAGTAGCTGGTGATGGTGAGTCCAATTCAGCCAAAAAGGCATAGGCGCTAAGGATGCAAAGTGAAGAAGTGTATTCCCTCAAAGGCTGCCAAAGGCAGCGAAGACGTAGTCGATGGTGTTGTCCTTTTCAGAGGAAGACGCACGGGGGTAGTTATGCCCCATGATGATGCTTTGGTGGTGATCTTGACAACAGTCAACCACGTGATCCACCGAATCTTGGTTGATAACGGAAGCTCGGCTGAGATCTTGTATTGGCCAGCTTTCAAGCAAATGGGCATTGATCAGGATAGGATCAAACCATTTTGTTCCCCCTTGGTAGGATTTACTGGAGAGCAAGTCCAACTAATAGGGCTCATTTCGCTCCATGTAACAGCAGGGACTGCCCCTAAACAATCCACTGTAACAATAAATTTCCTAGTGGTTAACCGACCATCTGCCTACAACACAATCATTGGTCGACCGACCTTGAATAAATGGAGAGCAATTACCTCAACTTATCACCTGATGATGAAGTTCCCTACTGAAGAAAGAGTCATAGAAGTCAAGGGGGACTAAGAAGTGCTATAACACCACTCTGATAGTGGGTACAGTCGGCAAGGAAAAAGGAGAATCAGTTGAGCCATTGGAAGATTTGGTGGTAGAAGAAGGGAAGATTTTAAAGGTTGGCACCTGTCTCACTATGGAGGTCCGAGACAGCCTCATCATTTTCCTTCGACAGAACATGGAAGTGTTTGCATGGATGCATGACGATATGCCTGGAATCAATCTAGAAGACATTCTTCATTATCGAAATGTGGATCCAACCATGAAGCCATTAAAGCAAAAGAGGAGGAAATTTGCCCTTGAAAGGAATGCAGCTATTGCTGATGAGGTCAAGAAACTCCTTAAAGCCAAATTCATCCAAGAAGTCTACTACCCCGATTGGCTAGCCAATGTAGTCTTGGTCAAAAAGTCCAATGGGAAATGGAGGATGTGCGTGGACTTCACTGATCTCAACAAAGCCTGTCCAAAAGATAGATTTCCTCTTCCATGTATAGACGCGTTGGTTGACTCTACCACCGGGTATGGATTGCCTAGCTTCATGGATGCATTCTCTGGTTACAACCAAATTTACATGCATCCTGAAGATCGAGAAAAGACTACATTCATCACGGATCAAGGCTTGTACTACTACATGGTCATGCCTTTTGGTTTGAAGAATGCAGGGGCAACATACCAAAGACTGGTCAATAAGATGTTCCAAGACCAGATCGATCAAAACTGGAGGTATATGTCGATGATATGCTGGTGAAGAGTGTATCACTGCTAAACAACACACATGACCTATAGGAGGCATTCAAGACATTGAACCAATATGGGATGAAGCTGAATCCCACAAAGTGCGAATTTGGAGTCTCTTCAGGAAAGTTCCTTCGTTACATGGTCTCGAACCGAGGAATAGAGGCCAATCCTGAAAAGATCCAAGCAGTCTTGGACATACAGTCCCCTAAGAATATGAAACCGCTTCAATAGCTGACTGGGAGGATTGCGCCAATGACCAATTCATCTCTCGATCAACAGACGAGTGCCTTCAATTTTTTAAGATTTTGAGAAAGGCCTTCGCATGGTTGGATGAATGCAAGGAAGCTTTCAGTCAACTAAAGAAGTACTTGAAGAGCTCTCCCCTATTGAGAAAAATTGTTTCAAGAGTGGTATTGTACTTATACCTAGCGGTCTCTCCAACAGTTGTCAACGCCGCTCTTATCCGAGAAGAAGGGGGTGCATAGAAGTTGGTCTACTTTATCAATAAGGCCCTGAGGGGAGCAGAGGAAAGATATCCACAAATGGAGAAGCTGGCCTTCGCCCTTATCATTGCGTCAAGGAAGCTTCGGCCATATTTCCAAGCTCACACCATTCGGGTTCTTACCGAATATCCTTTGCGGAAGGTTTTGCAAAAGCTCGATTTGTCAAGAAGGTTAGCCAATTGGGCTATTGAGCTTGGAGAATTCGACCTGGAATTTCTTCCTCGAAACGCTATCAAGGGTCAAGCCCTCGCCGATTTTCTAGCAGAATTCACCAATCTGCTAGAAACTGAAGCTTTAGTTGAGGCTCGGACATGGGTCGTCTATGTTGATGGTTCATCCATGAGGAAGCATGGAGGAGCCGAAGTTGTGATAGTAACTCCGAAAGCAGAAGAGTTGTGTAGCTCCTTGAAGCTAGAATTCAAGACTACCAACAATGAAGCAGAGTACGAAGCGGTTATAGCAGGACTCAGCATTGCCCTGGAGATGGGAGCCGAGTCCGTTGAAGTCAGAAGTGACTCCTAAGTGATAGTCGGACATATCCGAGGAGAGTTCGAAGCTAAAGGTGAGAAGATGAAGTTGTGCTTGACTAAAGTACGAAACATACAGTCTTCTTTTCAGAAGTTCTGCATCGTGAAGATTCCCAGGGAAGATAATGAGAAGACAAATTGTCTAGCCCAACTAGCATCTATGGATAATAAAGATGGCAATGAAGTTGAAGAACCTATTTAGATTTTAACACACCCTTCCATTTTCGAGGAGGTCTCAATCTTGAAAATCGATAAGGTCCTCGACTGGTAGAAAGAGATCTTCGACTATCTAGAAATGGGAGTTCTACCATGTAGTAAGAAGTCAGCTATTCAATTGAAGACAAAGGCTGCCAGATTCACAATGGTAAATGGAACACTCTATAAACGGGGTTTCATGTTACCACTTCTTAAGTGTGTCTTTGTTGAAGAAGGTGATTATATCTTTCATGAAATTCATGAAGGCATATGTGGAAGTCACTCAGGAGCAAGAGTAGAGCACAAAGCAATCCAAGTAGGACTCTATTGGCCACACATGACTCAGGACTCAGTGAAGATTATTTAAAATTGTGACAAGTGCCAATGCTTTGCCGACATTGCAAAACAACCCCCGAGGAGTTGAGTTCGATTTCTTCACCTTGGCCCTTCTCACAATAAGGGGTAGATATAGTGGGACCTTTACCCCGAGGAAAGGGGGTGTTCGATTCGCAGTCATGGCTATCGATTATTTCACCAAATGGGTAGAAGTAGAGGCGTTGGTAAATATTACGGATAAATGCATCGAACGGTTGCTTTAGAAGAATGTCATTTGCCATTATGGTATACCATACGGGTTCTTCACGGACAATGGGAAGCAATTCGATTGTGACTAATTTCAAAATTGGTGTGCTGAGCTTCGCATAAAAACTACCACTTGTCTCCTAGCCATCCTCAGGTGAATGGACAAGTAGAGGCCACCAATAAGACAACTTTTAAAACTTTGAAGAAGAAGCTTAGCAACTGAAAGGGAGATTGGGCAGAGTACCTCCCAAAAGTTCTTTGGGCTTATCGAATTACGAAGAGAACCCCAACTGAGGAGACTCAATATGCCATGGCCTTTGAAACCGAGGTAGTTATCCTTGTTGAAGTGGGCTCAAGAAGTTATCGAGTAGAGGCTACCAAGTCCGACACCGATGATGAGGGTATCCAGCTTCATTTGGACTTACTATAGGAGAAATGAGACCAAGCCCAGATAACCATGTCAGCCTACCAGGAGGAGGTGGCTCGATATTTTAATAAGACGTTCAAGCACCAAAGTTTCAACGTCGGAGATCTGGTTTTGCGCAAAGTCACCCTCGCCACCAAAGACCCCATTGAAGGCAAGCTGGCTCCTAATTGGGAAGGTCCATACAAATTGGTCAATTTCCAAAGATCAAGAGCATACGATCTTGAGGACTCAGAAGGCAAGCTGCTCCATAGGCCATGGAATGCTGAACATCTGAAGAAATACTTCATTTAAGTTGTATTTTTTAATTTTTATTCGCAACTTTAAGTTATTTGTAAAGTTCATTTTGATTCAATAAAGAACTTCTCGAAGGTTACACAACGTTCAACGTCTCAAACACAGGCAATCTCTCCTTTGGCTTCCACAAAAGAATTCAAAGGTTAAGTCTCAAGAAATCGAAGAGCGTTTCCAAGGCCCAACTCGGAAAGGCATAACTACGGTTCCAAGACTTGACACTTAGTAAAAAAAAATCACTTCCGAGGCCTAACTAGGAAAGGTTTAACTGTAGTCCGAGACCTGGCACTTAGCCAGAAAGGTGATCTTCAAAGCAATGGAGCAATTTTAAGTTATGTTGGTTTCTATTTAGGCTTAATTCATCGCGCAATTAGAAGGGTTATGTTGGCAATCTTCTATAAGAGGACTTTTGGATTAATAGTAGGGGTGGTCTTGACTGAGGCGGCCTTGGCCGGGGTGGCCTTGGCATGAGTAGTCTCGACAGGAGCATCCTCTACAAAAGCCTTGGTAAAGGTAAACTCAGCATCACTAGGAAGCCCAACTTGGTGATAGTTGAATTTGCTTATCCCGGAAGCATCTGGCATCTCTTCTCGACCATGACTCTTGATCCGCTCCAAAGCTTCATCAGAACAGGGGATGTCTTCAACAACCACCTTGTTCAAATCTACGGTGCAAGTAGGGTCATTCCACCAAGAACGGAAGGTCTCAAAGCTGAGAATGATCCCATCTACCCAGGTTGTATCTCGGATGTTTGAGGTGTGCGACAATTGTTTAAGGTAGTTCACCACTCGAGACTCGGCGCTTCTCAGCTGAGCCTTGGTGTCAGTCAGTTGAGCCTTTGTCTAGACCAATTTCTCTTTGAAGAATATGTGTCACTCCTCTACTATGGTGTATATCCAAGTCGCCTCCTACACCTTGGCCTTCTCCTCTGCCGCCTCGGCTTGGCTCCCCTTCAACTGCTCTACCACCTTAGCATGCTTCTCCTCTAGTTGACCCAAGTCCTCTCTAAGGATCGAGTGGTCTTCTTGGAGTTGCCCATGGGTGGCCCGAAGACTCTCCAGCTCAACAGTCAATTCTAAGATCCTCGACTCCGCTCTTGCCCTTATGGCCACGGTCTCAGAAGCCTCCACTTGAATGATCAATTGTTGTTGGCTCACCAGAAGAAGCTCCTTGTCTTGTTGAGATCTCCCTTAGCTTGGAGTTCTCGACTTCGGATGTATCAAGCCTAGTCTTCAGGGCCTTAGTCTCTGAACTCGAGTCGTCGAAAAACTTCCAAAGGTGGCAGTACAACACCATTGACTTCATGACACTCAGGCTCTTCAGGCTCCTTGGACTCCTCGGGCTCATCCAAGAGCTTCAAAACCCTAGCTACTCGAGGAGGAGTGGTTTCAGGTTTCTTCTTCTTACCATCCATCTTCAAGGGCCCGGTGGTCCAAAGTTGGGGAGCTGCGGGTTTTTGAGGCTCCCCCCCTATACTCAAAGCTCCGCTAGTACAGAGCTAGAATTTCTCTGGTTTTAAGGGCTCCACCATCTTGCCCTTTCCCTTGTCAACTACCTTCCTTTTGCCCTTATCAACTATGGGCTTTTTGGGGGTAGCGCCCCGGGTGTTTGCCGCCGGAGGACTAGAGGGGTTGGCACTAGGAGTTGGCCTTTTCTTGGCTATGTTAGCATCTCCCTCAACAGGGTGTGGGTATTTAGCTTCTATGACAACCTCGAATAGCTTTGAGAAGCTCATCAGCTCCCTATTTCGTTGGGCCCACGCCAGGAGTTTTTTTCACATTAGACATTTCCTCTGCCGAGAGGATTGGTTCCTTGGAAGCATTCGCAGAAGGAGTGCAAGTTTCCCGAGGCACTCTCGAACCTCAAGCCACCTCAGTATGATGGAACTCACACTGGCCTGTGGCAAAGAAATACTTATTCTTCCAGCCACGATGGCTGGAATACTTTTCATCCATTTGGATGAATGTCCCACGCCGAGATTGGAAGCTATATAAACCCTCATTTTTGGATTCTTTTGGACTCGGTATATCCAGAGGAATTCTCGGTAGGTGATAAAATTACCCTTCCCGAGAACCATCGGCCACAGCACTGTGCATGCCAAGAAGACCCTCCATGCATTGGGAAGAATATGATGAGAAGCCAAGTTTAAGTGATCCAAGAGTTCTTGGACAACTCATAGGAAAGGTAGCCTGAAACCTACACAAAACATAGTTTCGTACAAGCAAACCTCATGTGCGTCTGACCGCACAACAGCACCGAGCTTCTCATCATCGAATCGAAGCTTCATTGTCTTTGGAATAAAGCACTCTTCTCTGATCCTCCGCTCGTCGGCCTTGGTTAGCTCAAGCCTCCATCGAGCTGGGTAAGACTTACCCAAACCGTTCGAACCTAAGTCTTCACCTCCAGACATTTTTGAAAGAAAGGAGTCAAGGAAAGAAGTTGAGAAAAGAAGTTTGGGGAACAAGGCTCTCAGATGGAAGTTATGAAGGAGAAGAATGCAGACAAATGGTGAAAATGACAAAAATGGAGAAGGGAGTCTCCTTTTATAGCTGTAGAAAAGGCACTCGAACAACCGGTGCCAATCTAAAGGCATTGAAAAATTGAAGAAAACGCCTCGAAAATATGCGCATTAAATGTGCCAAAAAGGGAGCATGTCACGAAGACCAACACATGGAGACACTCAAGAACCTGAACTGACAAATGCGACAGATCGACAGGGTCTCGGGCATACTAACCGTCTTGACGAGAATTTAAAAATTTTGAAATTCAAAAAATTTTCCTCCAAAAATTTGAATTTTGAAATTTGAAAATCGTCCCTTCAAATGTTAATCGAAATTCCCCCACGAGAGTCTCAGATTTGTCAATCGAAATTCCAACCTCAAGGGTTTAGGATGTCTCCATTTGAAACTGTAGTACCCCGATAAAAATAACCCTTTTTATTATTCAAAAACCTTTTCACAAAAGTGGTTAACAAGGTTTTCAATAGAATTGTTTTAAGAAAGACCCAAGCCCTTAGTGTTAACCCAACAAGACCTTAATCCCTTAGAAAATAGAAGCCAAACACTAGTCCTCATGGGGCGGACATACGCTAGGTCAAGCGAACCTACCCCACTATTTTTAGCTTGGACCTACGTGTTGGACCACCGGACATACGCTCTGCAAATAGTAAAGCAAACGTACACAGGACCATTGGACATATGCTACTTTTTGAAATACATCCTGGTTAATACCTGAACGTACGAGACACCGTTTGGACCGCTGGACAAATAGTATCAGACGGATGCTAGGGTTGGCGGACGTCCACTACTTTTTCAGAGAGTTGGTGGCGACCATCCCCTATAAATACCCTTCCCTCCTCTTCTTCTTCACACCTACTTAGAGTTCTGGCATGCCCTTAGGCTGCCAAAATTGAGAGAGCCTTATAATCTTGAGAGAGTTGTGAGTTTGGAGGAGTTTTGTGAGGAGGATCCCATGTCTTTGCTTAGCTTCGAGGTAAGCTCTGTCTCTTTTTACATTTCAACACTGTTTTACCTTCTAGCTTATATCTTGATCAGTTTTCCAAAGTGTTCATTTAGCATTCCTTAAAAGTGTTAATATTTCCAAAAGATCTTTAAGGTTTCATTGTGTTGTGATTTCTTAGGTTGCATGTACTCTTTTGCTAGCTTAGAAGAGGCTTAGAGATCTAGAAATGTTATAGGAATCAAGTGTTGTTCGAAAACTTAAAGGTGTGCTTTAACTCACTGAGTGGACGTACTCCATCGGGGCCAGACATACGTTAAGGAGCAAGGCACCAGTTTAAGCTTCGATAATGCACAGTTTAGTTTAGCCATCTTATTGTTAAACACGACTTAGTATAACGGTGTGTTGTACTCCGTTATAGCAGGATTTAACTTGGTCAGAGGATTCGCTCAAGTGCGTGAGGTAAGTGAACCTTTATAACCTTTTTACTTAAAAACGTGGGATATGTCAGCTGACTGACCATGAGTATAATATGAGCATGCCTATTTTATAATTACTTGGTCAATTGCATTATGAATTGGTTGATAAGATGCATCGTATGACATTGTACGCCAGTACGTGCAGTATAAACAGCCATGGGCTTACTATACAGACTTCATACTATGGTCAAATATGTGTCTGTTATATGGGGGCTTTTGGATCCAATTGTTTCGTGACCAAGGTACAGCCATTCCCAATGATTGGTCACTACAGGATGGACATTATTAGCAGTGTGGGCCACCCGAGGTCAGACTCGGATGTGCCGCTAGTGTTATGTATCATAGTGTGCAATGGCTGGGGCATTGACATTGTATTATAAGTCCCTCAGAACTGCGCCAACCCTTCTGAGAAGGGGTAATATCTCAGGTAGACCATATATGAGAGTTATGACCTATAAAGCATTAGCTTGTCTTGCATTAAAATAATTAGGTAGTTATAGCTGGTAGTACACCATAATCTTTGAAAACCCGAAAACCTACCAAATGGTGTATTAATGGAGGTAATGCCCCTTTTCGATTATTACTCGAATTACATTTTTACATTCATTAAGTGGGCTAGTGTCATACCTATATTTTAGGGTTTACTTACTAAATCGTAAGACTTACACTGTTATTATTCTCAAGGTAACTTGACTCAATACTCTAGGAGTGGCCCGGTTGCTGCTACCCGTGTGGTTTAGGACTTGCCAATTATTATAGGTGTGTCATTGTTATTGCTTAGTTGCTTCATGTTCGTACTTGATGAATTATAGTAACTTAGATTTATTCACCTTCCATTGCATTTACTCTGATGAGGCTAGACGGGCAATTTCCCGTTTAGTCACAAGTTGACATAAATGAGGTAACTGCTAGTGACTCCACCAAATTAGCTAAGGCTAATTTTGGGGGCATTACTGTTGGTATCAGAGCTCAAATCTTGCCGATCGTAGCTATAAATCTGAGAATAGGTTACAATATCTAGGTTTGATCTTAAAGAACTGGAGCACATGATAGGTTTAGTTCCCATGTTTGTTGGTGCAGGCTAATGTAACAGCCTTTTTGATTGTTTGGCTTGGGATGAACAGGATCGCCTGTTCTGCATTACAGGTACTTGATCCTGTTTCATACTCAAATGGGCGATGGTTGTAGATGGCGACCAACTATTCGTTAGTGGCCAGCTGAGTTCGGACCTTATGCACTTGGATGCCAACCTCGCTCTAGTCAAACGCAGGGTTTCAACCCAGTCTAGCCAAGAGCCAAAGCCTTCGCCTACTTCTGAACCAATTGAGGAAAAGAAGACATGAGCCGCAACCAAGAAGAAACCAGCAGTACCCAAGTACCGTAACATCTCAGCGATATGAGATTTCCCACCTATCCCCGAAAGGTTTAACCCTCATCTTAGTGAGGAAAGGAAGCGAGTGATGCATACTTATTTGACCCAAATTTTGGATGCATACTTATTTGACCCAAATTTCGGATGAATACGCCTGGATGGAACTGGAGGAGATCCAACTATTGAAGGCGAGAGCATTGCCAGAAGGATTTGACCGTCAGATGGTTGCCTTCCTCTCCAGCATCAACAAGGACTACGAGGCACTAGTTAAGGATGAAGAAGACCCGTCTGAAGACTCGTCTGAGGAGTGTTAGGTCTTGGGGTAGTAATATGTATATGTTAGATAGTCAGGTTCTCTTTCACACTTAGAAGTAATGAGTTTTGCGTTTAGGCATCTGAGGTTGTTTTTTAAGCGCAATTGAATTTTCACTATACCTCAGAATTTCATAAATAAAATTTGATTGAATTACCCAGTTTCTGTTTAACCTTTCTATGCTTTGAAGTTTTTTTAAAAAAAAAATGCATTTTAGGGTTTGAGCGGATGTACGCTCCCTTGAGCGAGCATACGCTGAACACCTAGCGTTTTTAAAAGCTGCCGAACGTCCTCAAACTCTATTCATTTCAATTTTCTCTCATCTTCTCTCAACCCAAACGCTTTGAAACTCATGTTTGGCCGTGTCTCTCCAAGAATCAAATCCTACTTCTTCATTTTAACAAAGGTATGAGATTTTTAACCATTTTAAACTTGAAATTTCTTGTTTTAGGATTTTAGGGTTTGAGTTTTAATCTTTGACTCTCTTGCATTTCTTGCATTTAGCTAGCTTGGTTATGAACTAGGATCACACATTTGGGTGTATGGGACTATTTTGTTGCATTATTTTCGATTGAATGATACTCATTCGGATTTGGGGGTTTTTGCCCTAAATCTGAGAAAGTCATCTAGAATTCCTTTGATGCTTGAATTTGATGTGTTCTGTAGATTCCTTTGATGTTTTTTGTTGAGATTAAACCAAAACCCATTGATCAATTTGATCAATTGGGATCAACCCAAACCCTAGTTCTTGAACTTAGGGGTTTTTGCCTAGGTTCGGATTTTATGATTTCTTGGGGCCCTTTGGATCAGTTGAAACTTAAAACATGTGATTTGAAACCTGGTCTATGATCTAGACCATTTGGATTTGGAATTTTCTCCCAAATCCAAAAATTACCAAAATGCCCCTCACTTCTAACAATTAGGGCTTTTGCCCTAATTTGATTCTTATAAAGTAAGTTCGAGCCCGTTTACTGAATTGAGTCACAAACCATTCCATCAAAAGCCCAATTTACAAACTTAGCCTCCAAGCTTTGACAAAATTCAGTTGTGGCATCAAATGACTAAAATACCCTTTTTTTGAAAATTAGGGTTTTTCCCCTAATTTGAGAGTAACCTGATTTCTTACGAAGGCATGAGCCGATTTGACCCTCCCTTTCTATTGAAACCTAACCCACGTGTTTAGCCTTGGATTCATATTTTTCCAAAAATGTGAAATGACCAATATGCCCTAGACTAAATATCATCGCTAGGTACAGACTTGCCTTGCAAAAAAAAAAAAAAAAAAGTACCAAGCTTTTTCAGCCAAAAATGTTAGCCACACAAACCGACAAATTGTCTTGATGCCCTTCAATCTAGATCTTGACTCTTAAATCAAATACCTAAAGCGTTAGCCAAGCACCCTGTTTCTTTTGGCATAATTATCTAATCCATTAACCATAACATTGGAATTCACAATAGAAACTTTGCTATGCTTTGCCCTGTTTCCTGCACTACACATAGAACATGTAGAAGTAGAACATTTTACAGGGTAGGATTTTGAATGGGATTCTGTGAGCTTAGCGTAAATAGACGTTTTCCGTGAAGGATGATGGTACAGACTAGAGCCAGTGAGGCAGCTTCCTCTCTTGCATGCCCACGATCCCGCCAGACGCATGATCTAGTTTAGGATGACTAGGGTACCGAGTCCGATCCAGAGGTAGTGATGGAGGATGTGGAGACCGATGACACCAATAGTAGCAGGTCAAACTCTGGAGGGCCTATTTGTAGTAACCCAAATATTTAATTAGGCATAACTGGCTTAGTTAAGGGTTAATTTGGACTTTGGGTCACTAGGATCTGCCAGAAGGGCATTTTGGGGAATTGGACTTTTGGATCGGACGTACGCTACTTTGTGGTGGACGTACGCTCTTGTCTTTTAGTGTGGACAGACGCACTTTTTGGCGGATGTATGCAGGGGGACCACCAGACATACACTGACAGATAGTACGCCATATTCTGTGAATAGTACACGGATGTACGCTCAAAAGTACCGGACATATGCTATTTTTTGGAATACCCTCTGATTAATACCTAGACGTACAAGAACGCCTTTGGACCACTGTGAAATAGTACTGGATGTACATGCTTTGGACCGGGCGTCCTCTGCTTTCTGGCCCTATAAAAACCCCCACGCTCATTTCACACCAAATCCGCTACTCAACCCCCATCTTCGCCCCTAGGCTGCTTGTTGGCCATTTGTGAGTGTTTCTAAGGTTTCGTAAGTGTTTCGGTGCTGTCGAAGGAGAAACTCTTGAGGTATCACTTCAAGGAGGTAACGCTTGGTTTCCTTAGCTTTTTAATGCGTCGTTATGCTACTCGATGATAGTTCTATGTTGCTAGTTGTAGATGCTAGCTTAGTTATGCTTTGAATCTTGCTTATTCTAGCGTTACGTTAGCTTAGCATTGTTGTCTTCACATGGAGGTTATAATCTGAGTTAGGAAGCCGTTGTTGGCCTTAGGAGTTGGAGAATAGGCGGACAGTGGAGAGAAAATGAGGTTCTCCCTGAAAGACGTCAAAGCGGACGTACGGTCCAGTGATCGGACATACGGCCCGTCGTGACTCAGTGGACATACGGCCAGAGTGTGACAGGGAAACCCTATTTTCACCAGCCGTCCCATAGCTCCTGCTTCCTTGTTATAGAGTTGTGCTTTAGTAGAAATAGAACTGATGATAGGTCTTTTCTCAGTATTTGACGTTATGGAGTGATCAGTGCCAAATATTGTATAGTCGACACCCCTTAATTTATGTTTGTTAGGCTCTTAGCTTTGTTAATACCTAATTCTTAGTTTGTTTTAGTGTTGTATGGTGTTGCAAGTCCTTGCATTCAATCTACGGTCAAAAGGGTGAAAAAGGGCAAAAAGTCATGTTCTGGCTCCTACCAATCGTCAGCCCGCGTTTCACGCATTGCCCTAGCTGCCATCGCTTCAAGCTTGCACTGTGGGATTTCTGGAGCAGTTACGTGTGCTCGATTGCACTATCTGCGATTGATCGCAAATGGGGCTGCACTCGAGGGCAATACCTACGATCGAGCGCAACCACGTGACCTGGCAGCACGTTATTTTGCTTATAAATATAACATTGTGTAATATTTTTAGACTCACGTTTGGAGGTGCCCTTGGAGGCTAGAAACCTCCCTATTTATCACTGTAAAGCCTCTAAATTGTCATTTAATTTATATTTCTTTTGTTTTTGTTTGTCAATTTGTCTCTCATTTCCATGAGAGCTAAATCTTCAACTAAGGTTGAAGATGAAGCCTCACCATTTATTTATCTTCATGTTTTTATGCTTAGTTTAATGCTTAATCTGTCGTTTAATTTTATGTATATTCGTTTCAATTCAGTTTACTGACAAAATTGTATTGATTGTTGTTTACAAATCGTTAAACGTCAACATTCATTGCATCCAGAGTTGTAATTGGATGATTCGTCCTCGAACCAATATCCATTGTGACTTTTTAAATAGTGTATGCATTGATTAGTTTGACAAGATTTTGTAATAGCAATAGGATATGCATATGTGCTTTATCGATAGACAGAAGTAGGAACAAAGTGTTAGCGCTCAAAGTATGCCTAGTAGCATTGTCGTTTTGGAAGTATGAACTAGCATGATTATATGTTTATTAATTGTGGTGAGGTGAATTCTAGACCTTTGTGTTTTTATTTATTTGTTTTTAAGCATTTGAATTTAGTTTATTTTTATGCACGCCACATGTTTGATATTTGGAACTAGGTTAAGATAGAGTTAGTTTAGGCATTAAAGTTAATTTTCACAAACACAATTTTATGTGGGTTCGACCTCGCACATGCACAACCACTTTATTGCAAAACGATTCATGCTATTGCTGATCAGTGTCAAATTGTGTATATTTGACCCCTTTAACTTATATTTGTTAAGCCTTTAGCTTTGTTAATTTCTAATATTTTTGGTTTTTTTAGTGTTTTTGAGTTGTGCAGGTCTTTACAACAAAAGTTGGCCACAAGAGAGCAAAAAGACACTAAGTGAAGAATTGGACCCCTGCCAAGTGCGTTCGACCGCACTTGGTGCGTTCGAACGCACTTGCGGTCGAACGCAAAGGCACGGTCGAGCGCAGTCCCCGTCAGCCCGCGTATCGCGCGGGTGCCCTAGGAGTCCATCGCTTCAGCATGCGCCGTTACGGTTCTCTGCGGTCGAACGCACATTGTGCGTTCGAACGCACAACTCAGTAGTACGTTCGAACGCACCCCCTGCGTTCGAACGCACTCGTAGGAAATTTTGCCTATAAATAGGACCCAAGGCCATTTGGTCGAGACACAATTCCTTTGGGGCGTTTTTGAGAGCATTTTGCTACTATTTGCATTGCTCCGCCCCTTTTCAGTTGTAAACTTTTATTTTACAGTTAATTTTAATGCATTATTTCAATTCTTTTATGTTTTATTGTTCAATGGGTGGCTAGAATCTTCAACTTAGGTTGAAGATGAAGCCTCACCCTTAGTTTAAATTTCGTGCTTTTATATTTTATGCTTATTTTCCGTTATTCAATTCCGCATTCGTCATTCAATTTCTGTGACAAATAATTGAATGGTTGTGTGTGTTGATGCATTGATAGTCGTCCGGTGATGTGTTCCAAGCCGGGTGCACAACAAGTGTTTGGTTGTGATTCAATATCCACTGTGATCCAAGGATACAGTGGATGATTTTATCCATAATCAAAACTCGTTGTAGCTCCTTAACGGTAAACACATTATTCGGTTTGACTTGTGTCAATTACTACAATAGAGTGTGTTGAAGGGTTTAATGTTTAAAGAACGGAAAATGAGTGTTTAATATATTTAGCTTATTCTTATTGGGTGAGGTTCGTCTTTAACCTTAGTTACTTTTATCCCAATAGTTTTCAGTTTAATTTTATTTCTGCATTTTTTTTAATTGTTCGAAATCAACCCTCTTTGGGACTAGGTTAAGATACGTTTAATTTAGGAATTGTATTAGTTTTTATTTACAAAACCCCGTTCTCTGTGGTTCGACCTCGCATTTTCACGCGCACTTTATTGCACACGATTCGTACACTTGCGAGTATTACTTTTGATACGATCAATTGCAAGTATATATTTTTGTACGATCATGGAGCCTCAAGGGAATTACATGGAAGGGCTTTATGGCCCGGGTGAGTACAAACTCACATGGATGCTTTGTTATTACTTTTCTTGCATTTCGCGTATATTTTATATATATCAAACATGCATATTTTACAACTCTCATGAAATACATTTTGGAACCACTGGGAACTCTCTTTTGTGAAAACATGTGTCAATTAATAAGATAATAATGAGACTTGTAAAATTGTTCATGTAAAAGACTGAAAAGACTAATTGCATCATATGACATGGTACACCGGTATGTGCGGTAGTAATGGCCATGAGCTTACTATACGGGTTAGCTTTATGGTCAATGTGTGTGTGTGTGTGGGGGTGGTGGGGGGGCTTTGGATCCAATGGTTTCATGATGAATGATGCAGCCATTCCTAATGGATGGTCACTATAAGACGGATGTCATTAGCGGTGTGGGCCACCCGAGGTCGGATGTGGTTGTACCGCTAGTGTTACGTACAGTACGATATGCAATGGCTGGAGCACCGGCATTGTACTACAGGTTCCTTGGGATAGCGTCAACCCTGTTAAGAAGGGGTAATATTTCGGGTAGACCATATTGTTGAACTATGATTGTTACTTTATATATCATATGCATATATTATATTATATATATATCACCTGCATGATAACTGTCATCTCTTAATGTTGCATGTGTTTTATAAATAAAAGAATCCACAAATTAATGACCGGTACGTCATGTGGATTTCTACTCACTAAGTCGTCGGACTTACCCTTGTATTATTTCTCTTTTTTCTCCATATGTACATTATACTGTTCTAGATAGTGGATACCGTGAAGCATTTGATCTTGTGGAGGATTCGATTTGGAAGGTGCTTGAGGACTTATTGCAAGCTTAAGTTGGTACTCATGGTAACTAGTATTTTTGAGTTATGCTGTAGACTTAGGGTTTGATGCATGCTTGCATATTAAGATTTAGCATAGATCCCTTGTAATGACGTTATGTATATAGTGTGATTTCCACTGCATTGATGATCTTTGGTTAGACGCTTTGGTTGTATGATTAATGTTTATAGAACTTTATTACTTCTGCTACTTAGTATCCTCTATTTTTTAGGAGTAGAGGTCCCGGTGGTCTTGTTCGGAGTGGAATAAAGCTAGGAGACGAACCGTGGAATTAATTACCAGTTAATTAATTCTCGGGGTGTTACACTATTAGGGAGGCCAATACCACCACCGACGAGGAGGATGAGCACCTTGTCTACAACCGGTCACGCTTTAGGAAATATAAGATCTGGCGCCGTTTCAACCTCTACTACAGTGGGGGCAAGGTTATTTTCGAGAGAGGGGTGGTAGTGGCAGACTTTGAGGAGGACGCACCGAGGGTACGGGCAGTGTTGGATGCCCAGGGATGGACTGATATGGTGGAGGATCACTACCCCATGGTGGAGGAGATAGTTCGGGACTTCTATGCGAACCTCCATCAAAGACACGGTAACTCCTTCCGGTCTTGGACTAGAGGGAGGGCGATAGAGGTGACTCCCACACTCATCAGCACTATTACCGGAGCACCTTTTGTACATAACTCGATTTAACCGTGGCTAGTCAATCACCTCCCCACCTGTGCCGAGTTAGTTGAGAGCTTCACCGAAGGGCACCCTTACCAGATGGAGACAGAGGGAGAGGGTAGTTTCCAGATGAGTGACTTCAGCAATGAAGTCTGGATTTATCATATCCTGTCCAGCCGAGTGCACTCTGTGATTAGCCACACGATAATCACTAAGGAGAGGGATCCCTGTCTCTATGCCCTATTGACTGAGACCTCCATCGACTACGGCTCCCTAGTCACTTCTATGATGATGTCGGTCTAACTCACGGATAAGGGTGTTGCATTGCCGTACGGGGCCCTGATCACTCGGATTGCTGAGCATGCAGAGTTTCCGATGGTAGGGCTCAAGGAGATTCAGCAAGAGAGGGGACCTATAGGAGTACACTTCCTGAATGCGAGTCAGGCTCACTTGTGGGAAGCTGAGCAGGAGCGGAGGCCACAATGACCACCGAGAGCAAGCTGATCTGGTGGGGCATCTGCTAGGTTAGAAGAGTGTCTGGATCGCTTTGAGGCTTCTCTCCAAGAGACATAGCAGACCCTTCGAGAGCTACAGAGAGCTCAGGTTAAAGATCGCGCTGTTCTGGAGCAGCTGCTAAACCACCTCATGGGATCTTTGGACGTTAGGGATTACGGCACCCCCAGTTCCAGCTTCAGCCGAGCGAGAGGGAGCCTTGGCACGAGAGGGAGCCCAGGTGCAAGAGGGAGCCCTGGTGTGAGAGGGATATTGGGACGAGCGTCTGCGAAGCCGACTTTGAGGAGGCGATCACGCACTTAGTTTGTTGCCGTCCTTGATGTTGTTTATGTTTTCTTTCTATAGTTTCAGCTAAGTCCACCGTGGTGGTGGCAGTTTTGGGAGTTTTCGGCCACAGTATAAGTCCACCTGATGAGTGCCAAATATTGTATATTTGAGCCCCTTAACTTATATTTGTTAGGCTCTTAGCTGTGTCGTTTTCTGATGATGTTGTTAGTTTTGGTGTCTCAAGTGTGTTGCAGGTCACTGACATAAGAATGCGGTTAAAGGGTGGAAATTAAGCACAAGAAAATACAAGAGCTACACTGGCTGTGTGATCGATCGCAAGATGTTGGATTCGAACGCACCTACATTCAAGTGCACAGCTGAAACCCTAAAATCATCGTTAAAGGGCTACGCCGTACAGAACTTGAAGCCCCACATGCGTTCAATTGTAGTTACTGCGATCGAACGCAATGCATTCAAACGCACTTACTGAGGTCAAACGCACTCGTATTGATCTGTTAGCACGTGAGAAAACCTAGCTGTTTAGTATAAATTAGCATATTTCTTTTGTAAACCCGACGTTGGGAGGCACCGTAGAGAGCAGAAACACGACTTTTTGTCGTGCTTAGGCCTGTGTGAACGTTTTTCAATTGTAAGTTTTGTTTTTCATGATTTCATTTGATTTTGACATGTCTTTTGCGATCATGAGGGGCTAAACCTTCATCTAAGGTTGAAGATGAAGCCTCGTCGATGATAAACAATTGTACTCTCGTGATTTTATATATACAATCTGATATTTTGTTTGTTCAAAATTAATTTCCTAGCTTTATTACTTTATGTGATTGAGCATCTTTTGTGATTACAAGCATTGTTCAATATTCGTTGTGTTCTATCTGGAGTTACATCGAGTGATTGAAATTGAGACTAATATCCATTGTGATCTACGGATACGGTGGATGATTTGATCTCAATTAAATACTCGTTGTGATTCTTTAACGGATGGATTCATCAAATTGTTTTACATGCCTGTTTACGATTTTTGAACTCTGTTAAAATGTGTCTGATTGTCAATTGTATATATGAAACGCGAGAGTATGTTGTTTGATTTGCCGAGGCGGATTTGAAAACCTTAGTACTTTACTTTGATTGTCAGTTAAATTATCACTCATTTTAGTTTTGTCACAATTGCATGACCAATTGAGGAACTAGGTTAAAATAGAATTTATTTAAATAGAAAATTGATTTCATCACAAAACACAACTCCCTGTGGATCGATCTCGCATTTTTACGCGCACTTTACTGCATACGACTCGTACACTTGCGAGTACTTTATTTTTGGTACACCAAATTTTGGCGCCGTTGCTAGGGAGTTGTTAGTTTTTTGTAAAAATTGATTTTTTATTTGAGTTGATTTTATTTTTCTACTAGTTAGTTAATTTTCTTGTTTTTATTGCTTGCAAGTTTGTTTATTTATTTTTTATTTTAGTTCCTGTTTTGATCTAAAAAAAAAAAAAGGGGGTTTCTTTTGTGTATTAGTGTTTGCTGTAGAGTTCAGAATTCAACCCCTGCCGAGTACGATCGATCGCACCCTAGTGCGATCGAACGCACTTGGGACCATCCTACGCGCCTGCGTTTGACAATGGTGAAACAGACGCACGAACGCACATCTAGCGGATGCTTGAACGCAAGTGCTAGATGTTCGAACGTAGATCACGATCAAACGCACGCATTGACGATCGATCGCAGGTGCGAACGAACGCACACCTCCAGTGATCGATCGCAGGGCTGTAATCAGCAGCTAAGCACCACCTTCTTGTTTATAGTTTTTAGTTTGTTAATTCTTCATTAATTATTTTTGTGCATATTTTTGTTTTCTTTCATATTTCAATTGAGTTCTTTATTTTTGAATACTTTGTTTTTGCTTTATTAGTTTATTCTCTTTATCTAGATTTTATTTTTTTATTTTTATTTCTTTGTAAAAAAAAAAAAAAACTTGTGCTTGGTGCATGCATGGTCGTAGATCCCTGAACCTAGAGTTGATACCCTTAGATCTCGACATTGATAGAACTCTTAGGAGGACTCGAAGAGCACCTGTTGTGAGTGAGATTAGAGATGAGATGGGAGACCAACAAGAGAATATACCTGAGAATGTGGAGCAACCCACTTTTGAGAATGAGGATGTGAGAGCGGGAAATGGAGAGCAAGCCAGGCAATGGCACGTGGACTTCACTACATCACTGCGAGAATTGTTCGCACCTGTTGCGACTAGTTCCCATTCTTGTATAGTGTTACCATCCACCAATGCCACCCATTTCGACTTAAAGCCGCATGTCATCCAACTTTTACCTTCTTTTCATGGATTAGATATTGAGAACCCCTATGGCCATGTTAAGAAGTTTAAAGCCATATGTGCCACATTCAAGTTTCAGAATTTTTCTGAAGAGTTAGTTCTCCTTAGACTTTTTCCATTCTCTCTTCACGATAGAGCCAGGGCATAATTGGATTCCAACACGCCCAGGTCTATCACATCTTGGGAAATTTTACTGAGCAAGTTTTATAATAAGTTTTTTCAGATGTCGAAGGTCAATGAATACAGAAAAGAGACCAACCCTTTCATGCAAGAAGAGGATGAGAAATTCTCAGAGAGTTGGGAAAGGTTTAAGGATCTGTTGATAAAGTGCCCTCCACATGGATATGAGAAGTGGAGACTGGTTCAGTTTTTCTACCAAGGGCTATCTCAGCCCAACCGTAGCATGATTGAATCAATGAACGGGGGGGCATTCTTAAGTTTGACGTGAGATTTGGCGTGCAAGGCATTGGATAAGCTGTTCGACAGCTCACAAGTATGGGATTTTACGAGCTGTCGGGATAAATCTACCCGTATCCCAAAGAAAGGAGGCATCTATGAGTTGAAAGGAGAGACTGAGATGAACATGAAGATAGATGCACTCACCAAGAGGCTCAACGCTCTCGATGTAGGTCCATCCATCAATGCTGCCAACACTTACACTATTGATAGCTGTTCCATCTGTGCAAGTCCTATGCACTCAGCACAGAATTGTCCATCTGCTCCGGTATTTTCTAAGTACCCGATGGAACAAGCGAACGCTTTCAATGATTACCGAAAGCAGTCAGCTGGACCTTACTTAAAGACGTATAATCCAGGATGGAGGAACCATCTAAACTTTTCATGGATACAAAATCAGGGAGGAGCACCTCAGAATGCTAAAACCCAATATCCTCCCAGATTTCAGGCACAGCAGCACAATCAGCCTTCTTCTCAAGTGCCTGCATCTTCACCTCAATCAGCTTTGGAAGAAACAATGAGGACATTCATCCTATCAAATGGCCAGGTGATGCAAGAACTCCAGAAGTCTACCATGGTCAATAGCCAGGCTATCTAGGAGGTGAAGAATGCTACTATGATCAACACCCAAGCTATAGCAAAGATGGAGAATCAGATAGGACAAATAGCTAATCACTTGGGTGAAAGAGAAAAAGGAAAGTTCCCAAGCCAGCCTGAGCCGAATCCTAAGGCGTTTGCAATTGGAAATTTTTCCAATTCGGCGCACGGGCAGGAGCATGTGCAGGCGATTGTCACACTGAGGTCAGGGAGACAAGTGGACAATCATGTGGTGGACCCAGAAGTTGACACTGCTGGGCAAGATGAGGAAGCGAGTGGCAACAAAGAGGAAAGAGATGCGGAGCCATCTACAGCCACTTCCATTATGAAGGACCCTCCTAGGTCTTTTGAACCTAGGGCGCCCTACCCTGAAAGACTTCAAGGGCCCAAGAAAGGAGGAAAATTTGAGGACATTCTGGAGGTGTTCAAGCAAGTCTAGATTAACATTCCGTTTTTGGACGCCATCCAGCAAATACCTTCTTATGCCAAGTTCTTGAAGGACTTGATCACTGTAAAGAGGAAGACAAATGTCCCTAAGAAGGCATTCCTGACTGAGCAGGTTAGTTCTATCCTGCAATGCAAGTTTCCAATCAAGTACAAGGACCCTGGATGTCCTACCATTACTTGCATGATTGGAGTCAGCCAGATTGAGAGGGCCTTATTGGATTTGGGAGCAAGTGTTAATCTGTTACCCTACTCAGTCTATGTGCAGTTAGGGCTTGGAGAGTTGAAGCCTACTACCATGACACTGCAGTTAACTAACAGGTCAGTGAAGGTTCCACGGGGAATTGTGGAAGATGTGCTAATGAGGAATCAAGCATGGAGGACCCCCTGGAGGCATGCTTTGCTCAGTTTGGAGAGGATCTTGATTTGGACAAGTTGCTTGAGCAAGTAGATGAGATGCTAGAGACTACTCCTCTGGTGAGTAGTGAGAAGGATGAGACCATTGTTCCTAATCCTTCCAAGAAGGAACTAAAGCCGTTACCTAAAAATCTCAAGTATAAGTTCCTAGGTCCAGCAGAGTCTTTACCGGTGATCATAGCTTCTGATTTAGTCGATGCTCAAGAGGAGAAGCTATTGGACGTTTTGAGAGAACATAAAGAGGCTATCGACTGGACCATTGAGGATATCAAGGGAATCAGCCCCTCGGTGGTCATGCACAAGATTCATCTGGAGGAGAATGCCAAGCCATCGAGGGAACCACAAAGAAGGCTCAACCCAGCCATGCAAGAAGTTATCAGAGCTGAAGTGATTAAGCTGTTAGATGCTGGGATCATATATCCGATCTCTGACAGCAAATGGGTGAGCCCAATTCATGTCGTGCCCAAACGGGCTGGATTAACGGTAGTCAAGAATAAAGATGATGAGTTGGTGCCGACTCGGGTTCAATCAGGATGGAGAGTTTGCATTGACTACCGCAAGTTGAATGCTGCCACCAGGAAGGATCACTTCCCACTTCCGTTTATCGATCAGATGGTGGAGCGGTTGGCTGGGCACAAGTACTATTGTTTTCTAGATGGTTATTCTGGGTGTAACCAGGTCCCTGTGGACCCTAAAGATCAGAAGAAGACTACTTTCACCTGTCCTTTTGGGACATTTACCTACGGTCGCATGCCCTTCAGGTTATGCAATGCACCTGCTACTTTTCAGCGGTGCATGATCAGTATCTTTTCTGACATGGTAGAACGTTTCCTTGAGATTTTCATGGACAACTTCTCTGTCTTCGGTTCATCTTTTGACAAGTGTCTGCACCGTCTCACGCTAGTCTTGGTGAGATGCAAAGAAAAGAACCTTGTACTCAATTGGGAGAAGTGCCATTTCATGGTAAAGCGAAAGTGGATCTGATTTCCAACCTTCCACCCCCACGTACAGTAAAGGATGTTCGTTCTTTTCTGGGCCATGCAGGCTTTTACAGGCGATTCATAAAGGACTTCAGCAAGATCGCCAGGCCCATGTGCAAGTTGTTGGTAAAGGAGACCCCGTTTATTTTTGATGAGGAGTGTAAGCAAGCATTCGGGGCTCTGAAAACGATTCTGACGTCCACACCAGTTATTCAGCCACCCAAGTGGGGTGGACCTTTTGAGATAATGTGTGACGCATCAGATTACGTTGTTGGAGCTGTTTTGGGGCAGCGTATTGATAAACTCCCCCATGTCATTTACTATGCAAGTAGAACTCTGAACGACACGCAACTCAATTATTCCACCACTGAGAAGGAGTTGTTGGCTGTCATTTTTGCGCTAGACAAGTTTAGATCCTATTTGCTAGGATCTAAAGTCATAATCTACTTGGCTCATGCTGCACTGAAGTATCTTTTTTTCTGAAAAGGATGCTAAATCTCGTCTTATCCAATGGATTTTGCTTCTTCAAGAGTTCGACATTGAAATTCGGGATAAAAATGGTTACGAAAATGTGGTGGCGGATCATTTGTCAAGATTGACTGTGGGCTACATTGAGGACGCCATCCCCATATCTGAGACTTTCCTTGATGAGCAATTGATGTACATTGCTCAGAATCCCGCACCATGGTTTTCTGACATAGTGAACTACCTTGTCACCGGCCAAATGCCCTTGCATTGGGGGCAACAAGATAAGTTCAAATTTTTGGCCATGGTGAAATATTTTTTTTGGGATGATCCTTACTTGTTTAAGTATTGTCCCGATCAAATCATTAGGAGATGTATACCTGAGCATGACCAAACCAATGTCATCTCCTTCTGTCATGATCATGCCTGTGGTGACCATTTTAGTGCTAAAAAGACAGCTGCAAAAATTTTGTAGTGTGGATTTTACTGGCCCACCTTGTTTAGAGACGCTCATACTTATTGTACATCTTGTGAGCGTTGTCAGAAGCTAGGGAGTATCTGTAGAAGAAATATGATGCCCCTCAACCCGATTTTGATCGTTGAGATTTTTGATGTGTGGGGCATTGATTTGATGGGACCATTTCCAAACTCATATGGCAATCTGTACATCTTGGTTGCTATGGACTATGTGTCCAAGTGGGTGGAGACCGTTGCTTGCAAGACTAATGACCACAAAATTGTGGTCCAATTTTTGAGAGACACTATCTTTGCTCGGTTTGGTACGCCTCGAGCAATCATAAGTGATGGAGGCAAGCATTTCTGCAATCGGATTTTCGAGCAGTTGATGAAGAAGTATTTCATCACCCATAAGGTTGCTACCCCTTATCACCCACAGACAAGTGGACAAGTTGAAGTGTCTAATCGTGAGATCAAGCACATTTTGGAAAAGACCGTGAATCCTAATAGAAAAGATTGGTCTCTGCGATTAAGTGACGCACTGTGGGCGTACAGAACAGCATTCAAGACCCCGATTGGGATGTCACCCTATCGGCTTGTGTACGGGAAGGCATGTCATCTTCCCGTCGAGTTGGAGCATAGGGCATATTGGGCCATCAAGCAGTTAAACTTCAATCTTTCGAAGGCTGGCTCACAGAGAAAGCTCCAACTCAATGAATTGGAGGAGATAAGGAATGATGCATATGATTGTGCAAGGATGTACAAGGAACAGATGAAGAAGGCTCATGACCAGAGCATTTTAAGGCGATCTTTCGAGCCTGGTCAGAAGGTCCTTCTTTACAATTCAAGATTGCATCTATTTCCAGGCAAGCTGAAATCTCGATGGACCGGCCCTTTCATCATTCGGTCAGTGTTTCCTCATGGGGCCATCGAGATTGAGGATCCCAAGAATGGTAACACTTTTAAGGTCAATGGACAAAGATTAAAACCATTCTTGGAGTTGAGAAGTAGAAAGGTGGAGACGACTCTGTTGGAAGATCCGAATTATTCAGAGTGATTGTCATCTCTTGTGGAGAGTCTGGCTGAAGACTTTAAACTTAGCGCTTGTGGGAGGCAACCCTCATTATTTTTCTGTGTTATTTGACCTTGTTTGTGCATTTTGTTCTGTTTTTATGTGTTTTTCAGGTCGAGTGTCTGCCGTTCAAGTTTGGGGGAGCGTTCTCCTACGTTGTGCCTGACTTGCGCCTTCCCTCTGGTATTGTATTTTTGGTCACATTGGGGACAATGTGACATTTTAGTTTGGGGGTGGGGTAGACATATCTGTCATTTTATTTTATTTGTTAAAAAAAAAAAAAAAAAAAAAAAATTTGCTATGTGGTTGATTGATCTTGACCGAACATCATAACTGTGAATTGCATGTCATTGGTATGTTTAACTTGTTTGAACATGACATATCATTAGAAATCCCAGTATTTGACTCATATGTTGGATTAAAGAGACCCCATGTGTTGGATAGATTTTTCACATGCACACTAGCAGTAGGGTCCGTGGGGTATGAGATTTGACTTTAGGAGAGTGTGTCTCTAGAGATTTGTGGGTTGATGTGGTGAGGAAAACCTTGGCTTAAAATAAAAATAAAAAATAAAAAATAAAAAAATTCATAAGGTTGAGCTTCTCATTGAGTAACCGGACCTCTTGCCTCATCAAGTAGTGAGTGTTCACGTAAAAAGAGGAGAAAGTCCAGCTAAGTGATTGTATGGTTAGTTAGGCTTCGTTGTTCTTTTTGACTTGAGTAATTAAGCTCTTAGGGATGTTTCTACATCTATTGCCCTAAAGCTATCTGGTTTGGGAGTCACTGGCCCAACACTCGTTACATAAGTCATTTAGAAACTTAATGGAGCCAAGCGTTGCACAGCCTACACAAAAAAAAAAAATCAAGCCTTGGTTGTTTTCATCATAGTGCAATCCTATGAATTTTTGGGTACACATTTTCTTTGAGAATGATTGAAACTGCATGACCTTGCGTTAGTTCACTTTTCACCTCTTGAAGCATATGTGTCTCAATTTTTCTAGCTGTGAGTTGAATGGTGTTTGGATGCTTAGATGATGTGGTTTGTATATTTGACTTGTTAAACTTGCAAATGATGTATGAACCATGTGTTTAAGTGAAAGGCTTTGTCTGTCAATAACATAGTGTTAATAAAATGTTTATGGGTGTCATTCCTTAAAAACCCTCACGAGACTTCACTCATCCTCTAGGGAATTCCTAGGGGTTTAAAAGGCTTGTTGCATATGCTAAATGCAATCGTTTTTCCCACGACAGTGGACTCATATTTCTTGTTTTTGTTATGTTCTTCATTTTGTTTTGCTAAGGGACTAGCAAAATGTAAGTTTGGGGGTATTTGATGAGTGCCAAATATTGTATATTTGAGCCCCTTAACTTATATTTGTTAGGCTCTTAGTTGTGTCGTTTTCTGATGATGTTGTTAGTTTTGGTGTCTCAAGTATGTTGCAGGTCACTGACATAAGAATGCGGTTAAAGGGTGGAAATTAAGCACAAGAAAATACAAGAGCTACACTGGCTATGCGATCTATCGCAAGATGTTGCGTTCGAACGCACCTGCATTCAATTGCATAGCTGAAACCCTAAAATCATCGTTAAAGGGCCGCGCCACACGGAACTTGAAGCCCCACATGCGTTCGATCGCAGTTACTATGATCGAACGCAGTGCGTTCAAACGCACCTACTACGGTCGAACGCACTCGTGATGATCTGTCAGCACGCGAGAAAACCTAGTTGTTTAGTATAAATTAGCATCTTTCTTTTGTAACCCGACGTTGGGAGGCACCGTAGAGAGCAGAAACACGACTTTTTGTCGTGCTTAGGCCTGTGTGAACGTTTTTCAATTGTAAGGTTTGTTTTTCACGATTTCATTTTATTTTGACATGTCTTTTGTGATCATGAGGGGCTAAACCTTCATCTAAGGTTGAAGATGAAGCCTCGTCGATAATAGACAATTGTACTCTCGTGATTTTATATATATAATCTGATATTTTGTTTGTTCAAAATTAATTTCCTAGCTTTATTACTTTATGTGATTGAGCATCTTTTGTGATTACATGCATTGTTCAATATTCGTTGCGTTCTATCTGGGGATACATCGAGTGATTGAAATTGAGACTAATATCCATCGTGATCTACATATACGGTGGATGATTTAATCTCAATTAAATACTCGTTGTAATTCTTTAACGGATGGATTCATCGAATGGTTTTACATGCCTGTTTACGATTTTTGAACTCTGTTAAAATGTGTCTGATTGTCAATTGTATATGTGAAACGCGAGAGTATGTTGTTTGATTTGTCGAGGCGGATTTGAAAACCTTAGTACTTTACTTTGATTGTCAGTTAAATTATCACTCATTTTAGTTTTGTCACAATTGCACGACCAATTGCTGAACTAGGTTAAAATAGAATTTATTTAAATAGAAAATTGATTTCATCACAAAACACAACTCCCTGTGGATCGACCTCGCATTTTTACGCACACTTTACTGCATACGACTCGTACACTTGCAAGTACTTTATTTTTGGTACACCACCACCTTAGGGGTGGCAATTTTGATTGTATATATCCATGACTGCTTGTGTTTGTTTTTAATGTGTTTGATACTGCAAAAACTTTTTAGCATGTTTTATCTTTTCTTTTCTCAAACTTTGAGTTGCAAAAACCTTCCTTTTTTTTTGCAAAAAAAATAGCTGTTCAATCTTTGATTTCGAAATCTCTTAATTTCAAGGACGAAATTCCTATAAGGAGGGGAGAGTGTAATACCTCGATAAAAATAACCTTTTTATTATTCAAAAACTTTTTCACAGGTTAACAAGGTTTTTAATAGAATTTTTTTAACAAAGACCCAAGCCCTTAGTGTTAACCCAACGAGACCAAAATCCCTTTGAAAATAGAAGCCAAACATTGATCCTTTGGGGGCAAACGTATGCTAGGACAAGTGGACATACACCATTGTTTTTAGCACAGACGTATGTGTGGGGACCACCGAATGTACACTTGGCAAATAGTACAGTGAACGTACTTGAGACCATCGGATGTATGCTACTTTTTGAAATACCCCCTGATTAATACCTGAACGTACGAGACACCCTTTGGACCACTGGACAAATAGTACCAGACTTACGCTAGGGTTGGCGGATGTACGCTAGGATTGGCGGACGTACGCTGCTTTTTCAAAGAGTTGGGGGCAACCTTCCCCTATAAATACCCCTTCCCTCCTCTTCTTCTTCACACTTATTCAAAGCTTTGGCATGCCCCTGCCAGAATTGAGAGAGCCTTATAATCTTGAGAGAGTTGTGAGTTTGGAAGAGTTTTGTGAGGAGGAGCCCATGTCTTTGCTTAGCTTCCAGGTAAGCTTTGTCACTTTTTACATTTCAGCACTATTTTACCTTCTAGCTTATATCTTGATGAGTTTTCCAAAGTGTTCATTAAGCATTCCTTAAAAGTGTTAATGTTTCAAAAAGATCTTCAAAGTTTCATTATGTTGTGATTTCTTACGTTGCATGCACTCTTTTGTTAGCTTCGAAGAGGCTTAGAGGTCTAGAAATGTTATAAGAATCAAGTGTTGTTCGAAAACTTAAAGGTGTGCTTTAACTCACTGAGCGGACGTATGTCATCGGGGCCAAACATACGGTTAGGGAGTAGAGCACCAGTTTAAGCTTCGATCATGCACAATTTAGTTTAGCCACCTTATTGTTAAACACGACTTAGCATAACGGTGTGTTGTACTTTGTTATAGCAGTATTTAACTTGGTCAGAGGATTCACTCGAGTGCGCGAGGTAAGTGAACCTTTACAACCTTTTTACTTAAAAACGTGGGATATGTCAATTGACTGACCACGAATATGATATGAGCATGCCTATTTTATAATTACTTGGTAAATTGAAATATGAATTGGTTGATAAGATGCATCGTATGACATGGTACCCTGGTACGTGCGGTATAAACGGCCATAGGATTACTATACAAACTTCATACTATGGTCAAATACATGTGTGTTATATGGGGGGTTTGGATCCAATGGTTTTGTGACCAAGGTGCAGCCATTCCCAATGGTTGGTCCGTACAAGACGGACATCATTAGCGGTGTGTGCCACTCAAGGTGAAACTCGGTTGTGCCGTTAGTGTTATGTATGGTAGCGTGCAATGGCTGGGGCACTGACATTGTACTATAGGTCCCTCGAAATAGTGCCAACCCTGCTGAGAAGGGGTAATATCTCGAGTAGACCATATATGAGAGTTATGACCTATAAAGCATTAGCTTTTCTTGCATTAAAATAATTAGGTAGTTATCGCCGGTAGTACACCATGATCTTTGAAAACCCAAAAATCTACCAAATGGTTTATTAATGGAGGTAATGCCCCTTTTCGATTATTACTTGAATTACACGTTTACTTTCATTAATTGGGCTCATGTCATATCTATGTTGTTGGGTTTACTTACTAAGTCGTTAGATTTGCGTTGTTATTAATCTCTAGGTAACTTGACTCAACACTCTAGGAATGGCCTGGCTATTGCTACCCGTGTGGTTTAGGACTTTCCAATTATTACAAGTGTGTCATTATTATTGCTTAGTTGCTTCGTGTTCATACTTGATGAATTATAGTAAATCAGATTTATTCACCTTCCATTGCATTTACTCTGATGAGGCTAGATGGGCAATTTCCCGTTTAGTCACAAGTTGACATAAATGGGGTAATTGCCAGTGACTCCACCAAATTAGCCGAGGCTAATTTTGGGGGCATTACAGAAAGCCACCTTAAGAGTCTCGAATGTTAATCGAAATTTCCCCTTCAAGAGTCTCAGATTTCTCAATCGAAATTCCAAGCTCGAGGGTCTCGGATGTCTCCATTCGAAACCCACCTTAAGGGGTCTCGAATGTTAATCGAAATTCTCCCCTCGAGAGTCTCAGATTTCTCAATCAAAATTCCAACCTCGAGGGATTCGGATGTCTCCATTCGAAACCAACCTAAAGGGTCTCAAATGTTAATCAAAATTCCCTCCTTGAGAGTCTCTGATTTCTCAATCGAAATTCCAACCTCGAGGGACTCTGATGTCTACATTCGAAACCCACCTTAAAGGTCTCGAATGCTAATCGAAATTCCCCCTTGAGAGTCTTGGATGTCTCAATCGAAATTCCGACCTAGAGGGTTCTTGGATGTCTCCATTCGAAATCTCGATCTAGAGGGTCTCGAATGTCTTAATTTCAAATCCTCGCCTTGACAATTTCGAGTGTTTTATCTTAAAAATCTTTTTGACTTAGGCTTCCTATAAAGGTTTATCAAAGAATCAAGTCTCAAAGGCAATTCTATTCCTTAAGAGACATAAAATTTCCATAGTCATCTTGACAAGGAAATTGAGGGGTAACTGTTGGGTCATAAATCTGCCTGTTTAGGCCCGACTGGCCCAATCCACTAGGGCCCTAGTTCATGAGACCACAACCTAATCTGTGGTAGGCCTCGGAAGTTAAACTGAGGCCAAGCCAAGCATAGGTCTCAGAGGTCAAGCCAAGACCAGGCCCAAGTAGGCCTCGATCGTTCTGTCCGAGACTACTCCACAAAGAACGACTAAGTCAAAGTGGAAGATACCCACATTGACACATTTACCAAATACAAAGGATAATCTTATCCTTAAATCTATTCAAATAAGAATCAGTTATAAATGTTCAAATATGAGCATACATATTCAAAACTATATATGTTATTCAAAATCAATATTTCAAATAACAACCATATCCTATGTTGATAACTGCCTAGCAGAAAATTAGGGATTTTGGAAGTCATTGGCTAGGGGACTACTACTGTTGCATGCCTATAAAAGATAACTCACATCTTCACATTTGGGTAATCGCAACTCTCTCTCTTTGAGTTCTCATTTGCTTTTATAATTGCTCTAAGCCATCAGTGACTTAGGCATCGGAGTGTCCCCGCCAGCTCACCCCTAGTCTCTTTGATCCCTCTGTTTTCTTACTTGTGCAGTTTGATTCTTATTCCAGTGCCGACCTAAACTCAGCAGGTGTGCCATGTCACCAATCGAAAAACTGTGCATCCACACCATGAACCCATGCATTAACCTAATTGACAATATAAAATGCTACATAGAGCTACATGCATCATCAATGATTCATCAGTTCATATCTTTGCTATGGAATATAAATAACATTAGACGTACCTAACATGTTAGAGCTGACTAATACATCTAAGTGATTAAAGCTTACATACAAAAGAATGGCTATACAAAAGTGTCTCATGCAACACTAGCCATATACAAAAGATTGGCATTAAAGCATAACCATGAAAGCTTATACAAAAGAGGACTATCTACTAGCCTGACAAAATAAGCATCTGATGCATCTATGCCTCAAACATTGTAGTAATCCAGATACATAGCCACTGGGTCATCATCAAAAGTCCTTGCACCTGCATCATCATTAACCACATTGTCTGCACCATGGGAATCACCACCACCCATGATATAGGCAGAATTGTGAGTCTGCTGTCTCCATAAAATAGAGAGGCTTAGCAGTATAAAACTCACTAGTTTTATCCAAAATAAACTATCTAACTTTAATCACACTTACATGTTCTATAGCTCAACCATAAAACATAAAGAAAGTCATCATGCATCATCTAACCATAACGGTATACATATGTGTCCGTCCCATACCAGTCACATATGCATACTGATACGTCTAGCATAAAAATATCATGAAATCGTATGCTATGCATCCTTATGTTCATTATCTTGTGCCATTTTCATTGTGAGGCCAGCACTGTGGTATGAGACTTGTCATCACTACCGGGAGCTGTCACCTCGTTTCTCGTTATGCATAGGCCAACTCTACAGTTGGAGACTGGTTATCACTACCGGAGTTGAACCTCGTTTTCGTTATGCATAAGTCAACTATACGGTAGGAGACTTGCCATCACTACGGGAGTTGAACCCCGTTTTTATTTCATTGCTCATGCCATGTTCATGCTCATGTTAACAAATCTTGAATTCATATACTATCATAACTTATATCATGAATATTATAGAATTATGTCATAAACCATAAATATTCTCATAATAACATAATCATCATATTATCTTGCAAACCCATAAAAGCTCATACAAACATTACATTAAACATTCATCCAACACATCTCATAAAACATCATTACATAGTTATCTCATAAAACATCATTAAATAATCATAGTCTCACAAAACTACTTGCATCTATCATTCATCCAAAACATCTTCTATACTTTAAAAATAATATCTTTTTGCCCAGTAAGTAAAATACTTGCCTTGATCTGCTTGGGTTCTCTTAGCAACCTTGACCACTTGCATGCACCTATGTATTTACATAATAAACACAGTTAAACTCTATTATAGGCTCTGACAACTCAAACTTCACCAAGATACTTGAATTCCACAAGCATCTCTCACTACAATGGAACCCATAAAATCCATTTCCATGGAACCCATGAAAACCTAGGATTAATTTGCACCTTAAATGTAATTAACCCATTTAAATAGCATTCCTAGTGCTCCTATACCAAAAGCCCCATATTTAATTCAAACTATAAAATTAGGGTTTAAACCCATACTTCAACCATTAGAAAAATTGAAGTTTCATTCCATTCATGTAACAACCCAATGCTTAAATAATGTGTAGCAATTCACTACACACAAAAGCCTTAAATCAATTTTAGGAATTTAGCCATACACCCAAAAATTGACCTAGCTTAGAGAAAATTAGGGATTTTGAAATTACCTCAATTTAATCTGTAAAATGGAAGCTCTAGCGTTTATAAACGTTACCCAACACTCAAAGCTAGTGAAAAAATTGATTTGGAACAAACCCAAGCAAAACCTAGAATATAAATGAGAGAGAGATCATTAAAATTAGGAAAAATCCACTTAGTTAATGCTCTATACAGCTCCTATTGAATAAGATTTTGAGTTCACAAACCCATAAAAATTAACTACAAGTTCATGGGGAAGTGAAGGAAAAGTTTAGAGAAATATAAGACTTACAGTGCTAACCCATCTCTTATATTTTCATAGACAAATTTCAGTTCACAATCCAAACCAAAGCTCTCATGTGATGATGAACGAAAAGGGGAAAAGGGGCTGCAAGTTTCACGTTCCAGCCAAGGAGAAGGAAGAAAATGAGAGAGATTGAGAAAGTTGGAGACTTTTCGATGGGCTGGTTTTTCTTTAAGTGGAGAAATGCTTGTATATGCAAGAAAGGGGACCACAAGGTGTGGCTCACGTGAGTAAAGGGAATGGATAAGGGTCTGAAGCAGAAATTACAAAAATGCCCCTCTAGCTTTAATGAATTTGAGAGAGAATGTGCCAAAAACTTGACATTTATGCTTGCTCTCAAAATGGGTAGTGTAGTTCTACATCAATTGGGCTTTACACTATGACCCATAATATAAAAAATGGGCATCTTATATTATTTTATCACACTAACCCCATAATATACTTTCACTAAGAATTAAATTGATAAACTTTCTCTATTAAATTTTTTAAGTGTAATTTTTCCACACAAATCTAACTTATTTTTATCTAATCAGAATAAAGTCATTAAATAATTTACCAGTCATTACAAGTAGATACTATGCCCTTAGGTTGATGTTGTGAGTTTTAAATTACTTGCAAGCGCATGAGTCATTTGCAATATAGTGTGTGTGCAAGTGCGAGGTCGAATCCATAGGGAATTGCGTCGTGAAAATCAATTTCTATCTAAACTAATTTTACTTTAACCTAGTTCCGAATTGTGTCGTACAGTGGTAAATTAATCAACAAAACTGAAAATAAACAAATAATAAATGCACTAAGGTTTTCAGAATCCACCTCACCAAATTAAAGTACACATTCTCATACTTAGTTCATACATCCAACAGACAATTAAACCCTATGCATGTTCTATTGTTCCTATTGAAAAATTCAATGAATCTATCCATACAACAAAAGACAATGCATATCCAATTTAGTTCAAAAGATCCAATGTATCCATGATTTGCACAAAAGACAATGGATATCCAAAGTAAATCAAAAGATGCGATGTATCCGTCAGGTGAAACACAATGAATATCCAACTTCGGCACAATCAAACACAATTTTGTCACATAATTGAATTGAAACGAACATACATTACATTAAGGTCGGAATTGTACGAACAAAACATGAAAACATAAAATTAATCAATGGCGATGCTTCATCTTCAACCTTAGTTGAAGAATTAGCTTCTCATGACAAAAGGAATCATAAAGAAATTGTTGATGCACAGTTTCCAATTGGTGATGTGGCATGCTTATTGGTCGTACCAAATTTAGGTACTCGCAATTGTACGAACCGTAGTTCGTATAGCGTTGCGCAAGTACCGAGATCGAACCACAAGGAACCATGTATTGTTTTAAACGAAATTAACTTTGAGTCTAGGTTAGTGTTACTTTAACCTAGCTCCGATGTGGGTGATTGGTGACAACGAAAATATAAACTAAAATTAATGTAGAAAAGTAAACAAAATAAAACACTAAGGCTAAGGTTTTCACCTCACCATTTCAAGAATGCAAATTGAAAATGCTAAGCTAACATATCCGTCTATCGGTTAAAAAATAACGCTTTATCTGTTGAACCTGTCGAAGGATTCAAGGAATCCCATCCATTTGACGAAATACAAACCATAAACGGTTTAAGGCCCAAAGGATCCAAAGTGAATGTGTTAAGACACAAACTACTATGGATAAATGGGCGTAAACCAAAGGATGAAATGTATCCATCAGACGAAAAACCAAGAATAAACGACTACGGTGCAATCTCACTTGGTTTTGTCACCAAACCAAGTGAGAGACGATTAAGCAACAAAGAAATAACGGAAATAATTAACTTAAACATAAACAATAAGCATAAAATCCATTGTGAGGCTACATCCTCAACCTTAGTTGAGGATTTAGCCTCTCATGTGATAAGGAAGCATAAATAAACTAAAATAAAGCATTAGCATTAAATAATATAAAGGGTTACAAAGAAAAAGGGCAGAGCAGGGCCTACAATGGCAATCTCCTCTTAAAAACACACCCAAAAGAAAAGCTCTCATCAAAATGGACCTAGGGTCCTATTTATAAACTGACAGGTCACTGGCCTGCGTTCGAATGCAGGCAGTGCATTCAAACGCACTAATGAATTATGCATTCGAACGTGCACTCCACGTTCGACCGCATAAATATCTCATGGCGCAAGCTGGAAGCGATGGACTCCTAGGGCCGGCTAGGGCAACCGCGTGAGATGCGGGCTGACTGGCCCTGCGTTCGACCATGCCCCCTGCATTTGACCGTGAGTGCTTTTGAACGCACCAAGTACGGTCGAACGCACTTGGCAGGGATCCATTTCTTCCCTTGATGCATTTTGCTCCTTTGTGGCCATATTTTGTTGTAAGGACCTGCACAACACAAAACACTAAAAACACTAAAAATAGTTAGATATTAACAGTGCTAAAGGCTTAACAAATATAAGTTAAAGGGGTTCAAATGTCAATGTTTGGCACCGATCAAATACCCCCAAACTTACATTCTGCTAGTCCCTTAGCAAAACAAAAATGAAAAACAAAACAAACATAGGTCCACTTTCGTGGGAGAACGGTTGCATTTAGCCTATGCAACAAGCCTTTTAAACCTCTAGGAGTTCCCTAGAGGACGAGTGAAGTCTCGTGAGGGTTTTCCAAGAATGATACCCACAAACATTTGTGCAAACATTTTACTCTCAATCATGCAAAAAAAATATATCAATCATGGTTTAAATTCAAGAGCAAGCTTAATCAAACAAACATCATCTTCACAATTTTCAGGGAATTATCAATCAAGATACAAACATGGCATTATGAGATACAAAAATTAATTCTAGTGAAAGTGAGATTAGCACAAAAAAAATATGGGACTTCAAAACTAATCTTAGTCATGTATGCTTCGACACTCAAAATTTATTTAGACAACACATCAAAAACAATAACCAAGGTTCATCAAAAACAGTTTCTTTTTTTTTTCTTTTTTTATTTATTTATTTTTTTTACTGCTTAGCTTTATTAAGCTTTCTAATTGACCCATATATCAAGTGTTAAGTCAATGACTCCCAAACCAAATGGTTTTAGGGCATTAGGCGTAAAAACACCCCTAAGGACCCACTAACTCGAGTCAAAAACGCTACGAAGCTTTGCTAACCAAGTCTAACTTCTCACTTTTTACGCGAACGCTCAATGCTTGCTGAGGCAAGAGGTCCGGTTACTTGGTGAAAAGCTCAAAATGATCATCAATTTTTTTTTTTTTTTAAATGAACCACGGTTATCTTTCCAATGGGTTACCCAACTGCATTTAAGCTTACAAAACTATCATGACCAAAATCAGATTTTTATCCCACAAATTACGTGCCAATTGTGCTTGTGAAACTCAAATTGAACTATAATATCTCATGCTGCCAAGAAAGTAACATAATTGAAATTCCCTTATTTAAAGTGATCATACGTTCATCAAATTAAGCACACAAAAGAAAATAAACCATAATTGACAGAAAATGCATAATTAAAAACAAAATGTGCACATATGATAAAAATACCCCCAAACTCAAAATTTGCACTGTCCACAATATGCTGATATAGAAAATAAGAATGTAGTGCAAAGGGGAGTGAAAAATAATAACCAAAATGTCACAAAGATGTCACGGGGCTGGTGGTGTAGGATCCCGAGGCTGGTGGCAGTCTGTCTAAGATGGATCGAAACATCTCCTGGATCTCGAGCCTGTCCTGACAAGCATCCCTCTGCAAATCTGCGATCTGAGATCGTATGTCCACTAGGGTGTCCTAGAGGTGTAATAAATATGAGGCTCAGAGCGTGATCGTCTCCTCATACTCCTCTTCTTCCTCGGGCTGCTCCTCCTGCTCTGCCGCTCTCTCTGGCTCAGTTGCCATCTCTGGAATGTCCATGGGCTCTGGCTCTAGCTCTGGCTCTGGTGCTGGTGCGTCTCTAGGCATGTGGGACAAACTCTGGTTCCACTGGATGCGGCCAAAATATGGGCTCTCAGTCATCGGCCCATCTGCAGGACTGCCTTTAATCCCTTTCTTTCTCAGAATGTGAGTGATGAGAAAAGGGAAAGGCAAACCCCAGGTCTTCGTGTGCTCAGCTCCTCGATGGTGCACTCCTTCACAGAATTTCTGAACCTATCGCCATATGATCTCGGGAATGGAGCACCAGAAACCTTTGTGGAACGAGTAGAGGGCACTAAGGAACAAGTCTTGCCTCTGTGTCTTGTGTCCCAAAGGACACACGTTCCTGTACAGCACCATATCAATAAATAGAGGATTTCAAGGAATCTTCGTCTTGCTGGCTGCATTACGGTGACTGTCTGCATATTGCCCCTCACACATGTCAGAAACGATGTCCTCGAGTGTGAGCATGGATGGGCACTCAAACCAAGGAACGTCCGACTCAGGAGGCTCAAGGCTGCACTTCAGAACGGCCACTACATCGGCTATGGTCACCTCCACTTCTCTTCCGTCAATGGAAGAGAAAAGTATGTCCGGTTGGTCGCACTCAATCCTCAGATGCTTGTAAAACTCTATGACCAAGCGCTCGTATGCAGTGGAGGTGACAGGTTTGAAAAGCCTCTTCAAACCCCGGCGTTTCAATTCTTCGACCGCCCAACTTGTAGCTTCATTGTTGGAGAACTTCTCTTTGATGGCGAACGTGTTCTCCAAAAAGAGCTTATGGCTCTCAATGGACGGCCTGGCAACAATGGCATGGGACCCAGATGACTGGGACGACGAACCTCGCCCTCTAGGCATGCTAGAGGTTCGTTGGGGCCTTTTGTCGAGCACCTGGTGTGCAACCCAAAAATAAAGGGTTTTGGAACCCTTTCCAAATCTAATCCAACCCCCTGCAATCAACAAGAAATCCAACACATAATCAAGGGGCACAATCCATGAGTGGATTTGTGCCCTTTGATTGAACAAAAAAAATGACAAAAAATGGGGAATTTGGGGGTAAATGGGTTTCGGGTTTTGTGGGAAAAAAAATGGGGAAAAGAGGGGATTTGAGGGGAGAAAGTTGTTGTGTGGCGGCTTAGAAAGGCCGGCAGTGGTGCGGTGGTGGTGGGTGTGGTGTATGGGAGAAGAGGGGCGGAGGTGGTGGGTGTGGTGTTTGGGTGGTGTATGGGAGAAGAGGGACGGAGGTGGGGGGAGGAGAGAGTGTACAACACTAGGAAAATGAGGGAAAGGGGGAGAGAAAATGACCTAAAAGCAGGTCACGCGAGACCTAAAAACGAGTATGTTCAAATGTACATAAGTGTGTTCGACCGCATTCGTGCTGAGTGCATGGGTGTCAAGTGAGTCATGCGTTTGAACGTAAGTTCGAACGCATGCGTGCAGGGGAGTGTGTGTGTGTTGGGGTGCTACGGTCGAACAAACATAAGTGAGTTCGAATGCAGATCCGTGTCTACATTCGAACATACATGATACGTTCAAACACAGAGTATAAAGAAAAATGTTGCTTTTTTTTTTTTGGAACTATTTACAAAAAAAATATATATATACACAAACACAAAGCAAAATTTTTACAGAACACGTCTACTCCACCCCCAAACTCAAAATGTCACATTGTCCACAATGTGACTGAAAATACAAAACCTAGGGGACGGGTCAATTTAGGTATAGCATAAAAGAATGCTTCCCCAAATTTGACTGGTAGATACAAAAGCAGAAAATAAAACAAGAAACATAATGAGGGGTGCCTCACTTCAAGCGCTAAGTTTAACGTCTTCAGCCAGACTCGTGATATGGACCAAGCTACCTATGACACTAGGTAGACACAGCAACTGTAGTCCTGAGACTGGTATGTACTAACTTGCCCGAGTCAAACGGGTGATGGTCATAGCTGGGATGATCAATATGCAACAATGAATATCCAGCTGTCCTAATCAACCGATGATCACAAAATGGGGGAGGAAAATAGTCATTCCTTCCCAAGGTCAATCTTGGCTCCCTTGGTCGTATGTGAATGGGAGCAAACCGTTTGCTCTCAGCAATAAAATCAGATGGCTCAAATGCAGAGGAATAAACAGTGGGGAAAACTAAATCCATGGTTTCCCCACACTCCAACTGTAGCTCAGATATGGGATCGATAATGGATGTAAGTAGCTCAACTACTTCATCAAAGTATTGATCATCTCCCAACTGAGCAAATATCTCCAGCTCAACGTCCTCCAAACTTGGCTCAATTACTTCCCTAGTTGGCTTAATTATCCTACCACAATCTATGTTTCCTCCAACCTGAGCGAAACATTCAAATTTCGGATCCTCCAGACTGAGCTCACATATCGGCTCATCATACTGTAGTGGCTCACTCAAATCAAAATGACCTCTAGATGGTGCAAAGCACTCCATGTCAGGGTCCTCCAGGCTAGGCTCATGCAAATCTATCCTAATCAGCCTGTCTAAGTCTAGGTCATCAGAATCCTAAGTAAAACACTCAATCTCTAGGTCCTCAAAATCAAAGTCATCAGTGATTTCTTCAATGAAGCATATAGGATGGGTCTCATCATACTCAAGTGGCTGGCTATTGATGTTGAAAATATTGAGTTCCACTGTCATATTTCCTAAAGAGATCTTCATCACTCCCGTCCTACAGTTGATTAGGGTGTTAGCCGTAGCTAAGAAAGGTCGCCCTAATATCAGTGGAATTTGATTCACCACATCGTGCACTGGCTCCGTATCTATCACCATAAAGTCCACATGAAAATAAAACTTGTCAACCTTGATCAACACATCCTCAAGTATTCCCCGTGGTCTCTTAAGTGATCTATTTGCTAACTAGAGCGTCACAGTGGTCGGCTTCAACTCTCCCAATCCCAACTTCAAATACACTGAATAGGGAATGAGATTCACACTTACCCCCAGATCCAACAATGCCCTATTGATCTGACTTGTTCCAATCATGCAAGCAATGGTCGGACACGCAGGGTCCTTATACTTGATTAGCAACTTGCTTTGGAGGATGGAGCTCACTTGCTCAGTCAAATAAGCCTTCTTCGGGACATTGGTTTTTCTCTTGATTGTGACCAAATCCTTCAAGAATTTCGCATATGCTGGCACTTGCTGAATTGCATCCAAGAATGGGATGTTTATCTGAACTTGCTTAAACACCTCTAAAATTTCAGCAAACTGCGCATTCTTCTTTGGCGCTCTCAATCTCTCAGGATAAGGGGCTTTTGGGACAAATGACCTTGAAAGGTCCTTCTCAATGGGAGTGACTGTAGATGGCTCAGCATCTTTCTTCTCCTTGTTGTCACTCTTTGACTCCTCTTGCCTGGCAAGGTCTGTTGTTGGCACTGCTTCATCAACTGCCTCTGGATCAGCCACAAGGTTGTCCACTCGTCTCCCTGACCTCAGTGTAACAATAGTACGTGCATGCTCTTGAGTTGAAGAACTTCCGATAGTGCATGCCTTAGGATTGTTCACCGGTTGGCTGGGGAGCTTTCCTTTGTCTCTTTCACCTAGGTGACTCGCCAACTGTCCCACTTGGACCTCCAGCTTGGAGATTGCCTGGGCGTTCACCATGGTGGAATGTCTAACGTCACTGATGGATTGACCAGTCATATTCATGAATTCTCTCATTGTCTCTTCGAATGACTGTGTCGATGATGCTGGGGCTTGAGCGAGGGCTTGATAGGAAGATGACGCTGGCTGAGCCGAGCGTCCATGATTTTGATATGTAGCAGGAAATCCTCCTTGATTTGTGGGCTGGTTCTGCTTCCAGGAAAAATTTGGGTGGTTCCTCCACCCTGGATTGTAAGTTCAGAGTATGGGCCAGTTGAATGATTTTGGAAATTGTTGAAAGCGTTCACTTGTTCCATCTCAGAAAAAATTGTCATTGATGGACAATTCTGTGCTAGGTGCATAGGACTAGCACAGACAGAACAACTATCAACTGGAAATGTGTTCACAGCATTAACAGGTATTCCCATACTCAGAGCATCCAGTCTCTTGACAATGGCATCCATCCTTTGAGTCAACTCTTGCTCTCCTCTTAGCTCCAGGATGCCTCCTTTCTTAGAGTTTCAAGCAAACTTGTCACGACAACTCGTAAAATCCCAATGTTGGGAGTTGTCGGCTATTTTCTCCAAAGCTTTATAAGCTAAGTCTCTCATCAAATTTAGAAATGCCTCTCCATTCATCAACTCGATCATACTACGGTTGGGCTGAGACAGCCCTTGGTAGAAGAATTGCACGAGTCGCCATTTTTCGTAACCGTGAGGCGGACATTTCATCAACAGATCCTTGAACCGTGCCCAACATTCTGAGAATTTTTCATCCTCATCCTGAGTAAAGGAACTGATTTCCTTTCTTGCCTCGTTTACTCTGGACATTGGGAAAAACTTGTTATAAAACCGCTTCAACAGTTCTTCCCAGGATGTGATGGAGCCAGGTGCGTTGGAGTCCAACCACTCCGTGGCTCTATCATGAAGTGAGAAAGGAAAAAGTCTGAGGTGGACAGATTCCTTAGAAAAATTTTGAAATTTGGTGGTGGCACAAATATTCTTGAATTTCTTAACATGGGAATATGGGTTTTCATGATCTAAGCCGTAAAAGGATGGTAACATCTGGATTACATGTGGCTTTAGATCATAGTGAGTTGTATTAGTCGGTGGCAACACTATGCATGAATGGGAACTGACAGCAGTAGGTGCGAACAATTCCCAGAGTGATGTCATGAAATCCACGTTATAAGCTCTTATTTGCTCCCCGTTCCCTTCTCTTGCATCTTGATATTCCTCATGCTCCTCCCTTCTTGGATTCCTTTGATCATCCTGGTGCTCCTCCACCCTTGGATTCCTTTGATTATCTCCCATCTCGGCATGTGCTCTAAGGGATCTCCTAAGATTCCTTTCTAAGTCGGGATCTAAAGGTGTTAACTCTAAGTTCAATGATCGCCAACCAAGCATACACTAAATGAGAAACCAAACTAAACTAAGAAAGCAATAACCTAAGTAAGCAAAAATGAATAAAAACAGCAAAATAGGGACTATGAAATCAACAAAAACAGAAATAGATATTCACAAACTAACAGGGAACAAAAACAAAAATAGCAAGATATGCAAAAACAGCAATGAACTAAAAACTACTTAACAATAACCTATCAACAACATGTGAATAAAAACAAAGCAAACTAAAACAAATATAAAAAGATGCAGTAAAAACAGAAACAATATTAGAAACAGAAAATAAAACTAGCTAAGATAACCTTAACACTTAACAAAACAAGACAATTTAAACAACTAACAATTTAGACTACAAAACCTCTAACTAAAACATATGCAAATTATATAAACAACTAAAAGCAAAAATAAACTAAACACAGCTAATCATAGCAAGCAAAATACTCAAAATAAGCAGTTAAAACAATTAAAATAAGTCTAACAATTAATTAAAACACAAAGAAATTAAAAACAGAACATACTGCCTCTGGTATGTTGATGCTGGAAGCAGAGGTGCGCTCTAGTGCAGGTCAGCACGTTCGACCACATACACGCAAATGTAGCAGTCTGTGCACGTGCGTTCGAACACAGAGCTGCATTGCTTTGTTCTGATAGGGTCGTGCGCTCGCACGCAAAGGCGTGCTAGGTGAACGCAGGTACGCGAACGATCTGGAATAGGCCCAAGTACGTTCGACCACAAGGACTGTGTTTGAACGCACTATTGGCGCCTGATTTTCCAGAAACCAAAAATAGAAACTAAAACTACCAAAAACTAAGCTGAAAATGAACAAAAATAAACTAAAACACGAAAAATAAATTATGAACAGTATTGAAATTATAGAAAATAAAGACTAGTAGAAAAATAACATTAATCTAATAGCAAAGTTAAATTCAAAACAACTCAAACGGCTCCCCGGCAACGACGCTAAAATTTGGTCGTACCAAATTTAGGTACTCGCAATTGTACGAACCGTAGTTCGTATAGCGTTGCGCAAGTACAGAGATCGAACCACAAGGAACCGTGTATTGTTTTAAATGAAATTAACATTGAGTCTAGGTTAGTGTTACTTTAACCTAGCTCCGATGTGGGTGATTGGTGACAACGAAAATATAAACTAAAATTAATGCAAAAAAGTAAACAAAATAAAACACTAAGGCTAAGGTTTTCACCTCACCATTTCAAGAATGCAAATTGAAAATGCTAAGCTAACATATCCGTCTATAGGTTAAAAAATAACGCTTTATCTCTTGCGCCTATCGAATGATTCAAGGAATCCGTCCATTTGACGAAAGACAAACCATAAACAGTTTAAGGCCCAAAGGATCCAAAGTGAATGTGTTAAGACACAAACTATTATGGATAAATGGGCGTAAACCGAAGGATGGAATGTACCCATTGGACAAAAAACCAAGAATAAACGACTACGGTGCAATCTCACTTGGTTTTGTCACCAAACCAAGTGAGAGACGATTAAGCAACAAAGAAATAACGGAAATAAAATCCATGGTGAGGCTACATCCTCAACCTTAGTTGAGGATTTAGCCTCCCATGTGATAAGGAAGCATAAATGAACTAAAATAAAGCATTAGCATCAAATAATATAAAGGGTTACAAAGAAAAAGGGCAGAGCAGGGCCTAGAATGGCAATCTCCTCTTAAAAACATGCCCAAAAGAAAATCTCTCGTCAAAATGGACCTAGGGTCCTATTTATAGACTGACAAGTCACTAGCCTGCGTTCGAACGCAGGCAATGCGTTCGAACGCACTGATGAATTATGCATTCGAACGTGCACTCCACGTTCGACCGCAGAAATATCTCACGGCACAAGTTGGAAGCGAAGTGAGGGCAACCGCGTGAGATGCGGGCTGACTGGGCCTGCGTTCGACCGTGCCCCCTACGTTCAACCGTGAGTGCGTTCGAACGCACCAAGTGCGGTCGAACGCACTTGGCAAGGATCCATTTCTTCCCTTGATGCATTTTGCTCCTTTGTGGCCATATTTTGTTGTAAGGACCTGCACAACACAAAACACTAAAAACACTAAAAATAGTTAGATATTAACAGTGCTAAAGGCTTAACAAATATAAGTTAAAGGGGTTCAAATGTCAATGTTTGGCACCGATCACTTATTGGATTCCTGGTTGAAATGCCTGGAGTGTGAACTTGTGATAAGTGCCAAAATATTCATATTTTAGCCCTTAATTTACATTTGTTAATGTCTTAGTTTTTGTTATTTTGTTCCATTTTATTTCCTTTTTGTGTTTTCTGTGTTTTTGTAGGTCATGGAAGAAAAGGAAGCGTTTCTGTAAATGTTCCAAGCTTAAAGGGCAAATTGGGAAGACATAGAAGATGTGGAAAGGATTAAATCAGAATTTATCAAATTGGAGCTAAAATCGGATTGGATTCAAATTTGGATTCTGAACAGGTCTCGGTATTTTGGCCATAACTTTCAGCTAAAATATCGGATTGAGGTGATTCCAATGGCATTAGAAAGCTGACTCAACAGGATACAAATCATTGTGAAATAGTATTTTCCTAATTTCGACCGCCGCAATTCTAAAATCACCCCGCAAGATAGGAGCCCAATTTTGGACGAATCCTATTCCGATTTGTAATAGGATTGTCTCCTAAATTGACTAGGAGACAGAATTCCGAATTTCCTAGGTTTACTAGGGTTGCTAGGACTCTCCTAAAGCCTATAAATAGACCTCTAAGCCTCACAACTAGATACACAATTTCAGAGAGGAGAATTTGGAGGCTAATTTCTAGGAGCGGTTTTCGGTTCTTTCTTTTCCCTTTTCTTTTTAGTTTTTATTTTAATTATGTGTAACTAAACCTTTTAGTAGGGCTGGATTGAAACCCTAATTATGTTTATTTAATATTTCAATACTGGCGCCTTTGTGATAATCATATTGTGTTGCTTAACTTGATTAATGCCTGTTTTCATGAATTCCTCATATGTGTGTAACTGGCCATTATATGCATGTGGTATGGACTTGTTAGTTAGATCAATTTGGATGACCGAGTCCTGGGTTTAATATAAGTAACAAAAGTAATCCACGCCGGGTTTTTGGGTTAATCAACATGGGAAACCGGGAGTATACACCATGCCCTAGGTCTCATGTGGTTGTCGGTTTTCATAATTCGTATGCTTTCATAGAGAACAACTTAGTATACAACATGCTAAATCATTTTAGGAAAGAAAAGAGTTAGAGTATACACCATACCTAATTCGTTGCTTAGGGAAACCAATAGCTTAAGGAGTATACACCATGCCCTTAGGTTGGCAACCATTAGGTATTCATAATATGATTGGATCATTAGCATATTGTTATATTATTTGAATATGATTAGTGGTAGATATCAAAGCCCTACACTTTTATTTACCTTTTCATTTATTTCTATTTCTTTTCATAAATATCAATTCCGTGACAAGTTGGTATTTTAATTAATTAATTCTAAACGAAATTAACAATCTCCGTGGGATCGATCTTGCACTTACGCACTTTACTACACTTTTTGACCTTGTGCACTTGCAAGTAAAAGATACTAAATATTATCTATTAATTTAGGTAGTATTTGGCACAACATCTTTTTGGCGCCGTTGCAGGGGATTGTTTAATTTTGTTTAGAATTTTTTTTTTTTTTGTTCCTTAGTTAATTTTATTTTTGATTTAATTCTTTTTATCTTTAGTTTTACTGTTTTGTTCTGTTCTCCGGAGGTGCGCTCGAGCGCCCCTTGCAGGGCGATTGAGCGCACCAGTGTGATCGAGCGCACCTCACGGTGCGATCGATCGCACATCCGGACAGCAGCACTAAAACTGTGGTAATAACTGATCTGATTTATTTCTTTTATTTTTGTTCTTATTTTTTTTATTTTGTTATTTAATTTTCTTTTCGTTATAATCATGTTGAGAGACAATACACCTCTGGTGCGAAGACCTATGAAAAATTTATTCAGTCCCGAAATCCCACTGTGCAGAGCAGTTACGATTTATCTCCGCTACTCAATTTGAGTCCACACTATAAAGGCACACCTATAGAGAACCCATATTGGCATATTCGAGAAATCGTTAATCTCTGCAGGACTCAGAATGTTTAGGGTTTAACTCAAGATGAAATTAGGTTAATCCTCTTCCCTTTTTCTTTAAAAGATAATGCTAAGATATGGTACTATTCTTTGGCCGCAGGTTCTATTCATACTTGGGATGAGATGACCACAAAGTTCTTAAAGAAATTTTTCCCAGCCCACAAGACAAGGCAATTGAGAAGGGAAATTCTGACTTTCCAACAAAGTGACGGAGCCCTTTTCTTCGAAGCACGGGAGCACTTTAATGAGCTACTTCTCAGATGCCCTCATCACAATTTATCTCAAGACGATCAGGTACTGGCATTCTATGATGGTTTAAATGATCCTAACAAGAGCCTTGTAGATTTAGCTTGTGGATACATGTTGATGGAGAAAAACAGCGAGGAAGCCATAGAACTCTTTGAGACCTTAAGTGAGAACTCCCAACAATTCCCATCTAAAGGGAGACAAGGACTCAAAGGAAAAGGCATAGATGAAGAGAGCACCAACGGTGGAATTCAAGCTCAAATGGCTGCCATGGAGAAAAAGCTGGACATGCTCATGAAAGCTATGATTAATCATAATAGTGCTCCTAAGTTATCTCTCATCAATTTGTCCCAACATTATCATGAAGAGAAGCCATTTTCCACCTATTGGCCTCAACAATACCAAGAAGAAGAGCCACCTCCCGTCAATTGGCCTCAACAATACCAAGAAGAAGAGTGTCAAAGTCAGTTTGTTGCCAATTACAATGGACAATACATGGAGGAAGAGTGCACTTACTATCGTGAGCAAACAACCACCACACTTAAGAATGAAGAAATTGTTGAGGAAAATTTTTGTGAGCCAAGTCTTGAAGATCCATTGGGAGAGTGCTTTGATCAATTTTGTGAGCAAGCTGTGGTTGAAAATCAAGTGGATGAAAGGAAGGAGGAGCAAACTGAGGATCTAGAGGAGCCACATCAGGAAATACAAGAAGAGAGCACAAAGACTTTTTCAACATTAGCTCTTATCCCTGAAACACCAAGATGCCAAGAGAGAAGTCTGTTAGAGCTACCAAATGAGCAAATTGAGGACATCAAGATAGAAAAGTTCCCTGAGTCTTCTTCTTATTTTATTCTAGTCCATGATGAGAAATTGTTGGAGAAGACTCAGAGTGGTCCACCCCTATATACAGACAATTGGAATCCCTCTGCAATGGGAAGACATCATTCACTTTGGTGCAAGAGAAGAAAAGACTAGTGCTTCAAGTTTAAAATGCCAACTAAAGCTACTGTGGAGGCAGTTGAGCAGTCTTGGATCTCAAGCGCCTCTGTGAGGTCAGTGGTATTGAGGCCACTGACTGCGGTAAGCCTTTCTTACTTTTCTGTATTTCCTTTACTTTTGTTTTTCAATTTTTGTTTTAATTTTTCCTTAGTTAATTTCATGGTTTGGTCAAAGGGAAAGGGTACTCTGTGTAGGCGATCGATCGCAATGTGAATTGCGAACGATCGCCAAAACCTTTTAGATTCTACTGTGCATTCTGTGGAAGCGATCGAGCGCAGTGAAAACAACGAACGATCGCCGAAACCTCCTCAATAGTGCTAAACATTATGAGGAAGTGAACGATCGCTATGAATATAGCGATCGATCGCTATCTCGCTGTGTGACCTTAGGCACGCAAATGCATCAGCACACACACGCACTCATGCATAATTACGATCAATCGCACCTTATGTGTGATCGAGCGCGCTCGGGAAGGAGAGTCACGTGACCTACTTATAGGTCATTTCTCCCCCTCTCCCCATCACTTTTCCCCTTGCACCATGAACACATCTGCATGCCCCATACTTAACCCAACCCCACCTGATACCCTCACACTCCCAAACCTTCACAAAATTTTCAATTCTTTTGTTTTTAACAACTACAATCTGCTTATACAGATTGTAGCTATCCTCTGTGTTGGTTTTCTTCTATTTTGCAGGGAGTGGGAAAAATTTTGGAGTGAATTTGCACCACTTGGTTTCAGAGCTGCATACCATCTGTTCGACAGAAGTCCAGACTAACATCACATAAAGGACAGCAGTGAGCAGCGGCACAGTCTGGCTGAAGACGTTAAACTTAGCGCTCATGGGAGGCACCTCACAGCATATCCTTTTTATTTCTTTCTTTCTTTGTTTATTTTTATTTTTATTTTTGTTTTCCTTTGTTACTTTAGTGTTCTGTTTTTCAGGGACAAGTGTGCTTGAGTTCAAGTTTGGGGGGAATGCTTTAAGTCAAACCTATTCCAAACAGTTTCATCCATCTCCCGGGTAAGATCTTTCCATGTTATACACACATTGGGGACAATGTGTAATTTAAGTTTGGGGGTATGGGGGACACATTTACACACACTTGGTCCCACCTTTTGTTTTTGAAAAAAAAAA
>CM017324.1:13569556-13604034 GCA_006937295.1 Carpinus fangiana
TAGATGGCACAAAACGAGATTATTCATCATGTTCAAACTATTTTGGATGGGACAAACTATATGGTATGGTCCCAATCTATGCGTAGCTTTCTTAAAGGGCGCAAACTTTGGCTTTATGTGATTGGGGAGGTCAAAAAGCCAGTTAAAGGGGCTTCTGATTCAGATGAGGCTTTCACCACTCGTCTTATTGATTTGGATAGCAAGCATCATCAGATTCTTACATGGTTTCGTAACACTACTATCCCGTCTATTTCTGCACTCTTTGGCAGCTTTGATGAAGCAAAGGGTGCTTGGGATATGCTGGCTTCTTGTTTTTCTTCTGTGGATGGTGCTCATGAGTATCAACTTTTATTTGAGCTTTTTCAGCTGAGGCAGGAACCTAGTCAAAGTATAAATGATTTTCTTGCTCTTATGCAATTCTTGTGGAACCAAATTGATGTTTCTGACACTATTTGGAAGGATCCTACTGATGCTGAGATGTATGTTAAACGTAGAGATCAACATCGTCTTCATCAATTCTTGATGGCCTTACGTGATGATTTTGAGCCTATCCGTGTGTAACTTTTACATCGTTCTCCTCTTCCCACTTTGGATACTGCCATCTTCGAGCTTGTCTGTGCCGAGACGAGACTAGATCATAGACTATGCGCTCTCAGCCTAGTCATACAGTGTTGGCTGCACCATCTTCTGGTTCTTCATCGTTTCAACGAGAGCATTATGACAGGTCAGATACTCCCCGACTCCCTTCTAAGTCTCGGGATAACATTTATTGTCGCTTTTGTCAACGTCGAGGGCACACTATTGACAAGTGTTGGCGTAAGCGAAGATCTAATGCACACACAGTAGCAGTTGCTCATACTGAGAGTGGTTCATCGCCAGCTGCTTCATCTCCAGCTGCTCCCTCTACAGTTGCTTCCTCTGNGTGTTCCAAGCCGGGTGCACAACAAGTGTTTGGTTGTGATTCAATATCCACTGTGATCCAAGGATACAGTGGATGATTTTATCCATAATCAAAACTCGTTGTAGCTCCTTAACGGTAAACACATTATTCGGTTTGACTTGTGTCAATTACCACAATAGAGTGTGTTGAAGGGTTTAATGTTTAAAAAACGGAAAATGAGTGTTTAATGTATTTAGCTTATTCTTATTGGGTGAGGTTCATCTTTAACCTTAGTTACTTTTATCCCAATAGTTTTCAGTTTAATTTTATTTCTGCATTCTTTTTTATTTGTTCGAAATCAACCCTCTTGGGACTAGGTTAAGATACGTTTAATTTAGGAGTTGTATTAGTTTTTTTATTTACAAAACGCCGTTCTCTGTGGTTCGACCTCGCATTTTCACGCGCACTTTACTGCACACGATTCGTACACTTGCGAGTATTACTTTTGATACGATCATAGACCATATTGTTGAACTATTATTGTTACTCATGATTATAAGCATATATCATATTATATATATATATATATATCATCTGCACGATAACTATCATCTCATAATGTTGCATGTGTTTTATAAATAAAATAATCCACAAATTAATGACGGGTACGTCATGTGGATTTCTACTCACTAAGTCGTAGGACTTACCCTTGTATTATTTCCCTTTTTTTCTCCATATGTATGATTATGCTGTTATAGATAGTGGATACCATGAAGCATCCGGTTCTTGTGGAGGATTCGATCCAGGAGATGCATGAGGACTTATTGCAAGCTTAAGCGGGTACTCATAGTAACTAGTACTTTTGAGTTACGTTGTAGACATTAGGGCTTGATGCATTGCTTGCATATTAAGGTTTAGCATAAATCCCTTGTACTGATGTTATGTTATACTATGATTTTTGCTGCTTTGATGATTTTTGGTTAGACGCTCTAGTTATACTGATTAATGTTTATAGTACTTTATTACTTCCACTGCTTAGTATCCTTTGTTTTTGAGGAGTAGAGGTCCCAGAGGTCGTGCTCGTAGTGGAACAAGGCTGGGAGACGAATCGTTGAATTAATTACCAGTTAATTAATTCTCGGGGCGTTACAATACCAAGGGATGGGAATGGGTAAGAGAAATGGGAGGTGGGACGGCCTATTTATAAGGAAAATTCACCACCAACTCTCTAACAAAGCAGTGGACGTCCGGCAACCCTAGCGTACATCTGATGGTCTTTGCACGTTGGTCCAAAGGGTGTCTCGTACGTCCAAGTATTACCCAAAGGGTACCTCAAAAAGTAGCATATGTCCGGTGATCCCACGCACGTCTGTTGTACTATTTGTAGAGTGTAAGTTCGGTGGTCACCCTCCGTACGTTCGCACTACAGACAACAGCCAAAGTCCGCCTCCTGAGGGTCAGTGTTTGGCATCTATTTTCTAAAGGTTCAAAGCGTGATTAGGTTAACACTAAAGGATTTGGGTCTCGTTAAACACCTTTATTAAAAACCCTTTGTTGATTGCTCCTATGTAAAAGATTTTGTTTAATAAAAAGGTTGGCTTTTATCAGGGTATTACACTCTCCCCTCCTTATAGAAATTTCATCCTTGAAATTTAGAGCTCTCAAAACCAAGGTTAAAACGTCCATTTTTGAAAAAGATTTTGCACTTCAAAACTTGGAAGGAGAAAATAAATCATGTTAAAAAATTTCGCAGTTTGAAAATGACAAGAAAACGTACTAGATAACATGTTGCAACCTTTAAAAGAAAGAGTAGAACGGATCAACAAGCATCACATCAACTAGCAAACATAAGCAGTCATAAATATTCACAAGACAAAATTGCCACCCTAAAAATGGTGGACTTACGCTATAGCAAGATACATCCCAAAATTGCCGCCACCGCGGTGGACTTAACTAAAGAAAAAAATAAACGCCTAGTAAGATAAATGTCTAACAACACCAAAACTATGAGCGGGGTCATCTCCTAGGGGTCGGCTCTGCATACGCTTGCACCGGTGTCCCTTTTGCGCTCGGGCTCCCTCTTGTGCCTGTACTCCCATGGGCACTAGGACTCTCTCTCGCCCCAGGTCTCCCTCCGCCTCTGCTGAAATTGGAGCTGTGGATGCCATAGTCTCTGACGTCCAGAGGCCCCTTGAGGTGGTCGCACAGCTAGTCCAAGATGGCATGATCCTCAGCTCTAGCTCACTGCATCGCTTGGAGGGCCTACTGTATATCCTCCCATGTCTCTCGGAGTGAAGCCTTGAGGTGATCCAAGCGCTCCTCCACCCTACGCCAGCCCGTGCTGCCCTCCGCTGTCGCTACGCTCTCTACTCCTGTTCCACCTCCGGCAATTAAGCCTGACTTGCATTGAGGAAGCGTACGCCCATAGCCCCCTGCTCTGGCTGAACTTCCCTCAGCCCTGTCATGTCCACCCTGAAGTGCTCTGCAATTGGAGTGATCAGGGCCCTGTACGGCAACGTGAAACCCTTGTCCAAGAGTCAGACATACATCATAGTGGAAGTGACCACGTAGCTGTAGTCGATAGGAGTCTCGGTCAACAGGGCATATAGGCAGCGTGCCCTCTCTATAGTGATCATCGTGTGGCTGATGATCGGGAGTACTCGACTAGCCAGGATGTGGTAGATGCAACGAACATCGTTGCTAAAGTCACTCATCTAGAAGCTACCCTCCCCTTCCAGCTCCATTTGGTGAGGGCGCCCCTCGGTGAAACATGCCACCAGGTCAGCACGAGCGGGGAGATGATCGACTGGATAAGGGTAAGCCAGGTCACGTACATGAGGTGCTCTGGTGATCGTACTGATGAGCGTAGGGATCACCTCTATCGCTTTCCCCTGAGCTAGGTACAGAATAAGTCACCGTGTCTCTGGTGGAGGTTCGCGTAGAACTCCCACACTATAGCTTCCACCACAGGGCGGTGATCCTCTACCATGTCAGTCCACCCCTGGGCATCTAGCACTGCCCGTACCCTCGGTGCGTGCTCATCAAACTCCTCTATGGTGGCTCCCGTCTCGATGATGATCCTGAGCCTCTAGTAGTAGTGGAAGTATCGGCGCCTGACCTTATCCTCCGAAAACGGGTGTGGTCAAATACCAGCTCAGCATCCTTCTCATTCATGGCGGTACTTGGTCGTACCAAAAATAGTACTCGCCAATTGCACGAATCGTTTGCAGTGAAGTGGTTGTGCAAGTGCGAGTGTCGAATCCCACAGAAAACCGTGATTGTTGACAAATTAATTTTAATTCTAAACTAGTATTACTTTAACCTAGCTCCAAGTGTGTGTTTTTGTGACAAGGGAATCATAAACTAAGTTAATGCAGATAAATAAGCAAAATAAAACACTACGTTTAAGGATTCCACCTCAGCAAGTCTTAAATGCTAATTAAAAACACTAAGCCACTCATTCCATCTATTGATTGACTCAAAACTTAATAATCTATTGCACCTATCGAAGGATTCGAAGAATCTGTCCCTTTGACAAAAGACAAACCATAAATGATTTAGGCCAAAAGGATCCAAAGTGAATGTGATTTAACACAAACTACAATGGATAAATGAGTGTAAACCGAAGGATGGCATGTATCCATCGGACAAAAAACTAAAAATAAACGACTATGGCCAAATCTTACTTGGTTTTGTCAGTAAACCAAGTTCGAAACGAAAAAGCTATAATAAAGTGACGGAATTAAATAACTAAATGTAAATAACCAACATAAAATTCAATGGTGAGGCTTCATCCTCAACCTTAGTTGAGGATTTAGCCTCCCATATATAAAGGAAGTTTAAACAAAGTGAATGGAAACATTAAGTTAGAACTAATAAATAAAGGTAACAATTAAAATGGGCAGAGAGTGCGAGCATAGGCACGTATGCGATCGATCGTCAAAGGCGCGCTCGATTGCTCGTAACTGCCTCAGAAGTTCCTCGGCGCCAGTTTGGAAGCGATGGAGGCTAGGGTCGGCTAGGCCAACCGCGCGAGATGTGGGTCTACGTGGAGTGCGATTGATCCTGCCCCTTGCGTTCGACCGCAGTACGCTCGTTCGCACTGGTTGCGCTCGATCGCACTGGCAGGAACTCAACACTTCTCTTTTTAAGTCCACTTTGCCCCTTTTAGCCGTGAATGAAATGCAATGACTTGCAACATCAACAAGACACTAAAACAACACAAATGTTAGATATTAACAAAGCTAAGGGCTTAACAAACATTAATTAAGGGGTCCGGGTGAGCACTAAATGGTTCTCATCAAATACCTCCAAACTTATATTTTGCTAGTCCCTTAGCAAAAAAAAATGAAAAATACAAATAAAATAAATAATATAGGTCCACTTTCGTGGGAGAAACGATTGCATTTAGCATATGCAACAAGCCTTTTAAACCCTTAGGGATTTCCTAGAGGACGAGTGAAGTCTCGTGAGGGTTTTCCAGGAATGATACCCACAAACATTGTACAATCATTTTATTCTCATCAATGCAACAATATAAAAATCGTGGTTCTTATTCATGAGCAAGCTTAATCAAATAAACACCATTTTCACAAATTTTTCAAGGAATTATCAATCAAGCTACAAACATGGCATTATGAGACATCACACAATTCAATTCTAGAGAAAGTGAATTTAGCACATAAATGTGGGACTTCAAAACTAACTTTGGTCATGCATGCTTTGACACTCAAAATTCATTAGACTACCCATTAGACACAATAACTAAGGTTTTTTTTTTTTTTTATTTATATTTTATTGCTTAGCTCCCTTAAGCTTTCTAATTGACCAATGTATCTAGCGTTAAGTCAATGACTCCCAAACCAGAAGGTTTTAGGGCATTAGGTGTAAAAACACCCCTAAGGACCTACTAACTAGAGTAAAAAAGGCTATGAAGCTTTGCTAACCAAGTCTAACTTCTCACTTTTTTTTGTGAATGCTCAATGCTTAATGAGGCAAGAGATCCGGTTACTGAGAGAAAAGCTCAAAATGATCATCATTTTTTTTTAAAACAAAAATAAAGGTTATTTTTCCAATGGGTTACCCAATTGCATTCAAGCTTACAAAACTAACATGACTAACTCATAATTTATACCCCACAATTTACGTGCCAATGTGCTTGTGAAAATCAAATTGAACTGTAATATCTCATGCTGCCAAAGAAAGTAACACAATTTAAATTCCCTTAACAAAGTGATCATATGTTCATTAGATTAAGCTCACAAAAGAAAATAAACCATAATTAAAATAAAATGCATAATCAAAAACAAAATGTGCCCAAAAGATACCCCCAAACTCCAAATTCGCACTGTCCACAGTGTGCAGCTATAGAAAATACAAATGTAGTGCAAGGGGTGTAAAAATAACCAAAACGTCACGGAGACATCACTGAGCTAGTGGCAGCCTGTCTAGAATGGCTCATAGCATGTCCCGGGTCTCGAGCCTGTCCTAGCGTGCATCCCTCTGTATGTCTGCAATCTGGAATCGGATGTCCGCCGTTTGGAACTGGATGTCTTCCAGGGCGTCCTGCAGAGCATAAAAATCAACAGTGCTAAGAGTGATCGTCTCCTCATATTCTTCTTCTTCTGGCTGCTCATCATATTCTGCCGCCCTCTCTGGCTCAGCTGCTCTTTCCTGCTCAGTTTCCATCTCGTGAATGTCCATAGGCTCTGGCTCTGGGGCTACTGCGGCTCTAGGCATGTGGGAACAACTCTGGTTCCATTGAATGCGGCCAAAGTGTGGGCTCTCAGTGATTGGCCCGTCCGTAGCATTGCCTTTAATCCCCTTCTTTTTGAGTATGTGAGTGATAAGAAAAGGGAAAGGCAAGCCCCAAGTCTTGGTGTGCTTGGCTACTTGGTCGTACCAAAAATAGTACTCGCCAATTGCACGAGTCGTTTGTAATAAAGTGGTTGTGCAAGTGCGAGTGTCGAACCCACAGAGAATCGTGTTTGTGAAAATCAACTTTATAAAGCCTAAACTAATCCTATCTTAACCTAGTTCCAAATATCGAACACTTGGCATGCATTAAATAAAAACTAGATTAAAATGCAGTAATATAAATAAATAAAAGCACTAAGGTCCCTAATCTACCTCACCACTATTTAATCAACATATAGGCATGCTAATTCACACTTCCATCAAACAATTAGGCTAAAATGCATGTCTTATTCTCACGATAGTGCACACACCCGTCGTACGGCCTAGCTCTACGCATGTTCTTTTGCCTTTACGAAATCTAGTCGAATCATGCGATGTATTAACCCATAAATGGACACAACGGATGTTGAACCAAAATCGAATCATCCGACGTGTCGTTGACGACAACGGATATTGGACTCGATTGCACCATCCGTTGTACCCCGAAGAAATCATAACGAATATTGGACGGAAAAATGATCCATAAACAACAACCAATCACAATATTGTCACGAGATTGTGATTGATTCGAACAAACATTAAATTAAATGACAGAAAATGAAAACTAAACATGAATATATATAAACAAATTCATAGTGAGGGAAATAAGAGACTTAAATTAAACAAATGAAAACATTTAATAAAATTGATGCTTAGGAGTGTTTACAATGAAGAACAGTGAAGTTTTGAGCCACTGAGGGCGCCTCGACCCGTCTCCCAAGCGTGGGAAATAAGAAAATACAAAGGGTCTTGTTTATAGACAAAATAAAATGTGCTGCCAGGTTAGGGGTGTGTTCGATCGCATGGGGTGCGTTAGAACGCAACCCTGCGTGCGTTCGATCGTGTGCTGTCCGCTCGGTCGCAGTTGCATCGCAGTGTAGCATGCGATCGAGTGTAAGCGTTGAGTTCGACCGTAGTGCGTTCGATCGCACAAAGTACGTTCGAAAACATGTAGCTGCCCACGACGCGAGGTTGAAGCAATGAATGATAGGGCCGGCTAGGGAGACGCGGGAAATGTGGACTGACTGGACCTGCGTTCGAACGTGGCTTCTGCGTTCGATCGTAGTGCGTTCGAACGCACTACTTGTGTTTGATCGCACTTGCAGAGGTTGAAGTTCCATCTTTGCTTATTTCCGCCCCTTTGAACTACAATTCGCACCAAGGATCTACAACACACTAAAACACTAAAACAATACAAAACATTAGATATTAACAACACTAAGAGCCTAACAAAAATATGTTAAGGGGGGTCCAATATACAATATTTGACACCGATCACTACTCTGTGGTACACTCCTTCCCAGAATTTGTAAATTTTTCTCCATATGAGCTCGGGAATGGAGTACCAAAAGCCTCTGTGGAACACATACAGGGCATTGAGGAACATGTCTCGCCTCTGTGTCTTGTGTCCCAAAGGACACAAGTTCCTATACAGCACTATGTAAATGAACCAAAGATTCTGAGGAATCTTTGCTTTGCTGGCTGCATTCCGGTGCTTGTCTGCATATTGCCCCTCACACATGTCGAAGATGATGTCCTCGAGGGCGAGCATGGAGGGGCAATCAATCTAAGGAATGTCTGACTCGGGAGGCTCGTGACTGCATTTCAAAACAGCCGCTACATCGACTATGGTCACCTCCACGTCTCTGCCATCGATGGAAGAGACAAGAATGTCTGGTCGGCTGCAATCGTATCTCAAATGCTCATAAAAAGCTCTGACCAGATGCTCATATGCGGTGGAGGCAACAGGCTTAAACAACCTCTTCAAACCCCGGTGCTTCAATTCTTGGACCGCCCAACTTGTAGCCTCGTTGTTGGAGAACTCCTCTTTGATGGCAAAAGTGTTCTCCAAAATGAGCTTCCGACTCTCAAAAGGAGGCTTGGCTATCATGGCTCGAGTTCCAGAGGACCGAGAAGTAGAACCTTGCCCTCTAGGCATGTTGTACCTCTTTGGGGAATTTCACCAAACACCTGGTGAGCACCTCAAAAACAAGGGTTTAGAAAACCCCTCTAAAATCTACCCCAACCCCCTGCAAAGTAAATAAACCAACACAGAAACAAAGGGGCACAATCCGTGGGTGGATTTGTGCCTGTGAAAATCAAAAATGGGGGAAATTTGGGGATTTTGGGGTGAGTTGGGTTTGTGAGAAAATGGAAAAAAATGGGAAAATGTGGAAATGGGAATGATGGGAAGGTCGGCGGAGGTGATGGGCGGCGGTGTGGTGGTACGGTGGTGGTGTTTGGAGGTGGTTAGTGGCGGTGGAACAATGGTTGGGTGTGACGGAGAAGAGAGAAAATGGTGGAGGGCTGTACAGCGCTGTGGAGAAGTGAGGGGGAAGAGGGGAAAGTCACCTAAAAAAGGGGTCATGTGAGGGCTAAAAACACATGCGATCGAACGTACGTAAGTGTATTCGATCGCATTCGTGCTGAGAGTGTGTGTGTGGATGGGGTCTATGTTCGAATGTATAGAGTACGTTCGATCGCATGTGTGCAGGAGTATGTGTGTGAGATGGGGTCCTGTGCTCGAACAAATGCAAGTGAGTTCGAACGCTGGCCCGTGTCTTCGATCAAACGTACAAAGTACGTTCGAACGCATAGTGTAATTTTTTTTTTTTACACAAAAATATTTACACACAAAAACCAAAATATTTACACACGAATCTGCTCCACCCCCAAACTTAAAATGTCACATTGCCCACAATGTGATCGAATTTACTAAACTTAGGGAATGGGTCAATTCAGGTGTAGCATAAAAGAATGCTCCCCCAAATTTGACTGGTAGATACAAAAGCTAAAAATAAAACAAGAAACATAATGAGGGGTGCCTCCCACAAGCACTAAGTTTAACATCTTCAGCCAGACTCGTGATTCGGATCAAACTACCTATGACACTAGGTAGACACATCAACTGCTGTACCGATAATGGTATGCACTAGCTTGCCCGAGTCAAACCGGTGATGGTCATAGCTGGGATGATTGATAATCAAAAAGAAATATCAAGCTAGCCCTATCATCCGATGATCAAGAAATGGGGGAGGAAAATGATCATTCCTTCCCAAAATCAATCTTGACCAACTTGGCCGCCTATAAATGGGTGCATCCCATTTGCTCTCAATAATAAAATCGGGTGGCTCAAGTGCGGACGAATAAGCAGTGGGGAAAGATAACTCCATGGATTCCCCACACTCCGGCTGTAACTCAGACATGGGATAGAAAATGAATGGAAGTAGCTCAACTATCTCATCAAAGTACTGTGCATCTCCCAAATGAGCAAAACTCTCAAGCTCAATGTTCTCCAATCTTGGCTCAACTACTTCCCTAGTTGGCTCAAGTAACTTACACAAATCTATGTTTCCTCCATCCTGAGCGAAACATTCAAACTCTGGGTCCTCCAAACTCAGCTCATACATCGGCTCATCATGCTGAAATGGCTCACTCAAATCAAACTGACCCACAAATGGTGCAAGGCACTCCATGTCAGGATCCTCCAGGCTGGGCTCATACAAAACATTCTCTTGCCTAATTAGCTTGTCAAAAACTAGGTCATCTTGATCCTGAGTAAAGCTCTCAAACTCAGGGTCCTCAAAATCAAAGTCATAGTGATTTCTTCAATTAAGCACACAGGACGGATCTCATCATACTCGAGTAGCTGGGACTTGATGTTAAAAATGTTAAGCTCCACTGTCATATTCCCAAATGAGATTTCCATAACTCCCGTCCCACAGTTGATTAGGGCGTTAGTCGTAGCTAAGAAAGGTTGCCCTAAAATCACTGGAATTTGATTCACAGCATCATGCACCGGCTCCGTATCTATCACTATGAAGTCCAGAGGGAAATAAAATTTATCAACCTTAATCAACACATCCTCAATTATTCCCCGTGGTCTCTTCATTAACCTGTCAGCCAATTGGAGTGTTACCGTGGTAGGCTTCAATTCTCCCAGTCCCAACTGTAAATACACTGAATAGGGAAGGAGATTCACACTTGCTCCCAGGTCCAACAATGCCCTATTGATCTGACTCATTCCTATCATGCAAGCAATGGTTGGACACCCAGGGTCCTTATACTTAATTCACAACTTGCATTGGAGGATGGAGCTCACTTGCTTGGTCAGATAAGCTTTCTTCAGGACATTGGTTTTTCTCTTGATTGTGACCAAATCCTTCAAGAATTTTGCATATGATGGCACTTGCTGAATTGCATCTAAAAATGGGATGTTTATTTGAACTTGCTTGAACACCTCTAAAATTTTAGCAAACTGTGCATTCTTCTTTGGAGCTCTCAATCTCTAAGGATATGGGGCTTTTGGGACAAACGACCTCGGAAGGTCCTTCTCAATGGGAGTGACTGTAGATGGCTTAGCATCTCTCTCCTCCTTCTTGTCACTCTCTTTCTCTTCTTGCCCAACAGGGGCTTCTTGTGGCTCTACTTCATGATCTGCTTTTGGTTCAGCCACATGGTTGTCCACTCGTCTCCCTGACCTCAGTGTAACAATCGCATGTGCATGCTCTTGAGTTGAAGAATTTTCGATAGTGCATGCCTTAGGTTTGTTCACCGGTTGGCAGGGGAGCTTTCCCTTGTCTCTCTCACCAAGGTGATTTGCCAACTGTCCCACTTGTATCTCCAACTTGGAGATTGCATGGGTGTTCACCATGGTGGAATGTCTAACGTCACTGATGGATTGACCAGTCATTTTCATGAATTCTCTCATTGTCTCTTCTAATGACTGTGTTGATGATGCTGGGGCTTGAGTGGGGGCTTGATAGGATGATGACGCTAGCTGAGTTGAGCGTCCATGATTTTGATATGTAGGAGGAAATCTAGAAGGTTAATGATTTGGAGCATGTGGAGCGCCTGCTTGAGTTGTGGGCTGGTTTTGCTTCCAGGAGAAATTAAGGTGGTTCCTCCACCCTGGATTGTAAGACTCAGAATATGGGCCACTTGACTGCTTTTGAAAGTTGTTTGAAAGCGTTCACTTGTTCCATCTTGGAAAATACTGTCATCGATGGACAATTATGTGCTTGGTGCATGGGACTAGCACAAACAGAACAACTCTCAATTGGAAATGTGTTTGTAGCAGCTATGGGTTTTCCTGCACTCAGAGCATCAAGTCTCCTAAAGATCGCATCCATCCTTAAATTCAATTCTGCTTCACCTTTTACTTCATGGATGCCTCCTTTCTTGAGGTTTCGGGCTGATTTGTCACGACAACTCGTAAAATCCCATTGCTATGAGTTGTCAGCCAATTTATCCAAAGCTTTATAAGCTAAATCACCCGTTAGATTCAAAAATGCTCCTCCATTCATCGACTCTATCATACTACAGTTGGGCTGAGATAGCCCTTGGTAAAAGAATTGCACAAGTCGCCACTTTTCATAACCATGAGGAGGGCACTTGATGAGCAAATCCTTGAATCGCCCCCAACACTCAGAGAATTTCTCGTCCTCATCCAGAGTAAAGGAACTGATCTCCTTTCTTGCTTCATTTACTCTGGACATTGGGAAAAATTTGTTGTAGAATTGCTTCAACAATTCTTCCTAGGATGTAATATATCCAGGAGCGTTGGAATCCAACCACTCCATAGCTCTGTCATGAAGAGAGAAAGGAAAAAGTCTGAGGTGGACAGCTTCCTCAGAGAAATTTTGGAATTTAGTGGTGGCACAGATGTTTTTGAATTTCTTGACATGGGAATAGGGGTTTTCATGATCTAAGCCGTAAAAAGATGGTAACATCTGGATGACATGTGGCTTAAGATCACAGTGGGTTGCGTTAGTCGGTGGTAACACAATGCACGAATGGGAACTATTCGCAACTGTTGCAAACAGTTCTTGTAGTGACGTTGTGAAATCCACGTCATAAGCTCTTCTCTGCTCCCCATTTCCAGCTCTTGCATCTTGGAATTCCTCTTGCTCCTCATTCCTTGGATTCTCCTTCATCTCAACACGTGTTCTAAGGGATCTCCTAAGATTCCTCTCTAAGTCAAGGTCTAAAGGTGTTAACTCTAAATTCAATGATCGCCGACCATGCATACACTCACTAAGAGATTAAACTAAACTAGGAAAGCTAAAAACTAAGGAAACAAGAATAAGTAAAAACAGCAAAAACAGGGACTAAGAAAATAGCTAAAACAGAGACTAAGATATGCACAAACTAATAGGAAACAAAACACTAAATTAGCAATAAACTACTAAACAATAAACTATAAACACTAGATGAATTAAAACTAAACAACCTTAAACAAATATTAACAAATGCAGCAACTACAGAGATAGAAACAGAAAAAATATCAACAACCTAGCTAAAAAAAATTAACATGTTATAACAAGTAAACAACTAACTATTTAATTAACAAAAATACTAATTAAACAAATGCAACTAATTAATCAATTAAAAACAAAAATAAACTAAACACAACTAACAACAGCAGAGAACATGTTAAAAACAGGCAAAAAAATAAATTAAAACTAAGTTAACAATTAATCAAAGTACTTAGAAATAGAAAAATTAACATACTGCCTCGGGTATGTTGGTGCAGGAAGCAGAGGTGCGCTCGAGCGCAGGAAGCACGATCGATCACATACGCAACAATGTAAGCAGGCTCTGCAACTGCATTCGATTGCATAGGGATACGATCGAACGTATAGCTGCACTGCTGTCTGTTCAGAAGCGCGCGCTTGCACGCAGAAGCGTGTAACGCGAGCACAGGTACACGGCCGAATGGAATAGCCTCAAGTGTGGTTGATCGCACAAGGGCACGATCGATCGCACTGTCACAGACTGATTTTCCAGGGACTAAAAACAAAAACAAAAACTACCAAAAACTAATCTAAAAATTAACAAAAATTAACTAAAACGTAAAAAATAAACTTATGAACATAATTGAAATTGCAAAAAAATAAAAATTAGTAGAAAAATAGCACTAATCTAAAAGTAAAATTAATCTCAACAACTCAAAACGGTTCCCTGGTAACGGCGCCAAAATTTGGTCGTACCAAAAATAGTACTCGCCCAATTGCACAAATCGTTTGCAGTTTAGTGGTTGTGCAAGTGCGAGTGTCGAATCCCATAGAGAACCGTGGTTGTTAACAGATTAATTTAACAACTAGGTTAGTATTACTTTAACCTAGTTCCGAGTGGGTGATTTTGTGTCAACGGAAATGTAAACTAAGTTATTGCAATAAAGTAAACAAATAAACAGCTAAGGTTAAGGATTTCACCTCACCATTTAAAAAATGCTAATTAAATACACTAAGCTAAAGTAAAATCCGTCTATTGATTCGAACAACACTTAGTCTTTTGCACCTATCGAAGGATTCAAAGAATCCGTCCATTTGAAAAAAGACAAAACATGAACGGGTTGGGTCCAAAGGACCCAAAGTGAAAGATTTAACACTAATTACAATGGATAAATAGACGTAACCCGAACGATGAAATGTATCCATCGGACGAAACACTAAGAATAAACAACTATGGCACAATCTCACTTGGTTGTGTCACTCATCCAAGTTCGAAACGACAAAGCTCTAATTAAATGACGGAAATAAATAACTTAAGCGTAAATAACAAACATAGAATCCATGGTGAGGCTACATCCTCAACCTTAGTTGAGGATTTAGCCTCCCATGTGCAAAGGAAGCAAGAACAAGTAAAAGAAAAGCATTAAAATAAACAAATAAGTAAGTGCTACAAATAAATGGGCAGAGCAGGGAATGAACAGTGGCAAAATGCTCTTAAAAACGTGCCCAAAATGAAAGCTCCCATAAAAATACACTAAGGGGCCTATTTATAGAAAATTGGTGTGCTGCCAGGTCATAGGGCTACGTTCAAATGCAGGCCTTGCGTTTGATCGCACTGATGCATGAGTTCGATCGTACACTCTACGATCGAATGCAAATAACTGCCGCGGTGCCAGAGTGGATGCAATGGATCGTAGGGCCGGCTAGGGCAACAGCGCAAGACACAGGTTGACTGGACCTGCGTTCGAACGTGCTCCTTGTGTTCGACCACAATTGCGCTTGATCGCACCAAGTGCGTTCGAACGCACTGGCAGGAACTTCATGACATCTCTTCAAGTCAATTTTTGCCTTTGGTAGCCATGTGTTGATGCAATGACCTGCACACCATAAAACACTAAAAACAACTAAAAATGTTAGGTATTAACAGTGCTAAAGGCTTAGCAAATATAAGTTAAGGGGGTCAAATATATAATATTTGGCACCGATCACTTACCCTGAAAGATTGCAAGCACCCAAGAAAGGAGGGAAGTTAGAGGACATTCTGGAGGTGTTCAAACAAGTCCAAATTAATATTCCATTTTTGGAAGCCATCCAGCAAATCCCTTCATATGCGAAGTTCTTAAAGGACTTGGTCATAGTGAAGAGGAAGACAAATGTCTCTAAGAAGGCATTCATGACCGAGCAAGTTAGTGCTATCCTACAGTGCAAGTTACCCCTAAAGTACAAGGACCCTGGATATCCTACAATTACTTGCATGATAGGAGTTAGCCAGATTGAGAGGGCACTTTTAGATTTGGGAGCAAGTGTGAATTTGTTGCCTTACTCGGTCTATTTGCAGTTAGGGCTAGGAGAACTGAAGCCCACATCCATGACTCTACAACTAGCTGACAAGCTTGTGAAGATTCCACGGGGAATAGTGGAGGATGTAATGATTAAGGTGGACAAATTTTATTTCCCGTGGATTTCATTGTGTTGGACAAGTTCAGGTTATAGGGAGTGAGATCCCTGTGATTTTAGGATCTAAAATCATTATCTATTCAGATCACACAGCATTGAAGTATCTTTTTTCCAAGAAAGATGCTAAATTTCGTCTGATCCGATGAATTTTGCTATTGCAAGAGTTTGACATAGAAATACGGGATAAGAAAGGTTCCGAAAATGTGGTGGCAAATCATTTGTCTAGATTGACCATGGATTATTCTGAGGATGCCACCCCCATTTCTGAGACCTTTCCTGATGAGCAATTGATGCACATTGCTCACAATCCTACACCTTGGTATGCGGACATTGTGAACTATCTTGTCACCTATCAAATGCCTTTGTATTGGGGGCAACAAGATAAGATCAAATTTTTGTCCAAGGTAAAGACCTTTCTTTGGGATGATCCTTACCTGTTCAAGTATTGTCCCGATCAAATCATAAGGAGATGTATACCTGAGTTTGACCGATCCAATGTCATCTCCTTTTGTCATGATCATGCATGTGGAGGCCATTTCAATGCAAATAAGACCGCTGTAAAGATTTTGCAACGTGGATTTTATTGGCCCACCATGTTTGCAGATGCTTGTGCCTATTTCATATCCTGTAAGCGTTGTCAGAAACTATGGAGTATTTCAAAGAGGAACATGATGCCCCTCAATCCTATTTTGGTAGTTGAGATTTTCGATGTGTGGAGCATCGATTTCATGGGACCTTTCCCAAACTCCTTCGGGTTTCTGTACATTTTAGTTACTATGGACCATGTGTCCAAGTGGGTGGAGGCAGTTGTGTGCAAGACCAATGACCACAGAGTTGTGATCAAATTTTTGAAGGACACTATTTTTGCTCAGTTCGGTACACCTAGAGCTATTTTCAGTGATGGAGGCACGCATTTCTACAACTGAATTTTGGAGCAACTGATGAAGAAGTATTTCATCACACATAAGGTTTCCACCCCTTATCACCCACAGATGAGTGGGCAACTTGGAGTGTCAAATCGTGAGATCAAACACATTTTGGAGAAGACTGTGAATCCCAACAGAAAAGATTGGTCTCTGCGATCAAATGATGCTTTGTGGGCATATAGGACAGCATTCAAAACTCCGATTGGGATGTCACCATATCGGCTGGTGTACCAGAAGGCATGTCATCTTCTCGTCGAGTTGGAACATCGAGCATACAGGGCCATCAAGCAGTTGAACTTCAATTTTTTTAAGGCTGGCTCTCAAAGGAAGCTCCAACTCACTGAATTAGAGGAGCTGAGGAATGATGCCTATGACAGTTCAAGGAAGTACAAGGCACACATGAAGAGGGTTCATGACCAGAACATACTAAGGAGATCTTTTGAACCTGGTCAAAAAGTCCTCCTTTACAATTCTCGGCTGCATTTATACCCTGGCAAGCTGAAATCTCGATGGACTGGCCCATTTATCATTAGGACAGTGTTTTCTCATGGGGCCATCGAGATAGAGGATCCCAAGAATTGTAACACCTTTAAGGTGAATAGACAACGAGTATAACCATTCTTGGAGTTGAGGAGTTCGGAGGTTGAGGCTACTCTATTGGAGGATCGGATTTATTTGGATTGATTGTAGTCTCATGTGACGAGTCTGGTTGAAGACGTTAAAGTTAGCGCTTGTGGGAGGCACCCCTCATTATTTTTATTGTCTTTTGATTTTGTTGTTTGTTGTTTGTTTTGTTTTTTTTAGGTTAAGTGTTTGCCATCCAAGTTTGGGGGAGCATTCTCTCACGTTTTCCCTAACTTGCGCCATCCCTCTGGTATTGTATTTCTGGGCACATTAGGGACATTATGCCATTTTAGTGTAGGGGTAGGGTAGACACTGTTGCATTTCTTTGTGAATATTTGTTGTTCTTTGTGCATATTTGTTGTTTTTGTAAAAATTTTAAATTTTTTGTGCTATGTTGTTGATTGGACATAACTTACATCATATCTGTGGATTGCATGTCATTAGTGTGTTAACTTGATTAAACACTGCATATCATTAGAAATCTCAGTTTTCAATTCATATGTTGAATTAGAGAGACTTCACATGTTTGATCCATTTTTCTTATGCACACTAGCATAGGGTCTATGGGGTATGAAATTTGACTTCAGAAAGTGTTTTTCTTGAGATTTGTGGGTTGTTGTGATGTGTGTTGATAAACCTTGGTTGTTTAAAAATAAATATATATATATCATAAGTTGAGCTTTTCATTGAGTAATCAGAACTCTTGCCTCATTAAGCAATGAGTGTTCACGTAAAAAGATGAAAATTTCTAGCTAAGTGATTGTATGGCTTGTTAGGCTTCGTAGCTCTTTTTGACTTGAGTAATTAAGCCCTTAGGGATGTCTTTACATCTAGTGCCCTAAAACCTCCTGGTTTGGGAGTCACTGGCCCAACACTCGTTACATAAGTCATTTAGAAGCTTAAGGGAGTGAAGCATTACACAGCCTACACAAAATTTTTTTTTTTAAAAAAAATTGCATTTTTTTTAAGCCTTGGTTGTTTTTACCACATTGTAGTCCTATGATTGTTGAGAAGCACATCTTTTGGAAAGTTGAAACCCCATGATCTTATGTTAGCTCGCTTTGCACTTTTTGGAGCATGTTTTGTCTCGATTTTTCAGCCGTGATTTGAGTGATGTTTGGAGGCCTTGATGATATGGTTTGTTTGTTCAAAATTGTTAAAATTGCTAATGATGTATGAATCATATGTTTGTGTGGAAGGCTTTGTCTGTCAATAACATTGTGCCAAAGAAATGTTTGTGGGTATCATTTTTGGAAAACCCTCACGAGACTTCACTCGTCCTCTAGGGAACTCCTAGCGGTTTAAAAGGCTTGTTGCATACGCTCAATGCAATCGTTTCTCCCACAAAAGCGGACCTATGTTTGTTTTGTTTTAATTATGTTTTTCATTTTTGTTTTGCTAAGGGACTAACAAAATGTAAGTTTGGGGGTATTTGATTGGTGCCAAATATTGTATATTTGACCCCCTTAGCTTATATTTGTTAAACTCTTAGCGTTGTTAATATCTAACATTTTTGTTGTTTTAGTGTTATTTGGTGTTGCAGGTTTTGCGTCAAAGCCTCGGTTGAAAGGGTGAAAAAGGGCAAAAGAAGAGAAGTATGTTCCCTGCCACTGTGCTCGAGCGCACAAGGAACGATTGAGCGCACTGCGGGCGATCACAAGGCCTTCGTTTGAACGCAAGCCATGTCGGCCCGTGTCTCGTGCGGTTGCCCTAGCCGACCCTAGCCTCCATCGCTTCCAGCCTTGCGCCGTGAAAGATTCTGGAGCGGTTACTAGCGTTCGATCATGGCTTCGACGATCGATCGCATGCATCCCTACGCTCGAGTGCAGGGCCTGCGATCGATCGCAAACCTCTAACCTGGTAGCAACTTAGTTTTCTATAAATAAGTGACTTGTGTATATTTTTGTTGACTACGTTTTTTGGAGCGCAGCTTGAGAGCAGAAACCCTTTGTTTGGGTCTGCCCCTGCCCCTTTAAACCTCAAACTTTATTTCCTTTTTACATTTAATGCTTACCTTTATTTTATTATCATTTAATCTTATTATGGGTGGCTAAATCTTCAACTAAGGTTGAAGATAAAGCCTCACCTATAGCATTTCTTTAAGCTTTTATGTTTAACGCATTACATTCCGTCATTTACGCTTCATATTCGTTTCATTTCAATTTATGTGACAAAAGTTGGGTGATTGTCGTTTGTGATGCATCGAAAGTCCAACCCTTGTTGTGTTCCAAGCCGGGTGCACAACGGATGATTGAAACTCGATTAAATATCCACTGTGATCCATGGATACAGTGGATGATTCTATTGAGGATCAATATCCGTTGTGGCTCCTTAACGGTAAACACCTCAAGTGGGTTTGACTAGTGTCACAAAGGCAATAGAGTATGATTAAGGGTTAAATCGATAAACGAATGTGTGAGTTTTACGTTTAAGCAAGCACTTTAATATTGGGTGAGGTTGAGTCTTTAACCTTAGTTGCTTTTCTTTATTCGTTTAAGTTTTCTTTTTAAGAATAGTTTACATTTCCACATGCTTTATGTTCGGTTAATTGTCAAAAATTCGGAACTAGGTTAAAATAGGGTTAGTCTAAATATAATATTAATTTTCGAACAAAACACTTATCTCTGTGGATACGATCTCATACTTGCGCAAACGCTATTCGAACCACACTTCGTTCTCTTGTGAATACTTAATTTGGTACGATCACTATAGGACGACTTGTGAAAATAGGGTTTTCCTGTCACACACTGACCGTACGTCCAGGCTCGGGGCTATACGTCCACTGTGACACTTTGGGCCGTACGTCCGGTCACGAGACCTTATGTTTGCTCTGAGGTCTTTCGGAGAGAACCTCATTTTCTCTCCACTGTCTGCCTTTTCTCCGACTCCTAAGGCCAACGTAGGCTTCCTAGGGCCTCCTAACACAGATCGAAACCTCCATGCAAAGACAACAATGCTAAGCTATCAAAACGCTAGCCTAAGCTAAATTAAAGCATAACTAAGATAACAACTACAACTAGCAACATAGAACTATGATAGAGTAGCTTAACGACGTATTAAAAACCTAAAGAAACCGAGCGTTACCTCCTTGAAGCAAAACCTCAAGAATTCCTCCTTCGACAGCACCGAAACACTCACGAAACCTCACAAACACTCACAAAATGGTCTACTGGCAGCCTAGGGGCAAAGGAAGGGGTTGAGGGGCAGAAATGGTGTGAAATGGGCAAGGGGTGAGGGTGTATTTATAGGGCCAGAAAGCAGCGGAAGTCTGGCGAAAGTGGTGTATGTCCGGTACTATTACACAGCAGTCTAAGGCTGTTTCGTACGTCTAGGTATTACCTGGAGGGTATTCAAAAAAGTAGCGTACGTCTAGTACTTTTGGCATACGTTCGCTGTACTATTCACAAAGTATGGCTGTACTATTTATAGAGCGTACATCCAATGGGGGACCACCATACATCCGTACTACAGACAACAGCGTACGTCCGGCGTTTCAGCATACGTCCGCACTAAAAGACAGGAGCGTACATCCACCAACCCTAGCGTACGTCCGTACTAAAAGACAAACCACAAGGCAAATTTCCAAAATGCCCTTCTGGCTGGTCCTAGTGACCCAGAGTCCAACTTAACCTCTAACTAAGCTACTTATGCATAGTTAAATATTTTGGTCACTACAAAATGACCCCAAAAATCCACAAATTTGATAAAAAATCCGAAAACCCCCAAATCTCAAAACTATGTTTTTGACCCAAAATTTTTTGAGCAATTTCGGGTAAAGGATGAATGAGTTTCGTTCCTAGATCATAATGGAAGGGTTTAGGCCTCATTTCATGCACCAATTGCATGAAGAGATCAACAAATTTCAAGAATTTTGGATTTAGGGCGAAAAATCCCCCAAATCCGAATGGGTATGATTCAAGCAAAAATGATTCAACAAAATGGTCCTACACTCTCAAATGCATGATCCTAGTTTACAACCAAGCCAGCTAAATGCAAAATATGCAAGAAAATTCAAGATTTAATCAAAACCCTAAAGTTGCAAAAATTTGAGAAACTTTGGGGAAAATCTTCATACCTCAGTTTAATCTTGAAAATAAGGAGGAAATCCTTTCAAACTTTGAGAGACTTGGCCGAAAATCACTGTGTGAGTGTTTGGGTAGAGAGAAAATAGGAGAAAATCCAAATGAAAAGGGTTTGAGGACGTTCGGCCATTTTTATAAAACGTTGGGTTAATGGCGTACGTTCGGTATCAGGGGCGTATGTCTGCTTAACCCTAATTTTTTTTTGAAAGCTTTTAGAAAATTTCCAAGGCACAGAAAAGTTGGAAATAACGAGGTAGGTCAAAATGATTTTATTTCTCTGAAATTCGAGGTACAGTGAAAATTCTTTTGTGTTCTACAATCAACCCCAGATGTCCAAACACAAAAACTAACCACTGCTAAAGGTGAGGGAAAACCTAGCTATCTAACATCAAAAGATTACTACCCCAAGACCTATCACTCCTTAGACAAGTCTTCAAAAGGGTTTTCCTCATCCTTGACCAGTGCCTCGTAGTCCTTGTTGATACTTAAGAGAAATGCAGTCCTTTAACGATTTAATCCTTCTGGTAATGCTCCAATCTTCAGCAGTTGAATTTCCTCTTGTTCCATTCGGGTGTATTCATTCGAAATTTGAGTTAGGTGGGTATTCATTGCTCGCTTCCTTTCATCACTAAGATAAGGGTTAAACCTTCCGGGGATAGGTGAAAAATCTCGTATAGCCAAGATATTGCAATACTTAGGGACGGCTGTTTTCCACTTAGTTGCTACTTGCACCTCCTTCTCTTCAACTGGCTTAGGGACAGGCAAAGGTTTCAGCTCCTGGTTAGCCTGGGTTGATGCCCTACGTTTACCAGAGCGAGGTTGGTATCCGGGTGTGTAAGGTCCGAACTTAGCTGGCCACTTGCAAACAGTCGGTAGACGTCTACAACCATCGCGTATCTGAGTATGAAGCAAGATCAGGTGCCTGTAACACAGAACAGGTGATCCCGTTCATCCTAAGTCAAACAATCAAATAGGCCATTACAGTGGCCAACACCCATGAACAAGGGAACTAAACCTAGATACTACATCCTATGCTCAGATTTATAGTGATAGTCGGCAAGACCGTATGCTCTGATACCATAATGTAACGCCCCCAAAATTAGCCTTGGCTAATCCAGTGGAGTCACTGGTAATTTACCAGTCCTGGCCAACTTGTGACCAAATGAGAAATTACCCTTATAGAAAAACGTCAGAGTAAATGCAAGGAAAGGTGAATAAATCTGAGTCTTTATAATTCATCAAGTAAAGAACATGGAGCTGCTAAATAGTAAAGACAAACCTGTAATTATAAGTATAGCATAACCAGTCAAGTAGTAGCATCTCTACCACTTCCATAGCAGTAAGCCAGGTTACCTAAAGAATAATAATTGCGTAAGTCTAACGATTTAGTAAGTAAACCTCACACTTAGGTATGACATGAGCCAAATTAATGAAAGTAAACGTGTAATTTGAGTAATAACCAAAGAGATGTCATTACCTTTGCTAATACACCTTTTACATAGGTTTTAGGGTTTTCAAAGCTTATGGTGTAGAATCGGCGATAATTACCTAAGTGTTTTAATGCAGAAACGCTAATGCATTATAAGTCATAATTCCCATACATTGTCTACCTGAGATATTACCCCCTCTTAGCAAGGTTGGTGCTGTCCTGAGGGACTTATAATACAATGCCAGTGCCCCAGCCATTGCGCAACATATCATATGTAATATTAGTGGCACGATCGAGTCCGACCTCAAGTGGCCCACACCAACCAATGATGTTTGTCCTATAGTGTCCGAACCATTGGGAATGGTTGCACCAAGATCAAGAAACCATTGGATCCAAAGCCCCCATATAACACACACATTTGACCATAATATGCAGTTTATATAGTAAGCCCATGGCCGTTCATACCGCACGTACCGGCGTACCATGTCTTACGATGCATCTTAACAGTTTATTTAATAATGTAGTTGCCGAGTAATTACAGAAAGTAGGCATGCTCATATCATACTCGTGGTTAGTCAGCTGACATATTCCATGTTTTATGTAAAAAAGGTGTAAGTGTTTACTTATGGTTGTACCAAACATAGTACTCGTCAATTGCACGAACCGTTTTGCAATAAAATGGTTGTGCAAGTGCAAGTGTCGAACCCACAGGGAATCGGGTTTGTCAAAAACCAATTTAAAATGCCTAAACTAATATTACCTTATCCTAGTTCCAAAATCAAACAGTTAGCATGCATTAAATAAAAACTAAATTAAATACTTAAAATAAAGAAATAAAAATACTAAGACCTAGAATCCACCTCAGCACAATTAATTAATATATAAACATGCTAGTTCATGCTTCCAAACGATTATGCTACTAGGCATACTCTAAGCGCTAACACTTTATTCATACTTCCATCTATCGATAAAGCACATATGCATATCCTATTGTTGCTACAAAATCTTGTTAAACTAATTGATGCATACACTGTTTAAAAAGTCACAACTGATATTGGTCTGAAGACGAATCATCCGATGTACCGCCGATTGCAACGAGTGTTGACGTGAAACGATTTGTAAACAACAATCAACACACTTTTGTCACTAAAATGTATTGAAATGAATACACATAAAATTAAATGACAGAATAAGCATTAAACTGAGCATAACGACATGAAAAATAAATTAATGGTGAGGCTTCATCTTCAATCTTAGTTGAAGATTTCATGGGAACAAGAGACTAATTAAAAGCAAAATCAAAATTTAAGTAAATAAATGACAATTTAGAAGGGTTACATAGTGAAGAACAGAGGGTTTCTTGCCCTAGAGGCGCCTCCCAAACGTAAAAATAAAAACTATACAACATGTTCTATTTATAGGCAAAATTAGGATTGCTGCCAGGTCAAGTGCGCTCGATCGCATGGGCTGCGCTCGATCGTGAGGTGTGCGATCGATCACGCGTAACTGCTTTGGAATTCCACGGCGCAACAAGTTAGCGATGGCGGCTAGGGCGACGCACACTTCGCGGGCTGACAAGGCATGCACTCGATCGCTGGGTCTGGTGCTCAAGCGCAGGCGCTCTCAATCTTTGGCTCTGCTGGGCTCGAGCGCACTGACAGGGACTCCAAATGTGCATTTTGGCCAATTCCACGCTTTTAACCGCAATTTGAATGCAAGGACCTGTGACACCATAAAATACTAAAAAAAACTAAAAGATTAGATATTAACAAGGCTAAAGGCTTAACAAACATAAATTAAAGGGTCCGAATAAGCACTAAATGACACTCATCAAATACCCCAAAACTTACATTTTGCTAGTCCCTTAGCAATACAAAAATGAAAAACACAATAAAAAGAACATAAGTCCGCGTTTGTGGGAGAACGATTGCATTTAGTATATGCGACAAGCCTTTTAAACCCCTAGGGTTTCCCTAGGGGACGAGTGAAGTCTCATAAGAGTTTTTCAAGAATGATACCCACAAACATTGTACAATCATTTTATTCTCAACAATGCAACAATATAAAAATCATGGTTCTTATTCATGAGCAAGCTTAACCAAACAAACACCATCTTTAGAATTTTCAAGGAATTATCAATCAAGCTACTAACATGGCATTATGAGACATTGCATGAATCAATTCTGGTGAATGTGAAATTAGAATATAATTATGGAACTTCAAAACTAAACTTAATCATGCGTGCTTCGACACTCAGAATTCATTAGACCACCCATTAGACACAATAACCAAGGTTTTATTATTTCAAGTTTTTTTTTTTGGTAAGCTGTGCAATGCTTGACTCCCTTAAGCTTCTAAATGACCTATGTAACGAGCGTTGGGCCAGTGACTCCCAAACCAGGTGATTTTAGGGCACTAGATGTAGAGACATCCCTAGGGCTTAATTACTTAAGTCAAAAAGAGCTACGAAGCCTAACTAGCCATACAGTTACTTAGCTGGAATTTCTCATCTTTTTACGCGAACACTCATTGCTTGGCCAGGCAAGAGGTCCAGTTACTCAATGAAAAACTCAACTTATTATGATTTTATTTTAGTTTTTAATAAAACAACCAAGGTTATCTTTCCAATGGGTCACCCAACTGCATCCAAACTTACAAAACCAACATGACTAAACTCAGAATTTATACCCCACAAACTACGTGCCAATGTGCTTGTGAAAATCAAATTGAATATGTAATATCTCATGCTGCCAAAGAAAATAACACAATTTAAATTCCCTTAACAAAATGATCATATGTTCATCAAGTTAAGCACACAAAAGAAAATAAAACCATAATTAAAATAAACTGCATAATTGAAAACAAAATGTGCACAAATACCCCCAAACTTGAAATTCACAATGTCCACAGTGTGTGGATATAGAAAATACAAAATTAATGCAAGTGGTGTAAAGTACTCGACGCGTCATGGAGCTGGTGCTGAAGAAGCCCCTGAAACTGGTGGCAGCCTATCTAAGATGGCTTGCAGCATGGCTTGGGTCTCGAGCCTATCCTGGCGTGCATCTCTCTGTATCTTGGCGATCTGAAATCGCATGTCGTCCATGGTATCCTGCAAGGCATAAAAATCTGAAGCTCTTCTTCTTCCTCATCAGCTGCATCTGGATCTGCTATTGGCTGAACTGGCTACTCTACTGGCTATTCCATGTCCATCATCTTTGGCTCGCCTGCGGCTCTGGATTGATGCCCTAGAGGCATGTGTGAATAACTCTGATTCCACTGAATCCGGCCAAACTGCGGATGCTCAGTGATGGGTCCATCGTCCAGAGTGCCTTTGATGCCCTTCTTTCGAAGCATGTGAGTGATGAGAAATGGGAATGGCAATCCCCATCTTCTGGTAGTCTCAGTAGCTCGTTGGTGCACCCCTTCCCATAATAAATACAACTGTGTCCAGATAATCTCAGGAATGGAGCACCAATAGCCTCTGTAAAATGAATACAGGGCAGTGAGGAATAGGTCCCGTCTCTGTGTTTTGTGTCCCAAGGGATACACATTCCTCTGCAGCACGGAATCCACAAACCAGAGTTGTGGAGGCAGTTTTGACTTGGTGCGGCATTCTTGTGTTGATCTGCAAATTGCCCCTCACACATGTCTGTGACGATGTCCTCTATAGTGAGCATGGAGGGGCAGGCTATCCACTAGTCATCTACCTTGGGATGCTCCGCACTGCACTTCAAGGCCGCAACTATGTCAGCTATGATCACCTTGACATCTCGGTCGTTGATGGAAGATGAAAGAATGTCTGGCCGTCGATCACAGTCATATTTCAAGTTTTCGTAAAATGACCGAACCAAACGTTCATAAGTAGTAGATGTGATCGGCTTGAATAGCCGCTTCAAGCCGCGGCGCTTCAACTCCTGAACTCCCCAACTTGTTAGGTCAAATTTTCAAAAATCCTTTTTGACAGCAAAAGATTTCTCCAACATCAGCTTCCGAGACTCAAAAGAGGGCTTGACTACCATGGCTTAGGTCCCAGAGGACCGAGAGGAGGAAGCCTGGCCTCTAGGCATACTGGAAACTCGTTGGGTAATTTTGTCGAACACGTGGTGGGTGTTTCTAAAAACAAGGGTTTGAAAACCCACTTTAAATCCTAACCCAACCCTCTACAAAAGATGCAAAAACCAACACAGAATGGATAAGACACAATCCGTGGATGGATTGTGTCTTTGGAACTTCAAAAATGGGGGAAAAAAATACAAAATGGTGGAAAGTTGGGTTTGTAAGAAAAAAGAAAAATGGGGAAAAAAATGGGAGTGAAATGAAGGCCAGCGGCGGGGCGGCGGCTGTGCGGAGGTGATATAGTGGTGCGGTGGAGGAACGGTGGTGGAAGAGGGTGGGTGGTGGTCTTTAGTTTGGGCGAAGTGAGAGCAGAGATGGGGGTACGGCGCTGTGAGAAGATGAAGGGGGAGAAAGGGAAAGTGACCTAAAAGGAGGTCACGTTGTTGTGCAAATATCTACCTAAATTAATAGGCAAATAATTGTACGTTTTACTTGCAAGTGCACAAGGTCAAAAGGTGTGGTAACGCGTATAAGTGCAAGATCGATCCCACAGGGATTGGTAAATTTTGCTTAAAATTAAATTCGCAATATAAAATAAAAGAGAGAAAAATTGAGTTTGATTAAATAATGAGAAAGAGGTAGGGCTTTGATTTCCACCGCTAATCATGCTTATATAATAAAACAATATGCCAATGCTTAAATTACATGATGAGTATTTAATGGTTACCAATCTAAGGGCATGGTGTATACTCTTTAAGCTATTAGTTTCCCTAAGCAACGAGTTAGGCATGGTGTATACTCTAACTCTTTTCTTTCTTAAAGGATTTAGCATGGTGTATACTAAGTTGTTCTCTAAGAAAGCATATGAACTGTGAAAACCGACAACCACATGAGACCTAGGGCATGGTGTATACTCCCGGTTTCCCATGTTGATTAACCCAAGAACCCGGTGTGGATTACTTTCGTTACTTATGTTAAACCCAGGACTCGGTCATCCAAATTGATCTAACTAACAAGTCCATACCACATGCATATGTTGATCAGGCAGACACATATGAGGAATTCATGAAAACAGGTATTAATCAAGTTAAATACTATCATGCAATTATCGCAAAGGCGCCAATATTGAATTAAAATATAAATATAATTATGGCTTAAATCTAGCCCTACTAAAAGGTTTAGTTACACATAATATTGATGCTAATCATCTTCATAAAATAAAATAGGGGAAAAGAATAAACCCGGAAAATCGCTTCCAAGAAAGTAGTAAATTCTTCTCCAAAATAGTGTGTGTTTTTCTATGTTTATAGGCCTATTTATAGAGTCCAAGAGTATTCTAGAAACCATAAAATGTGTAAGGTTGAATCCTTGTGCACCAAGGATTAGCCAAAACCCTAGAATCAAAAACTTCCAAAACAGGGCTGCGGCTGGAGTGGGCTTTACGCACGGGTGCGCTCGATCGCCCTTAGTGCGTTCGATCGCACTGCAGTCGATCTCCTTCTTCTGCGCACGAACGCAGGTGCGTTTGTTCCTTGCCTTAGGCGCTCAAGCATTGGTGTGATCCTCATCATAAGCATGTCCAAGCCACAAAATTTGTTGCACAAATTTATTTGTACTCGTCAATTGCACGAGTCGTTAAGCAGTGTAGCGGGTGTGCAAGTGCGAGGTCGATCCCACAGAGAATCGAGTTTCGTTAAAAACCAATTTAAATTAGCCTAAACTAATCATATCTTAACCTAGTCCCAATATCAAACAATTGGTGTGCATTAAATAAAAACTAGATTAAATGCAATAAAACAAAGAAATAAAAACCTAAGTTCTAGAATCCACCTCACCACATTAATGAAAATATAGTCATGCTTAGTTCATACTCAATAATGACTATGTTACAAGGCATATTCTGAGCACTAACACAATGTTCATATTTCTGTCTGTCGATAAAGCACATATGTATATCCTATTGTTATTACAAAATCTTGTCGAACTAATCGATGCAAACACTATTTGAAGAGGTCACAACGGATATTAGTCCGAAGACGAATCATCTGATGTATCTCCGGTTGCAACGAATGTTGACGTTTAACGATTTGTAAAAAGTAATCAACACACTTTTGTCACTAAAATGTATGGAAACAAATATACATAAAATTAAACAACAAAAAGAGCATTAAATTAAGCATAACAACATGAACATAAATAAATGGTGAGGCTTCATCTTCAACCTTAGTTGAAGATTAGCCTATAATCATAACAAGAAACAAGAGAAAATGAAAAGAAAGCAATACTAAATTAAAATATACAAAGAGTGACGTTTAGAGGAGCTCAAGATTGCTAAACAAGGGAGTCCTAGCTCCCAAAGACGCCTCCAAGCGGCCTCCAAGCGTCCCTGTCTGTTTACAAAAGAAAGGGGGGGTATTTATAGGCTAATTTTAGGGTTTCAGCACTACTAGGTCAGCTTAAGTGCGCTCGATCGCAACAGGTGCATTCGATCGCACTCGTGCATGAATTTCTGCATCAGATGGGCATAATTGCAATCGATTTCGAAATGTGCGCTCGAGTGCACATACTTCAGAATTGGCCAAAACTTGTGAAATGTGATTTTTTAGATCTTTGAGATAGCTTTTCAAAGACACCAAGATCACCCCAATCGGAGTTCTACAACTCAAGATATGGCTGTTTTGGTGGAAGTCGTCGGGTGCGAATCATCGCTCGACTCAATTTTGCCACCAAAGCTCCCCGAACTGTTTTAAGCCCCAGATTTAATGGCATTAGCCCCGAATGCAACTTAGCAACCTGAAAAACACTAAAACATCAAAACTAACCAAAACATTAGAAATTAACAAAGCTAAGAGCTTAACAAACATAAGTTAAGGGGGGTCAAATATACAATATTTGGCACCGATCAAATACCCCTAAACTTACATTTTGCTAGTCCCTTAACAAAACAAAAATGGAGGCACAATAAAAATACGAAACATAAATCCACTTTCGTGGGAGAAACAATTGCATTTAGCGTATACAATAAGCCTTTTAAACCACTAGGCATCCCTAATGGACGAGTGAAGTCTCGTGAGGGTTTTCCAAGAATGACACCCACAAACAATTATTTGGCACTATGTTATTAATGGACAAAGCCCTTCACACAAACACATGGTTCATACATCATTAGCAAATTTAACATGTTGAACATACAAACCACATCATCCAGGCATCCAAACATCATTTCACTCAAGGTTGGAAAATTGAGACAACACATGCTCTATGAAGTGCAAAGTGAACTAACACAAGATCATGGAGTTTCAATCTTTCTCAAAAGATGTGCAGCCCAAAATTCATAGGAAAATAATGTGATAAATACAACCAAGGCTTGAATTGAAAGATGCAATTTTTTTGTGTAGGCTGTGCAATGCTTGACTCCCTTAAGCTTCTAAATGACCTATGTAACGAGCGTTTGGCCAATGACTCCCAAACCAGGTGGTTTTAGGGCACTAGATGTAAAGACATCCCTAGGGCTTAATTACTCAAATCAAAAAGAACTACGAAGCCTAAACTAGCCATACAATTACTTAACTGAAATTTCTCATTTTTTTACGCGAACACTCATTGCTTGGCCAGGCAAAAGGTCCGATTACTCATTGAAAAACTCACTTTATTATGATTTTTTTTTTAAAGCAAAGGTTTTCATCATCACATCGCAAACCTATAAATCTTAAGACACACACTTCAAAGTCAAATCTCATACCCCACAAACCCTAATGCTAGTGTGCATGTGAAATATCGATCAAACAAGTGGAGTCTCTCTAATCCAACTCATGAATCAAAAACTGGGATTTCTAATGATATGCCATGTTCAAACAAGTTAAACACACCAATGACATGTAATCCACAGTTATGATGTAAGTCGTGCCCAATCAACAACATAGCAATAAACAAAAAGAAAAAAATTTATATACAGACAAAAACGAATATATACAGACAAAAACCAACAAAACAACAAATAAAATAAACAAACACACAGACAGAATGTTTGTCCACACCCCCAAACTTAAATGACACATTGTCCCCAATGTGACAAGAAATACTAATTACAGTGGGATGAGGAACCAAGATGTGCAAAGTACAAAGCGTCCCCCGAACTTAAAAATCAAAACACCTATCAAAAACTAACAACAATCTTTTTCTCAAAGATCAAACATCAAAAGGTTAATTGCTATTAGAAACAAAATAAAATAAAATAACAAAAATTAAAGTGCGGAAAATATAAAAGAAAACATACCGCACCTTCCCCGCTCATATGGGTATCCAACCAATCCCTTCCACCCTTTCTTCTTAAGAATTGGATATCCCTCAGGAAGGATGTTCCGCCATCTTATGTAGCCTAAAAGCTTGTTTTGAAAAATTCTCTTAAGACCACGATTTCTAGATTTTTGATCTTGTGTGTGTGAATCCTTAAAGATTTCTACATAAGATGGCTCCTCGAGACATTGAAAAGGTGAAACTTGTGGTGCATGATATGTCTCGAGAGGGATTGTGACGAAGGAATGAGCTTCAATACTCACTTCCTTGTCGTTGGACCAATTTAAAATTGGCGGGGGCTCAATCTGCTCCTCATTTTCTTCTTCTCCATTCTTAGTTAGCATCTTAGGAGTGGGATCCAATAAAGCCTTAACTTGCTCATGTACCATGTCAAGGTCCAAATCAAACTCAAATTGAGCAAAGCCCTCTTCCAAAGGATCCTCCAGGCTTGGCTCACAAAAAAATTCCTCTACAACTTCCTCACTCTCAAATGTGGTGGTGGCTTGGACATGCTCATGATGAGGATCACTGGGGCAATCCTCATCAATCATATACTATCCTCTCACCACCTCCTGACTTTGAAATTCTTCTTCCTCAATTCTGTTGAATTCAGCAACTAGATGACCAAACCTTTCGTCCAACCTTGCAACTGCTTCAGTGTTTCCCACAGTGGCATCTATGATTTCTTAACAAGGTTGTTTGATTGTTTTCCTAAACGCCTCGAGTGCGTCTTCCAATGATTGTTCTTGTGGCACAGGAATGGTGGGTTAGCCGACTAGTTCAATGATTTCCTTAAAAGTTTCTTCCAAAGAAGATTTCTCAGGAGGATAGTCAAATGATGAAGGAACAAAAAATGGATTTTCGGACTGCGGATAATCAAGATAGTGCAGTCCACAAGATTGGGTAGCAAAAATTTTCCGTAGCATGAGCATGCCACGAAAAATCAGAATGGTTGCTCTAGTCTGGGTTATAAAAATTTGAATCTGATTCAAACCCAGGACTGGAGAAACTGGTGTTCAACTGCTCATGTGAAAAGTTAGAAAATTGTCCCCAATGTGGACAATCCCCTAAACTATGGTAAGGGCTCGAGCAGTATGAACATCGTTCATATGGGTGAAAATTGGTAGGATTTGGTTTCCTACCACTAGGGGAAACATCAAAATAATCGAACGGAAGACTCATGCTTCACCCAAACAGTTCAAAATATCCCACATGAAACAATTAACAATATACAAAAACAAAATAAAATAAATAATAACGAATAAAAATAGACTAAACAAAAAACTAATAAATAAACTAACAAAACAATAAGCTAATTAAACAACTAAAAATAAAAATAAACTAACAAAAACTAAAAACAACAAGTAAATAAATAAAAATAGGCATAATAAATAATTAAAGATAAAACAATAATTCAACAAATAAAATCAAAAACTAAAACTTAGTTGCTTCAGATTTGTTGGTGCTGACTGCGGAGGTGCGCTCGAGCGCAGGCAGCACATTCGATCGCATACACGCATATGTAGCAGGCTTTGCAAGTGCGTTCGAACGCAACTGAGGTGCGTTCGAATGTAGCACTTCACTGCTTGTCTATTCAGAGGCGCGCGCTCGCACTCAGAAGCGAGTAACACAAGCTTAGGTACGTGGCGGAGTGGAATAGGCCCAAGTGCGTTTGATCGCAAGAACTACGTTCGACCGCACTGTCGACGCCTGATTTTCCAGAAACTATATACACAACCAATAACTGCCAAACAAACACTAAACTAATTTTTTTTTAATTTTTTTTTTCTATACAAAAGCATGAAACAAATAAAATAAATGCACAGTTAAAATAACTAATAGAAAAATAAGATTAGTCTAAGCAAAAAAAATCAATTTAAACAAAACAACGAATCCCCGGCAACGGCGCCAAAATTTGTTGCACAAATTTAATTGTTCTCGTCAATTGCACAAGTTGTTAAGCAGTGTAGTGGGTGTGCAAGTGCGAGGTCGATTCCACAGAGAATCGTGTTTCGTTAAAAACCAATTTAAATTAGCCTAAACTAATCATATCTTAACCTAGTCCCAATATCAAACAATTGGTGTGCATTAAATAAAAACTAGATTAAATGCAATAAAACAAAGAAATAAAAACCTAAGTTCTAGAATCCACCTCACCACATTAATGAAAATATAGTCATGCTTAGTTCATACTCAATACCGACTATGCTACAAGGCATATTCTGAGCGTTAACACAATGTTCATATTTCTGTTTGTCGATAAAGCACATATGTATATCCTATTTTTATTACAAAATCTTGTCGAACTAATCGATGCAAACACTGTTTTAAGTGGTCATAGCGGATATTGGTCCGAAGACGAATCATCCGATGTATCTCCGGTTGCAACGAATGTTGATGTTTAACGATTTGTAAACAACAATTAACACACTTTTGTCACTAAAATGTATGGAAACGTATATACATAAAATTAAACGACAGAAAGAGCATTAAATTAAGCATAAATTGCTTAGGACGATAGTCATATGATGGATGGGAAGAAAATTGGTTGTTGAACTGCTGATAATCATGATGGTGCAGTTCGTCAACTTAGGGAGCATAATTTTCTGTAGTATGAGCATGCCACAAAAAATCAGAATGGTTGCTCCAGTCTGGATTATAAAAATTTGAATTTGATTCTGATCAGTGTCAAATTGTGTATATTTGACCCCTTTAACTTATATTTGTTAGGACTTTAGCTTTGTTAATATCTAATTATTTTTGGTGTTTTTAGTGTTTTGAGTTGTGCAGGTCTTTACAACAAAAGTTGGCCACAAGAGAGCAAAAATACACTAAGTGAAGAAATGGATCCCTGCCAAGTGCGTTTGATCGCACTTGGTGCGTTCGAACGCACTCACGGTCGAACGCAGGAGGCACGGTCGAACGCAGTCCCCGTCATCCCGCATCTCGCGTGGGTGCCCTAGGAGTCCATCGCTTCCAAGCTACATCGTTACGGTTTTCTGCGGTCGAACGCACAGTGTGCGATCGAACGCACAACTCAGCATTACGTTCGAACGCACTGCATGCGTTCGAACGCACTCGTACGATTTGTTAGTCTATAAATAGGACCCTAGGTCCATTTGGTCGAACACACAGTTTTTGGGGCGATTTTTAGAGAGCATTTTGCTTCTGTTTGCCTTGCTCTGCCCCTTTTATTTGTAAGCTTTTCCTTTTAATTTAATTTTAATGCATTCTTTTACTTTAATTATGCTTTGTTACTCAATGGGTGGCTAAAATCTTCAACTTAGGTTGAAGATGAAGCCTCACCCTTAGTTTATATTTCGTGCTTTTACATTTTATACTTTATTTTCCGTCATTTAATTCTGTACTCGTCATTTAATTTCTGTGACAAATAATTGAATGGTTGTGAGTTTTTGATACATTGATAGTCATCCTGTGATGTGTTCCAAGCCGGATGCACAACGAGTTATTGGTTGTGATTTAATATCCACTGTGATCCAAGGATACAGTGGATGATTTTATCCATAATCAATACTC
>CM017324.1:13604600-13664600 GCA_006937295.1 Carpinus fangiana
AATTAACACGACTCTTAAATTAAATGTATCTTAACCTAATCCCAAAGAGAATTGATTTCGAACAATGAAAAGTGCAGAAATAAAATTAAAGTGAAAATTTAGGGATAAAAATAACTAAGGTTAAAGACGAACCTCACCCAATAAAAATAAGCTTAATACATTAAACACTTATTCTCCGTTTTTAAACTTTAAACCCTTCAACACACTCTATTGTGGTAATTGACACAAGTCAAACCGAATAATGTGTTTACCGTTAATGAGGTACAATGAGTATTGATTATGGATAAAATCATCCACTGTATCCTTGGATCACAGTGGATATTGAATCACAACCAAACACTCGTTGTGCACCCGGCTTGGAACACATCACAGGATGACTATCAATGTATCAACAGCACACAACCATTCAATTATTTGTCACAGAAATTAAATGATGAGTACGGAATTAAATAACGGAAAATAAAGCATAAAATGTAAAAGCAAGAAATATAAACTAAGGGTGAGGCTTCATCTTCAACCTAAGTAGAAGATTTTAACCACCCATTGAATAACAAAGCATAATTGAATTAAAATAATGCATTAAAACTAACTGTAAAATAAAAGCTTACAAATAAAAGGGGCGGAGCAAGCCAAACAGAAGCAAAATGCTCTCCAAAAACGCCCCAAAAGAATGTGTGTTCAACCAAATGGCCTAGGGTCCTATTTATAGGCTACAAAATCCTACGAGTGCGTTCGAACGCATGAGGTGCATTCGAACGTACTGCTGAGTTGTGCGTTCGATTGCACAATGTGCGTTCGACCGTAGAAAACCGTAACGGCGCAGCTGAAGCGATGGACTCCTAGGGCACCCGCGCGAGATGCGGGCTGACGGGGACTGCGATCGACCGTGTCCTTGCGTTCGACCGTCAGTGCGTTCAAACGCACCAAGTGCGGTCAAACGCACTTGGCAGGGGTCCAATTCTTCACTTAGTGTCTTTTTGCTCTCTTGTGGCCAACTTTTGTTGTAAAGACCTGCACAACTCAAAACACTAAAAACACCAAAAATAATTAAAAATTAACAAAGCTAAAGGCCTAACAAATATAAGTTAAAGGGGTCAAATATACACTATTTGACACTGATCATTCAACCAGAAGTGAACAGAGCACTTATAGGCTTGCAAAAAGTGCAATCACAATTATGGAAAAAGTGATTCATATAGAAGAAGCTCCTGAATGTGTTTTTGATTATTAGACCATAATTAATAAAGGATAAGAAGACTACACAAAAGTCCAAAATCTATTACACTTTCAATTAATGTGGTTTTATTTAATTGTTATTTACTTTAAAATTACAATTTTTTTTTCCTTTTTCTTGATATGTCCACACAAAAAGGTGGAGGAAGATTCGAACTAGTAACTACCGCTTCATTAGACATGGTCCAATCAATTGAGCTAGATTTTGTAAACTTTAAAATCATAATTAAATTAATGATAAATTACTATTAAATTTTAATAAAATAATAATTTTAAATGTCATCTCAATTTTAAAGAAATAAAAATTAAAAAAGACATGGAAATCACATTTATATTTTTGGTTTACAGGAAACCCATGTACACAAGCACGACAATAAGGGACCCACCAACCCACCCCCAAAAGAACAGACACAAATCTAAGAGGAAAACAAACCCCGCACGAGACCTTTAAAAGGTCACTTTCGATTCCGATGCCATTTGATTCGTGAAACCACCTGACTCCCACTCTCCATATATATAATTATATAAACCATCGACTACTTTTAGTTCTTAGGGCACGCTCCGTCGCAGCTCCTTTGGACTCTCCGCAATCAAAATCACGCTATACTTTGGGATTCTGGTCTGATCGTCCCCTCCACCTGTAAGATTACCTGCTGACCTTTCTTGTGTCCCAATTCATTTTCTTCATCTCATTGATATTGGTCTTGTTCTTTTTGTCGTTTAATCTTTGTAATCCGTGTGTTTCTTTCTTAGTCTTAACACTTTATAATATGATGTTGAATCTGATTCAAGTTTGATGAGTCAACGTTGTTAATGCTTATTTATAAGTTGGATTCTTCTTTTCTGTTTCAGAATTTTTGCTCTTTTCTTAATATGATTATTTCGGCCTTTTACTTTTGTGGGTCTATCTTGTTAGATCTGAATATTAATTTTCATCTTTTGGGTTTTAATGTTTTGTTTGGCTGGACCCATTTTACTTACTTGGGGGGTCGGTTTGTTTTGCCACGATAATTCCCTCTAGATTTGTTTTTTCAAGGCAAAATAATGTTATTTAAGCCCCCATCTATCGACATGGATATCTAATCTGTGAAGTGTGTGCAAATTATATGATGTCGCTTTGGTCTTCTGTGTCATTTTACTTCATTTTTATGATCTGCTTGTTGCAATTCCTCTGTAAGAGAAGCAAATGAAATAGAAAAGTCTAAAATAATAATAATAATTATATTGTTTGCCCTTGTATATTGTAAATAAATCATTTTTCGTGAATGGTATATTGGCATTTTAAATTTGTTATGTTTAAACATCATTTTCTGCTCATGATGGAAGGTGTTCGTACTATCATTCAATCCTCTGGTATTTCTGACTCCATTTTTGCTTGTATTGCTTGTAATGGGAGCGAAATATTGTTTTTGGTACTTTTTGTCTGATTATTTGCATTTATATTATTTCTTCTTGTTTGCTTCACTTGCCATATTAAAGCATAAATTAATTCAATGCATCAAAAGTTATTTGGTCCTGTCTATGGATGATAAATTACCACAACCAAAATGGAGAAACAATTTTCAGACAAGATGCTGCATGTGTTTCAAATTTCTCATGCAGGATGAAGTTTCTCTACCTCTTGCATGTAGAGAATTGCTATTCAAGGTTAAGACTGTGCCCTGACTTAATTGAACCTAGACAATATATTTATCATCTGTAGGTTCAAATATGATAAAGATGTAGAACAGAACCCTTTACATTTGTCCTCTAAAACTCAGACGTAATTTTGAATATAGAGTTGGTTGACTGTAGTATTTGTATATTAATCAAGAATTCATTATATTGTCTAGGTTCAAGTGTAGATATGGCAACTGTGAATATGTCGACCCTTAGAGTTCCAATGTCATGCTTGTTCAAGAGTGCCCCTGCGAGCAGATCCTGTGCCTTAATTAAGAGTCCATCTTCCTTTGGTTCTGTAAAATGCATCTCCAAAATGTTTGGCTTGAAGGCTTCTCCCTTCAAAGTATCTGCAATGGCAGTGTACAAAGTGAAACTTATTGGACCAGATGGTGAAGAGAATGAATTCGACGCTCCTGACGATTGTTACATCCTTGATTCAGCTGAAAATGCTGGACTGGAGTTGCCTTACTCGTGCAGGGCCGGGGCGTGCTCTACTTGTGCCGGGCAGATGGCTTCAGGATCGGTGGACCAATCAGATGGATCATTTCTGGATGACCAGCAGATGGAGAAGGGGTATGTGCTGACTTGCGTCTCATACCCGACTTCAGACTGTGTGATACACACCCATAAGGAAGGTGATCTTTACTGAGAGCAATGTCATGTGTGCGTTGCCTGTTGATTTCCTGAGTTGGGGGGGGGGGGGTGTGGAATCTTTGCAAGACTATAATTGTATTTCTGAGCCAATGGTGCTGTGGCTATTTAGTTTCATAGTATATGCATGCATTATTGCAGTTTAATGACAAGCATGAATTCTCTTGAGTCTTGTTCAAAAATAATGAACTGCTGCTGGTGTATGGCTATTTAGCTTCTGTGCTGCCATTTTTCTTAGTCTATGCGTAATTGCAGTTTGATTGCAAGCATCAGTAGCATGCTATTGATGAAAATGCAAAGCCTTTGTCATGAATTGACCTTGTCTTAAAAAGCAAAGGATCAAGCCTGGAAGAGAAAAAGGTCATTGATTTCAATTTACATGTAGGGTGACTGTATATCCACAAGACAAAAATATGTGTACTCATTAGAACATTAACTTTTCCTTATTCTTTTTGTCGAAAATAGAGAGAAGTTAAAAATGTAAAAATAAAAAATAGAAGTATATACTGCAACGATAAAATAAATTCTTGTAATATCTAAAACAAAAATCATTAATTATTATTATTTTTTTTTTTTAAGTGAAAATCATGAGTAATTAATCGACTACTAAGAGAGCAATCTTATAAGAGTACTGTAAAACTTACGTGAAAAATCCTTCAGGTGTAGAGGAAAAAATCTGACTAGTCTACAATGATAAAATAGAGATTAGAATAAAAATATGTCCAACTCTTGAGTTCACAACAAATTAGGTCAAATATAAAGGATATCACTCTCTAGGAACAATAACAACCTTAATAGAATAAATATATAACGAAGAATTTTACTTTGAATTACAACTCTATCTGATCACAACACCCAAAATGACCCCTAGATAGCTTCTGTTCTTAAATAAAATGAGAAAATTCAGTTTACCCCCTGAAGTTTCAGGGGTTTCAATTTGAACTCCAAAGTTTTAAAATTTGAAGTTTACCCCCTTGAAATTTCAAAAAGTGACAATTTAAACCTTCTGTCAACTTTTTCCGTCAAATTGGATGGAAAACTATGAAATAACGAAACTGCCCTCAGACTATTTTTTTTTTTTAATTTCTGTTCATTTAAAGGAAAATTTTAATGGAAGGTTTAAATTGCTACTTTTTTGAAACTTCAGGGGGTAAACTGAATTTTGCCCTAAATAAAACCTTGCTTTTCTTTTTGTACAAATAAACTAGAGAAGAAAATATGGAATTGAAATGTATATTTCTATGTGTTTCAATTGTACACAAGTCATGCCTATTCATAGTTAAATAAAGTTGGTTAGAATAAGAAATACAATGAGAGAATTAATACAAAAAATATTATAGAATGATATCAAACTATACATTAAACAAATCAGAGCAATTTTGTGATGGCGGTCCATCAATTGGAGTGATTAGAAAAAATGTTATTATGGGCTTTATTTTTTTATTTTATTTTTTCTAATCAAAGCGGGAGAGGGGGAAAATGGATAAATAATGGGCTTAATTGCTCAAGCACGTTACAGGATAAATAAGGGTAGTTCGAGGAACCCTAATATACCTCCCAAATCAACTCAAGGCCTAAATTATATTAGTCTTTACTTCTTTTATTCATCAACCCAATAAGTTTATATAGAATTACAAAGAAATGTGATAAACACAAACTGATAAAACACAAGGATTGTGTTCTACCCTTAAACCAAATGCATAAGCAATTTATATAACTTTAAATTCAAATGCATAAGAAATTTACTAAACCAACACAACTATAGAAACATCCACACAACCACAACACAATATTTGTTGGCGAAGTGAAAAACCCTTTGAAACTCACTTCAGGGCAGCCAAACTTAGGAAATCAATATATGAGAAGATTCAGTGATTACTGACATTAAAAATACTCACAAAACCCTTGCAAGTTTTAGATTTTGTAAGATCAACAGGCCTCCAGCTTGTCTCCTAGCTCACAATCTTCATGCAGTGTGTTTCCGTACCGATCTTTCAATAGACTTCTTTGCGGCTGAGCGGTGTGTATGGTGTGGTTTGAAATCAACAAACAAAAATCTCAAGTGGTAAAAAGCTTCAAGCATTTTAAGAAATCCAATTGGTACAACAATGATGATGAAGCACGGAAGAAAGCTTCACAACCATCAAAATGAGGAATGCAACGATGACTTTCAACCCAATTCCTCTTGGATCACAATAGAGAAGTAATTAGGCTTCTCTAGAGACTCTCTTTTGAATTTCGTGCTTGGAGGTCTAACCTTCTGTAGTGATCCAAATAATTAACTAGGCATGAGTAGCTTAGTTAAGGGGACGAATTTGGGCTTTGGGTCACTAAAACTACTTAAGGGGCAATTTGGACTAAAGGGTGGACGTACGTTAGGTTAAGTGGACATACGCTGTTGTTTTTAGTGCGGACGTACAATGGGAGACCACCGGACATAACATACACTGTTGTTTTTAGTGCGGATGTACAATGGGAGACCACTGGACATACGCTCTGCATGTAGTGACCCAAATTATTAACTAGGTGTAAGTAGCTTAGTTGAGAGAGTTAATTTGGGCTTTGGGTCACTAAGGACACTAGAGGGGCAATTTGGACTTTTGGGCGGACGTACGCTAGGTCTGGAGGACATACGCTGTTGTCTGTAGTACAGACACACGGGAAGGATCACAGGACGTACACTTTGCAAACCGTACAAGCGGACGTACACTACTTTTTGGAATACCTGATGTGGTATTTTTGTAACAAAAAATATCAATAATAAAAATTACCACTTGCAATAGAATGAATCTTGTAGGATAGGGCTATATTGAGGGTGTTGAACCTCAAGGACTGCAGGGGTTTGATTATTAAATTTGTAAGAATTAAAGTTAACTTAATAAAAATGAGATTTGATTTGATTTTCTTTAAAGCTAAAGTGCATGAAAATAACAGAGAATTAAAATATGAGAGAGAGTGTAGAGTATTGACTTCACCACAATCCACACATCAATGGTTAACTATATTTAATTCTAGAAATCCATTCTATGCATGTTATGAATAAATAAGAAAACACCTTATTACAGAATGTGAATAATTCATCTTTGGTTGGCACGGATCGTCCACCTAACCACTAAGATGCGGCACGACCTGTCTTCCCTAAGAATGAATTATTTAATTATTTAATAAGTTTCATACAATCAATGGAATAGCATAACCCATCTTCGGTTGGCACAGATCGTTTATCCAAATTACACTAAATTAGGGTGTAGTATGACCCGTCTTTCTTAAACATGGTCTATCTAATCCTATTAATCATATGTCTATTAAAATACCATTGCATAACCATCAATCTTATAATTACAGAAAATAAGGTTGATTTGAGTTCAATAAAAGCAAAATAATTTATAAGACAAGAAAAGAATTTCACAAATATTGATTTCGTAAATTAAGAACAATTGCATTTAATAATTAAGAACATAAATCAATGGTTGCAATTCTCACAGTTATACAATCAACATGCATAAATTGAATAACTAAAAATCAAATATAGTCACCATTGTGCTTGGAAAGGGTTACATCAATACCCTACGAAGGGGTTTAGCCGCTCATGACTCCGCTAAGCCTCCAAGAAATATTTTTGTATCTAAAACTAAGTACCCATTCTCTTGAAGCTTAGATGCCTATTTATTGGGATCAAACAAGCCCTAGAAGCCCTAGGAAACCTAGAAAATTCGGATTTCAATCTCCTAGTCAAATTAGGAAGCAATCCATGTACAAATCGGAATAGGATTCGTCCAGATTTGTCTCCTTTTCTTGCGGGACAATTTTGGCATAGCGGGAGTCCGATTTAGGAAAATCTTATTTCAGTACGATTTGTAGAATTTTGAATTATCTTTCTAATGCCGCTAGAATCACCTTAATTTGATATTTGAGTTGAAAGTTATGGCAAAAATACTAAGATGTGTTCAGAATCTGAAATTCTATCCGATCCAATTTTGACTTTAATTGGAGAAATTACGATTTTATCTTTTCATTGATTTGATTAAACTTAACCACACCATATATGTCCTCTATTATGATTGGTTAAGCTTAATCATATCTTTTAGGTCTTCTCAAATAGTGCTTTAAGCCCAAAATCAATGGTTTTTCTTGTATCTTTATTAAATACCTGAAAACACAAAAACAACACAAAATCAAACAAATAACAATGCGAAGAAATTAACATATGCGAGTTAAGGGGCTTGAATATGCAACATTCAATGCTTATCACACCCCCAAACTTACATATTGCTAGTCCCTTAGCAATACAAAACTGAAAATAAACTGAAAAACAAAAAAGATAAATTCATCTTTCGTGGGATGTACGATTGCATTTAGCGTATGCAATAAGCCTTTTAAACCCCTAGGAATTTCCTAGAGGATGAGTGAAGTCTCGTGAGGGTTTTCCAGGAATGATACCCACCAACATTATCATCATTATGTCATTTAAAAGAATAAAGTATCACAAAAATAATGGTTCTCATTCATTAACAAGCTTAAAGTGACAAACTCCATCTTCAAAATTCCAAGAAATTCTCAAGTCAAATCACTTACAAATGGTAGGTTGAGATACAACAATTTTCAATTGGTGCAAAGTGAACTAACACACAAGCATGAGGCTTCAAAATAATTCCAACATAAATGAATGTTATCTCATAATTTATTGAACTTCCTATAAGATGAAACAACCAAGGCATAGACTTTTTTCTTTTTTTTTTTTTTCAAACAGGCTTTGCAATGCTTAGTTCCCTTAAGCTCTCTAGTCGACCCTTGTATCGAGTGTTAGGCCAATGACTCCCAAACCAAATGGCTTTAGGGCACTAGATGTAAAAACACCCCTAATGACTTACTAACTCGAGTAAAAAAGGCTACGAAGCTAAGCTAGCCATATTATTAATCAAACCAAACTTCTCACTTTTTGATGCGAACACTCACTGCTTAATGAGGCAAGAGGTCCGGTTACTCTGTGAAAAACTCAACTTGAATTTTTATTATTTATTATTTTTATATAGCATGCCAAAGTTATTCATCCAATATGTCACCAACAGAATTCAAAACATTGAAAACAAACATAATTGGTCTCAAATTTCATACCTCACAACCATGTGCTAGTGTGCTCAAGATAAATATTAAATTGAAACAAGAAGCATCTCAGGTTGCCAAAAGTAAGTAACAAGACTCAAAATTCCTAAGTCATATGATCATGTGTTCATAACTTTAAGCCTACCAATGAAATTCAAACCAAAATCAAAGCTCAACCACATGCTTAAGAATGACATAACAACAATTTTGGACAGTGTTTTGTTTTTTCATACCCCCAAACTTGAATCATACATTGTCCCCAATGTATGTATAGAATTGAAAAATAAGATCAAGAGTATAGGAATACCAGAATGAGCAGATGTGGGCATATCATACCCCCAAACTTGTATGCAAAAACACATGTCCTGAAAAATAAGTTGATACTCCAACCAAGAAACAATCAAGTGCAACACATTGTTGTAAAAGTATAATCAAAGAATGAAACAACAATGGATACAATAAACCTGGATGGAGATCATGTACCCTAGTGGAGTGAGGTTCAAGTGCACAAGGCCTACGCTTGAACCTATGAAGCTGACTCATCTAGTCAAAATATATGGAATCCGCCAAATCAACGGAATCCACATCCTTGATGAGCTCAGTGTTCTCTAACCCTTAAGTTTAAATTTGAAACACCAATCTTTTCTTCTCTTGGACCAAAGAGAATGAAGTTTACCTATAGATAGGTAATTCTGAATTTTCGCATATTGAGGTAGATCCCTCTTAGTATTCTCAAATAGTTTCTCATCCGGTAAGGAATCATGAACTGGAATAGGGGCTCTAGGCTCATATGGCACCTTGGGAATAGGAGGTGATGGTGAAGAAGCCTTAGTGCTCACTTCCTTGCCTTTTTCCCGATGTAGATCCTGGGGTGCCTCAAATTGCTCCTCCTTCCTTTCTTCTACATGGTTTTCGACCACCTCTCCACTCCTCAGTGTGATGATAGCTTGCTTATGACATGAAGTACTCTCATCCACCATGTAGTCTTCATCAGGATTGGCCACCGTTTGACTTTGAAGCTCTTCTTCCTTTCTATTGATGATATCAGCTATCAGTTCTACCTGAGCCTCTAGCTTGGCAATAGATTGATTGTGCAAATTTATTGTCTGAGTCATCTCGCCCACCCTGTCATTTATCTCGCCCATCTGGCCTTTCATCTCGCCCATCATGCCATTTATCTCACCCACCATTCTGTCGGTCATATCACTCATCATTTTTAGCATCCTATCCTCAAAGTTTGAATCTGACCAAGGAGGCGGTGCGGCCTGGTATTGTTGTTGTTGAGTTGGAGAACCCAGATTAGTTGGATTACTCGGAGATGCTATTCGACCCAAGTGAGTTTTAACTTACATAATGCTTGATGTTACTTTTTCCATGCACTGCACGTTTATTTTGTGTACCAAGAAAATATGCATATTTTGCAACTCTCACTGTTTATACTTGCTGCACATGGGTCTGGCATTTTTGAGAAAACGTTGTGCTAATATGTTAATAAAGTGAGATTTGTAAAGAGAACATGCATGTAAAATACGTGTGGTATAATGGTCATGGGCTTACTATACATGTTAGCTTTATGGTCAAATGTGTTATTTATATGGGTCTTGGATCCAATGGTTGTTCATGGCCAGCGTAGCCTTAACAGGCGGTCACTATAGGACAGACATCATTAGCAGTGTGGGCCACCCGAAGTTGAACTCGGTCGTGACGCTAGTGTTGTGTATGGTAGCGTGCAATAGTTGGGGCATCAACATTGTACTATAGGTCCCTCAGGTAGTACCAACCTTGTTGAGAATGGGTAATATCTTGAGTAGACCATATTGTTGAATTATGACTGTTACTTTTTATCATATGCATATACTATATATATATCACTCATAATATAAACTGTCATGATAGAACTATCATATTCTTTATAAGAACATCTGAGTTCATTACTAAACTGGCATGGGCATTATTTGCGTTAAAAATCACTAAGTCCTAGACTTACCCTTTTATTTATGTTGCCCTCATCATTATGAATAACTGTGCGGTTTAGCTGCACTAGGAGAGGATGCCGTCAGAGCAAACTTGGGTGATTGCGCAGGATCTAATTCGGGTCATTTTCTAGGATATGGATCCCATCTAGCTGAGAGTTATGTGGGAAGATGGAGGAACTGCTCGTGTAGACATGATAGAGATTTTGATTTCATTAGCCCTACTTAAGCTTAGATCTAGGTTGTGATCTGTTGATCCTTTTTGAGAACAATGTTATGTTTATTATGGTTTGTACCCCCTGCTTGATGATGGTCTGATGACAAGTACATTTGATGATTATCTATGTGATGGTGTTGATGTTATTATATTTTCTCTAGTGCATTTTGTGTGATGTTTCAATTACTATCTCTTATTTCTATAGTCTTAGTAAAGTCTTCTGCTGCAGCTTTTTCTTTACGACGAGAAAAGTTGAAATCCTTGAGTTTAGTTCTGCGAGGGACAAGGCTGGGAGGTGAGCCATGGGAACAATTACTAGTGAATTGATTTGCCCATCGGGGTCGTCACACCTTCCCAAATGAACATCATCTTCTTTATGTTGAAAGAGAAATGGCAAACTTAAAATAAAGCTGAAAAGTAATTTGGGGAACAAACTAGTCACAGTATCTTCCCCATAAATTTTTCGTCCAAACTCCAAATGATGCAAACTCAATGACTCTGGAAAGCTCTTACCTGATTTACAACTTCGTCCCTAATAAGCTTCTTCAAATTCGAACACTTACTAGGCCAAAAAGGGCTTTCCAAGTTCTACAGAACCTAGCTGGGTCATGACAGGAATTCAGTTCTGTCAATCATTGAACAGTAACTTATTGCCAGCGTATCATGATGCCCATGTGATGAGAAAAAACATTCCTAAGTGACCCAATCACTTCCAAGTGATGTTTGGTTGCCGGAACATTGTCGAACACTTCTATAAACATGTCCAGTGCTTTTTTAAGAGCAATGGGAAGATAAATGATGAAATAAAACCAAGTTACCATAGAAACTATATCTCACGTCTTGATGGGCATCCAACGGAGAACGGAATCCTTCTTCACGTCTTAACGTGAAATGAATCGCGTCATGACATAGAGAGTAAAACTTTTGCATTCCTGTCACGTCTACATTCTAATGCCCCATCCAACGGGGTTGATAGGGAGAAACAACTTAGTCCTGCCACGTCCACAATTTGGTGTGCCATCTAACGGAGTAGTCATGAGCAAATCACAAAGTCCCTTCATGAGCCTGTCTTGACGACCATCTGACAAGAAAGCCGAGAGATCTTCATTGAGTCTCATCATGAGCTCATTCCATCCAATGCGCAAGTCAAGAGTACTTCTCAAACTCCCTTCACGAGCCCATCATGACACCTTCCTAATGGGGAGCGCAAAGAACACTACAAATCATCTTCACCCTGACACTTGGGGAAGGAATGGGAAATACAAACAAAATGTTTTGATCATTGAATAAGGCCAAAATAAACATAACATAAACTACTCTCATAAAGATAAAGATGTATACTATCACTAACATTTAACCTATTAATAAAGATAATACACAACTACTGGGCATACATCCTTATATAGTGGGACATAAGTCCTCACATAATAGGAGTCATGCTTTAAGAGCAACACTCCTCTTCGCTATCAATTCTTCTTCTTCAATATGAAGTCTTCCTTCCATATAATTGTAAGCTCGTAACACTACCCTATCATCACATATCTCCCAATTAGGTCAATTCTGCAAAGTGAGGGACAAGTATTTTCCCCCTGAAGGAATTCTCCAAGGAAATATCTATAACACCCTATGGAAATCAATTAACTAGCAATTGACTCTATGGTTCGCCTCCTAACCTTGTCATTCACAGAACAAGACTCAGGGATCATAACCTCTCATAGTAAAGAGACTACAGCAAAGACTACAATAACCATAGTAAATAGAAAGCATCATAACATAGATAGATCCCCAAATGTATCGGTCAATCATCGGTTATCAAAATAATAATACAGATCACAAGCAATTGTTTTGAAATAGCATCAACGCCTAAGCTTAATCAAAGATAACATAGTTACAATCTTCATCATTTCTGGACAGGTAGTTCCTCCGTCATCCCAAATGAATTTGAGCCACACTGGGTCCATATCCTCAAAAATGACTTGAATCAAGTCCTTCGCCACCATTAATTGGTTCTCTGAATCCATCATTCGCTAAACTCGCTATGATGACATAGGTTTGATAATGGAAGGGGAAATAATGCAAGGATAAGTCTAAAGATGGTGAGTAAAAATGCACATGGTACTTATGCCATTAATGATGAACTGTAACAACCTTGATGGGCAAATCAATTAACTGGTAATTGACCCTATGGTTTGTCTCCTGGCCTTATCAATCGCGGGACATGTAACACCTCGGTCCCATATTGGGAAGACAAGAAGAAGCCCACATAGAGTGGGTGGTTTACAAAGATAGTCATAAGTGCTAAGTCCCACATTGCCTAGTTACTAGGTGAAACTGGGCTTCATAATGAATTATAAGAAAGCTCCAAATTGACTAGTCCTTTTGGGGTGATAGCGCAGATGTGGCTAGCATTTCCCTGGGTTGTTACAAGTGGTATCAGAGCCACCTAGTAACGCCAGGTCATGTGGTACTGGAGCACTGCATGATGTGGCCTTGATGAGGATGTTTGGAATTTAAGAGGAGGAAAACTCCAAATTGACTAGTCCTTTTGGGGTGATAGTGCAAATGTGGCTAGCGCTTTTCCCTAGGTCGTTACAAGTGGTATCAGAGCCACCTAGTAATGCTAGGTCATGTGGTACTGGAGCATTGCATGACGTGGCCCTGACGAGGACATCGGGAATTTAAGAGGGGGAGTTCGTAATACCCCGATCTCATATTGGAAAAATGAGAAGAAGCCCGCATAGAGTGGGTGGCTTGCAACGATAGTCATGAGTGCTAAGTCCCACATTGCCTAGTTACTTGGTGAAATTGGGCTTTATAATGAATTCTAGGGAAGCTCCAAATTAACTAGTACATTTGGGGTGATAGAGCAGATGTGGCTAGCGCTTTTCCCTGGGTTGTTACAAGCTTGTAATGACCCAGGGAAAAGCTTGTAACAACCCAGGAGGGAAGAATGTAGTGACCCAAATAATTACCTAAGCTTAAGTAGCTTAGTTAGAGGGTTAATTTGGACTTTGGGTCACTAGGATCTGCCAGAAAGGCATTTCGGGGAATTGGACTTCTGGACCGGACATACGCTAGGGTTGGCGGATGTACGCTCTTGTCTTTTGTGTGGATGTACACGGAAACACTGGACGTACACTACTGTTTGTAGTGTGGACGTACGGTGGGGGGCCACCAAACATACACTGACAAATAGTACGCCATACTTTGTGAATAGTACAATAGGTGTACGTTCAAAAGTACCAGACATCCACTACTTTTTGGATTGACCGCTGGGTAGTACCTAGACGTATGAGATAGCCTTTGGACCATTGTGTAATAACACCGAAAGTACGCCCCTTCGGTCAGAACATCCGCTGCTTTCTAGTCCTATAAAAACCCCTCACCCCTCGCCCATTTCACACCCATCCACCCCTAAACACCTCTCTTCGCCCCTAGGCTGCGAAAATCCTTTCGTGAGAGTGTTTATGAGTGTTTTGTAAGTTTGAAGCTAGTGGAGTGGAGTGGAGGAACTCTTGAGGTTTCACTTCAAGGAGGTAACGTTTGGTTCCTTAGCTTTTTAATTACGTTGTTATGCTACTCGATTGTTGTTCTATGTTGTTAGTCATAGTTTAGCCTTAGTTATGCTTTAGATCTTGTTTAGGTTAACGTTATGTTAACTTAGCACGATCGCGTTTCATGGAGGTTTCATTTAAACTTAGGAGGCCTTAGGAAGCCTTTGTTAGGCTTAGGAGTTGGTTTGGAGAATAGGAGGACGAGTGGAGAAAATGAGGTTCTCCCTAAAAACCTCGAAGCGAACGTACGGTTCAAAGTATCAAAGCAGCATACGGCCCTGAGCCCGGACGTACGGTTCAAAGTGTGACAGGGAACTTTATTTTCACCAACCATCCCATAGCTCCTGTTTCCTTGTTCTAGAGTTGTTTTAGTAGAAATAGAACTAATGATAGGTCTTTTCTCAGTATTCGAGGTTATGGAGCCTCAAGGGAATTACATGGAAGAGCTTTACGACCTAGGTCTGAATTCTCGAAGTTCGAATAGGAGAAGAAGGCAAAGAAGTTTGAGCGAGGTCTGAATTCTCGCATTTGAATTATGATGAGCTGTTTCAATATCTAGGACTTCTCCCAATTGGTTGATCGAGCTTCGATCTACCAGGAGAGCCTTAAGGAGAATGCGGCTGAGTACGCAGATCAGAAGAGGAGGGCTCATGGACTAGGTGCTTCGGTCGAAAGGGCCGGGCCAGCTAAGAGGATGGTAGTGGGAAGTTTTCCACCTCAAAGGTCACAAGGACATACCTCTGGTAACCCTCCAGTTCCGTTGCAAAGGAGTTAGATATCAGAGCTGTGTAGGAAGTGTAACCGAGTTCACTGGGGACCCTGTAGGATGGCAACCTAGACTTGCTACCAATGTAGCCAGTTTGGCCACTTCAGCAAGGATTGTGTGGGCAAGGGAGTTGCTTAGAAACCTTTGGTGCTAGCTCGAGTTTACACACTTGTTCCAGGAAAACTGCTAGGAGGATCGAAAGTAGTGACAGGTATTGCCCCTATACTTGGATTTGAAGCTTCAGTTTTGTTTGATTTAGGGGCTACCTACTCTTTCGTATCTATTATGTTCATAAGATTGTCTAGACTTACAGTACGAACTTTGGAACCTGGTCTAGCTGTAGCTACTCCCATAGGAAAAACTATGGTCTGTAAGCATGTAGTTTATGAATGCTCTGTTAGCATTTGTGGAAGTGTACTTCCCGCAAACTTAGTTGTTCTCCCTATGATTTGTTACCACGTTATTCTTGGAATGGATTGGTTGGTGAGGCACTCAGTAATTATCAACTATGCTCGAAAGCAAGTTACGAGTAAGCCTTGGGGAGAAGGAGAAGTGATGTGTGCTGGATCGCGAGTGAGGTCTTTACCTCCAACGATTTTGGCCATTTGAGCTAGGAAGCTTATCATCGAAAGAGGACAAGTGTTTTTGGCGATCATTGTTGCTCTAGCAAAGGAGGAGAAGGACTTGCAAGACATTCCTATGGTGCGAGAGTATCCAGATGTCTTTTCAACAGATTATTCTAGGTTATCACCACAGAGGGAGTTGGAGTTTGGGATTGAGTGCATGCTAGGCACTAATCCTATTTCTAAGGCACCGTATAGGATGGTGCCGTCAGAATTGAAAGAGCTAAAGGAACAGCTCTAAGAGCTTCTGGATAAGGTGTTTATCCGCCGTAGTTCATCACCATAGGGAGCACCAGTGTTGTTCGTGAAGAAGTTAGACAGGTCAATGAGGATGTGCATTAACTATCATGAGTTGAACAAGGTGATGATCAAGAATAGATATCCTTTGCCATTTGTCAAGGATTGACGATCTGTTGGATCATCTACAAGGAGTGCGCATGTTTTCCAAGATCGATTTGCGCTTAGGCTATTACCAAGTAAGGGTGAAGAAAGAGGACATTCCTAAGATAGCCTTCAGGACTCATTATGGACATTATGAGTTCTTAGTTATGTTCTTCAGACTAACTAATGCCCCAGCTGTCTTAATGGACACGATGAACAAAGTCTTTCATGACTACATGGATTAGTTCACCGTGGTCTTTATTGACAACATTCTGATATACTCAAGGACGCCGGAGGAGCATGAAGAGCATCTATGAAAGGCATTGGAGAGGATTCAAAGGGAGCAGCTCTATGCAAAGCTTGAGAAGTGCGAGTTTTGGCTAGATAACTTGTCTTTTCTTGGACTCGTGATTTCTGGAGAAGGTGTAGCAGTTGACCCGGAGAAGGTGGAGCCAGTAGTGGAGTGGACTAGGCCAACCAGCGTGTTCGAGGTTCAAAGTTGCTTAGGACTCGCTAGTTATTATTGACGCTTCATTGAGGGTTTCTCGAAGTTGTTGGGACCACTCACTACCTTGACTAAGCAGAACGCTCGCTATGTTTGGACAAACGAGTGTGAGCATAGTTTCCAAGAGTTGAAGAAGCGCTTGGTAACTGCTCCAGTGTTGGCATTGCCTATGAAATTTGGCAATTTCTTAGTGTATAGCAACGCCTCTAAGATGGGTTTAGGGTGCGTGCTTATGCAGAAAGACAATGTTATTGCCTACGCTTCACGTCAGTTGAAGCCTCACAAGCAGAACTATCTTACATACAACTTGGATTTGGTAGCAGTCGTGTTTACTCTGAAGATTTGGAGGCACTACTTGTATGGCGAGAAGTATTAGATTTACATGGACCACGTGAAGTACTTCTTTACCCAGAAGGAGATTAACATGAGGCAGGGAAGTTGGTTAGAGCTAATTAATGGTGGAACTTGCCGCTCTTGAAATTTCTCAACCCTAGTTGATAAAGGAATTCGCTGGGATGGGATTGGAGGTAGTAGGTGAGGGTACGCCTGTACACCTGGCTAACCTAATGGTTCAGCCAGATATGCTTGCAAGGATCAAAGCCGCTAAGTTGGAGGACCCTAAGTGTGCCAAGATCAAGCAGTTGCTTGAAGAAGGTAAGGCAAAGGAGTTTTCTCCTAAGGATGATGGGTTGCTCACCCATTTTAAGCAAGTATGTGTCTTGGAAAGCGGAGGTTTGAGGAAAGAGATAATGAGCGAGGCTCATCGTTCCCCATACACTATACATCTTGGTGGCACTAACATGTACTAGGACATGAAGGGGTCATATTGGTGGAACAATATGAAGCAGGATATCGCAAGATTTGTGGAGCAGTGTTCAACCTACCAACAAGTGAAGGTAGAGCATCAGAGGCCGACGGGGACGCTCAAGCCGTTGCTAATATCGAAGTGGAAGTGGAATAAGATTGCTATGGACTTTATTTTGGGGTTACCTAAGACACCCATCAAAGAAGATTCCATTTGGGTGGTCGTCGATTGTCTCACGAAGAGTGCTCACTTCATTTCGATGAAGGTTAAGGATCCGATGGATAAGTTGGCCAGACTATATGTTCAGATATAGTTTGTTTGCATGGAGTACCATTGACGATCGTTTCGGATAAAGACTCTCAATTTACTTTGAGGTTTTGATAAAGTCTCCAGAAGGAAATGGGGACGAAGTTGAAGTTTAGTACCACTTTTCATCCCCAAACGGTTGGTCAATCTGAGTGGACTAATCAAATTCTAGAAGATATGTTGCGGGCTTGTGAGTTGGATTTCAATGGTAGTTGGGTTCAGTACCTACCTTTGATTGAGTTTGCCTTCGACAACAGCTATCAGGCGACTATTGGGATACCGCCGTATAAAGCACTTTATGGATGTAAGTGTTAGCCGCTCTTGTATTGGGACAACGTCAGTGAGAGTCAAACATTGGGGCCAGAGTTGATTCAGGACACTAGCGACAAGGTGCTTGTCATCAAGGAAAGAATGAGTGGAGTATACAGTTGGCAGAAAAGCTATGTCGATAATCGGAGGCGACCATTGGAGTTCGAAGTGGGGGATCATGTGTTCCTCAAGATATCACCCATGAGGGTAGTAATGCGATTTGGAAAGAAGGGGAAGCTTAGCCCTTGATTTATTGGACCGTTTGAGATCACGCAGAGAGTGGGGAGGTTGGCATATAGGGTTGCCTTAGCCCTAGATTTGGTCGGAACGCATGATGTTTTCCACGTGTCGATGTTAAGGAAGTACATCACTAACCTCGATGTAATTGTGGAATAGAAGCCGCTGGGAATCCAAGAGGGATTAACCTACATCGAGGAACCAGAGAAGATCATGGATAAGAAGGAACAAGTGCTATGCACAAAAACAATTCCTATCATCAAGGTATTGTGGCGTAACCATGGAGTCAAGGAAGCTTAGTGGGAAGCAAAGCAAGACATGTGGAGCCGTTATCCGCATTTGTTAGAATAACTGTGTATGAATCTTTTCTTCAAGATTATACTTGGACAATATACCTATTTCCATTTTGGCTAAGGGAATAGTTGGCTAAGAAAGAGTTGTTTTCTCTACTGGATTATGGCACCTATACCAATCGACCCAAACTGCGTGTGGGAACTACTCCTTCTGTGAGCTGATGGAGTTAGGAATAGAGATTGATGAAGATTGGTATAGTGTTGGAAATATTGAGTACGACACGTTCGATGACTTATGAGGTGATTTTCTGTAGTTGTTTGAAGACGATGTAGTGCCAGTTGGTAATTGGAAAGAGATAGCCCAAGAACCCACTGAGCACGATATCGATAGAGTCACTGGAAATTTACCCATATAAGCCAACTTGTGACCAAACGGGAAATCACCCTTACAAAACTGTCAGAGTAAATGCAAGGGAAGGTGAATAAATCTGAGTTGCTATAATTCATTAAGTAAGAACATGGAGCTACTAAACAGTAAAGACAAACCTATAATTATAAGAAAATCCTAACCAGACAGGCAATAGCATCTCTTGCCACTTCCATAGCAACAAACTAGGTTACCTAGAGAATAATAACCTCGTAAGTCTAATGACTTAGTAAGTAAACCTTACAACTAGGTATGACATGAGCCCAACTAATGAAAGTAAATGTGCAATTTGAGTAATAACCAAAAAGAGGGCATTACCTCCGTTAATACATCATTTAATAGGTTTTAAGGGTTTCAAAGCCTATGGTGTAGAACTTGTGAAAATTACCTAATTGTTTTAATGCTGAAAAAGGCTAATACATGGTCTACCCCAGATATTACCCCTTCTCAATAGGGTTGGCACTGTCCCGAGGGACCTATAGTACAATGCCAGTGCCCTAGCCATTGCAGAACATACTGTACGTAACATTAGTGACACGATCGAGTTTGACCTCAAGTAGCCCACACCAACTAATGACATCCATCCTATAGTGACCAAACCATTGGGAAGGTTGCACCGTGGTCATGAAACCAATGGATCCAAAGCCCTGTATAACACACACATTTGACCATAATATGCCGTCTATATAGTAAGCCCATGGCCATTTATACTGTACGTACCAGCGTACCATGTCTTTTGATGCATCTTAACAGTTAATTAATAGCACAGTTACCAAGTAATTACAGAAAGTAAGCATGCTCATATCATACTCATGGTCAATCAACTGACATATCCCACGTTTTACGTAAAAAGGGTGTAAGTGTTTACTTACCTCGCACATTCGAGCGAATCCTCCGACGAAGCTAATTCTTGTCATAACGGATACAAGATGCCGTCATTCTAGGCCCTATTTATCCTAAAAATGTAGCTAGGCTAAAGCATACATGTGTGAAACTCATAAACGAGTGCTCTGCCCACTGACCGTACATCTAGCTTTGATGGCGTATGTTCGCTCAGTGTGTTAAGCACATTGTTTTAAGATTCGTATAGTGCATGATTCCTATAGCACTTCTAGACCTCTAGACCTCCTCTAAGTTAATAAAAGAGCACATGCAAAGTAAGAAATCACAACACAATGGGATTTTGAAAGAGTCCTTTGAAAACATTATCATGTATAAGGAGAAACTTGATGAATACTTTGGAAAACTCAACAAGGCATAAACCAAAGGCTACAACAATATTAAATACAAGGGAAACAAGGATGACCCTGAAGCTAAGCATGGACATGGCCTCCCTTCCTTTGAAACTCCTTTTGGAAGCACTCTTTCTCACCAAACTCTCTCTTAAAACGTGGAAAGGGGTTCTGGCAGCCTAGGGGCACACCAAAGGGTGGGAATGGGTGTGAGAAATGAGAGGTGGGGGTGGGTATTTATAGGGAAAGTCTGCCAACTCTCTGTCAGACCAGCAGACGTCCGGCAACCCTAGCGTACATCTGGTGGTTATTGTACAGTGGTCCAAAGGGTGTCTCGTAGGTCCAGGTAATACCCAAAGGGTTTTATTCAAAAAGTAGCGTATGTCTGATGGTCCCCCCTGCGTACGTTCGTACTACGGACAAGGGTGTACGTCCGGTTGACCTTGCGTACATCCGCCTCCTTAGGGTCAGTGTTTGGCTTCTTGATCGGTGCCAAATATTGTATATTTGACACCCTTAACTTATATTTGCTAAGCCTTTAGCACTGTTAATAACTAACATTTGTAGTTGTTTTTAGTGTTTTATGGTGTGCTGGTCATTGTATCAACACATGGCTACCCAAAGGCAAATTGTACTTGAAGAAATGCCATGGATTTCCTGCCAGTGTGTTCGAACGCAACTGCGGTCGAACGTAGGGAGCACGTTCAAACGCAGGTCTAATCAGCCTGCGTCTCCTGCCATTACCCTAGCCGGCCCTATCATTCCATTGCTTCTAGCTGGCGCCACGACAGTTATCTACATTCGATTGTAGACTGTACGATCGAATGCATGCATCAGTGTGTTCGAACGCAGGGGCTGTGTTCGAACGCAGCCCTATGACCTGGCAGCACACCAAAGTTTTATAAATAGCTGCCTTCTTGCATTTTTTCAAAAAGCTTTTTCTTTTGGGCGAGTTTTTTAGAACAGTTTGCCATTCTTAGGCCCTGCTTTGCCCACTTACTTTGTAGCACTTCATTTTAATTTAATTTAATGCACTCTTTTATTTGTTCTTTACTTCCTTTATACATGGGTAGCTAAAATCTTCAACTAAGGTTGAAGATGAAGCCTCACCCTTAGCGTTTATTTCATGCTTTTACATTTACGCACTTACTTTTCGTCATTTATGTTTCATGTTCATTTCAATGCAATTTATGTGACAAAGTTGTTTTGGTTGTCGTTTTGATGCATTGAAGTTTAACCCTCATTGTGTTCCAAGCCAGGTGCACAATGGATGAGTGAACTCAATTAAATATCCACTGTGATCCATGGATACAGTGGATGATTCTATTGAGAATCACTATCCGTTGTAGTTCCTTAACGGTAAACACTTCAAGCAGTTCGACTAGCATCAAAATAGCAATAGAATATGACTTTTACTAATCGATAGACGGAAGTGTGTGTTTTAATGTTTAAGCAACTCTTTTTATTGGGTGAGGTGTAATCTTTGACTTTAGTTAGTCTTTTTCCATTCCTTTACGCTTTTTAGAATAGTTTTAATTTCTGCAAGTTTTGTGTTTGATAATCCTACTCACTTTCGGGACTAGGTTAAAATAGGTTAGTTTAATTATAAAATCAATTTTGGACAAGCTCGTTTCCCTGTGGATTCGATCTCGGTACTTGCGCAAACGCTATACAAACCACGGTTCGTGCTATTGCGAGTACCAAATTTGGTACGCCAAATTTTGGCGCCATTGCTGGGGAAACGTTGTTTTTGTTAAATTTTATTTTATTTTTAAGTTAATTTATTTTTCTAGTAGTATTTAATTTCTGCAAATTTCAATTCTGTTCTTAGTTAATTTTTGCATTTTAATTAATTTTGGTTAGTTTTTACAATAGTGTTTGGCAATTTTTAATTTTGTACATAGTTTCTGGAAAATCAGGCTTCCACAGTGCAGTCCAACACAGTTCTTGCGATCGAATGTACTGTTGCCTATTCCATTCGGCTGCGTACCTGCGCTCACGCTACACGCTTCTGCGTGCGAGTGCGCGCCTTTGAACAAACAAGCAGTGCAGTGGTACATTTGAACGCACCTCTGTTGCGTTCAAACGCACTTGCAGAGACTGCAACATATGCGTGTATGCGATCGAACATACTGCCTGTGCTCGAGCGCACCTCTGCTTCCTGCACCAACATACCTGAGGCAGTATGTATTTTGCTGTTTTGGTTAATTGTTAATTTTGGTTTTAATTGATATTTATACCTGTTTTTAGCATGTTTTCTGCTGTTGTTGGTTGTGTTTAGATTATTTTAAGTTTTAAGTGATTAATTAGTTTCAATTGTTAGATAGTAGTTTAGGTAATTTGTAGTCTATTGTTTATTTATTTTTTGCCATATTAGTCGTTATTTGTTTTAGCTAGGTTGTTGATATTTGTTTTCTGTTTCTGTCTCTGTAGTTGCTGCATCTGTTAATATTTATTTTAAGTTGTTTAGTTTTAATTCATTTAAGTGCATATAAGTTGTTGCTTTTGTAGTGTAATTTGAATTTAGTGTTTTACTTTCATCTAGGTTTTTGTAGTTGTCTATATTTGCTGATTTGTGTCCCTGTTTTTATTGTTTATCCATGCATGTTTGCTTGTTTTAGCTTGCTGTTTTTCCTTAGTGTTTAGTTAAATTTTTGTTGGTTTATGCTTGGTTGGCGATCCTTGAACTTAGAATTAACACCATTAGATCCCGACTTAGAAAGAAACATTAGGAGAGCGCGTAGTGCTCAAGGCGAGATGGGGGATAATCAAAGGAATCCGAGAGTGGAGGAGCACGAGGAAAACCAAAGGAATCCAAGAATGGAGGAGCACGAGGATTATCAAGATGCAAGAGAAGGGAACGGGGAGCATAGAAGAGCTTATGACATGGATTTCACAACGTCACTTCAGGAATTGTTCGCACCTACTGCGGTCAATTCCCATTCGTGCATTGTGTTGCCATCGACTACTGCAACCCACTATGATCTAAAGCCATATGTAATCCAAATGTTACCATCCTTTTATGACTTAAATTATGAAAACCCTTACTCTCATGTAAAAAAATTCAAGAACATCTGTGCTACCACCAAATTTTAAAATTTTTCTGAGGAATCTGTCCACCTCAGACTCTTTCCTTTCTCACTTCATGATAAAGCCACGGAGTGGTTGGACTCCAATGCTCCTGGCTCCATCACATCATGGGAAGAGCTGTTGAAGCAATTTTACAACAAGTTTTTCCCAATGTCCAGAGTAAACGAGGCAAGAAAGGAAATCAGTTCCTTTACTCAGGATGAAGATGAGAAATTGTTGGGCACGGTTCAAAGATCTGTTGATGAAATGTCCCCCTCACGGATATGAAAAATGGCGTCTGGTGCAATTCTTCTACCAAGGGTTGTCTCAGCCCAACCATAGTATGATTGAGCTGATGAATGGGGGAGCATTCCTGAACTTGACGGGAGATTTAGCTTACAAAGCTCTGGAGAAAATTGCTGACAACTCCCAACACTGGGATTTCAGGAGTTGTCGAGACAAATCTGCTCGAAACCCTAAGAAAGGGGGCTTCCTAGAGCCAAAAGGAGAAACAGAGTTGGCACAAAGGATGGATGCCATTGTTAAGAGATTGGATGCTCTGAATGTAGGGAAGTCTGTCAATGCGGCAAACACATTTCCTGTTAAGAGTTGTTCTGTCTGTGCTAGTCCCATGCACCAAGCATAGAATTGTCCATCGATGACAGTTTTTGCTGAGATGGAACAAGTGAATGCTTTCAACAACTTTCAAAAGCCGTTTAGTGAGCCATATTCTGAGACATATAATCCGGGGGGGAGGAACCACCCTAATTTCTCTTGGAAATAGAATCAACCCACCACAAATCAAGGAGGAGATTCTCATGCTCAAAATCACTATCCTCCAAGATTTTCTTCTCCTTATCAGAATCATGGACGCTCAGCTCCGCCAGCGTCATCATCATCTTATCAAGCCCCCACTCAAGCCCTAGCATCATCAACACAGTCACTGGAAGAGACCATGAGGGAATTCATGAAGATAACTGGTCAATCAATTAGTGACGTGAGGCACTCCATCATGGTGAACACCCAGGCAATCTCGAAGTTGGAGATGCAGATGGGACAATTGGCAAATCACATTGGTGAGAGAGACAAGGGAAAGCTCCCGAGCCAAGCAGTAAACAACCCTAAAGCATGCAGTATTGGAAACTCTTCGAATCAGGACCATGTACAAGCGATTGTTACTCTGAGGTCTGGGAAGAGAGTGGACAACAAAGTGGTGGACCCAGAAGCAGACCATGCTGAGGAAGAAAAGCCAAGAGATGAAAAGGGTGACGACCAGAAGGAAGGAGATGTTGAGCCATCTACGGTCACCCCTGTTGTTAATGAACCTTCTAGGGCGCTTGTGCCAAAAGCACCTTACCCTGAAAGATTACAAGCGCCTAGGAATGGATGGAAGTTAGAGGACATTCTGGAGGTGTTCAAACAACTCCAAATCAATATTTCATTTTTGGACGCCATCCAGCAAATCCCTTCATATGCCAAGTTCTTGAAGGACTTGGTCACAGTGAAGAGGAAAACAAATGTCCCGAAAAAGGCATTCATGACCGAGCAAGTAAGTGTTATCCTACAATGCAAGTTACCCCTCAAGTACAAGGACCCAGGATGTCCTACAATTACTTGCATGATAGGAGTTAGCCAGATTGAGAGGGCACTGTTGGATTTGGGAGCAAGTGTGAATTTGTTGCCCTACTCAGTCTATTTGCAGTTAGGGCTAGGAGAGCTGAAGCCCACATCCATGACACTGCAACTTACTGATCGGTCTATGAAGATTCCACGGGGAATAGTTGAGGATGTACTGATTAAGGTGGACAAATTTTATTTCCCCATGGAGTGAGATCCCTGTGATTCTAGGGCTACCATTTTTAGCTATGGCTAACGCCCTGATAAATTGTAGGTCAGGGGTAATGAAGATTTCTTTTGGAAATATGACGCTGGAGTTAAATATTTTTCACATCAGAAAACAACCACTTGATTATGACTAGATGAATCAAGTATGCTTGATTGAGGAGATCATGGATGAGTCATTGAAGAATCAAGCATAGAGGACCCCCTAGAAGCATGCCTTGCTCAATTTGGTGAAGATTTGGATTTGGATAAACTTATGGAGTAGGCATATGCACTTTTAGAGATTGCTCCTTTGGTGAGCTAAGAGAAGGAAGAGACAGTTGTGCCTAATTCCCCGAAGAAGGAACTTAAGCCTTTATCGGACAATTTGAAGTATAAGTTCCTAGGTCCAGCCGATTCTTTGCCAGTGATCATAGCGTCAGATTTGATAGATGCTCAAGAGGAGGAATTGTTAGAAGTTTTGAGAGAGCAAAAGGAAGCTATTGGCTGGACTATTGAGGACATTAAGGGAATCAGCCCCTCGTTGGTTATGCATAAGATACATCTGGAAGAGAATTTCAAACCATCGGGGGAACCACAGAGAAGGCTCAACCCAACGATGCAGAAGGTTTTGAGAGCAGAAGTGATTAAATTGTTAGATGTTGGGATCATCTATCCAATTTTTGACAACAAGTGGGTGAGCCCGATACATGTTGTGCCCAAGCGGGCTGGGTTGACGGTAGTGAAGAACAAGGATAACAAGTTGGTGCCAACTCGTATTCAGTCAGGTTGGAGAGTTTGTATAGACTACCGTAAGTTGAATGCTGCCACCAGGAAAGATCACTTTCCTCTTCCATTCATTGATCAGATGGTGGAGTGTTTAGCTAGGCACGAGTATTATTGTTTCTTGGATGGTTATTCTCGATATAACCAGGTCCTAGTGGACCCCGAAGATCAGGAGAAGACTACCTTTACTTGTCTGTTTGGGACATTTGCCTACCGTCGCATGCCTTTTGGGCTGTGCAATGCACCTGCTACTTTTCAGCGGTGCATGATCAGCATATTTTTTGACATGGTAGAGCGTTTTATGGGGATCTTCATGGATGACTTCTCCGTCTTCGGTTCATCTTTTCAGGAGTATCTGCACCGTCTCATTTTGGTTTTAGTGAGATGCAAAGAGAAGAACCTTGTGCTTAACTGGGAAAAATGCCATTTTATGGTTAAGCAGGGGATAGTACTGGGGCATGTCATATCTCAGAGGGGTATTGAGCTTGACAAGGTGAAGGTAGATTTGATCTCTAACCTTCCACCCCCACGTACTGTGACGGAAATCTGTTCCTTCTTGGGCCATGCAGGGTTCTACAGGCGATTCATCAAGGATTTCAGCAAGATCGCCAGGCCCTTGTGCAAGTTGTTGGCCAAAGAGACCCCGTTTGAATTTTATGAAGAATGTTTGAAAGCATTCAGGGCTCTGAAGGAGATTTTGACATCCACACCAGTCATTAGACCACCCAGTTGGGGTGAACCATTTGAGATCATGTGTGACGCATCAAACTATGCTGTTGGAGCTATTTTGGAGCAGCATGATCGTATCAAAAATAATACTCGCAAGTGTACGAATCGTGTGCAGTAAAGTGCGCGTGAAAATGCGAGGTCGAACCACAGAGAACGGCGTTTTGTAAATAAAACTAATACAACTCCTAAATTAAACGTATCTTAACCTAGTCCCAAAGAGGGTTGATTTCGAACAATTTAAAAGTGCAGAAATAAAATTAAACTGAAAATGTAGGGATAAAAATAACTAAGGTTAAAGATGAACCTTACCCAACAAGAATAAGCTAAATACATTAAACACTCATTTTCCGTTTTTTTTAACTTTAAACCCTTCAACACACTCTATTGTGGAAATTGACACAAGTCAAACCGAATAATGCGTTTACCGTTAAGGAGCTACAACGAGTATTGATTATGGATAAAATCATCCACTGTATCCTTGGATCACAGTGGATATTGAATCACAACCAAACACTTGTTGTGCACCCGGCTTGGAACATGTCACCGGACGACTATCAATGCATCAACACACACAACCATTCAATTATTTGTCACAGAAATTAAATGACGAATGCGGAATTGAATAACGGAAAATAAGCATAAAATGTAAAAGCACGAAATTTAAACTAAGGGTGAGGCTTCATCTTCAACCTAAGTTGAAGATTTTAGCCACCCATTGAACAATAAAGCATAAATGAATTGAAATAATGCATTAAAATTAAATTAAAAGAAAAGTTTACAACTAAAAGGGGCGGAGCAATGCAAATAGAAGCAAAATGCTCTCCAAAAACGCCCCAAGGGAATGTGTTTTCGACCAAAAGCCTTGGGTCCTATTTATAGGCAAAATTTCCTACGAGTGCGTTCGAACGCAGGAGGTGCGTTCGAACGTACTACTGAGTTGTGCGTTCGATCGCACAATGTGCGTTCGACCACAGAGAACCGTAACGGCGCATGCTGAAGCGATGGACTCCTAGGGCACCCGCGCGATACGCGGGCTGACGGGGACTGCGCTCGACCGTGTCTTTGCGTTCGACCGCAAGTGCGTTCGAACTGGCAGGGATCCAAATCTTCACTTGGTGTCTTTTTGCTTTCTTGTGGCCAACTTTTGTTGTAAACACCTGCACAACTCAAAACACTAAAAACACCACAAATAATTAGAAATTTACAATACTAAGAGCCTAACAAATATAAATTAAGGGGTTCAAATAAGCACTTTTAGGCACTCATCACAGCACATTGATAAACTTCCCCATGTGATTACTATGCGGGCAGGACTCTGAACGACACACAACTCAATTACTCCACCACAGAAAAGGAGTTGTTGGCGGTCGTTTTTGCGCTGGACAAGTTTAGATCCTATTTGTTAGGATCTAAAATCATTATCTATTCAGATCATGAGGCATTGAAGTATCTTTTTTCCAAGAAAGATGCTAAATCCTGCTTGATCCGATGGATTTTTCTGCTTTAAGAGTTTGACATAGAAATTCGGGATAAGAAGGGTTTCGAAAATGTGGTGGCGGATCATTTGTCTAGATTGACCATGGATTTCACCGAGGACGTCACTCCCATTTCTGAGACCTTTCCTGATGAGCAATTGATGCACATTGCTCACAATCCCGCACCTTGGTTCGCTGACATAGTGAACTATCTTGTTACCGGCCAAATGTCTTTGCATTGGGGGGAACAAGATAAGATCAAATTTTTGTCCAAGGTGAAAACTTTTCTTTGGGACGATCCTTATCTATTCAAGTATTGTCCCGATCAGATCATTAGGAGATGTATACCTGAATTTGACCAAACCAATGTCATCTCCTTTTGTCGTGATCATGGTTGTGGGGGCCATTTCTGTGCAAACAAGACCGCTACAAAGATTTTGCAGTGTGGATTTTATTGGCCCACCATATTTGGAGACGCTCGTGCTTATTGCACATCTTGTGAGCGCTGTCAGAAACTTTGGAGTATTTCAAAGAGGAACATGATGCCCCTCAATCCCATTTTGGTAGTTGAGATTTTTGATGTATGGGGCATCGATTTCATGGGACCTTTCCCAAACTCCTTCGGGTTTCTGTACATTTTGGTTGCTGTAGACTATGTGTCCAAGTGGGTGGAGGCAATTGCGTGCAAGACCAATGGCCACAGAGTTGTGGTCAAATTTTTGAAGGACACAATTTTTGCTTGGTTTGGTACACCTAGGGTGATTATCAGTGATTGAGGCACACATTTCTGCAATCAGATTTTTGAGCAGTTGATGAAGAAGTATTTCATCACACATAAGGTTGCCACCCCTTATCACCCACAGACGAGTGGGTAGGTTGAAGTGCCAAATCGCGAGATCAAACACATTTTGGAAAAGACTGTGAAGCCCAACAGAAAAGATTGGTCTCTGCAATTGAATGATGCTTTATGGGCATATAGGACGGCATTTAAGACACCGATTGGGATGTCACCATATTGGTTGGTGTATGGGAAAGCTTGTCATCTTCCCGTCGAGTTGGAGCATCGAGCTTACTGGGCCATCATGCAGCTGAACTTCAATTTTTTGAAAGTCGGCTCTCAAAGGAAGCTCCAACTCACTGAATTAAAGGAGCTAAGGAATGATGCTTATGACAGTTCGAGGAAGTACAAAGAACACATGAAGAAGGTTCATAACCAGAGCATTCTGAGGAGATCTTTTGAGCCAGGTCAGAAAGTCCTTCTTTACAATTCTCGGTTGCATTTATTCCCTGGCAAGTTGAAATCTTGGTGGACGGGCCCATTCATCATTAGGACAGTGTTTTCTCATGGGGCCATCGAGATAGAGGATCCCAAGAATGGTAACACCTTTAAGGTGAACAGACAAAGAGTAAAACCATTCTTGGAGTTGAGGAGTTCAGAGGTTGAGGACACTCTTTTGGAGGATCCAATTTATTCGGATTGATTGACATCATGAGTCTGACTGAAGACGTTAAACTTAGCGCTTGTGGGAGGCACCCCTCATTATGTTTCTTGCTTTATGTTTTGCATTTGTTGTTTACCAGTCAAATTTGGGGAAGCATTCTTTTAGGCATACCTGAATTGACCCATCCCCTAGGTTTTGCTAATTCTGTCACATTGTGGGCAATGTGACGTTTTAAGTTTGGGGGTGGAGTAGATGTGTTTTTGTAAATATTTTTAGTGTGTAAATATGTGTGTAAATATTTTAGTTTGTGTGTTGTGTTTGTAATTATTTTATTGTGTAAATATCTTTGTAAAAGAAAAAAAAAATTTACTTTGCACTCTACGCTCGAACCCACCATTTGCGTTCGAACGTAGACACAGAGCTGCGTTCGAACTCACTTGCGTTTGTTCGACCGCAGCGCCCCATCTCATAGACGCACCACTGCACACATGCGTTCGACCATACCCTGTACGTTCGAACGCAGACACGGGCCTGCGTTCGATCTCACATGCGTCAGTTCAAATGCAGCGCCCACTTCACACACACACACTCAGAACGTATGCAATTGAACGCACCAACTGCGTTCGATCGCATGCGTTTTTGGCTCTTTTTAGGTCACTGTTTCTATCTTTTCTCCCCATTTCCCCTCCCCGCCGTACAGCCCATCTCCCATCTCCCTCATCCCTCTTCTTCCATTCTGCATATAATCCAAACACCACTGCCACCCACCATTTCCCCCACCACCACCGCACCACCGCCGGCCTCTTTGCACCACCACCACCCATCGCCGGCCGTCCATTTCCCCATTTTCCCCCTTTCTCACCAGAAACCCAATCTCCCCCAAAACCCCATTTTTCTTCCATTTTTTTTGTTATTTTAGGGCACAATTCCACTCACGAATTGTGCCCCTTGTTTGTTCTATTGATTGTGAGTGATTTTGCAGGTGGTTGCGGTGAATTTCAAAAGGGTTCTCAAACCCTTTGGTTTCGGGTTGCACACCACCTATTCGACAAAAAGCCCCAACCACTTTCCAGCATGCCTAGAGGGCAAGGGTCGACTTCTCGGTCCTTTGGGATCCGAGCCATGATTGCCAGGCCGCCTTTTGAGAGCTGGAACCTCATTTTAGAGAACACCTTTCCCATTCTAGCATGCCTAGAGGGCAAGGGTCGACTTCTCGGTCCTTTGGGATCCGAGCCATGATTGCCAGGCCGCCTTTTGAGAGCTGGAACCTCATTTTAGAGAACACCTTTCCCATCAAAGAGGAGTTCTCCAACAATGAAGCTACAAGTTGGGCGGTCCAAGAGCTGAAGAACCGGGGTTTAAAGAGGCTATTCAAGCTTGTCGCCTCCACTGCATATGAGCATCTGGTCAGAGCATTTTACGAGCATCTGAGTTATGAATGCAGCAAGGCCAGACGGTCTTGTCTCTTCCATCGACGGGAGAGAGGTGGAGGTGACCATAGCCGATGTAGCGGCCGTTTTGAAGTGCACCCATTAGCCTCCCGACTCGGACGTTCCTTAGCTTGAGTGCCCCTCCATGCTCACCCTCGAGGAGATCATTTCCGACATGTGTGAGGGGCAATATGCAGACAAGCACCGGAATGTAGCCAGCAAAGCAAAGATTCCTCAGAATCTTTTATTCATTGACATGGTACTGTATAGGAACGTGTGCCCTTTGGGACACAAGACACAGAGGCGAGACTTGTTCCTTAATGCCCTATATGCGTTCCACATAGGCTTTTGGTACTCCATTCCCGAGCTCATATGGAGATAGATCTACAAATTCTGGGAAGGAGTGCACCATCGAATGGCCGAGCACACCAACACTTGGGGTTTGCCTTTTTCCTTTCTTATCACTCACATTCTTAGGAAGAAGGGGATTAAAGGCAAGGCTATGGACGGGCCAATCACCGAGAGCCCACACTTCGGCTGCATTTAGTGGAACCAGAGTTGTTCCCATATGCCCAGAGCCGCAGCAGCACCAGAGCCAGAGCCAGAGCTAGAGCCAGAGCCCATGGATATTCATGAGATGGCAGCTGAGCAGGAGAGACCAGCTGAGCCAGAGAGGGTGGCAGAATATGAGGAGTAGCCAGAAGAAGAAGAATGCGAGGAGACGATCACTCTTAGAGCTGCTAATTTTTATGCTCTTTAGGACTCCTTGGCAGACATCCAGTTCCAGATTACGGACATACAGAGGGATGCACACCAGGACTGGCTCGAGATCCAGGACATGCTGCGAGCCATTCTAGACAAGCTGCCACCAGCCCAGTGACGTCTCTGTGACGTTTTGGTTCTCTTTTTTACACCCCTTGCACTTCATTTGTATTTTCTTTATCCACGCACTGTGGGCAGTGCGAATTTTTAGTTGGGGGTATTTTTGTGCACATTTTGTTTTTGATTATGCATTTTATTTTAATTATGGTTTATTTTCTTTTGTGAGCTTAATTTAATGAACACATGATCACTTTGTTAATGGAATTTAAATTATGTTATTTTCTTTGGCAGTATGAGATAGTACAATTCAATTTGATTTTCACGAGCAAATTTGGCACGTAGTTTGTGGGGTAAAATGCTGATGTTGGTCATGTTAGTTTTGTAAGCTTAAATGTAGCTAGTAGCTCGTTGGGAGATAACCTTGGTTTGTTAAAAAAAATAAATAAATAAATAAAAAATAAAAAATTGATGATCATTTTGAGCTTTTCACCAAGTAACCAGACCTCTTGACTTAGTAAGCATTGAGCGTTCGCGTAAAAAGTGAGAAGTTAGACTTGGTTAGCGAAGCTTCGTTGCCTTTTTGACTCGAGTTAGTAGGTCCTTAGCGGTGTTTTTACACCTAATGCCCAAAAACCTTATGGTTTGGGAGTCGTTGACTTAACGCTTGATACATGGGTCAATTAGAAAGCTTAAGGGAGCTAAGCAATAAAATAAATAATAAATAAATAAATAATTTTTTTGAAATAAACCTTGGTTATTGTGTCCGATGGGTAGTCTAATAAATTTTGAGTGTCGATGCATGCATGACTAGAATTAGTTTTGAAATCCCATAATTATGTGTTGAAGTCACTTTCACTAGAATTGATTTGTGTGATATCTCATAATGCCATGTTTGTAGCTTGATTGATAATTCCCTAAAAATTGTGAAGATGGTGTTTGTTTGATTAAGTTTACTCATGAATAAAACCATAATTGTTATATAGTTGCATTGTTGAAAATAAAATTTTTGTGCAATGTTTGTGGGTATCATTCATGGAAAACCCTCACGAGACTTCACTAGTCCTCTAGGGAACCCCTAGAGGTTTAAAAGGCTTGTTGCATAGGCTAAATGCAACCGTTCTCCCATGAAAGTGGACCTATGTTTAATTGTGTTTTTTATTTTTGTTTTGCTAAGGGACTAGCAAAATGTAAGTTTGGGGGTATTTGATCGGTGCCAAATATTATATATTTGACCCCCTTAACTTATATTTGCTAAGCCTTTAGCACTGTTAATATCTAACATTTGTAGCTGTTTTTAGTGTTTTATGGTGTGCAGGTCATTGCATTAACACATGGCTACCCAAAGGCAAATTGGACTTGAAGAAATGCCATGGATTTCCTGCCAGTGCGTGCATTCGAATGCAACTGCGGTCGAATGTAGGGAGTACGTTCGAACGTAGGTCCAGTCAGCCCGCATCTCCCATTGTTGCCCTAGCCGGCCCTATGATTCCATCGCTTGCCGCGGTTATTTGCATTCAATCACAGACTGTACGATCGAACACATGCATCAGTGCGTTCGAACGCAGCCCTATGACCTGGCAGCACACCAAAGTTCAATAAATAGCTACCTTCTTGCATTTTTTCAAAAACCTTTTTCTTTTGGGCGAATTTTTGAGAGCAGTTTGCCATTGTTAGGCCTTGCTTTGCCCACTTACTTTGTAGCACTTCATTTTAATTTAATTTAATGCACTCTTTTATTTGTTCTTTACTTCCTTGTTACATGGGTGGCTAAAATCTTCAACTAAGGTTGAAGATGAAGCCTCACCCTTAGCGTTTATTTCATGCTTTTACATTTATGCACTTACTTTCCGTCATTTACGTTTCATGTTCATTTCAATGCAATCTATGTGACAAAGTTGTTTTGGTTGTCGTTTTGATGCATCGAAGTTTAACCCTCGTTGTGTTCCAAGCCGGGTGCACAACGGATGAGTGAACTCAATTAAATATCCACTGTGATCCATGGATACAGTGGATGATTCTATTGAGAATCACTATCCGTTGTAGTTCCTTAACGGTAAACACCTCAAGCGGTTCGACTAGCATCAAAATAGCAATAAAATATGACTTTTGCTAATCGATAGATGGAAGTGTGTGTTTTAATATTTAAGCAACTCTTTTTATTGGGTGAGGTGTAATCTTTGACCTTAGTTAGTCTTTTTCCATTCCTTTATGCTTTTTAGAATATTTTTAATTTCTGCAAGTTTTGTGTTTGATAATCCTACTCACTTTCCAGACTAGGTTAAAATAGGTTAGTTTAATTATAAAATCAATTTTGGACAAGCTCGTTTCCCTGTGGATTCGATCTCGGTACTTGCGCAAACGCTATACGAACCACGATTCGTGCTATTGCGAGTACCAAATTTGGTACACCACTTCTATTTTCTAAAGGTTCAAAGTGTGATTAGGTTAACGCTAAGGGTCTTGGGCCTTGTCTAAGCAACTTTTTAGAGGCCTTTATTAAACGCTCTTTATGGAAAGGATTTTGTTTAATAAAAGGGTTTGTTTCTATCGGGGTATTACACTCTCCCCTCCTTATAGATGTTTCGTCTTCAAAACCAAAGATAAAACATCCCTTTTTTTTTTTGAAAAAAAGGTTTTGCAATCCAAGGTTTAGAAAAGGAGAAGATGTCACCAATCATGTTAAAAAGGCTTTGCAATTTGAAAACAACAAGAAAACGTACTAAGTAAAATTTTGCAATTTTGAAAGAAAGAGTAAAACAGGTCAACAAGCTTTGCATCACACCAAGTGATGTACAAATTTAATTGTACTCGCCAATTGCACGAGTCGATCATAATAGAGTGGATGTGCAAGTGCGAGTGTCGAACCCACAGAGAATCGGCTTTGCTAAAAATCAATTCTAAAATGCCTAAATTAATCCTATCTTAACCTAGTCCCAAAAGCAAACAGTTAACGTGCATAAAGTAAACTAAACTAAAAATGCATTAAAGTAAAGAAATAAAAATAACTAAAGTCTAAATTCCACCTCACCATATTTAAATACATAGTTAATTAAACATCCGTCTATCGATTAAAAGCAATGCATGTTCTAGTGTCACTCTAGTTCAAGCATGCTTAAGCCTTATGCAAGTCCTATCGTGCCTATTGAAATAATCAAACCGTTTGTCCATTTGACAAAAGACAAAACATGTACGGTTTAGGTCCAAAGGATCCAATGTGAAAGTGATTTAACACTAACTACAATGGGTAAATGGACGTAACCCGAACGATGAAATGTATCCATCGGACGAAACGCAAAGACTAAACAACTACGGCACAATCGATGCAACTTTGTCACGAAATTGAATCGAAACGAACTAACATGGCAAGTAATAAACGGATTAAACATAAAACTAACTATGAAAGCATTTAAGTAAATCTAAAGTGAAGGGAATAAGAGACTAAATAAAAGTAAAATAAAACATAAATTAAATAAACGACAATTTAGGAGGGATTTACAGTGGAAAACAGAGGGTTTTGGGCCCTAGAGGCACCTCCCAAATGTAAGAAACAAATGATACATCAAGGTCCTATTTATAGGCTGGCGAGTCACTGAAGTGCGTTCGAACGCACTACCTGCGTTCGAACGCACCAGTTATTTGCGATCGAATGCAAGGCGTGCGGTCAAGCGCAAATAACTGCTGTGGCGGCTAGGGCTGACTAGGCGTGCGTTCGACCGCAGACCCCTTGCGTTCGAACGTAGATAACCGCTAGGGCCGGCTGTGCATGCGTGCGACCGCAGCTCCTGCGTACGACCGTGAGTGCGTTCGAACGCACCAAGTGCGGTCGAACGCACTTTGGCAAGAATCAGCTTCTTCTCTTTCAGTACACTTTGCCCTTTGCTAGCCATGTTTTAATGCAATGACCTGCACAACACAAAACATTAAAAACTATACAAAACATAAGTTATTAACACAGCTAAGAGCCTAACAAACATAAGTCAAGGGGGGTCTAATAAACAATATTTGACACCGATCACCAAGCCAGCAAATATAAACAATCATAAATATGTACAAGACAGAATTGCCACCGCAAAAATGGTGGACTTAAGCTGTAGTAAGATACATTCCAAAATTGCCACCACCGTGGTGGACGTGGTGGACTTAACTGGAAAAAAAAAAAAAACATATACCACTGATGAGTGCCTAAAAGTGCTTATTTGAACCCCTTTATTTACATTCATTAGGCTCTTAGTGTTGTTAATATTTAATGTTTTATCTTGTTTTAGTGTTTTTTAGTGTGTTGTAGGTCTTTGGTGCAAAAGGTGGCTCAAAGGGGAGAAATGAAGCAAAGAAGGAGTCAAGCCCCTGGAAGTGCGTTCGATCGCACTTGGTGCGTTCGAACGCAACTGCGGTCGAACGCAGGACCCACGTTCGAACGCAGGTCCAGTCAGCCCTCGTTTCCCGCGTTGCCCTAGTCGGCCCTATCGTACATCGCTTCAACCTTGCGCCGTGGGCAGTTATGTGTGTTTGACCGCACATAGTGCATTCGAATGCACATGCGATCAAACGCAGTGCCTACTCTCGAATGCACGTGGCACGGTGGCACACCTGTGACTGAACGCACAGCACCATGAGCGAACGCACGCAGCATTGCGTTCAAACGCACCCCCTGCGTTCGAACGCACCCCCTACGTTCGAACGCACCCCTGACTTGGCAGCACGTTTTAGTTTGTTTATAAATAGGACTTCGTGTATTTTCATTTTCTTCACGCTTGGGAGACGCTTGGAATGCGTTTGAGGCGCCCTTTGTGGCCCAAAACCTCCCCGTTCTTCATTGTAAACACTCCTAAACGTCAATTTAATTTAATGCTTTTATTTATTTCGCTTTAGTCTCTTATTCCCTTCACCATGTTTTTATCTAATTATTTTTATGCTTAGTTTAATACTCTGTTCGTCATTTACTGTTTTGCTTGTTCGTTTCAATTCAATTTTGTGACAAAGTTGCGTTGATTGTTGTTTGCAAATCGTTAAACGTCGACTTTCGCTGCAACCGGAGATACATCGGATGATTCGTCTTTGGACCAATATCCGTTGTGACCTCTAAACAGTGTTTGCGTTGGTTAGTTCGAAAAGATTTTGTAGCAACAATAGGACATGCATTAGTGCTTAATCGTAGACGGACGTATGCACTAATTAATAGTAAATAGAATACGCCTAGTAGCGTAATCATTGTTGAAGTATGAACTAGGCATGTTTATATGTTGATTAAATTGTGGTGAGGTAGATTAGGGACCTTAGCATTTTTATTTCTTTATTTTTATTGCTTTTTAATTTAGTTTTATTTTTCGCACGCCACGTGTTCGATATTGGAACTAGGTTAAGATAGGATTAGTTTAGGCATTTAAAAATTGATTTTTAACGAAACACGATTCTTTGTGGGTTCGACACTCACACTTGCCCATCCACTTTATTACAAACGACTCGTGCAATTGGCGAGTACAATTAAATTTGTACGTATCAAATTTTGGCCCAGTTGTCGGGGAATCGTTGTTTTGTTTAAATTAATTTTGTTTGCTTAGATTAATTTTATTTTTCTACTAGTTATTTTTACTGTGCATTTATTTTTTTTTTTATTTCGTGCTTTTGTATAGAAAAAAATTTTAGAAAAAAAAATTAGATTAGTATTTGTTTTTGCTTTTTTTAGTTTAAGTTTAGTTTCTGGAAAATCAGGCGCCGACAGTGCGGTCGAACGCAGATTCTGCGTTCGAACGCACTTGAGCCTATTCCTTCTGCCGCGTACCTGCGCTCGCGATGCACGCTTCTGCGTGCGAGCGCACGCCTCTGACAGACCGCAGTGCGCCGTTGCGAACGAACGCACCTCTATTGTGTTCGAACGCACGTGCACAGACTGCTACATTTCTTCATATCTACGTGTCTGCGATCAACCGTAGTGTCCTGCGTTCGAACGCACATCAGTTGGCTGCACCAACAAACCCAAGGCAGTGTATGTGTCCTGTTTTCTTTTCTTTAGTTATTTTATTTAATTATTGTTTTGTCTGTTATTATTTATTTATTTGGCCTGTTTTTATTTATTTATTTGTTGTTGTTAGTTTTGTTTAGTTTAATTTTTTTTATTTATTTAGTTTATTGATTAGTTGTTTTGTTTAGATTATTTTTTGTCATTTTTTCTTTATTTTATTTTATTTTTGTTGTTATTGTTTCATGTGGGATATTTTTCAACTGTTTGGGTGAAGCATGAGTCTTTCATTCGATTATTTTAATGTTTCCTCTAGCGGTAGGACGCCAAATCCTACCAATTTTCACCCACATGAACCATGTTCACACTGCTCCAGCCCTTACCATAGTATAGGTGATTGTCCGCATTGGGGACAATTTTCCAACTTTTCACATGAGCAGTTGAACACCAGTTTCTCCGGCCCTGGGTTTGAATCAGATACAAATTTTTATAACCCGGACTGGAGCAACCATTCTAATTTTTCGTGGCAAGCTCATGCTACTGAAAATTTTGCTCCCCAGGTTGACGAATTGCACCATCCTGATTATCCGCAGTTCGACAACCATTTTTCTTCCCATTCATCATATGACTATCCTCCAGAGAAATCTTCCTTCGAAGACAGTCTTAAGGAATTCATGGAACTAGTCGGTCAACCCACCATTCCTGTATCACATGAACCATCATTAGAAGACACACTCGAGGCGTTTAGGAAAACAGTCAACCAACCTTGTCAAGAAATCATAGATGCCACTGTGGCAAACACTGAAGCGGTTGCAAGGTTGGAAGGACAACTTGGTCATCTAGTCGCTGAATTCAACAGAATTGAGGAAGAGGAACTTCAAAGTCAGGAGATGGCAAGAGGGCAATACATGACTGATGAGGATTGCCCCAGCAATCCTCATCATGAGAATGTCCAAGCCACCACCACACTTGTTAGTGAGGAAAGAGCTGATGATCATGAGGAGGAAAAGAAAGAGGAGCAAGTTGAGCAATTTGAGCCCCCGCCAAATCCAATTCCGTCCAACAACAAGGAAGTGAGTACTGAAGCTCACTCCTTCGTCACAATCCCTCTCGAGACATTTCATGCACCTCAAGTTTCATCTTTTCAATGTCTCGAAGAACCATCTTACGTAGAGATCTTCAATGAATCACACACAGAAGATCACAAATCTAGGAACCGCGTTCCTAAGTGGATTCCTCGAAATAAGGTCAACTACATAAGATGGCGGAACATCCTTCCTGAGGGGTATCAAATTTTAAAGAAGAAAGGATGGAAGGGATTGGTTGGACAACCATATGAGCGGGGAAGGTGCAGTATGTTTTCTTTTTTATTTTCCGCACTTTAATTTTTGTCATTTTATTTTTGTTTTGTTTTATTTTATTTTATTTTGTTTCTAACAGCAATTAACCTTTTGATGTTTGATCTTTGAGAAAAAGATTGCTGTTAGTTTTTGACAGGTGTTTTGATGTTTAAGTTCGGGGGACTCTTTGGACTTTGCACATCTCGGTTCCTCATCCCACTGTAATGTATTTCTTGCCACATTGGGGACAATGTGTCATTTAAGTTTGGGCCTGTGGACAAACACTATGTCGGTTTTGCTTTGTTTTTGTCTGTATATATTTGTTTTTGTCTGTATATAAATTTTTTTTTCTTTTTGTTTGTTGCTATGTTGTTGATTGGTCATGACTTACATCGTAACTGTGGATTGCATGTCATTGGTGTGTTTAACGTGTTTGAACATTGCCTATCATTAGAAATCCCAGTTTTTGATTCATGTGTTGGATTAGAGAGACTCCACTTGTTTGATTGATATTTCACATGCACACTAGCATTAGGGTCTGTGGGGTATGAGATTTGACTTTGAAGTGTGTGTCTTAAGATTTCTAGGTTTGCGATGTGATGATGAAAACCTTGGCTAATAATAATAATAAAAAAAAAAAAAAAAATTTTAATAAGTCGAGTTTTTCATTGAGTAACCGGACCTCTTGCCTGGCCAAGCAATGAGTGTTCGCGTCAAAAGATGAGAAATTCCAAAAAAATTTTATGGCTAGTTTAGGCTCCGTAGCTCTTTTGACTTGAGTAATTAAGCCCTAGGGATGTCTCTACATCTAGTGCCCTAAAGCCGCCTGGCTTGGGAGCCACTGGCCCAACACTCGTTACATAGGTCATTTAGAAGCTTAAGGGAGTCAAGCATTGCACAGCCTACACAAAAAAATTGCATTTTTCAATTCAAGCCTTGGTTAATTTATCGCATTGTTTTTCCTTTGAATTTTGGGATACACATCTTTAGAGAGTGATTGAAACCCCATGATCTTATTGTTAGTTCACTTTGCACATTATGAAGCACGTGTTTTCTCAATTTTCCAACCTTGAGTGAAATGATGTTTGGATGCCTGGATGATGTGGTTCGTATGTTTAACTTGTTAAATTTGCTAAATGATGTGTGAACCATGTGTTTGTGTGAAGGGCTTTGTCTGATTAATAACATAGTGCCAATAATTGTTTGTGGGTGTCATTCCTGAAAAACCCTCACGAGACTTCACTCGTCCACTAGGGATGCCTAGTGGTTTAAAAGGCTTGTTGCATACGCTAAATGCAATCGTTTCTCCCACGAAAGCGGATTTATGTTTCTTGTTTTTATTTGTGTTTTCATTTTTGTTTTGCTAAGGGACTAGCAAAATGTAAGTTTGGGGGTATTTGATGAGTGCCTAAAAGTGCTTATTTGAACCCCTTTATTTACATTCGTTAGGCTCTTAGTGTTGTTAATATTTAATGTTTTATCTTGTTTTAGTGTTTTAGTGTGTTGTAGGTCTTTGGTGCAAAAGGTGGCTCAAAGGGGAGAAATGAAGCAAAGAAGGAGTCAAGCCCCTGGAAGTGCGTTCGATCGCACTTGGTGCATTCGAATGCAACTGCAGTCGAACGTAGGGCCCACATTCGAACGCAGGTCCAATCAGCCCTCGTTTCCCGTGTTGCCCTAGCCGGCCCTATCGTACATCGCTTCAACCTTGCGCCGTGGGCAGTTATGTGTGTTCGAACGCACATGCGGTCGAACGCAACGCCTACTCTCAAACGCACGTGGCACAGCGGCACACCTGCGACTGAACGCACAGCACCATGAGCGAACACACGCAGCATTGCGTTCGAATGTACCCCCTGCGTTCGAACGCACCCCTGACCTGGCAGCACGTTTTAGTTTGTCTATAAATAGGACTTCGTGTATTTTCGTTTTCTTCACGCTTGGGAGACGCTTGGGATGCGTTTGAGGCGCCCGTTGTGGCCCAAAACCTCCCCGTTCTTCATTGTAAACACTCCTAAACGTCAATTTAATTTAATGCTTTTATTTATTTCGCTTTAGTCTCTTATTCCCTTCACCATGTTTTTATCTAATTATTTTTATGCTTAGTTTAATACTCCGTTCCTCATTTACTGTTTTGCTTGTTCGTTTCAATTCAATTTCGTGACAAAGTTGCGTTGATTGTTGTTTGCAAATCGTTAAGCGTCGACTTTTGCTGCAACCGGAGATACATCAGATAATTCGTCTTTGGACCAATATCCGTTGTGACCTCTAAACAGTGTTTGCGTTGGTTAGTTCGACAAGATTTTGTAGCAACAATAGGACATGTATCAGTGCTTAATCGTAGACGGACGTATGCACTAATTAATAGCAAATAGAATACGCCTAGTAGCGTAATCGTTGTTGAAGTATGAACTAGGCATGTTTATATATTGATTAAATTGTGGTGAGGTAGATTAGGGACGTTAGCATTTTTATTTCTTTATTTTTATTGCTTTTTAATTTAGTTTTATTTTCTGCACACCACGTGTTCGATATTGGAACTAGGTTAAGATAGGATTAGTTTAGGCATTTAAAAATTGATTTTTAACGAAACACGATTCTCTGTGGGTTCGACACTCGCACTTGCACATCCACTTTATTACAAACGACTCGTGCAATTGGCGAGTACAATTAAATTTGTACGTATCAACCACAACAGCCTAAAAGGTAGCATATCAAGGCAACAACAACTAGGAGCAGGATCGCCTCCCCGAAGTCGGCTCATCTGAAGCTCGTCCCAGCGTCCCTCATGTACTCAGGCTTGCTCTTACTTCAAGGCTCCCTCGAGCACTAGGGCTCCCTCTCGCGCCAGGGCTCCCTCTGCCTTGGCTGAAATTGGAACTGTAGATGCCGTAGTCTCGAACATCGAGGGGCCCCATCAAGTGATCTCACAGCTTCTAAACGGTCTACGTGAGGCTCTGCATTGCCTACCCATAAGTCTTGAGCGTAGCCTCCATCCTGCCTAGCCGCTCTCCTGGATAGCAGAGGTGGATGCTCCATCTACTCTCGCGGTCCTCCTCCATCGGGTTCTCGGTGCCAGTGCAGCATCTCGAAGGTGAGCATTGCTAATGTTGAGGTTCTGCACAGGAATAGGTCCCTTCTCAAGCGCTAGCTCAATCATGCCGTCGGTAGCCACTCTAGTGTGCTGAATTGTAATACACTGATAAAAATAACCTTTTATTTAGGGAGATCCTTTCCACTAGAATGTTTAACAAGAGCCTTGATAGAGCTACTTAGACAAGGCCTAAGACCCTTAGAGTTAACCTAAACACATTTTGAGCCTTTAGAAAATATAAGCAAAATGCTGATCCTTAGGTGGCTAACATACGCCATGTTTGGTAGATGTATGCTGTTGTTTGTAGTGTGGACATACGCTGGGGGACCACCGGACGTACGCTCTGCAAACTGTACCAACAGATGTACGTGGGACCACCGGACGTATGCTACATTTTATATACCATTTGGATAATACCTGGATGTACAAGACACTCTTTAGACTAGTATGCAAGAACCAACGGATGTACGCTAGGGTTGCCAGGTGTCCGTAGGTTTGACAGAGAGTTGGTGGCGGAATTTCCCTATAAATAGGCCGCCCCTCCTCTCATTCCTCACGCCTTCTTCCACCCTCTAGTGTGTGCCCCTAGGCTACCAGAATCCGATCCACATTTTTAGAGAGAGTTTGGTAAGGTTGGGTGTTTCCAAGCGGAGTTTCCAAGGAGGAGAGGCCATGTCCGTGCTTAGCTTCTGGGTAAGCTCTGTTTCCTTTGTAATTAGCACCGTGTTATCTTGTGTTTCTGCTTTAATGAGGGTTTTCAAAGTGTTCATCAAGTTTCTTCTTAAAAATGATAATGTTTGCAAAGAACTCTTTCAAATTCTGTTGTGTTATGATTTATTACGTTGCATGTGCTCTTTTATTTGCCTAGAAGAGGTTTAGAGGTCTAGAAGTGCTATAGGAATCACACACTATCTGAATCTTAAAACGGTGTGCTAAACACATTGAGCGGACGTACGCCCTCAAGGCCAGACATATGATCAGTTGACAGAGCACTAGTTTTGGGTTCCACACGTGTATGATTTAGCTTAGCCGTATTTCTAGGTTTTATAAGGCTTAGAATAATGGTGAATTGTATCCGTTATAATAGGAATTAGCTTGGTCAGACAATTTGCTCGAGTGCGCGAGGTAAGTAAATACTTACACCCTTTTTACGTAGAACGTGGGATATGTTAGCTGACTGACCACGCATATGATATAAGCATGTCTATTTTCTGTAATTAGTTGGTAACTGTGTTATTAAGTGAACTATTAAGATGTATCGTAAGACATGGTACGCCGGTACGTGCGGTATGAATAGCCATGGGCTTACTATATAAACTGCATATTATGATCAAATGTGTGCCATACAGGCTGTGGATCCATTGGTTTCGTGATCTTGATGCAACCATTCCCAATGGTTCGGTTGCTATAGGACGGATGTCATTAGTTGGTGTGGGCCACTCGGGGTCGGACTCGATTGTGTCACTAATGTTACGTATAGTATGTTGTTCAATGGCTGAGGTACTGGCATATTATTATAGGTCCCTCGGGACAGCGTCAACCCTGCTGAGAATGGGTAATATCTCGGGTAGACCATGTATGGGAGTTATGACTTATAATGCATTAGCTTTTTTGCATTAAAACACTTAGGTAATTATCGCCAGCTATACACCATAAGCTTTGAAAACCCTAAAACCCATTAAATGGTGTATTAGCGGAGGTAATTCCCTCTTTCTGGTTATTACTCAAATTGCACGTTCACCTTTATTAACTGGGCTCATGTCATACCTAAGTGTGAGGTTTACTTATTAAGTCGTTAGACTTACGTGGTTATTATTCTTTAGGTGACCTGATTCACTGCGATGGAAGTGGCAAGAGTGCTACTACCTGATTGGTTATGCTTTACTTGTAATTATAGGTTTGTCTTATTCATTTGTAGCTCCACATTATCACTTGATGGATTATAGTAAATCTCAGATTTATTCACCTTCCTTTGCATTTACTTTGACAGTTTTATAAGGGTGATTACCCGCTGGGTCACAAGTTGGCTTCAACTGGGTAAATTGCCAGTGACTCCACCGGATTAGCCGAGGCTAATTTTGGGGGCATTACATGAATGATCCGAGTGACCAATGCTCCATAAGGCGGTGCAGTACATGAATCTACGTGCCAAACAGACATCATGGTGACCATGACTACAAAGCCATAATTGATGGCGGCCTCAGTCAAGAGAGCGTAGAGACATCGAGCCTTGTCCATGGTGATCAGCGTAAGGCTCAGCACCGGAGTACACGGCTCATCACCACCCGGTATACACGTTGGACCTCATTACTAAATTCGTGGATCTGGAAGCTACCCTCTCCCTCGGTCTCCATCTGATGAGGGTGTCCCTCTACAAAACACGCGACCATCTCTACTCGGGTAGGGAGGTGGTCAACTAGCAAGGGGTTCTTCGGGTTGTGCACCCGTGGCACTCCAGTAATGGCGCTAATGAGATCAGGGGTCACATGGATCTCCGTGCCTCTAACCCAAGTGAGAAATGAATTGCCAACTCTCCAATGGATGTTGGCGTAGAGCTCCCGCACCAACTGTAATATCTCGATAAAAACAAACCTTTTTAATAAAAAAATCCTTGTCCGTTAAGAGCGTTTAACAAGGCCTTCTATAAAGCCACTTAGACAAGGCCCAAGACCCTTAGTGTTAACCTAATCACACTTTGAACCATTAGAAAATATAAGCCGAACACTGAACCTTAGAAGGCGAACATAAGCTAAGTCATCCGGATGTACGCCCTTGTCAATAGTGCGAACGTACGGAGGGGGACAACCAGACGTACACTCTACAAACCGTACAAGCAGACGTATGTGGGACCACCGGATGTACGCTACTTTTTGAATACGCTTTGGGTAATACCTAGACGTACGAGACACCCTTTGGACTACTGTGCAAGAATCACTGGACGTACGCTAGGGTTGCCAAACGTCAGCTGGTCTGACAGAGAGTTAGTGGCGAACTTTCCCTATAAATACCCACCCCCACCTCTCATTTCTCATGCCCATTCCCACCCTCTGGTGTGTCCCTAGGCTGTCGGAACCCCTTTTCACGTTTTAAGAGAGAGTTTGGTAAGAAAGAGTGCTTCCAAGGAGGGAAGGCTACGTCCATGCTCAGCTTCGGGGTAATCCTTGTTTCCCTTGTATTTAATATTGTTGTAGCCTTTGGTTTATGCCTTGTTGAGTTTTCCAAAGTATTCATCAAGTTTCTCCTTAGAAATGATAATGTTTTCAAAGGACTTTTTCAAAATCCCATTGTGTTGTGATTTCTTACGTTGCATGTGCTCTTTTATTAGCTTAGAGGAGGTCTAGAGGTCTAGAAGTGCTATAGGAATCATGCACTGTCCGAATCTTAAAACGGTGTGCTTAACACAATGAGCGGACATACGCCATCGTGGCCAGAAGTACGATCAGTGGGCAGAGCACTAGTTTTTGAGTTTCACACATGTATGCTTTAGCCTAGCTACATTTTTTTGGATAAATAGGGCCTAGAATGATGGCGTCTTGTATCCGTTATGATAGGACTTAGCTTCATCGGAGGATTCGCTCGAATGTACGAGGTAAGTAGACACTTACACCCATTTTACGTAAAACGTGGGATATGTCAATTGACTGACCACGAGTATGATATGAGCATGCCTACTTTCTATAATTACTTGGTAACTGTGCTATTAATTAATTGTTAAGATGCATCGAAAGACATGGTATGCCGGTACGTGCGGTATAAATGGCCATGGGCTTACAATATAGATTGCATAATATGGTCAAATGTGTGTGCTATACGGGGCTTTGGATCCATTGGTTTCGTGACCACGGTGCAACCATTCCCAATGGTTTGGTCACTGTAGGACGGACGTCATTTGTTGGTGTGGGCCACTTGAGGTCGGACTCAAACGTGCCACTAATGTTACATATGGTATGTTATGCAATGGCTGGGGCACTTGCATTGTACTATATGTCCCTCGAGACAACGCCAACCTTCCTGAGAAGAGGTAGTATCTTGGGTAGACCATATATGAGAGTTATGACTTATAATGCATTAGCCTTTTTCTGCACTAAAACACTTAGGTAATTATTGCTGTTTCTACACCATAAGCTTTGAAAACCCTAAAGCCTGTTAAATGGTATATTAACGGAGGTAATGCCCTCTTTTTGATTATTACTCAAATTGCACGTTTACTTTCATTAATTGGGCTCATGTCATACCTAGTTGTAAGGTTTACTTACTAAGTCGTTAAACTTACACGGTTATTATTCTCTAGGTAACCTGGTTTGTTGCTATGGAAGTGGCAAGAGATGCTACTGCCTGATTGGTTAGGCTTATCTTATAATTATAGGTTTGTCTTTACTATTTAGTAGCTCCATGTTCTTACTTGATGAATTATAGCGACTCAGATTTATTCAGCTTCCCTTGCATTTACTTTGGCAGTTTTATAAGGGTGATTTCCCGTTTGGTCACAAATTGACTTATATGGGTAAATTGCCAATGACTCCACCGGATTAGCTGAGGCTAATTTTGGGGGCTTTACACCAACTCTGTTATGGCTGGATGGTGATCCTCTACCATCTTAGCCCAACCCTAGGCCTTTAACACTGCTCGAATGCATGGAGTGCGCTCATCAAAGTCCATCACTATGAGTCCTCTCTCCACAGCGACTCGATGCCTTGCGTACTCATCCTTGAACCGATGATAAGCTTTATACTTGCAAAAAATGGTTACAGTCCTAGACAAAATCAATGTTGTCCATGTCAGTGGCACTACTACCCTCTATAATCAAGGCATGGGTTGCTTGTTGGAGCTACTGGGACCTTTGAACCCTCGGGGCCTAGTCCACTTGTGATGGCCTCCTCCATATCCGTATCTGCCCCAGACTCCGGGTCCTCGGCAAACTGTGGCTCATGCTAGAGTCTGCACGACCGTGTACGAGAGGAGATGGATACAACCGCACTCTCTTTTGTTTGTGCCATCCTCCTGCATCGAAAATACTAATTAAGACCAACTCCTATTGCTTATGTAAAATTCTACCCCAGGCAAAACCCATGCAAACCGTCCTATCTCGACATGTTACTATGAGATGTATAGAAAACTCAAATGTAATAAGGATTTGCAAATTATCGGTTGGGTAGGATTAGGTGGTTCAAACAATGCTTGAAAGAATTTGGGCACTTGAACTTAGGGCTGACATTAATGTTTAAGAAAGAGTACCTAAGCGCTCATCGAATGGTTCGACTAGCGATTTTTAGCTTCAAAGGCTTGATTAGGGGTGTTAAGTGAGTGAAGCGTCTCGCGAGCAAGCTCGGGCTCAGCTCGCATAAGCTCGGCTCGAGCTCGGCTCGAATATTAAATGAAGCATTTCGCGAACACGAATCCTGGCTCGAATATTAAACGAAGCAAGCTCGGCTTGACTTGGCTAAGCTCGTGAGCAGCTCGTATAAGGCTCGAATTGGTAGTTGTTCACATAATTGCTCATATTAATATTAAAAATTGATATTTTTTTTCTCCTAATATGCATCATTTTATAAAATGATGCATATCATCTCTCTTTGAAACCAAATGTCTTGCTGTATTGACAAATGCTCCATACTTGGCTAGCCAGACTAAGCAAATGCTCTCATATGCAAGCTGCCTTTTTGAGCCGTTTAAGAGTACTTAAAGTTTAAATTTATAATAAAAAAATTAAATAAATTAAATATAAGAGCTAGTTCGTGAACTGGCTCGGCTCGGCTCGACTCGACTTATTATACGCTCGAGCTAGATTTTTTGGCTCGTCCTTAAGCTCAGCTCGAGTTTGAGCTCGAGTAAAATTTAAACAAGCCGAGCCCAAACAAGGGAAGCTCACTCAAGCTTGGCTTGTTTACACCCTTAGGCTTGATATCCAAAAAGGTCGATGCCGATATAGGACTACTCAAGTTAGGGCATTTTAGGAACACCAAAATGTCCAAGATTTTGGTTAGCTAGATAGATACGTAGTGCCTAGCAATGAGTTAAGGAGTATTAAAACAAGGTGGGCCTTAAGAGTCAAAATCACCCCTTCTGGGAAGGGAAGGGCATTTTAGTAATTTGAGGTGATCGGAAATAATGAGGATTACAATTAACGAGGTGGTATTGGATCCCATGGTGATCACTTAGGACCCGTTTGATTAGGTTAAGTGGTAAAAGATGAAAATGCCCTTTCTTTAGAAAAGAAGGGCATTAAGGTAATTGTGGGACTTGGACGGGATTTCCAAGGACCGAGTTAATAATTTAAGTTCATGAGAAAAGGATTCATGCTCCAAAATTTAAGTAGGCTCAAGTTTCCACTTTACGTGCTCGAATTAGGGCAAAAACCCTATTCCTTGGGGGTGAGGGGTATTTTGGTAATTTTACAAAATTGGGAGGAATTTCGGATCAAGGGTCAAAATCATATATTGAAATCCCAATTACAATTATTGGGTCCCAATTGGTCCAAATGACCCAAGCCTAGCCATAAAATCAACAAAATCCAAATTTAGGCAAAAATCTCCAAATTCAAGAACTAGGGTTTGGGCTTTTTTTCTAAAAAAAATCAATCAAATTTGGGCAATGGGTGGTATGGGTTTTGTTCCTAAGTCATCATAGAAGAAATTGGGTGCCAATCCATGTATCAATTGCATGAGAAAATTGACAAAATTCAAGGGTTTTAGATTTTAGAGCAAAAACCACTAAATCCAAAAAACTTCAATCCAATCGGTTCAAATGCAAGAATGCAACCCTATACAACCTAAAATGTGATCCTAGTTCACAACCAAGCCATCTAAGTGCATGAAATGCAAAAGAACACAAGATTTAAAACTCAAACCCTAAGTTACAAAAATTTGAGAAACTTTGAGAAAAATCTTCATACCTCTTTTAATATTTGGAAATGAGATGGAATACCTTCAAATCACTTGGAGACCTTGCCAAAAATCACTTTAGAAATGTTTGGGTCGAGAGAAAATGGAAGAAAACCAAAATGAATAGTGTTTTGGGTACGTTCAGCCGTTTTAAAGAGAATATGTTGGGTTAAGGCGTACATCCGGGCTCGGGCGCGTATGTCCACTTAACCCTAAAATGCCTTTTTTTTTTTTTTTGGAAAGCTTTTCAGAAACTTGCAAGGCTCAGAAAAGAACAGTTAAGAGTAAACAAGGCATGTAAAAATGATTTTATTTTCTAAAATTCGGGGTACAGTGAATATTCCTTTGTGCTCTACCACAAATGCCCAAACACAAAACTCACCACTGCTAAGGGTGAGGGAAAACCTAGCTATCTAACACCTAAGGATTACTACCCCAAGACCTATCATTCCTCGGAAAAGTCCTCAGATGAGTCTTCCTCATCCTTAACCAATGCCTCGTAGTCCTTGTTGATACTGGAAAGAAATGCAGTCCTTTGATGATTAGATTCTTTTGGTAATGCTCCGGTCTTCAGCAATCTGATTTCCTCTAGTTCCATTTGGGCATATTCATTCGAAATCTGAGCCAAATGAGTATGCATTGCTCACTTCCTTTCATCATTGAGATGAGGGTTAAACCTCCCAAGGATAGGTGGGAAATCTCGTATCGCTGAGATACTACGATACTTAGGTATGGCTGGCTTCTTCTTAGGTCCTATATGCGTCTTCTTTCCTTCAACAAGCTTTGGAACAGGCGAAGGCTTCAGCTCTTGATTAGCACGGGTTGAAACCCTGCATTTACCAGAGTAGGGTTGGTATCCGGGTTTATAAGGTTCGAACTCAGCTGGCCACTCACGAATAGTCGGTAAGCGTCTACAACCATCACGCATTTGAGTATGAGGCAGGATCAGGTGCCTGTAACTCAAAACAGGCCATCCCGTTCATCTCAACTCAAACAATCAAATAGGCCGTTACAATGGCCTGCACCCACAAACAAGGGAACTAAATCTATCCTATGCTCTAGTTCTTTAAGATCAAACCTAGATACTACATCCTATTCTCAGATTTACAGCTACGGTCGGCAAGTTTGTACGTTCAGATACCATACTGTAACGCCCCCAAAATTAGCCTCGGCTAATCCATTGGAGTCATTGGCAATTTACCCATATAAGTCAACTTGTGACCAAATGGGAAATCACCCTTATAAAACTATCAGAGTAAATGCAAGGGAATGCGAATAAATCTAAGTCGCTATAATTCATCAAGTAAGAACATGGAGCTACTAAATAGTAATGACAAACCTGTAATTATAAGAAAAGCCTATCCAGTCAGGCAGTAGCATCTCTTACCACTTCCATAGCAACAAACTAGGTTACCTAGAGAATAATAACCGCGTAAATCTAACGACTTAGTAAGTAAACCTTACAACTAGGTACAACATGAGCCCAATTAATGAAAGTAAACGTGCAATTTGAGTAATAACCAAAAAGAGGGCATTAACTTCGTTAATACACAATTTAATAGGTTTTAGGGTTTTCAAAGCTTATGGAGTAGAACTGGCAATAATTACCTAATTGTTTTAATGCTGAAAAAGGCTAATGCATTATAAGTCATAACTCCCATACATGGTCTACCCAAGATATTACCGCTTCTCAATACGGTTGGCATTGTCCCAAGGGACTTATAGTACAATGCCAGTGTCCCTACCATTACACAACATACCGTACATAACATTAGTGGCATGATCGAGTCCGACCTCGAGTGGCCCATACCAATTTATGACGGCTGTCCTATAGTGACCGAACATTGGGAATGGTTGCACCGTGGTCACCAAACCAATGGACCCAAACCCCATATAACACACACATTTAACCATAATATGCAGTCTATATAGTAAGCCCATGGCCATTTATACCACATGTACCAGCGTACCATGTCTTTCGATGTATCTTAACAGTTAATTAATAGCATAGTTACCAAGTAATTGTAGAAAGTAGGCATGCTCATATCATACTCATGGTCAGTCAACTGACATATCCCACGTTTTACATAAAAAGGGTGTAAGGGTCTACTTACCTCACACATTCGAGCAAATCCTTAGACGAAACTAATTCCTATCATAACAGATACAAGATGTTGTCATTCTAGGCCCTATTTATCCTTAAAATGTAGCTAGGCTAAAGCATACACATGTGAAACTCAAAAACTAGTGCTCTACCCACTGACAGTACGTCTGGCCTCGATGGCGTACGTCCGCTCAGTGTGTTAAGCACACTGTTTTAAGATTCGGATAGTGCATGACTCCTATAGCACTTCTAGACCTCTAGACCTCCTCTATGCTAATAAAAGAGCACATGCAAAGTAAGAAATCATAAGACAATGGGATTTTGAAACGGTCCTTTGAAAACATTATCATTTCTAAGGAGAAACTTGATGAATACTTTGGAAAACTCAACAAGGCATAAACCAAAGGCTACAACAATATTAAGTACAAGGGAAACAAGGATTACCCTGAGGCTGAGCATGGACATGGCCTCCACTCTTGGAGAAACTCCTCTTAGAAGCACTCATTCTCACCAAACTCTCTCTTAGAACGTGGAAAGGGGTTTTGGTAGCTTAGGGACACACTAGAGGGTGGGAATGGGCATGAGAAATGAGAGGTGGGGGTGGGTATTTATAGGGAAAGTCCGCCACCAACTCCCTATCAAACTAGCGGACGTCCGGCAACCCTAGCATACGTTCGGTGGTTCTTGCACAGTAGTCCAAAGGGTGTCTCATACGTCTAGGTATTACCCGAAGGGTATTCAAAAAGTAGCGTATGTCCGGTGGTCCCACGTACATTCGCATGTACAATTCGTAGAGCGTATGTCCGGTGGTCGCCCCATACGTCCACACTACAGACAGGGGCGTACGTCTGACTGACCTAGCATATGTTTGCCTCCTGAGGGTCAGTGTTTGGCTTCTATTTTCTAAAGGTTCAAAGTGTGATTAGGTTAACGCTAAGGGACTTGGGCCTTGTCTAAGCAGCTTTATAGAAGGCCTTTGTTAAACGCTCTTTAAGGAAAGGATTTTCTTTAATAAAAGGGTTTGTTTTTATCAGGGTATTAGAGAAACGATCAGCTAGGTTTTGCTCGCACATCTACAGCAACAGGAACAATCCAACAATCGTCGAGTCAGGATAGTAAGGTACTTGAGAGCAAACTCGTTCAACTTTTGAACTAGGAAATAGCATCTTCTGAAAGTGGAAAAACTGCTGAGGCAGCAGAAGATTCAATCTCCACTAAGCTCTCAGATGAAGAAGCCATGGAGCAAGGAAAAACAAAGTAAGAAATGAAATGAGTTGAGTGAAAAAGTCAAAACACGAAGGGGTATTTATAGTGCAGGAACTGAAAGATCGTATTTAATGTGAAAGGACATACCATGCAGTGTGTAATACCCCAATAAAAGCCAACCTTTTTATTAGACAAAATCTTTTTCATAGGAGTAATCAACAAAGGGTTTTCAATAAAGGTGTTTAACGAGACCCAAAACCCTTAGCGTTAACCTAATCACATTTTGAACCTTTAAAAAATAGAAAACAAACACTGACCCTCAGGAGGTGGACGTACGTTGCTGTCTGTAGTGCCGACGTACGAAGGGGGACCACTAGACGTACGCTCTGCAAATAGTACTACGGACGTACGTGGGACCACCGGATGTACGATACTTATTAGTGTACCCTTTGGGTAATACCCGGTCATACGAGGCACCCTCTGGACCAATGTGCATAGACCACCGGACGTACGTTGCTCTATCAGAGAGTTGGTGGCGAACTTTCCCTATAAATAGGCCATCCCACCTCCCATTTCTCTCGCCCATTCCCATCCCCTGGTATGCCCCTAGGCTTCCAAAATCTTTTCCTTAAGTTTTGAGTGAGAAATTTGTGAGAGTGAGCTTCAAAGAGGAGTTTCCAAGAAAGGGAGACCATGTTCGTGCTTAGCTTCAGGGTAAGCTCTGTTCCCTTTGTATTTAGCACTGTTTTTACCTTGTGTTTCTTCCTTGATGAGGATTTTCAAGTGTTCATTAACATTCTTTAAAGATAATAATGTTTTCAAAGGATTTTCTCAAAGAATCGTTGTTCTGTGATTTCTTGCGTTGCATGTGCTATTTTGCTAGCTTATAAGAGGTGTAGAGGCCTATGAATGCCATTAGAAACATGCACTGCCCGAATCTTAAAACGGTGTGCTTAACACACTGAGCAGACGTACGCCATCGAAGCCAAACGTATGGTCAGTGGGCAGAGCACCTGTCCTCAAGATTCACACGTGTATGCTTAGGCTTGGCTATATTTATAGGTTTTGTAAGGCTTAGAATAACAATGTCTTGTATCTGTTATAACCGAAAGTAGCTTGGTCGGAGGACTTGCTTGAGTGCGTGAGGTAAGTTGATGAGTGCCATTTAGTGCTTATTCGGACTCCTTAATTTATGTTTGTTAAGCCTTTAGCCTTGTTAATATCTAATCTTTCAGTTTGTTCTAGTATTTTATGGTGTTGCAGGTCCTTGCATTCGAATTGCTATTAAAAGCGTGGAATTGGCCAAAATGCACATTTGGAGTCCCTACCAGTGCGCTTGAGCCTAGCAGAGCCAAAGATCGAGAGTGCCTACGCAGCTGCGCTCAAGCACTAGACCAAGCGATTGAACACACCTGCAATCGAGCACATAGGCCACAATCGAGCACATGCCTCGTCAGCCCGCAAGTGCACGTTGCCCTAGCCGCCATCGCTAACTTGTTACGCCATGGAATTCCAGAGCGGTTACACGCGATCAATTGCACACCTCGTGATCGAGCGCAGCCCATGCGATCGAGCGCACCTGACCTGGCAGCAACCCTAATTTTGCCTATAAATAGAACATGTTGTATAGTTTTTATTTTTACGTTTGGGAGGCGCCACTAGGGCCAGAAACCCTCTGTTCTTCACTGTGTAGCCCTCCTAAATTTTCATTTATTTACTTAAAGTTTGATTTTGCTTTTAATTAGTCTTTTGTTCCCATGAAAGGCTAAATCTTCAACTAAAGTTGTTGAAGATGAAGCCTCACCATTATTTTATCTTTCATGTCATTATGCTCAGTTTAATACTTATTATGTCATCTAATTTTATGTGTATTCGTTTCAATACATTTTAGTGACAAAAGTGTGTTGATTGTTGTTTACAAATCGTTTAACGTCAACACTCGTTGCAGCCGGAGGTACATCGGATGATTTGTCTTCGGACCAATATCCGTTGTGATTTTTTAAATAGTGTATGCATCGATTAGTTAGACAAGATTTTGTAACAACAATAGTATATGCATATGTGTTTTATCGATAGACGGAAGTATGAACAAAGTGTTAGCGCTTAGAGTATGCCTAGTAACATAATCGTTTGGAAGCATGAACTAGCATGTTTATATGTTAATTAATTGTGGTGAGGTGGATTCTAGGCCTTAGTATTTTTATTTCTTTATTTTTAAGCATTTAATTTAGTTTTTATTTAATGCACGCCAACTATTTGATTTTGGAACTAGGTTAAGGTAATATTAGTTTAGGCATTTTAAATTGGTTTTTGACAAGTCCGATTTCCTGTGGGTTTGACACTCGCACTGGCACAACCACTTTAGTGCAAAACGATTCGTGCAATTGACGAGTACTATTTTTGGTACGACCAAATTTTGGCGTTGTTGCCGGGGATTCGGTTGTTTTGTTGGAATGGATTTTATGCTTAGATTAGTTTTATCTTTCTACTAGTTATTTTAATTTCAGCAATTATTTTATTTATTTTGTGCTTTTGTATAGAGAAAAAATTTTCTTAAAAAAAAATTAGTATAGGTTTATTTGGCTGTTTCGTAGTCTGTTTAGGTTTCTGGAAAAAATTACTCTGTAATTGCGATCGATCGCACCTCAGTTGCGATTGAGCGTAGTTGCACCATATAGCACTGTTTGCGTGCCTACGCCCGATAGCATGCAGTGGCACACGAACGCACCTTGACTAACCAAACAGCAGTGCGCCTGTGCGATCGATCTCACCCTTGTTGTGATTGAGCGCACTTGCAGTAGACTGCTACATTTTTACACATACACTCGATCGCATGGTACCTGCGCTCGAGCGCATCTCAGCAGTCAGCTCCAACATACCCGAGGCAGCTAAGTTTTAATTTTTAATTTTTTTTGTTTAATTATTAGCTTTTCTTTTAATTGTTTATTTTATTCTGCCTGGTTTTATTTGTTTATTTGCTGCTGTTAGTTTTGGTTAGTTTGTTTTTAATTGTTTAATTAGTTTATTGTTTCGTTATTTATTGTTTAGTTTTTTTTTTTGTTTAGTTTATTTCTAGTTGTTTTTGTTTATTTTATTTTATTTTTGTATTATGGTTATTGTTTCATGTGGGATATTTTAAACTGTTTGGGTGAAGCATGAGTCTTCCATTTGATAATTTTGATGTTTTCCCTAGTTGTAGGACGTCAAATCCTACCAATTTTCACTCACATGAACCATGTTCACACTGCTCCAACTCTTACCATAGTTTAGGTGATTGTCCACATTGGGGACAATTTTCCATTTTTTCGCATGAGCAGATGAACACCAGTTTCTCCAGTTCTGGGTTTGAATCTGATCGTACCAAATTTTTATAACCCAGACTGAAGCAACCATTCTGATTTTTTGTGGCATGCTTATGCTACAAAAAATTATGCTCCCCAAGTTGACGAACTGCACCATCCTGATTATCCGCAGTTCGACAACCAATTTTCTTCCCATCCATCATACGACTATCGTCCTAAGCAATTTATGCTTAATTTAATGCTCTTTCTGTCGTTTAATTTTATGTATATTCGTTTCCATACATTTTAATGACAAAAGTGTGTTGATTGTTGTTTACAAATCGTTAAACGTCAACATTCGTTGCAACCGGAGATATATTGGATGATTCATCTTCGGACCAATATCCGTTGTGACCTCTTAAAACAGTGTTTGCATCGATTAGTTCGACAAGATTTTGTAATAACAATAGGATATACATATGTGCTTTATCGATAGACGGAAATATGAACATTGTGTTAGCGCTCAGAATATGCCTCGTAGCATAGTCGTTATTGAGTATGAACTAGGCATGACTATATTTTCATTAATGTGGTGAGGTGGATTCTAGAACTTAGGTTTTTATTTCTTTGTTTTATTGCATTTAATCTAGTTTTTATTTAATGCACACCAATTGTTTGATATTGGGACTAGGTTAAGATATGATTAGTTTAGGCTAATTTAAATTGGTTTTTAACGAAACACGATTCTCTGTGGGATCGACCTCACACTTGCACACCCGCTACACTGCTTAACGACTCGTGCAATTGACGAGTACAATTAAATTTGTGCAACAAATTTTGTGGCTTGGGCATGCTTATGATGAGGATCGGACCAATGCTTGAGCGCCTAAGGCAAGGAACAAACGCACCTGCGTTCGTGCGCAGAAGAAGGAGATCGACTGGAGTGCGATCGAACGCACTAAGGGCGATCGAGCGCACCCGTGCGTGAAGCCCACTCCAGCTGCAGCCATGCTTTGGAAGTTTTTGATTCTAGGGTTTTGTCTAATCCTTGTTGCACAAGAATTCAACCTTACACGTTTTAGGGTTTCTAGAATACTCTTGGACTCTATAAATAGGCCTGTAAACATAGAAAAACACACACACTATTTTGGAGAAGAATTTACTGCTTTCTTGGAAGCGATTTTTCGGGTTTATTCTTTTCCCCTATTTTATTTTTTGAAGATGATTAGCATCAATATTATGTGTAACTAAACCTTTCAGTAGGGCTAGATTTAAGCAATAATTATGTTTATATTTTAATTCAATATTGGCGCCTTTGCGATAATTGCATGATAGTATTTAACTTGATTAATACCTGTTTTCATGAATTCCTCATATGTGTCTGCCTGATCAACATATGCATGTGGTATGGACTTGTTAGTTAGATCAATTTGGATGACCGAGTCCTGGGTTTAACATAAGTAACAAAAGTAATCTACACCGGGTTCTTGGGTTAATCAACATGGGAAACCGGGAGTATACACCATGCCCTAGGTCTCATGTGGTTGACGGTTTTCATAGTTCATATGCTTTCTTAGAGAACAACTTAGTATACACCATGCTAAATCCTTTAAGAAAGAAAAGAGTTAGAGTATACACCATGCCTAACTCGTTGCTTAGGGAAACCAATAGCTTAAGGAGTATACACCATGTCCTTAGGTTGGCAACCATTAAATACTCATCATGTAATTTAAGCATTGCCATATTGTTTTATTATATAAGCATGATGAGCGGTGGAAATCAAAGCCCTACCTTTTTCTCATTATTTAATCAAACTCAATTTTTCTCTCTTTTATTTTATATTGCAAATTTAATTTTAAGCAAAATTTACCAATCCCTGTGGGATCGATCTTGCACTTACACGCGTTACTACACCTTTTGACCTTGTGCACTTGCAAGTAAAACGTACAATTATTTGCCTATTAATTTAGGTAGATATTTGCACAACAACGTGACCTCCTTTTAGGTCACTTTCCCTTTCTCCCCCTTCATCTTCTCACAGCGCTGTACCCCCATCTCTACTCTCACTTCGCCCAAACTCAAGCCCACCACCCACCCTCTTCCACCACCGCGCCTCCACCGCACCACTATATCACCTCCACATAGCCGCCGCCGGCCTTCATTCCACTCCCATTTTTTTCCCCATTTTTCTTTCTTCTTACAAACCCAACTTTCCACCATTTTGTATTTTGCTCCCCCATTTTTGAAGTTCCAAAGACACAATCCATGTTTTTGCATGGATTGTGTCTTATCCATTCTGTGTTGGTTTTTGCATCTTTTGCAGGGGGTTGGGTTAGGATTTAAAGTGGGTTTTCAAACCCTTGTTTTTAGAAACACCCACCACATGTTCGACAAAATTACCCAACGAGTTTCCAGCATGCCTAGAGGCCAGGCTTCCTCCTCTCGGTCCTCTGGGAACCAAGCCATGGTAGTCAAGCCCTCTTTTGAGTCTCGGAAGCTAATGTTGGAGAAATCTTTTGCTGTCAAAAAGGATTTCTCAAAATTTGACCCAACAAGTTGGGGAGTTCAGGAGTTGAAGCGCCGCGGCTTGAAGCGGCTGTTCAAGACGATCACATCTACTGCTTATGAACATTTGGTCCGGTCATTTTACGAAAACTTGAAATATGACTGCGATCGGCCAGACATTCTTTTCATCTTCCATCGAAGACCGAGATGTCGAGGTGATCATAGTTGACATAGCTGCGGCATTGAAGTGCAGTGTGGAGCATCCCAAGGCAGATGACCAGTGGATAGCCCTCCCCTCCATGTTCACTATAGAGGACATCGTCGCAGACATGTGTGAGCGGCAGTTTGCAGATCAACACAAGAATGCCGCACCAAGTCAAAACTGCCTCCACAACTCTGGTTTGTGGATTCCGTGCTGCAGAGGAATGTGTATCCCTTGGGACACAAAACACAGAGACGGGACCTATTCCTCACTGCCCTATATTCATTTTATAGAGGCTATTGGTGCTCCATTCCCGAGATTATCTGGACACAGTTGTATAAATTCTGGGAAGTGGTGCACCAGCGAGCTGCTGAGACTACCAGAAGCTGGGGATTGCCATTCCCATTTCTCATCACTCACATGCTCCGAAAGAAGGGCATCAAAGGCACTCTGGACAATGGACCCATCACTGAGCATCCGCAGTTTGGCCGGATTCAGTGGAATCAGAGTTATTGACACATGCCTCTAGGGCATCAGTCCAAAGCCGCAGACGAGCTAGAGATGATGGACATGGAAGAGCCAGTAAAGCAACCAGTAGCAGATCCAGATGCAGTTGATGAAGAAGAAGAAGAGCTTCAGATTTTTATGCCTTGCAGGATACCTTGGATGACAAGCGATTTCAGATCGCCGAGATACAGAGAGATGCACGCCAGGATAGGCTCGAGACCCAAGCCATGCTGCAAGCCATCTTAGATAAGCTGCCACCAATTTTAGGGGCTTCTTCAGCACCAGCTCCATGACGCGTCGAGTACTTTACCCCACTTGCATTAATTTTGTATTTTCTGTATCCACACACTGTGGACATTGTGAATTTTAAGTTTGGGGGTATTTGTGCACATTTTGTTTTCAATTATGCAGTTTATTTTAATTATGGTTTTATTTTCTTTTGTGTGCTTAACTTGATGAACATATGATCATTTTGTTAAGGGAATTTAAATTGTGTTATTTTCTTTGGCAACATGAGATATTACATATTCAATTTGATTTTCACAAGCACATTGGCACGTAGTTTGTGGGATATAAATTCTGAGTTTAGTCATGTTGGTTTTGTAAGTTTGGATGCAGTTGGGTGACCCATTGGAAAGATAACCTTGGTTGTTTTATTAAAAAAAAAAAAAAAATCATAATAAGTTGAGTTTTTCATTGAGTAACTGGACCTCTTGCCTGGCCAAGCAATGAGTGTTCGCGTAAAAAGATGAGAAATTCCAACTAAGTAATTGTATGGCTAGTTAGGCTTCGTAGCTCTTTCTTACTTAAGTAATTAAGCCCTAGGGATGTCTCTATATCTAGTGCCCTAAAATCACCTGGTTTGGGAGTCACTGGCCCAACACTCGTTACATAGGTCATTTAGAAGCTTAAGGGAGTCAAGCATTGCATAGCCTACCAAAAAAAAAAAAAACTTGAAATAATTAAACCTTGGTTATTGTGTCTAATGGGTGGTCTAATGAATTCTGAGTGTCGAAGCATGCATGATTAAGTTTAGTTTTGAAGTTCCATAATTATGTTCTAATTTCACTTTCACC
>CM017324.1:13672100-13680449 GCA_006937295.1 Carpinus fangiana
CATGCACATGTTGATAAGGCAAATACATATGAGGAATTTAAATAAACAGGTGTTAATCAAATTAAACATCATAATGCAGTTAATGCAAAGGTGCCAATATCGATTTAAAATATAAAGATGATTAGGGCTTCAATCAAGCCCTACTGAAAGGTTTAGTTACACATAATATTGATGCTAATCATCTTCAAAAAATAAAAATAGAGGAAAAGAATAAACCCGAAAAATCGCTTCCAAGAAAGCAGTAAATTCTTCTCCAAAATAGTGTGTGTTTTTCTCTATGTTTATAGGCCTATTTATAGAGTCCAATAGTATTCTAGAAACCCTAAAATGTGTAAGGTTGAATCCTTGTGCAACAAGGATTAGCCAAAACCCTAGAATCAAAAACTTCCAAAATAGGGCTGCGGCTAGAGTGGACTTCACGCACAGGTACGTTCGATCGCCCTTGGTGCGTTCGATCACACTACGGTCGATCGCCTTCTTCAGCGCACGATCACTTCCTCAGATTCTAGTTTCTCCTCTTTTTGTTCTTTAAGTCCGAATTTCCAGAAATATCTCATTTTCTTCCACGGACCTGTAAAACGAAGAAAGCACCAAAAAAAAAAAAAAAAAAGTAAAATAGAACAAAATAACATAAACTAAAGGCATAGCAAATGTAAATTAAAGGGCTTAAATATGAATATTTAAGCCCTTATCACACCCCCAAACTTACATATTGCTAGTCCCTTAGCAATATAGAACTAAAAACTAAATGCATAATAAAAAGATAAATCCAACTTTCGTGGGATGAACGGTTGCATTTAGCATATGCAACAAGCCTTTTAAACCTCTAAGAATTCCTTAGAGGACAAGTTGAGTCTCGTGAGGGTTTTCCAGGAATGTTACCCACAAACATTATGCACATTTCATGTTATCCGAAAATCAAAATATCACTAAAAACCATGAATTTCATTCATTAGCAAGTTTAAAAAGTTAAACTCCATCTTCACTATGCTTTGGACTTTAAAGTCAGATCACTTACCACAAACAAGCTAAGGCATTACAAGTTGAAATAGTATAAAGTGAACTTAGCACAAAATTATGAAGTTTCCAAATAATTTCAATGTGCAATGTCTCAACATCTCAAGCTTTACTGAACTTCTTATTGGAATGAACAACACTGGCATAATTTATTATTAAGCTATGTGATGTTTAGTTTTCTTAAGCTTTCTGATTGACCCATGTAGCAAGTGTTGAGTCAATGACTCCCAAACCAGATGGTTTTCGGGCATTAGGTGTAAAAACACCCCTAAGGACTTACTAACTCAGGTCAAAAGGGCTATGAAACTAAACTAACCATAATGTTAACCACATCAAATCTTCTCACCTTTTGACATGAACACTCAATACTTACTGAGGCAAGAGGCCCAGTTACTCAGTGAGAAGTTTATCCATGGTCATCATCATTTTTATTTCTTAAAGTTAACTAAATCAATTCTCTTCTCCTTTTGACGTGAACGCTCAATGCTCACTGAGGCAAGAGACCCAGTTACTCAGTGAAAAGTTTATTAATGGTTTTTTTTTTTTTTTTTTTTACTATTCTATTCTCATGCCAATGTGTTCAACCAATAATTCATCCAGAGTTACCCAAAACATGAAGACATACACATCAAAACCATATGTCATACCCCACCAACCATGTGCCAATGTGCTTGTGTTAGAGCAAATCAACATGTGAATTCTTACTTGCCTAAAGCAAGTAACAAACTAGAAAAATCCAAGCATCAGATCACGTGTTCAAAATTTTAAGTCCACCAATGAAATCAAATCATAATTCTTAGATCAACCAAGATTTCAAGACAAACATGAACATGCATTTTTTTTTTTTTTTCACACAAACTAAAAACGGAACACAGTGTATATAAATGTATCTCCCCTACCCCCAAACTTAAATTGCACATTGTCCCCAATGTGCAAATACATGAAAAGAGCTGACCTGGGGTTTGGAGGAACTGGCTAGAGCAGGTATGGCTCAAAGCATCCCCCCAAACTTTAATCAAACACACTTGTTCTTGAAAAACAAAACACTAAAAGAACACAAGGAAACAAAATAAAAGTAAAATAAAATAAACAAAAAAAAATAAAAGGATAAGCTGTGGGGTGCCTCCCACAAGCGCTAAGTTTAATGTCTTCAGCCAGACGTTGTGTCTTCTCATTGCTGTTCCTCATGTGGGACTGAAGATGATTCCCCAGCAGCCGGTGGTAGCCTATCCAGAATGGCTTTGAGCATCTCGCCTTGTGAAGTAAATTGTTGTTCCATATTTGCAAAACGATGTTCCATCCTTTCCAAACGCTGATTGGCACCACGCAAGAAGTCATATTCAGTTTGGCTTATGACTACAGATCTTCTCCTCCCACCTTGTTGAGGTGCAGGTGCCTCTTCCTCCATAATGTATGCCTCCTCCACTCTTTCTTCAGCAGGTATTTGTTCTCTCAGACCCCTTGGCATATGTGACAGACTATGGTTCCACTGGTTTTTGCCAAAGAAAGGGTGTTTTGTGATAGGTCCATCTTTAGGCGTCCCCTTAATGCCCTTCTTTTTCATGATATGTGTCAGCAGGAACAGAAAAGGTAGTCCCCACGAATTGGTAGTGGTGGTCTTTTTCCAGATCACTCCTTCCCAAAATTTGTTAATTTGGTCCCAAATGATGGTAGGGATGGAATACCAATGGCCTTTATAAAAGGCATACAGTGCTTGGATAAACGGGTCACGCCTCTGAGTTTTATGGCCCAAGGGGCACACATTGCGATATAGAATGGAACCCACAAGCCATAGTTGTGGGGGCAATTTGGACCGGCTGCTTGCATTATTCTTGTTATCTGCATACTGTCCCGCACACATGTCTTCTACAATTTCAAAAATGTAGTATGGCTCTGGCTGTGCACCCATTTGAGCTTCCACAAGGGGGTGTTCATCATTGCACTTTAATGCGGCAGCTATATCGACGGTGGTTACCTCAACTGGCTTCCCTTTGACATTGGAGAATAAAACTCCCCTCCTGTTGCAATCAGTGTACAGATTGCTATAAAACTGGACCAGTAGTTTTGTGTACGACGTGGAAGTGACAGGCTTGAACAACTTTTTCAAACCACGGGGGGTGAATTCTTGGACTGGCCATTGGGTGGCTTCAAAATTTTTGAAGTCACCATTGACATCAAAAGTGGTCTCAAAAAGGATCTCCCGCTGCTCACAGGTGGGTTGGGAGGATTGGGCACGGGAACTGGAGGCTTGAGAAGTAGAGCCAGTGGTCTGAGTCATCTTGCATGTGGTTCAAGACTTTTATCAAACAGGTGGGGTGCAGCTTGTAATTTGAAGGTACAACAACAACTCAACAAGATATCCAACTCCCTGCAAAATGGAAAAAAAAAAAAAAAGCAACAACCCAATACAGAAGACAACTCCAATCTGTTGAAACAGATTGCAAATGTCGTAAAATATCGAAAAAAAATTTGGGTTTGTGAAGGTGGTTTGGTAATGGTGAAGAACAATGAAGAAGCTGGTGTGGTGAAATTTGGCGTGAGAAGTGGCTAGTGGTGGTTTATGGTGGCCGGCGGTGGTGGTAGTGACGATTGATGGTGGGTGAAGTGGTGAATGTGTAGGTAATTTGGCAATGTAAATGTGCGATAGAATCCTTCAAAACACAGAGATGAGTGCGGCACTGTTACAATGGTAGGGTCATGTGGAATAAAGGACCTATAAGTAGGTCACATGACCTTTAGAGACGAGTGCGTTCGATCGCCCTTAGTGTGTGTTCGAACGTACTCGTGCAGGTCTGTGTGTATGTGTGATGAGGCGCTCGTGCGCCAATGGTCACACAACAGGATAGAGATCATTCGCTATTTTCACAACAATCGATTGCTTACACAAAATGTACAGCACAATCTAAGGGGTTTCGATGATCGTTTGCTGTTTTCATGGTGATCAATCGCTTACACAGAATGTACAGTACAATCTAAGGGGTTTCGGTGATCAATCGCTTACACAGAATGGACAGCACATTCTAAGGGGTTTCTGTGATCATTCGCTGTTTTCACGGCGATCGATCGCTTACATAGAATGTTCCTTAGACCGAACCAATTTTTTTTTTTTTTTTAACAAAAACAAAAGAAAATGTAGAAAAGAAAGATTTACCTTATTCAGCGGCTTCAGTACCACTGATCTCATAGAGGTGTTTGAGCTCCAAGATTGCTCAAATGCTCTCTCAATAGCTGCAGTGCTACTCCTTGGGAAAGGTGCACTTGAAATCCACCAAATGTGGCTCAAGCGCTCTTGATGATGCTACATATTGGACGGACTGGAGTGCTAAATCATGTGGTGCCAAATCATCTTCTCTAGGTGCATACTTTAATGCAATGTACGGCTTCACTCTGTGCCCATTCACCTTGAATGTTTATTCTTCTATGGACTATATACCTCCAAAGCTCCATGAGGGAATATGTTAGTGATAACGCAAGGACCAAACCATCTAGATTTGAGCTTACCAGGGAACAGTCTTAATCGCGAATTAAAGATTAGTACCACCTGTCCCACATGAAATTCCTTTCTAACCAACTATTTATCATGGTATGCTTTGGTTCTTTCCTTATAGAGCTTGGTGTTTTCATAAGCATCATGTCTCAATTCTTCCAGCTCATTCAATTGCAACTTCCTCTTATCACCTGCTTGCTTCATGTCAAAGTTAAATTTCTTGATGGCCCAATACGCTTTGTGCTCCAATTCCACTGGTAGATGGCATGCTTTCCCAAAGACTAATCGGTATGGAGACATACCAATTGGTGTCTTGTATGCAGTCCTATATGCCCAAAGTACATCATTCCAACATAGAGACCAATCCTTTGTGCTGGTGTTTACCGTCCTCTCTAGGATGCCTTTGATTTACCTGTTGCTTATTTCCACTTGGCCACTGGTTTGAGGATGATAGGGGGTGCCAACTTTATGAGTGATCCCATACTTCTTTATCAAAGAAGCAAAGGCATGATTGTTGAAGTGGCTTCCTCCGTCACTGAATATTGCCCTTGGAGTCCCAAATCTAGTAAAGATGTTATCCTGCAAAAACTTTACAACAACTTTGTGATCATTAGTCTTTGAGGGGACAGCCTCAACCCATTTGGACACATAATCCACACCCACAAGAATATATAAATTTCCATATGAGTTAGGAAAAGGACCCATGAAATCAATACCCCAGACATCAAAGAGTTCCACCACTAGAATATTTTGCAAGGGCATCTGATTTCTGGCTGAGATGTTGCCTGACCTTTGGCATCTATCACAAGAGCTGCAAAACAGTAAGGCATCTTTAAACAAACTGAGCCAATAAAAACCAGATTGTAGTACCTTAAGAGCTGTTCGCTTTGCCCCAAAGTGTCCTCCACATGCAAACTGATGGTAATGCTGCAATATGCTCAATTGATCCTCCTCTAAGATACATCTTCTGATGATTTGATCAGGGCAAGATTTGAAAAGATAAGGTTCATCCCAATAGTAGTATCTAGAGATAGACATCAACCTCTTCCTTTCTTGATTAGACATACCTGGAGGAAAAACTTTGGCAGTTAGATAATTCACAATATCTACATACCAAGGAAGTTGTACCTCTACTGCAAACAATTGTTCATCTAGGAAGTTTTCATTCAAGGGCAGCTCATTTTCTTCTTCTTCTTCATGAAGTAGCCTGGATAGGTGATCTACAACAACATTCTCAATACCCTTCTTATCTCTAATTTCCAAGTCAAACTCTTGCAACAGGAGTACCCATCTGATCAATCTAGGTTTTGCATCTTTCTTAGCAAACAAATATCTCAAAGCAACATGGTCAGTGAATACAATAACCTTAGAGCCAATTAGGTATGATCTAAACTTTTCCAAAGCAAAAATGATAGCTAACAATTCTTTCTCAGTGGTAGAATAATTTAGCTGGGCATCATTCAAAGTTCTAGAAGCATAATAGATAGCATGAGGTACCTTATTGATTCTTTGGCCCAAAACAGCTCCCAAGGCAAAGTCATTGGCATCACACATCAGCTCAAAAGGGAGGCTCCAATCAGGTGCCATCATTATTGGGGCTGATGTTAGTAGCTTCTTCAATGTGTTGAAAGCTGTCATACATTCATTTTTCCATTCAAACTTGGTGTCTTTGGCTAGCAGCGCACAGAGAGGTTTAGAGATCTTAGAAAAATACTTGATAAATCTTCTGTAGAATCCAGCATGTCCAAGGAAACTTCTAACACCTTTAGTTGTCATAGGAGGGGGAAGTTTTGAGATGATGTCAATCTTGGCCTTATCCACCTCAATACCTCTGTTGGAAATAGAATGACCCAACACAATGCATTGTTGCACCATGAAGTGACATTTTTCCCAGTTGAGCACCAAATTGCATTCTTCACATCTTTTTAGGACACTTTTCAAATGATAGAGACATTCATCAAAGTTAGAACCAAAAACACTAAAATCATCCATAAATACCTCAATGAACTTCTCCACCATGTCAGAGAAAATGCTCATCATGCATCTTTGGAAGGTGGCTGGTGCATTGCATAATCCAAATGGCATTCTTCTATATGCAAATGTACCAAAGGGACATGTGAAGGTGGTTTTGTCCTGGTCTTTTGGTGCTATGGCAATTTGGTTGTAACCACTGTACCCATCCAAGAAGCAATAGTAACTGTGGCCAGCTAACCTTTCTAGCATCTGATCAATGAAGGGCAGGGGAAAATGATCTTTCCTGGTTACCTTATTCAGTCTTTTGTAATCAATGCAAACCCTCCATCCAGAGGTTATTCTTGTAGGTATGAGCTCCTCATCTTCATTCTTCACCACCGTGATCCCACTCTTTTTTGGGACAACTTTAACTGGGCTTACCCATTGACTGTCTGAAATGGGGTAGATGATTCCAACATCTAACAATCTCAATACCTCCTTCTTCACTACCTCCTTCATGTGTGGGTTGAGCCTTCTTTGTGCATCCCTTTTGGGTTTTGCTTCATCTTCGAGGTGGATTTGATGCATGCATTTGGCTGGGCTTATCCCCTTGATGTCAGCTATGGTCCATCCAATAGTAGTCTTATGTTCTCTAAGAACTCTCAACAGCTTCTCTTCTTCCCCCAAACTTAGGTCAGCAACAACTATCACAGGTAGCGTCTTGTTTTCTCCTAGATAGGCATATGTCAAGTGCTCTGGCAGCTGCTTCAATTCCAAATTTGGTGCCTGGACAATGGAAAGAACAAGAGTAGTATTAGTAGGTACAAGAGTTTCAAAAGGAGGAGTATACCTACCTGGGTACTTTGGAGAAGCCTCTAGAAGGTGAACAGCTTTTGTGAGGTCCTCAGTAACTTCTTCAAATTTTGACTCAATGTCCTCCTTTGTGAGACTATGGGTGAGGGTGGCTTCCATTGGATCAATGTGCTGGACCTGAAAAACTTCCTCAACCACCTCTTGCACCATACATACATTAAAGCATTCCATATCATCTTGAGGTAATTTCAATGCATCAAATATTTTAAATTCTATCTTCTCACCATTCACCTTCATGCTTACAATACCCTTTTTAAAGCATTCCTAAAAGTGCTTATTTGAACCCCTTAATTTATATTCACTAGGCTCTTAGTATTGTTAATTTCTAATGTTTTTTGGTGTTTTTAGTGTTTTGAGTTGTGCAGGTCTTTACAACAAAAGTTGACCACAAAAGAGCAAAAATACACTAAGTGAAGAAATGGATCCCTGCCAAGTGCGTTCGATCGCACTTGGTGCGTTCGAACGCACTGACGGTCGAACGCAAGCGGCACGGTCGAACGCAGTCCCAGTCATTCCGCAACTCACGCTGTTGCCCTAGGAGTCCATCGCTTTCAAGCTACACCGTTACGATTTTCTGCAGTTGAATGCACATTGTGCGATCGAACGCACAACTCATCATTACGTTCGAACGCACTGCATGCGTTCGAACGCACTCGTACAATTTGTCAGTCTATAAATAGGACCCTAGGTCCATTTGGTCGAACATTCAGTTTTTGGGGCAATTTTTAGAGAGCATTTTGCTTCTATTTGCCTTGCTCTGCCCCTTTTATTTGTAAGCTTTTATTTCAAGTTAATTTTAATGCATTCTTTCAATTCAATTATGCTTTGTTATTCAATGGGTGGCTAAACTCTTCAACTTAGGTTGAAGATGAAGCCTCACCCTTAGTTTATATTTCTTTCTTTTACATTTTACGCTTTATTTTCCGTCATTTAATTCCGTACTCGTCATTTAATTTCCGTGACAAATAATTGAATGGTTGTGTGTTTTTGATACATTGATAGTCATCCTGTGATGTGTT
>CM017324.1:13684245-13714479 GCA_006937295.1 Carpinus fangiana
TTTCTGAGAGTTGTAACAGCTTGCACTTGCTGATGACCTCCTGGATTAGGTATTGTTTGGGCTGGGAGTTCTCCTTGCTTTCTGACATTCATCTCCTTAGCCAACTGCCCCACTTGTACTTCCAATCTTTGAATAGATTGCTCATGCTTTGCATTGGTTTGTCTTTGCTCATTCCTAAACTGTTTTTCCTCCGCCATAAACTGATCTTATGACTTCACCAATTGCATCACAAGACTCTCTAAGTTCCCCTTCTTTGGCTCTTGAACTGGTGGGGCTGCTGGTTGAGAATTCCTTTGCTGCCCTTGAAAATTCAGAGCATTCTGATCGTTACTCCATGAGAAGTTGTGGTGGTTTCGCCACCTTGGATTGTAAGTGTTGAAGTATGGGTTGTTCTTGGGGGGGTAATTGTTTTGCCCCACATAATTTGCTTACTCTTGATCTGCAGATGAAAACAAAGGGCAAGTGTCAATAGTGTGATCAAACTGAGAACAAATATCACATACCTGGGGTGGTGCAGCTGGTTGACTAGGTGAGATGTTTTGTAAGGCCATGGCCTTAACAATCATGTCTAACTTTCTGTCCACAGCAACCATGTGACTTGGAGATCCACCATTTAAGTTCACTTCATACAAGCCTTTACTCCTTACTCCTTGCCTTCCTCTGGATGAGAATTGTTGGGAGTGCTCACTTAACGTCTCAAATAGTTCCATGGCTTCTTCACTGCTCTTTTCCATCAGCACTCCTCCGCAACCAGAATCAACAACTCCTTTATTTGCGTCATTTAGGCCTTCATAAAAAGCTTGTACCAACTCATCCTGAGGGAGCTTGTGATGTGGACACTTCAGCAGCAAGTCATTGAAATGCCCCCATGCTTCAAAGAATAAGTCACCATCTCTCTGTTGCCAAGCTTGAATTTCCTTCCTCATCTGTCTTGTCTTCTGAGCTGGAAAGAATTTCTTTAGGAATTTACTGGACAGCACTTCCCAAGTATGGATGGTGTTTGAAGGCATTGAGTTGTACCACAACCTCGAATTGTCTTTCAAAGAAAAAGGGAAGAGAATCATCCTAATTCCCTCCTGATCCAGGCCTTGAACATGTTGAAACTTGCAAAGATCAGTGAATTCCCTTATGTGCAAGTTTGGATCCTCAGTCGGAGTGCCTCTGAAGTGTGTCAATGAATTGAGTATTTTTGGAGATATGTAGTAGTTGCCTTCAGCCTCAAGTTGATAGGTAATGCATGATGTTTGGTTGGGATTGTCAGGGATGAAAGCCTATTTCATGGGCCTTTGCTCTGGTGGCGGTTGGTTGACTTGCTGTTCCTCCATGGCTTCCTCTTCTTGAAGTTTTTCTTCTTCTTCCTCAACGTTGTCTCTGGGCTTCTGTCGAATGGTCCGCTCAATCTCTTTATCAAGTGGAAGGATAGCTGGATTCTTGGAGCGAAGTCCTTGCATGAATTAGATGAAGTTCTTCTAAGTACAGCAGCTTTAGTACTGCTGTTCGGCTGGTTTCTGGAACAGCGAACGATCGCTGAGACTTGTACGGTCAATCGCTGGGCGTTCGATCGCACGCGGGTTGCGATTGTTCACAATCACAGAACTATGTTGCCGTAGAATTGGAACAATCCTAAAACGAAAAAAAAAAAAAAAAACAAAATTAAACAGAACTAAAATTAAACAAAATTATTTTAAAACAAAATAAAAAAAAATTAAACTAAACGAAAGAAATTCTAAACAGAATTTAACGCAATCCCCAGCAACAGCGCCAATAACTTGTTGTGCAAATTTTCTACCTAAATTAATAAGCAAATAATCACAGTTTTACTTGCAAGTGCACAAGGTCAAAAGGTGTAGTAAAGTGTGTAAGTGCAAGATCGATCCCACAGGGATTGGTAAATTATGCTTGAAATTAAATTCACAATATAAAATAAAAGAGAGAAAAATTGAGTTTGATTAAATAATGAGAAAGAGGTAGGGCTTTGACTTCCACCACTGACCATGCTTATATAATATTTCAATATGCCAATGCTCTACTCACATTATGATTGTTTAATGTCTGCCAACCTAAGGGTATGGGTGTCTACTCCTTAAGCTATTGATTTTCCTAAGCAACGAATTAGGTATGGGTGTCTACTCTAATTCTTTTCTTTCCTAAAGGATTTAGTATGGGTGTCTACTAAGTTGTTCTTTAAGAAAGCATAAACTCAGTGAAAACCGATAGACACATGAGGCCTAGGGTATGGATGTCTACTCCCGATTCCCCATGTTGATTAACCCAAGAACCCGGTGTGGATATCTTTTTTTACACTTATTAAACCCAAGACTCGATCATCCAAATTGGTTTAATTAACTAGTCCATACCACATGCACATGTTGATCAGGCAAATACATATGAGGAATTCAAATAAACAGGTGTTAATCAAGTTAAACATCATAATGCAGTTAATGCAAAGGTGCCAATATCGATTCAAAATATAAACATGATCAGGGCTTCAATCAAGCCCTACTGAAAGGTTTAGTTACACATAATATTGATGCTAATCATCTTCATAAAATAAAAATCGAGGAAAAGAATAAACCCAAAAAATCGCTTCCAAGAAAGCATTAAATTCTTCTCTAAAATAGTGTGTGTTTTTTCTCTATGTTTACAGGCCTATTTATAGAGTCCAAGAGTATTCTAGAAACCCTAAAACATGTAAGGTTGAATCCTTGTGCAACAAGGATTAGCCAAAACCCTAGAATCAAAAACTTCCAAAACAGGGCTGTGGCTGGAGTGGGCTTCACGCACAGGTGCGTTCGATCGCCCTTGGTGCGTTTGATCGCACTGCGGTCGATCGCCTTCTTCAGCGCACGATCACTTCCTCAGATTCCAGTTTCTCCTCTTTTTGCTCTTTTAGTCAGAATTTCCAGAAATATCTCATTTTCTTCCAAAGACCTGTAAAACAAAGAAAACACAAAAAGAAAGTAAAATAGAACAAAATAACATAAACTAAAAGCATAGCAAATGTAAAGTAAGGGGCTTAAATATGAATATTTAAGCACTTATCATCAACCATTAATCCACGCCATTGCTAAGGAAATTATACTCAATTATGTAAGATCAGCCCCATCAATAGCTTGGATTAAATTTATTACGCCTTCATCTTCCTTTGGGCCAAACTTGGAATGCCCCATTTTAGAACCAGCCCAAATCTCTTGAATCAGTCCACTAAGTGCTTCTTTGATCATCTTGGATCTTGCTCTAGTAATAGGCCCAACTAGAACATGCAATGGATCCTTTAATGATACTTGTTGATTCTCATCACTGGGTTGGATGGTTTAGTTAGGAGATCTGCAGACCTGGGAGAAAGAGGACCACAACTCTCATTCCGAGTAGTAGCCAGTTCCCCTTCCTCCTGAGACCGTACGCTCAAAGGACCCATAGAGAGGCTTGACCTCCATCGAAGGAACAGATTCTAGAATCTCATCTGATGTGCGAAGAGGTCCAAAGGTTATCGAAAAGGAGCCGGGCCAAACGGAAGACACTAGACTCAGGAGCTGCTTCGATTTGTCCACACGCCCCTTCTTTGAGATTGGCTCTAGTGAGGCTTTACCCTTGTCAGCTTTTCTTTTGGGCGTCGAGGGAGTGGTCTCAGTGACTAGGGCCGGTGGGATAGGATCCTAAGCTCGAGGACGCAAAGAAGATTTAGAGGTCGAATCCGAACCTTTCAAAGCAAGAGCCTTGACAATAGTCGACCTATCCGAAGAAGAGGCCACTTTGTGTGCTCGAGTCTTCTTGTTCTGAGACCAAGCAGGCAACTTAGAAATCACTTTGTCGGTAGGAAGGGTTGGTTTCTTGGGATTCCCTTGACAATCCCAAACGACCTTATCAGTAGGAATCTGACACCCCAAGTGCTAACAAAGAGCAAAATCAGTAACTATGTTACTGAAAGACATCCGGTCCGCATTCTCGATAAGTCGGGACACTCTTTCCCTACCAAAAGAAAAGAAGGAAATGAGTACACATTAAGTATATAAAAGAAAAAGGAGAGGAGAATCGAGAGTACTCTCAGGTCTCTTGGGAGACTCCCATCTCTCGGGGAATAAAATGTTGTAAGGGCATAGCCTCGAATACAGACACCTCCCATGCCCTGGAAATGTAGAAGAACTACTCCACCCAATGTTTATTATTGGAGTATGTGCTCCCAAGTTTGATAAATTGGTTCTTCACGCAAACCATGAAAGTTACCATCTCAGAAGTGGGATAAATGTGGGGTCCATATATATAGTGACCCAAATATTTAACTAAGCATAAGTAGCTTAGTTAAAAGGTTAATTTGGACTTTGGGTCACTAGGATCTGCTAGAAGGGCATTTTGAGAAATTAGACTTCTAGACCGGATGTACGGACGTACGCTTTTGTTTTTAAGTGCCAACGTACGCTGAAATGCTGGACGTACGTTGTTGTCTGTAGTACAGACGTACGATGGTCCCCCACCGGAAATATGCTCTGCAAATAGTATAGCCGTACTCTATGAATAGTACAGTGGACGTACGCCAAAAGTACCGAACGTACGCTACTTTTTGGAATACCCTCCGGGTAATACCTAGATGTACGAGACAACCTTTGGACTGCTGTATAATAGTACCAGACATACGCCACTTTGGCCAGATGTCCACTGCTTTCTGGCCCTATAAATACCCCCTCACTCCCTCGCCCATTTCACACCAAATCCGCCCCTCAACCCCTCTCTACGCCCCTAGGCTGCCAGTAGGCCGTTTTGTAAGTGTTTGTGAGGTTTCGTAAGTGTTCCGGTGCTGCCAAAATAGGAACTCTTGAGGTTTTGCTTCAAAGAGGTAACACTCGGTTTCCTTAGCTTTTTAATACGTCGTTATGCTGCTCGATTATAGTTCTATGTTGCTAGTTGTGGTTGTTAGCTTAGTTATGCTTTAATCTTGCTTAGGCTAGCATTTTGATAGCTTAGCGTTGTTGTCATTGATAGCTTAGCTTTGTTGGCCTTAAGAGTTGGAGAATAGGTAGACAGTGGAGAGAAAATAAGGTTCTCCCTAAAAGACGTCAAAGCGGATGTACGGTCTCGTGACCGGACGTACGGCCCTTCATGTCACAGTGGACGTATGGCCCTGAGCCTGGACATACGGTCAGGGTGTGACAGGGAAACCCTATTTTCACCAACCGTCTCATAGCTCCTGTTTCCTTGTTGTATAGTTGTTTTAGTAGAAATAGAACTGATGATAGGTCTTTTCTCAGTATTCGAGGTTATGGAGCCTCAAGGGAATTACATGGAGGAGCTTTATGGCCTGAGTGAGTACAAAATCACATGGATGCTTTGTTGTTACTTTTCCTGCGTTGCATGTATTTTATATATATATCAAACATGCATATTTTGCAACCCTCATGAAATACATTTTGGAACTACGGGTAACTCTCTTTTGTGAAAACATGTGTCTGTTAACAAGATAATAATGAGACTTGTAAAACTATGCATGTAAAATACTGGTAAGATTAATTGCATCGTATGACATGGTACACTAATGGCCATGGGCTTACTATACGGGTTAGCTTTATGGTCAATGTGTGCGAGTGGGGGCTTTGGATCCAATGACTTGTGACCAATGATGCAGCCATTCCCAATAGATGGTCACTATAGGACGGACGTCATTAGCGGTGTGGGCCACCCAAGGTTGGACTCGGTCGTGTCGCTAGTGTTACATACGGTATGTTTCGTGCAATGGCTGGGGCACTAGCATTGTACTACAGGTCCCTCAGGACAGCGTCAACCCTATTGAGAAGGGGTAATATCTCGGGTAGACAATATTGTTGAACTATTACTATAACTCATGATTATAAGCATATATTATCTATATATATATCACCTGGATGATAACTGTCATCTCATAATGTTGCATGTGTTTTATAAATAAAAGAATTTACAAATTAATAACGGGTATGTCATGTGGATTTCTACTCACTAAGTCATCGGACTTACCCTTGTATTATTTTCCTTTTTTCTCTATATGTACAATTATGCTATTATAGATAGTGGATACCGTGAAGCATCCGATTATTGTGGAGGATTCGATCTAGGAGATGCTTGAGGACTTATTGCAAGCTTAAGCGGGTACTCATGGTAATTAGTACTTTTGAGTTATGCTGTAGACTTAGGGTTTGTTGAATGCTTGCATGTTAAGGATTAGCGTAGATCCCTTGTAATGATGTTATGATTTCCGCTGCTTTGATGATCTTCGGTTAGATGCTCTGGTTATAATGATTAATGTTTATAGTACTTTATTACTTTCGCTGCTTAGTATCCTCTATTTTTTAGGAGTAGAGGTCCTAGAAGTCTTGTTTGGAGTGGAACAAGGCTGTGAGACGAACTGTGGAATTAATTACCAGTTAATTAATTCTCGGGGCGTTACAATATATATTCAAAAATTTGGAAATCAAGATGGTCTCCCTCAAAAACACCGAAGGTGATGTAGATCAGGACCGCCTATCTTATTTTTCAGTCTTTTATTTGAATTAGGTTTATTTGTTAGTCTTTTATTTTATCTTATCTTTCAGTGTTTTATTTGAATTAGATTTCTTTGTTAGTCTTTTAAACTAACTTTATTCCATTGGAATCTAGGACTAGGAATCTTAGGGCTATAAATAAATGCTTAAAGCCCTGAGAATGAAGTTGTTGTTTATTTTTTATATTAATTAATGAGAATACTCAGAGTTGAGTTTATTCCTCTATTTTCCTTCAAAATACTAGAAAGTATCTAGATTTTCAAGAAGATTTCTCAGATCTTTGATAGAATCAAGATCTAGAATTAGTTATACGATGCATATTTGTTGTTCTTTGCTGCAGCCCACTAAGTCACGCTGCATCAAAAGGCCACAGCAGAAACATGGCCAGAAAGTACCTCCAACCGTTGGGCATGAGTTGCCCCGGTGCTATCCCCAGGAAGGATAGCAACTCCCTAATAATGGGGGAGAAAGGTAAATGAACTCTGGCCAAGAACATGCAGGGAAATTGACGAGGGAATAGTGTAGTTATGGTGAAGCACTTTCTCATCCGCCATGGAAAAATGGGACCTTTGCCGATGGGGATAATCCAAGGGCAAAGATGAAGAAGACGCATCATCAACCTGGCGTATTCTGGCGAATGAGCCACCCGAATGACAAACTAGAGGAACCTCCGATGACTACTCATCGGCGATTTCACCAACAGAAGGGAGAAGTTAGCGAGCGGAAGACATGATTGCAAAAAAGGGAAAACGAACTGTGCTCCGGTAGGGCAAAGACTATAAATCTTGAAGGTATGAGTAACAAAGACCAACAGTGAAGCTTTTATACAGAGAGAAACATTGGATGAAGCAAACAACACATTTAATGCAAAGGCATCATGAGCTTGCAGTCACGCCTGAACCGAAGAGACTTAAGTCGTCTTTCCTTTCAATGGATGAAACAGAAGGTACCATCCATGGTCCGACACCTGTCTCGCCAGGTTCCTGCGCTTAGAAACAAACCATACCCAAGAGGACACGTGGACAAGCAACGGCGCATTTATGCGAATAAGGACAAAAAATTTGAAAATTCAAAAGATTACAGCTAATAGCCAGATATCTCGGCTGCGCAGATATTAGATCCCATAAATGGTTAAGATGCCAAATTTAACGGCTATAGGAAACCGAGCAGAGTAGAGCACTCGAACAGCCTATTCTCGTGAAAGAAAGGCATGGGAAGACCAAAGATTTGAATTCTCTTCTCCCAAAGACTTGGCAGAAGGAATTCGGGGGGTAACTATTACACATAAATCCACCAATCATGACCAATGGGCCAAAGACCCAGCAATCTGGGAAGGTCCAACACGCTTATGTGGGCTCTGTGGGCATAATCCGATATGAAAACCATAGACACGGCATCGTTTCTTGAAAGCTCAGTCGACATACTTGAATCCAAGAATATAATGGACCAATTGTATTAAACTTCCTCTACTTATTGACCAAATATGCCCATTACAATCAGAACGCCCCACAACTATATAAGCAGCCTGCGTATATTAAGATCCTTGGGACGATTACAATTTGCACTTAAACCACCCTCAATGGTTATGCGTCATCCTCGGAAACCTACTAATGGTAGTGACAATTTCATATTAGCCATAATGGATAGGGAACAAGAATATTAATTCTCTCAGCTATTATATTCAAATCCTGGATCCTCCACCCGGTCATCATAGATGCACCGACATATCCAACCATAAAAAGCCTCGTGATCAGTGTCAAATATTGTTTATTAGACCCCCATTGACTTATGTTTGTTAGGCTCTTAGCTGTGTTAATAACTAATATTTTGTATAGTTTTTAGTGTTTTGTGTTGTGCAGATCATTGCATTAAAACACGGCTAGCAAAGGGCAAAGAGGACTTAAAGTGAAAAAGTTGATTCCTGCCAAGTGCGTTCAAACGCACTTGGTGCGTTTGAACGCACTTGGTGTGTTCGAACGCACTCACGGTCGCACGCAGGAGCCGCGGTCACACGCATGCCCAGCCAGTCCTAGCGGTTTTCTGCGGTCGCACGTAGGAGGTGCGTTCGCACGCAGGCCTAGTTAGCCCTAGCCGCCACAGCAGTTATTTGCGGTCGACCGCACACCCTGCGTTCGACCACAAATAACTGGTGCGTTTGAACGCAGGTAGTGCGTTCGAACGCACTCCAGTGACCTGCTAGCCTATAAATAGGACTTCGTTTATTTTCATTTTCTTCACGTTTGAGAGGCGCCTCTAGGGCCCAAAACCCTCTGTTTTCCATTGTAAACCCCTCCTAAATTGTCGTTTATTTAATTTTTGTTTTATTTTACTTTTATTTAGTCTCTTATTCCCTTTACTTTAATTTGTTTATATATATTTATGTTTAGTTCGTATTATTCTGTCTTTTAAGATTTATGTTTATTCGTTTCAATGCATTTTAGTGACAAAAGTGTATTGATTGTTTTCTACAAATCGCCAAACGTCAACACTCGTTGCAACCGGAGATACATCGGATATTCGTCTACGGACCATTATCCGTTGTGACCTCTTGTAACAGTGTTTGCCTCGAGTAGTTTGACAAGATTGTGTAACAACAATAGGATATACATATGTACTTTATCGATAGACGAAAATATGAACAATGTGTTAGCGCTCAGAGTAGGCCTTGTAGCATAAATGTTTAATACATATGAGCTAAGCATGTTTATATGTGAATTAATTTATCGTGAAGTGAATTAGGGACTTTAGTTGTTTTTATTTCTTTATTTTATTGCATTTTAATTTAGTTTTATTTTCCGCGCNACCTCGCTTTAGAGAAAAGAGGTACATGATTTCATACTTGACTAAACTCTATACTGAGTTCACCCCCACACTAACTTAAGCATCGGAGGAGGTATGACCGGCCACCAACCAGCACGTCCTCTTAACGTGTGTTATTGTCTTGCATGAATCAAGTTGGCACCAGTCCAAAATTACCATTCTACCCTTAGGTCCACCATACCAGAAACTGTACCAACATCATATTTTTACAATGAGTTAATAATAGTTTATTATTATTTGTATGAGCTTGATACTTTGCATATTTATTGGGGCTTTAGTTAAAAAGAATTTATTTTAATATCTTGATAGAACTTGTGATATGCAACTCCTATATATAAAAGCCATGCATGTTGAAAAATCACAAGTTGTGATTAGTATTTATTTTTTTAACAAATCAATGCTTCAAAAAACTATCAATTGAGAGAAAAGAATGAAGAGAAAATGGCATATCATACTTAGAGAAAGATGAGCTCAAGAAGTTTTTCTTAAGGCACTTGTATGCTATTAATGAAATTTTATTTTATTGTGACTATTTGGTTTATTCCATTAATATTTAGCATGATAGATGTATACATGTAAATCTTGGCTACATCAAGGGAATGAAAAGAAATTAGAATATTGGAATAAATTATGAATGGTATGATTGTCAATTTTTAGGCTATCAACCAAAGTGTGGGGGGAAGCCATTATTTTGTTTGCCACATTTATAAGCATTTTTTTGAATACCTTGAAGAGTGGGGGTATTTGGCAAATGTTATCTTACCCAAACCTAAAATGAGGAAACTTAGTTTTAAAACCTATGATTGTGATTTTATTGGTTTTGAATGTAATAGTTCATGCTATAGATTCCTTACTATCAAGAGTGATGTTTTAGATTGTAATATTATTATTGAATCTAAAATTTCTATTTTCCTAAGCATGTGTTTCCTTTGAAAAAAAAGGAAAAATTATTTCATGAATTTTCTATTGCTTCTAATAAATTGTTGATGATGTGTAAGAATTGTGAAGAAGCAAGCGAGCTAGAATGGAAGGAATTTTGGTAATGATTTTATTGCCTATATTATTGATGATAATCCAATATATTATGGTGAAATAATTATTCTATTTGATGTGTTTGTTTTGGTTAGAGGCTATACATAATGAATTAAAATAAATTATGTGCAACCATTATTGGGAACTCGTTGAGTTACCTCATAAGATTAAACCAATTGGTTGTAAATAAGTGTTTACGAAGAAACTTAAATTGGATAAAACAATAGATAAGTGCATGGCAAACTTATTATCTAAAAGCTATAAGTAAATTCAAAATGTTGATTATTTGATACTTATTTTTTATTACTAAAATTGTATCTATTGAAAATGTTATTTGCCATTGCTGATATATAATTTTGTTGTACATCAAATGGATGTCAAAGTTGTTTTTCAAAAAAAAAATGACGAAGAGATCTATATGGAGTAGCCTGAGGGACTAGTAATCCTCAGTCAAGAATATAAAGTGTACGAAATGATGAAATTTTTGTATGGATTAAAGCAAGCTCCTAAACAATGGTATGAAAAGTTTGACAAGGTAATGTTGTCTAATTTATATTTGATTAATGGTGCAAATAAATGCATAGCAAGTTTTACAATAATGAATGTGTCATTATTTTTTTTAGAGGTAATTACCTTTTGCCCCCATGAACTACAGCGTCTTAACATTTTTCCCCCATAAACTGCCAACTATGACACTTGACCCCATTAAACTATCATCTTATGACACTTTTTCTCCTTCTGTTAGTCAAAGGGACGATCAACAGAGAGATAAATTTTTTTTTTCCATTTTTGCCCCCACTTTAGGAGGGTATAAGTGTCATTTTAGTGATTTGAAGTGGGGGTAAAAATGGAAAAAAAATTCTCTCTCTGTTAACAGTTAGTTTTAACCCCTTTGAATGACAGAAAGAGGAAAAATGTCATAATATAGTAGTTTGATGGGTCAAATGTCATAGTTGGTAGTTCATAGGGGAAAAGTGTCAAGGCATTGTAGTTCACGGGGGAAAAAGGTAATTACCCCTTTTTTTTATATATTGATGACTTGTTTATTCTTTGAACTAACATTGATGTTGTGCATGAAGTTAGATTATTTCTTGCATCTAATTTTGATATGAAAGACATAGTAAAGCTAATGTCAAGTTGGACATTAAAGTTATTAGAGATAATGATTTCATTATTTTATCTCATACATATTATGTTGAAAAGATACTTAAAATATTTAAGCACTTTTATTATCCACCTCTATGTCTACACCATATGATTCAAAAATACACTTGGTTAAGATTCATGGTGATCATGGTGTTTTCCAAGAAAAAATATGCACAAATCATTGGTAGCTTAATGTTTTGACAAACTGTATATGCTATTGCATATGTTGTTAGCAAATTAAGTAGATATACTCATAATCATGGTATTGAGCATTGTGATGTTATCTCTAAATTGTTGAGATTCTTAAAGGTCACAATTAATTTTGGTTTGTTATATTGTGATTATCTTGCTATATTGAAAGGATATTGTGATGCTAACTGCATTTTTATTCAGATGAGCAAAGCCTACTAATGGCTATTATGTGTTTACTTTAGCTAGAGGAGTTATCTCTTGAAAGTCCTCAAAGCAAACTTTACTTTGGAGTCAGAGTTAGTTGCCTTGGAGAAGGCAAGAATTGAAGAAAATGACTGATAAGCCTATTGATAAATTAATTTGCTTTTATATGCTAATTCAGTTCCACCTGTGTTTTCATTGTGATTAACAGGCTGCTATAGCTCGAGCAAAGAGCAAAGCTATATAATGAGAAAGTGCATAATATTGTGAGGCAGCTTATTGAAACTGGTATATGTCCATGGACTTTGTGAGGTCATAAAAGAATTCTGCAGATTCTTTGACCAAGCGACTAGCAAAAGGGCTAGTGAGAGAAGCATCAAGGGGGATAGGACTAACACCCAAATTATGACATTGTGATTGGAGATCCCATGAATGAGGTTTAATGGGAAACGAAGTCACAAGTGAAGTGAGGTATGGTACTGTCAATTTATCTTTATTAACTATCTTGTTGACAAAATTAGTGATGAGTCCATCCCTATGGTATAAGATGCATAGTGATTAAGGGTGAGCTTAAAGCTCTTAATGGATCCATGGTCCCTACCTATTAGGATGGGGTGTTCTTTGCACAGACTCTTGATTGATACTACCTATATGAGTGTGAAGGTGCTATCTCCTATGAAACTTGGGTAGGTCTATAGAGTGCTCATGAAAGCCATTTTATGCTATAACAACAAATGATGCAGAGTGATTGAGAATGAGTTTAAAGCTCTTAATGGGTCCATAGTCCCTGCTTGTTAGGATGGGATGTTCTCTGCACACATTCTTGATGGATACCACCTATGTGAGTGTGGAGGTGGTGCCGCCTCCTATGAGACTTTGGCAAGTCTCTAGGGCACTCATGAAGCCCAGAGGTGCATGGCCTATATAAGGCGCCAACCCGCTATAGAACAACGCAATTTTCTTTATTTGATTTTATTTGACTTTTATTATTTTATTTTTTTTGGAGAAAGTTATGTGGGTGATAAGTTTGATTAACTTGTAGATTTGGTTAAAAGAGTCTAACTCTACCATGATTCATTAAGTTCCTACTTATTTATCCCAGGTGTGTGATGAGTGCCAAATATTGCATATTTAGGCCTTTTAGCTTGTATTTGTTAAACCCTTAGTTTTACTTCTTTTTTTTTTATGTTTTTGGTTAGTTTTAGTGTTTTAGTATTTTTCAAGTTGCTAAGGTACATCTGGGGTTAATTTCATTAATTCTGGGGCTTAAGACAGTTCGGGGAGCATTGGAAGCAAGTTTGAGTCGAGCAATGATTTTCACCCGATGAGTCCCACCAAAATGGCCATATCTAGAGTTGTAGAACTCCGATTGAAGTGATCTTGGTGTCATTAGAAAGCTAACTTGAAGATCTACAAATTCATATTTCACAAGATTTGGCCAATTCTGAAGTATGTATGCTTGAGCGCACATATAGTGAGATCGAGCGCACTTGTGCCATCGCAAGAGCAAAGTCATGCTCGAGTGCGATTGAGCGCAGTCGGCCGACCTGGCAATGCTAAAACCCTAAAATTAGCTTGTAAATATCATCGTTTTTCATTGTAAATGGAGGGAGACGCGCCGAGGGCGCCGTTCCTGCTCGTTTTTTAGTTTTTCTTGGTTTTTGGAGCGTGGAACTCCGCTTTTTTTTGTAAGTTTTAATTTCTCAATGATTTCAATTGATTTTATCATGTCTGTTGTGATCATAAGAGGCTAAAACCTTCAACTAAGGTTGAAAATGAAGCCTCGTCATTGATATACATGTATACTCTCGTCGTTTTATGCTATAATTTGATGTTTAATTAATTGATTATTTGAAGTCCACCCAATTGCTTGATTTACTTTGTGTGATTGAGCGCCCTTTTTGATTTCATGCCTATTTCAATATTCGGTGTGTTTCGTCTGGGGGTACATCAAGTGATTAGATTGAGACTAATATCCATCGTGATCTATGCATACGATGGATGATTTGATCTCAATTAAATACTCGTTGTGATCCTTTGAACAGATGGATTCATTGAATGATTTTACATGCATGTTCACGACTGTTGAACATGGTTTAAAATGCTTTTAATTATCGATTGTATGCGTAAAATGCGAGAGTGTATTTGTTTGATTTGGCGAGGTAGATTCTAAAACCTNACTCTTGATTGATACTACCTATATGAGTGTGAAGGTGCTATCTCCTATGAAACTTGGGTAGGTCTATAGAGCGCTCATGAAAGCCATTTTATGCTATAACAACAAATGATGCAGAGTGATTGAGAATGAGTTTAAAGCTCTTAATGGGTCCATAGTCCCTGCTTGTTAGGATGGGATGTTCTCTGCACACATTCTTGATGGATGCCACCTATGTGAGTGTGGAGGTGGTGCCGCCTCCTACGAGACTTTGGCAAGTCTCTAGGGCACTCATGAAGCCCAGAGGCTCATGGCTTATATAAGGCGCCAACCCGCTATAGAACAACCCAATTTTCTTTATTTGATTTTATTTGACTTTTATTATTTGATTTTATTTTATTTTATTTGGAGAAAGTTATATGGGTGATAAGTTTGATTAACTTGTAGATTTGGTTAAAAGAGTCTCACTCTACCACGATTCATTAAGTTCCTACTTATTTATTCTAGGTGTGTGATGAGTGCCAAATATTGCATATTTGGGCCTCTTAGCTTGTATTTGTTAAACCCCTAGTTTTACTTTTTTTTTTTTTTATGTTTTTGGTTAGTTTTAGTGTTTTAGTGTTTTGCATGTTGCTAAGGTACATCTGGAGCTAATTCCATTAATTCTGGGGCTTAAGACAGTTCGGGGAGCATTGGAAGCAAGTTTGAGTCGAGCAATGATTCGCACCCGATGAGTCCCACCAAAATGACCATATCTAGAGTTGTAGAACTCCGATTGAAGTGATCTTGGTGTCATTGGAAAGCTAACTTGAAGATCTACAAATTCATTTTCACAAGATTTGGCCAATTGATGCAGCGTTAGATCATGTATAATCAAGAAAACAGTAAACAGAAGGGATAAATATTCCTAAGATTGCGAGACTATCACAAAATCAAAGAAATCTTCTCTAAGCAAAAGATACTATCTAAAGCCTGAAGGAAAATAACCAAGAAACTCAACTCTGAGTATTCTTATTAAACAAACTCAATAATAATAATCAACTATTTTTCTAAAGGGTCTAAGCCTGTATTTATAGGCTTAGAGGCTAAAGCATAAAAGAGGTTAACATAAACTAGGATTACACATCCTAGAAGGAAAAGTAAACTAAAATCACGTACTAGAAGGAAAAGTAAACTAACAAGGAGTCCTAGAAGGAAAAGTAATTAAGAAAGGCGGTTTAAGCCAAAACACTGCTAAGCGTCCGGACAGGGATCGAACGGCCTGCGAACGGCGCGTTCTGGAAGCTTCCTGGAAAGCTACGGGTCCGGACAGGCTGATGGGTCGTCCGGACGGTGTTCCCCTATCCTTCAAGTTCTTTGAGCGTGTCACCATCCTTCGGGGTGTCTTCATGAACTTTGATGGCTATCTGATCCACATCATCCTCCCCAAGTTGGAGAGAATTCGTCCTCGAATTCGGCCAGTCTCTTCCACGGTCCTTCGGATGTCCGGTCAGCTCATTCCAATCGCCTTTTCTCAACTTTACAACAAGGCCACGCCCCATAATATTCATAGTGCTCTTCATTAGTGGAGTATCTTGATGGTTATTGTGAAATCCCCACACCCCTTTTCTGTGTAGACGTGTTATGCTTCTCTCGTGCTTTGCTCTTCCTACAAGCCATAAGAATCCACAAAGAACTCACAAAGACCTTTTCAATCTTTGACAAAAAAGCCTTTTCTACCATATGGATCTCATCACAATTTTTGCTAGAATAATCTGATAAAATAGCATCTATCCCAATGAAATCAACATAGTCAATTGGTTCAACACTGAAATTGAAGACTTTACCTTCGAGGCTCTTACCCGTCGCATGATATGTAGAATTGTCGTCAAAAAGTGCAAAACTATTCAACAGATTTACCTCTTCCAAGGGTTCCTCTTCTTCATGAAAAATTTTGATACTCTCTGAAAGGTTCACCTCGTCCACTTGTTTTCCTAATTCTTCATGCTCTTTAGGACTCTTGATGTGGAGTGGATGATTAGGAAGTTTAGACCCCGGTACCACCCCATGTGGAGGTTGAATATCTTGCAATGGTTGCACTTCTTTTGGTAGTTCTGCTTGGACCACGTCGACAAATCTTTTCAACGGCTTCTTTATCGGTCCCAGTACCACTCCCTTGATGTCGCCTTCCTTGCTCGTCAACTCTTGCTTGGCTACAATGGTTTGACCATCTCCTTGTGAAGGTTGTGGCATTGGCCATGGGATCTGTACTAACGTCAATTTGGTTTTACCTAACATGAAGTTGTATGTATTCTTGGTTTCATCATAGACGGCAGCTTTATCACCTTGCCACGATTTGCCCAATAATAAGTGACACATAGTCATGTCAACCACGTCACACCACACACGATCCACATATTTACCTCCAATAGAAAAAGGCACTTGGCAATATTTAGATACCCTTACCTCGTTTCCTTTCGTGAGCCATTCCAATTGATAGGGAGTAGGATGTCTCTTGGTTTCGAGCCCTAGCTTCCTTACCGCTTCCTCCGAGACGATATTCATACCACTCCTTGGATCGATGATAAGCTTGGCCACCTTGCCTTCCAAGATGCATGTACGTTGAAATTGTTGGCATGTACCTCCAATGTATCGAGACACCGATTGATGCTTTAGCTCCGCCCCCTCCTTAGGCACCATCTTTGCCTTCTTCCTTGGTACTTCTTTTTGTGGAATGTTTTTATTTTTTTTGCCACCATGAACTCTTTGGGTTGCATGCAACTTTGGAATTCTGGTGTATCGAATTTGAAATCGGATTCCCACCGATTGGCCTGAGCTTGTACAAGGGGTTGATGCCTATGCACTCCGCGCTCCGCAAAAGGGTCTCCGTCTTCATCCTCCACAATTGCGTCATCCTCTTCCGATTCGGGCGGTGAGGGTATACGCCGACTTCTGTCTTGACCACTCTCGATGGACAAAAGTTTTGTGAGGGCTGCAATTTGTTCCCTCAAGCTCGCAAATTGTACCACCGAGTGTGCTTAATAGGTTGCTGGTGGTTCTTTAGTAACTGGTTCTTCGCGATCATAACCGTCCTCCGAGTGTGCAAAGCGGTTACCCCTTCCCCTTGTGACTGGCGCCATGGAAAGATATTGGGCTCTGATACCAACTGATGCAGCGTTAGATCATGTATAATCAAGAAAACAGTAAACAGAAGGGATAAATATTCCTAAGATTGCGAGACTATCACAAAATCAAAGAAATCTTCTCTAAGCAAAAGATACTATCTAAAGCCTGAAGGAAAATAACTAAGAAACTCAACTCTGAGTATTCTTATTAAACAAACTCAATAATAATAATCAACTGTTTTTCTAAAGGGCCTAAGCCTGTATTTATAGGCTTAGAGGCTAAAGCATAAAAGAGGTTAACATAAACTAGGATTACACATCATAGAAGGAAAAGTAAACTAACAAGGAGTCCTAGAAGGAAAAGTAAACTAACAAGGAGTCCTAGAAGGAAAAGTAATTAAGAAAGGCGGTTTAAGCCAAAACAAGGCTAAGCGTCCGGACGAGTAAGTGGCCGTCCGGACGGAACACTAAAAAGTAACCAGTCCGTCCGGACGGGGATCGAACGGCCTGCGAACGGCGCGTTCTGGAAGCTTCCTGGAAAGCTACGGGTCCGGACGGGCAGATGGGCCGTCCAGACGGTGTTCCTCTATCCTTCAAGTTCTTTGAGCGTGTCACCATTCTCCGGGGTGTCCTCATGAACTTTGATGGCTATCTGATCCACCTCACCAATTCTGAAGTATGTACACTCGAGCGCATTTGTGCCATCGCAAGAGCAAAGTCATGCTCAAGTGCGATTGAGCGCAGTCGGCCGACCTGGCAACGCTAAAACCCTAAAATTAGCTTATAAATATCATCGTTTTTCATTGTAAATGGAGGGAGACGAGCCGGGGGCGCCGTTCTTGGTCGTTTTTTAGTTTTTCTTGGTTTTTGGATCATGGAACTCCGTTTTTTTTGTAAGTTTTAATTTCTCAATGATTTCAATTGATTTTATCATGTCTGTTGTGATCATGAGAGGCTAAAACCTTCAACTAAGGTTGAAGATGAAGCCTCGTCATTGATATACATGTATACTCTCGTCGTTTTATGCTATAATTTGATTTTAATTAATTGATTATTTGAAGTCCACCCAATTGCTTGATTTACTTTGTGTGATTGAGCGCCCTTTTTGATTTCATGCCTATTTCAATATTCGGAGTGTTGCATCTGGGGGTACATCAAGTGATTGGATTGAGACTAATATCCATCGTGATCTATGCATACGATGGATGATTTGATCTCAATTAAATACTCGTTGTGATCCTTTGAACGGATGGATTCATCAAATGATTTTACATGCATGTTCACGACTGTTGAACATGGTTTAAAATGCTTTTAATTATCGATTGTATGCGTAAAATGTGAGAGTGTATTTGTTTGATTTGGCGAGGTAGATTCTAAAACCTTAGTATTTTTCTATTGTTGTTTTGAATATTATTTAGGTTAGTTTACGTTTTTGCACAACAAAATCACCAAATTTCGAAACTAAGTTAAGATATGATTAATTTAAATAGAAAATTGGTTTTTGCAAAATACAATTTCCTGTGGATCAACCTCGCACTTGCACAACATTGTATTGCACACGACTCATGCTATTACAAGTACTTTTATTTTTGTACATCAGTATGGTTAAAACCTTCGGATACCACATCGATGCATGCTTTCAATCTCCTCTTATTCCAATGTTTATAGCATGTGGGGGATTATTATAATATGTGTTACAAACATTTACTTTTCAGTTATTTGAAAACGTTTTATTTTTTAATATTATCTTCATGAGTTTTTTTTATGAGGAATAAAAATAACTTTAACCATTTTGGTTTATAACGATTTGGTCACATAAAATATTGTTTTAACTACTTAATCATTAAAACATTTTACAAGCATTGATTTCTTTTTAATGGTTTAATCATTAAATTATTATTTACAAGCATTTACAAGCTCTTAATCTTTTTACCAAAAAAGTTGGAGTTAGTAAAGACAACTGATTGAAGACACCAAAGTTATTAAAAAACTCGCTCTCTGAGCTCCCCTAAGAAACTTTGTTTCTTACTACTTTCTTTCCTTTTTCCTTCCTCTCCCGGTTCTGATTCATCTCCTTGATACTCTCATCCTCTTGATACTCTTCTCTCTTTGTTTACTTTTCTACCTGTTCTGGTTTTATTCTCCAACACCTCTGATCACGGATGCATTAACATGGGAGAATCCTTCCTCTCAACTTGAAATTCTACCTCAAGAACTGGTCAAATCTGATTTGCTACCTTTAGTAGGTCAAGTTATCTCACAAAAAACTCAAAATAACCAGTCTGTAAATACTGCTTTGACAAAAGCCTAGTTCTTTGCCACTCCTTTCTCTTTAGAGAGTCAATAACACAAGATATTGACTCTCTAATAGCTCAAACTGCTGCATTAACATGGGAGGATCCTTCCTCTCAACTTGAAACTCTACCTCAAGAACTGGTCAAATCTAATCTGCTACCTTTAGTAGGTCAAGTTATCTCACAAAAAACTCAAAATAACCAGTCTATAAATACTGCTTTGACAAAAGCCTAGTTCTTTGCCATTCCTTTCTCTTTTGCAATCTTGGGGCCTAACTTATTTATGTTCAAGTTCACTAAGAAAGAACACATATCCAAAATTCTCAAGAATGTTTGGAATGTTAATGGCTTTCTTTTGGCTACCAATCTTGGTCCCCCACTACCACTTTAGGAGAACTTTCCCTTTTGAAAGTTCCCTTCTGGATTCAGGTTCATGGCCTACCTTTGCATAACATGACTATCAAAAATGCCATTGCTATTGGGAAAGGTCTGGGCCAACTTGCAAAGGTTGAGGAAAATAGTGGAGTTGAAGCCACTTTTTGAAGTTTTTTAAGGATTTTGGTTATCATTGATGTTAGTCAAGCTTTGAATCCTAGCTTCTCCTTCACCAGGAATGATGGTTCTTCTACTTGGATCAGCCTGAAGTATGAAAGGCTAGATGCTTATTGCACTGACTGTGGGAAGATAGGTCACAAACAATACTCGTGCCTTGCTCAGCAAGTTGACAGTTTTCCCTCCAGGTATCTTATATCTCTCAAGGTCAATGTTTTTTCAAATCTGCTCCCCTCCAGAACCAGCTCTCACCAATTAGAAAATCATCTATCTCCTTCTTCATCCCTCAGAAAAAATCCCATTCTACCATGCATGGTAAGCTCACAATCCCACGCAAACTAGGAAAATATCCTCCTCAATCCCCACAATTCCATGACACCCCAAAATTTTTCTCTCTGGTCCCATACCCCAAATATGCTACTTCACTTACACAAGACACACCATATCCTATCTCACCCACTGCAGTTAGATTAGACACCCCTATTGAGAATACATTAAATACTCTATCTCTATTTTAGAAACCTACTCAATTGTTCTCATCTAACTACTCCCCCACAACTGATTTGTCAAACCCCAACCCCTCTTTGATTTCCAACTAGGAGGAGCCCTCCTTGCATATATGCCCACAAAAAGTTCTCAAAACAAGCCCAACCCCACTGAGGTTTTAAACACAATGGCTACCCCATTCAAAAACAATTTCCCCTATTCCCGCCAAAGCCAACCACTCCTTAAACAAACAAACCAGAAAATCCCCCTACAACACTAGACCTCCAAAAAAAGCCTCTCTTATCACCTCAAGACAAGCCTCTCTCCCCTAATCCTATCCTTCCCTCTCTCCCCTCTCTTTCTTCCCCCAATCCTAAAGTTATGAGGAAGAGATCAAGTCTTTCTGACTTGGCCTCTCCCCCTAAAAACGGACCTAGTGCTCCCATTGAGAATAATGAACCTCAAGATGCAACCCCTTCCATAACCCCTGTGTTTACCCCTGGGTATTTTGATAAAACTCCTGCTAGAGTGTGACACCCGGCCCGATGGGAAAATCAATTAACTAGTAATTGATCCCATGGTGCGTCATCCCAGCCTTGTCCCTAGCAGAACAAGACCTCCGGGAATTCACTTTCCTCGTCGTAACGAGAAAACTGCAGCGGAAGACTTTACTAAGACTATGGGATTAAGAGACAATAAATAAAACCTCACACAACAATTACCATAGATAAAGTACTATGTCATCATAATATCATAAATAGTCGCCAAATGTACAGGTCATCAGAATATCAACAGGAAAATAGATACAACCCAAAATAACAAACGTCAACATAGTTCACAAAAGATCAACAGATCAAGCCTAGACTTAAGTTTAAGCAGAGCTAGTGAAATCAAAATCTTTATCATGTCTGCACGAACAGATCCTCCAGTCTCTCACATCGAATGCAACCATATAGGGTCCATGTCTTCAAAGATCACATGGATCAAGTCCTGAGCTAGCACCCAAATCTGCTCCAACGGCATCCTCTTCTAAAGCGGCTAAACCATATGATAATCATAATGGGAGATGAAACATAAAGGAAAATGGTAATTCTAAGACTTAGTGATTTTTAATGCAAATAATACCCATGCTAGTTTAGTAATGAACTCAGATATTTAATAAGCAAAAGTAGTTCTATCATGACAACTTATTTTATATGTGATATATATATAATAAATGGTATATGCATATGATGTAAGAAACAGTCATAGTTCAACAGTATGGTCTACTCGAGATATTACCCCTTCTCAACAGGGTTGATGTTGTCCCAAGGGACCAATAGTACAATGCCAATGCCCTAGCCATTGCACAACATACCATACGTAACATTAGTAGCATGATCGACTCTGACCTCGAGTGGCCCACACTAACTAATGACGTCCGTCCTATAGTGACCGAACCATTAGGAATGGTGGCACCAGGGTCATTGGAAATGGTGGCACCAGGGTCACGAAACCAATGGATCCAAAGCCCCGTATAACACACACATTTGACCATAAAGCTAACATGTATAGTAAGCCCATGGCCATTACTACCACACTTACCAATGTACCATGTCATACGATGCAAATTATCTTGTCTGTATTTTACATACATGTCATTTTACAAGTCTCACTTGGTTAACCTGTTCAGCACAACGTTTTTCTCAAAATGTCAGAGTTCATGTGCAATAAGTATAAACTGTGAGAGTTGTAAATATGTATGTTTTCTCGATATACAAAATAGATGTGCAGTGCATGGAAAATAGCAAAGAGCTGTGAGTTAAAACTCATCTAGACCGAAAAGCGTCTCCGAATACTCCAAAAAATCCGAGTTCTCCAAATATATGGAAAACCTTCTATTAGTCCTAATTCCACTAAAACAACTCTAAAGTAAGAAAAACATGAGCTATGGGACGGTTGGTGAAAATAGAATTTCCCTGTCATACACTGACCGTACGTCCAGGCTCGAGACCGTACGTCTACTGTGTCACGACGGGCCGTACGTTCGGTGACGATACCGTACATCTGCTATGTGGGTCCTCAGGGAGAACCTTATTTTCTCTCCACTGTCTGCCTATTCTCCGATTCCTAGGGCTACTAGAAACACCCTAAAGCCTCCTAGTCTAGATTACAACCTCCATGCAACGTAACAACGCTAAGCTATCAAAAATGCTACCCCAAACGGGATTCAAAACATAATTAAGCTAGCAATTACAACTAACATAAAACGAGTAGCATAACGATGTATTTACAAAGCAAAGGATCGAATGTTACCTCCTTGAAATAAAACCGCAAGAGTTCTGCCTTACGAACTTTGCGAAACACGCAAACACCTCACACACGCTCACAAAACACACTCAAAACACTTTGGAAACACTCTAGAAACACTTTGGCAGCCTGGGGGCGTCTGAAACTTGTGTAAAACACAAAGAGGGTATGGGGTATTTATAGGCCCAAAAAGCAACGAACGTCCAGCCAAGGGGCGTACGTTCGGTGGTTCTTGCCCAGCGGTTCAAAGGCTACCTCATACGTCCAAGTATTAACCAGAGAGTATTCCAAAATGTAACGTACATCCAGTGGTCCTACGTACGTCTGCCTATATTATTTGCAGAGCGTATGTCCAGTGGTCCCCCTTAACGTCCGCACTATAGATAGCAGCGTATGTTCACTAGACCTAACGTACGTCCACCCAAATGTCCAAATTGCCCCTCTAGTGTCCTTAGTGATCCAAAGCCCAAATTAACTCCCCCAACTAAGCTACTTACGCCTAGTTAATAATTTGGGTCACTACATTCTACCCTCCTTATAAGAATTTCATCCTCGAAATTTCTAGACCACTAACAAAAGAACAACACTTAATGAGGAGTACAATATTACCTTTCGTCCGTAGAGTCTTCTTCATCATGCTCGGTAGGTTCGTTGATTATCTTGTCCCATCCATTAATTGGTACATCATCCTCTTCAAACAGCTGGGGAAAATCACAATGTAAGTTGTCGAGTGTTATCGTACTCAATGTTGCCCACACTATACCAATCCTCGTCAATCTCTACTCCCATGTCTATCCACTCACAGAAGGAGTAGTTCCGCACGCAGTCCGGGTCAATTGGTATTGGAGCCATAATCCTGAAGAGAAAACAACCCTTTCTTAGTCAACCATTATTCCCTTACCCAAAATGGAAATATGTATACTGTCCAAGTATAATCTTATAAGAAAGAGTCATACACAATCATTCAAACAAATGCGGGTAGCGACTCCGTATGTCGTGTTCTGCTTCCCCCGATGCTTCCTCAACTCCATGATTGCACCACAATACTTTAACGATAGGAATCGTCTTGGTACGCAGCACCTGCTCCTTCAATCTTCGCTAGTTCCTCCACATAGGTTAATTCCTCTTGGATTTCCAACGGCTCATACTCCACAATTACATCGGGGTTAGCGATGTACTTACTCAGCATAAACACATGGAAAACGTCATTCGTTCCGACCAAATATGGGGGTAAGGCAATCCTATAAGCTAACCTCCCCACTATCTGAGTAATCTCGAACGGTCCAACAAATCTGGGGCTAAGCTTCCCCTTCTTCCAAACCGCATCACTCCCCTCATAGGTGATAACTTCAAAAACACACGGTCCCCTACCTCGAACTCCAAAGGCCTCCTTCGATTATCAACATAACTCTTCTGTCGACTCTGAGCTGCACTCATCCTTTCCTTGATGACACGCACCTTGTCACAAGTGTCCTGTGATCAGTGTCAAATTGTGTATATTTGACCCCTTTAACTTATATTTGTTAGGCCTTTAGCTTTGTTAATTTCTAATATTTTTGGTGTTTTTAGTGTTTTTGAGTTGTGCAGGTCTTTACAATAAAAGTTGGCCACAAGAGAGCAAAAAGACACTAAGTGAAGAATTGGACCCCTGCCAAGTGCGTTCGACCGCACTTGGTGCGTTCGAACGCACTTGCGGTCGAACGCAAAGACACGGTCGAGCGCAGTCCCCGTCAGCCCGCGTATCGCGCGGGTGCCCTAGGAGTCCATCGCTTCAGCATGCGCCGTTACGGTTCTCTGCGGTCGAACGCACATTGTGCGTTCGAACGCACAACTCAGTAGTACGTTCGAACGCACCCCCTGCGTTCGAACGCACTCGTAGGAAATTTTGCCTATAAATAGGACCCAAGGCCATTTGGTCGAAACACAATTCCTTTGGGGCGTTTTTGAGAGCATTTTGCTACTATTTGCATTGCTCCGCCCCTTTTCAGTTGTAAACTTTTATTTTACAGTTAATTTTAATGCATTATTTCAATTCTTTTATGTTTTATTGTTCAATGGGTGGCTAGAATCTTCAACTTAGGTTGAAGATGAAGCCTCACCCTTAGTTTAAATTTCGTGCTTTTATATTTTATGCTTATTTTCCGTTATTCAATTCCGCATTCGTCATTCAATTTCTGTGACAAATAATTGAATGGTTGTGTGTGTTGATGCATTGATAGTCGTCCGGTGATGTGTTCCAAGCCGGGTGCACAACAAGTGTTTGGTTGTGATTCAATATCCACTGTGATCCAAGGATACAGTGGATGATTTTATCCATAATCAAAACTCGTTGTAGCTCCTTAACGGTAAACACATTATTCGGTTTGACTTGTGTCAATTACCACAATAGAGTGTGTTGAAGGGTTTAATGTTTAAAAAACGGAAAGTGAGTGTTTAATGTATTTAGCTTATTCTTATTGGGTGAGGTTCATCTTTAACCTTAGTTATTTTTATCCCTGCAATTTCAGTTTGATTTTATTTCTGCATTTTTTTTATTATTTGTTCGAAATCAACCCTCTTTGGGACTAGGTTAAGGTACGTTTAATTTAGGAATTGTATTAGTTTTATTTACAAAACGCTGTTCTCTGTGGTTCGACCTCGCACTTGCACAACACTATATTGCACACGATTCGTACACTTGCGAGTATTATTTTTGATACGATCATCCTGAATCAGCTTCGGCCCCAACTTCTGTCTCTCACCAACATTGTCCCAATACAAGGGCAACTGACACTTTCATCCATAAAGTGCTTCATACGACAGCATTCCAATAGTCACCTGATAGTTGTAGGCAAACTCAATCAAAGGCAAGTAATGAACCTAGCTACCTTTGAATTCCAACACACATGCCCGAAACATATCCTCTAGGATCTGGTTTGTTGGCTCAGACTGACCGTCTGTCTAAGGATGGAAAGCGGTACTGAACTTTATCTCTGATCCCATTTCCTTCTGAAGACTTTGCCAAAACCTCGAAGTAAAACAAGAGTCTTTGTCCGAAATGATTGCCGATGGTACTCCATGCAAACGAACTATATTCTGGACATATAGTCTGGCCAACTTATCCATCGGATCCTTGACCTTTATGGGAATGAAGTGAGCACTCTTCGTTATACAATCGACAACAACCCAAATGGAGTCTTCCCCAGTGGGTGTTTTTGGTAACCCTAAAATAAAATTCATAGTGATCTCGTCCCACTTCCATTTCAGTATAATCAACGGCTTAAGTGTCCCTGCCGGTCTCTGATGCTCCACCTTCACTTGTTGGCAAGTCGAACATTGCTCCATAAACTTAGCAATGTCCCTCTTCATATTGTTCCACCAATATGACCCCTTCACATCACGGTACATCTTGGTGCCTCCAGGATGCACAATGTACGGAGAATGATGAGCCTCACTCATTATCTCCTTCTTCATTCCTTCGATTCCTGGCACACAATCTTGCTTGAAATGGGTGAGCAACCCATCCTCCTTAAGACAAAACTCCTTTGCCTTACCTTCCGTAAGCAATTGCTTGATCTTGGCAGACTCAGGGTCCTCAAGCTAAGCAGCCTTGATTCTTGCAAGCAATTCTGAATGAACCATCAGGTTAGCCAGGTGTACAAGCATACCATTGCCTACTACTTCCAATCCCATCCCAGCGAGTTCCTTAATCAACTGGGGTTGAGAAATCCCAAGAGCAGCAAGCTCCACCGTTGATTTCCTGCTCAACGCGTCTGCTACCAGGTTAGCCTTTCTAGGATGATAATTGATCTCACAATCATAATCTTTGATCAGTTCTAGCCACCTCCTCTGCCTCATGTTCAACTCCTTCTAAGTAAAGAAATACTTTAAGCTCTTGTGGTCCGTGTAGATCTTGCACCTCTCTCCATACAAGTAGTGCCTCCAAATCTTAAGAGCAAACACAACCACTGCCAACTCCAGGTCGTGTGTAGAATAGATATGCTCATACAACTTTAGTTGGCGTGAAGCATAGGCAATAACATTGTCATTCTACATCAGCACGCAACATAAACCCTTCTTAGAAGCGTCGCTATACACTACCAAATTACCAGATTCCGTAGGTAATGCCAACACTGGAGTGGTCACCAATCGCCTCTTCAGCTCTTGGAAACATTGCTCACACTCATCCATCCAAACAAAACGAGCATTCTTCCTAGTCAAAGTAGTGAGTGGTCCCGACAGCTTCGAAAAGCCTTCGATGAAGCGTCAATAAAAACCAGTAAGTCCTAAGAAACTCCGAATCTCAAACACGCTAGTTGGTCTTGTCCACTCTACCACAGCCTTCACTCTATCCGGGTCAACTGCTATTCCTTCACCAGAAATCACGTGTACAAGGAAAGACAGGATATCCAACCAAAACTCGCACTTCTCGAGTTCAGCATAAAGCTTCTCCCTCCAAAGCCTCTCCAATGCCTTCCGTAGATGCTCCTCGTGCTCCTCCAATGTCCTTAAGTAAATCAAGTGTCGTCAATAAAGACAACGGTGAACTGATCCAAGTAGTCATGAAAGACTCTGCTCATTGTGTCCATAAAGACTACTGGCGCGTTAGTTAGTTCGAAAGACATAACTAAGAACTTGTAGTGTCCATAACGAGTCCTAAAGGCTGTTTTAGGAATGTCCTCTTCCTTCACCCTCACTTGGTGATAGCCTGAGCACAAATCGACCTAAGAAAACACTCGCACTCCTTGCAGCTGATCCAACAGGTCGTCAATCCTTGGCAAAGGATATCGATTCTTGATCGTCACCTTATTCAACTCCCGATAGTCAATGCACATCCTCATTGACCCATCCTTTTTCTTAACAAACAACGCCGGTGCTCCCCACGGTGATATACTAGGGTGAAGAAAACCCTTGTCCAAAAGCTCCTGGAGTTGTTCCTTTAGCTCCTTCAACTCTGATGACGCCATCCTATATGGTGGCTTAGAGATAGGATTAGTGCCTGGCACACACTCAATCCCAAACTCCACCTCCCTTTGTTAAGGCCGGCAATTTTGACACGACCTGTGAACTAGACACGAGCACGACACGAAATTAGCGGGTTTGGGTTTACCTTAAACGGGCTTGGGTCATAAATAGGTCAACCCATTTACGACTCGTTTGTCTTGCTTAAACGGTTCTTGTCGCGAGTCACCCGTGGGTGACCCGCCAGACCCGTTTATGTTTTTTTAAAAAAAAAAAATTTATATTTTTTTAATTTTTTATTTTTACACCTAATCTACGGCTAAGATGAAAACTGAAAAGTTGAAAAGTGAAAGTTGTGAAACATTGAAACTGAAACCTAATTTTTTTCCTTCATCACTCAGCTGTCGCCTCACGCTCATGCTTAGTCACTGCCTCACGCCTCACGGTGCCTCTTATCCCTCTCAACTATCGCCTCATGCTCACAATCTCTCTCCTGTCTCCCGCAGCTCTACTCGCCAGTCGAAGCTCAGCCTGCTCACAACCTCTGACGCTCCGACTCACTCACTCTCTCTCCCGGCCGCCACTCTCTCTCTCAGCTCTCTGCTCGTTGCCACTCTCCGGCCTCTCCCCCTCTCTCTGCTCTTCGCTCGCAGCTGCTCTCCCCCTCTCTTCATCAGACCCGTTTAACTTAAACCAGTTCACAAGTCATGTCATGTTTAGAGCTCCGACCCATTTAATAAACGGGTCGTGTCTGGGTCTATGCTAAATGGGCCGCCACGAGTTCTAAATCGGTCGACCTATGAACCCGTTTTGCTAGCCCTACCCTCTGTGGTGGTAATCTAGAGTAGTCTTGATGGAGATCAAGGCACCACTTCGAAGGATCTCGTTCAAGTACCAATTGGGCCGGTTACGAGGGCACGAGCAAAGAAGTTCAAGGATGTACTCAACAGACTCATTCAAGAGTTATGGACTCATGCAAATTCGTGGAGGCCCATTGAGCATGATCCATGTGGGCAACAAAGAATCGTAACCTTGATTCAAGTTCTAGAAGGATCCGGTCAAGGCTAAGAATTGGCAAGAAATATTTTGGGTCTATTCTAGAAGGATCGGATTGCATGGCTACTCTAGGCGTCCAGCTCTTCTTTCCTATTTTAGCTTCTTTCCTATGCTGCATCATTCGTAATGACGCAAAAGGAAAAATAAATAAGTTGGATTTTTAATTATATTTAGGTCTTATTAGTTAATTAGGTTATTTGTATTTAAATGGATGTTTTATCTATATTTTAAGTGTTATTGTAATGGGCTTGGCCCAAAGTCATCTTATCTAGGGTTAGAGATATTTTATGATTACATAATGGACTTAGCCCAAAGTCAATCAAATTAGGGTTAGGTTTTATTTTACAGTACCTATTTAAATACTCTTTGTACTCCTATGGAGAACAAACATTGATTATTCATTAAACTTGTGAGGTTTATTCTCTTTGGTTCTTTGAAGAACTATTTGAACTTATCGGGATTTCCCGTGGTGTTCATCTCGACTTATCAAACGGAAACTCCACCACCATTTGTGGCGTCTTCCTTATACCGAGGTTCTTGTTTGTCATGAACAACGGGTCGAGGTCTTCCATTCAAATCTGTCCATAGAACGATCTTGGGTTCCCTTTCGTTGTTGGGTCTCGTTATTCTTGACGGGGTTCACATCATTTGGTATCAGAGCACGGTTTCTAGTTCAGGTTTTCTATCCTTTAACATCTTTCATTCCTTTGTTTCTTCTTTAGCCGTCCACATAATTTATCTCTTCTTAGCCGAATTTCCTTTACCCTATCTGTTCAATCTTTGTTTGTTCTTGTTGATGTCTAAACTATTGGTCTGGTCTCACATCTCTTAGCTATTTCGAAATCTTATTTCATTATTCTCAAAAGCTAGTTGCTGATCAAAAAAAAAAAAAAGAAGAGAGAGACTCGAAGAAGAATTCTATATTCTGAGCTTCCAAAATTTCAAACTGCCATATTCCTTTTAATTCTAATCTGAAAAATTCTATATTCCTTGTGTTCAAATCTGAAATTCCTTGATTAGTTCTTGGTGAATTGTTGCGGGAAATTTTGAGTTGTTTGTTTAGTTTCAAAAGAACTGAAAGAGAATTATCGAGGGAAAGAGTGGTGAGAACATCGGAGGGTAAAAGCCATATTATTTTGAGTGAAACATGAGTGGAGAGTGATCCACATTCTTGAGTGTAAACACGCAAGGGAGTGATTCGTGAGGTCCTTTTTTATTTTATTTTTTTTCTAACCTTTGTTTTGCATCAATCATGACTCAAGATAGTGGTAAGAGCATTGCCGAAGATGATACAAAATTGACTGATCCGAAAATGTTTATGGAGGCCATGATGAGTGAGATGAGGAGTGTGATGAAGATGGAGATGGAGCAGATTCACGAACGGATAGATCAGATGGAGAATAGACGTGAGGAGCAACCACAAAACGGTCGTAATTTGCGTAGAAGGGGAAGAGTTCCAC
>CM017324.1:13716489-13769556 GCA_006937295.1 Carpinus fangiana
GTTAAATGGTTGTCTTTGTTGATACAATCATAGTCATCCTATGATGTGTTCCAAGCCGGGTGCACAACAAGTGAATATTTATTGATTCAATATCCACTGTGATCCAAGGATACAGTGGATGATTTTATCAATAGTCAATTACTCGTTGTAGCTCCTTAACGGTAAACACATTGTTTGGGTTTGACTTGTGTCAATAATGACAATAGAGTGTGTTGAAGGGTTTTTATTATTAAGACGGTAAATCTAGTGTTTAATGTGTTAAGCTACATATTTGATACGGGGTCAGGCTAATCTTTAACTTTAGTCGTTTTTCCATACATTAACATTTCCTTAGTATAGCTTTTAATTAAACCCTAATTTTGTGTTCTTGATAACTATTCGGAACTAGGTTAAAGTAGAGTCGGTTTAATCGCAATATTAATTTCATAAGCAAACACTCTATTCCCTGTGGATTCGATCCTGCAATTCGCACACTATACGACCTAACGGTTCGTACTATTGCGAATGCAAGTTAATTTGCACAACACTTAGAAAAAATCCCATTCTACCATGCATGGTAAGCTCACAATCCCATGCAAACCAGGAAAATATCCTCCTCAATCCCCACAATTCCATGACACCCCAAAATTCTGCTCTCTGGTCCCATACCCCAAATATGCTACTTCACTTACACAAGACACCCCATATCCTATCTCACCCACTGCAGTTAGATTAGACACCCCTATTGAGAATACATTAAATACTCTATCTCTGTTTTAGAAACCTACTCAATTGTTCTCATCTAACTACTCCCCCACAACTGATTTGTCAAACCCCAACCCCTCTTTGATTTCCAACCAAGAGGAGCCCTCCTTGCATATATGCCCACAAAAAGTTCTCAAAACAAGCCCAACCCCACTGAGGTTTTAAACACAACAGCTACCCCATTCATAAACAATTTCCCATGTTCCCGCCAAAGCCAACCACTCCTTAAACAAACAAACTAGAAAATCCCCCTACAACACTAGACCTCCAAAAAAGCCTCTCTTATCACCTCAAGACAAGCCTCTCTCCCCTAATCCTAGCCTTCCCTCTCTCCCTTCTCTTTCTTCCCCCAATCCTAAAGTTATGAGGAAGAGATCAAGTCTTTCTGACTTGGCCTCTCCCCCTAAAAACGGACCTAGTGCTCCCATTGAGAATAATGAACCTTAAGATGCAACCCCTTCCACAACCCCTGTGTTTACCCCTGGCTATTTTGATAAAACTCCTGCTAGAGTGTGACACCCCGCCCGATGGGAAAATCAATTAACTAGTAATTGATCCCATGGTGCGTCATCCCAGCCTTGTCCCTCGCAGAACAAGACCTCCGGGAATTCACTTTCCTCGTCGTAACGAGAAAACTGCAGCGGAAGACTTTACTAAGACTATGGGATTAAGAGACAATAAATAAAACATCACACAGCAATTACCAGAGATAAAGTATTACGTCATCATAATATCATAAATAGTCGCCAAATGTACAGGTCATCAGAATATCAGCAGGAAAATAGATACAACCCAAAATAACAAGCGTCAACATAGTTAACAAAAGATCAATAGATCAAAGCCTAGACTTAAGTTTAAGACGAGCTAGTGAAATCAAAATCTCTATCATGTCTGTACGGACAGATCCTCTAGTCTCCCACATCGAATGCAACCAAATAGGGCCCATGTCTTCAAAGATCACATGGATCAAGTCCTGAGCTAGCACCCAAGTCTACTCCGACGGCATCCTCTTCTAAAGCGGCTAAATCGTATAATAATCGTAATGGGAGATGAAACATAAAGGAAAATGGTAAGTCTAAGACTTAGTGATTTTTAACGCAGATAATACCCATGCCAGTTTAGTAATGAACTCATATATTTAATAAGCAAAAGTAGTTATATCATGACAACTTATTTTATACGTGATATATATAATAAATGGTATATGCATATGATGTAAGAAACAGTAATAGTTCAACAATATGGTCTACCCGAGATATTACCCCTTCTCAACAGGATTGATGTTGTCCCAAGGGGGACCTATAATACAATGCCAATGCCCTAGCCATTACACAACATACCATACGTAACATTAGTAGCATGATTGAGTCTGACCTCGAGTGGCCCACACCAACTAAGGACGTATGTCCTATAGTGACCGAACCATTGGGAATGGTGGCACCAGGGTCATTGGAAATGGTGGCACCAGAGTCACGAAACCAATGGATCCAAAGCCCCGTATAACACACACATTTGACCATAAAGCTAACATGTATAGTAAGCCCATGGCCATTACTACCACACGTACCGGTGTACCATGTCATACGATGCAAAGTATCTTGTATGTATTTTACATATATGTCATTTTACAAGTCTCACTTGGTTAACCTGTTCAGCACAACGTTTTTCTCATAATGTAAGAGTTCATGTGCAATAAGTATAAACTGTGAGAGTTGTAAATATGTATGTTTTCTCGATATACAAAATAGATGTGCAGTGCATGGAAAATAGCAAAGAGCATTATGTGAGTTAAAACTCATCTAGACCGAAAAGCGTCTCTGAATACTCCAAAAAATCCGGGTTCTCCAAATCTATGGAAAACATTCTATTAGTCCTAATTCCACTAAAACAACTCTAAAGTAAGAAAAACATGAGCTATGGGACGGTTGGTGAAAATAGAATTTCCCTGTCACACACTGACCGTACGTCTAGGCTCGGGACCATACGTCCACTGTGTCACGACGGGCTGTACGTCCGGTGACAATACCGTACATCTGCTATGTGGGCCCTCAGGGAGAACCTCATTTTCTCTCTACTGTCCGCCTATTCTTTGATTCCTAGGGCTACTAGAAACACCCTAAAGCCTCCTAGTCTAGATTACAACCTCCATGCAATGTAACAACGCTAAGCTATCAAAAATGCTACCCCAAACGAGATTCAAAGCATAATTAAGCTAGCAACTACAACTAACATAAAACGAGTAGCATAACGATGTATTTACAAAGCAAAGGATCGAATGTTACCTCCTTGAAATAAAACCGCAAGAGTTCCGCCTTACGAACTTTGCGAAACACGCAAACACCTCACACATGCTCACAAAACACACTCAAAACACTTTGGAAACACTCTAGAAACACTTTGGCAGCCTGGGGGCGTCTGAAACTTGTGTAAAACACGAACAGGGTAGGGGGTATTTATAGGCCCAAAAAGCAACAGACGTCCAGCCAAGGGGCGTACGTTCGGTGGTTCTTGCCCAGCGGTTCAAAGGCTGCCTCATACGTCCAGGTATTAACCAGAAAGTATTCCAAAATGTAACGTATGTCCGGTGGTCCTACGTACGTCTGCCTGTATTATTTGCAGAGCGTATGTCCGGTGGTCGCCCTTAACGTCCGCAGAACAGACAGCAGCGTATGTTCTCTAGACCTAGCGTACATCCACCCAAATGTCCAAATTGCCCCTCTAGTGTCCTTAGTGACCCAAAGCCCAAATTAACTCTCCCAACTAAGCTACTTACGCCTAGTTAATAATTTGGGTCACTACATTCTACCCTCCTTATAAGAATTTCGTTCTCGAAATTTCTAGACCACTAACAAAAGAACAACACCTAACGAGGAGTAGAATGTTACCTTTCGTCCGTAGAGTGATCGTACAAATTTAATTATACTCGCCAATTGCACGAGTCATTTGTAATACAGTGGATGTGCAAGTGCGAGTGTCGAACCCATACAAATTTAATTGTACTCGCCAATTGCACGAGTCGTTTGTATTGGGATGTGCAAGTGCGAGTGTCGAACCCACAGAGAATCGTGTTTTGCTAAAAATCAATTCTAAATGCGTAAACTAATCCTATCTTAACCTAGTCCCAATATCAAACACATGGCGTGCATAAAATATAAACTAAATTAAAATGTGAGAAAAATAAATAAATAAAAACGCTAAGGTCCCTAATCTACCTCACCACAATTAAATCAATGTATAAACATGCTTATTCCATACTCAACAACGATTACTCTACTAGGCGTATTCTATTTGCTATTAATGTGCTCATACATCCGTCTATCGATTAAGCACTAATGCATGTCCTATTGTCATTACGAAATCTTGTCGAACTAGTCGATGTAAACACTGTTTTAAGAGGTCACAACGGATATTGGTCCGAAGACGAATCATCCGATGTATCTCCGGTTGCAACGACTATTGACGTTAAACGATCCATAAACAACAATCAACGCAATTTTGTCACGAAATTAAATTGAAATGAACAAGCAAAATAGTAAATGACAAACGGAGTATTAAACTAAGAATAAAAATAATTAGATAAAAGCATGGTGAAGGGAATAAGAGACTAAAGCAAAATAAATAAAAGCATTAAATTAAATTGACGTTTAGGAGTGTTTACAATGAAGAACGGGGAGGTTTTGGGCCACTGAGGGCCCCTCAAACGCATCCCAAGCGTGGAGAAAATCGAAATACACTAATTCCTATTTATAGACAAAATTTAGTGTGCTGTCAGGTCAGGGGTGCGTTCGAACGCAGAGGGTACGTTCGAACGCAACTGTGCGTGCATTCGATCATGGTGCTGTGCGTTCGGTGGCAGGTGTGCCGCCATGCTGCGTGCATTCGAGAGTAGGCGCTGCGTTCGAACGCACATAACTGCCCACGGCGCAAGGTTGAAGCGATGTACGATAGGGCCGGCTAGGGCGACGCGGGAAAGGCGGGCTGACTGGACCTGCATTTGAACGTGGTCCCTGCGTTCGAACGCACTTCCAGAGGCTTGACTCCTTCTTTGCTTCATTTCTCCCCTTTGAGCCACCTTTTGCACCAAAGACCTACAACACACTAAAACACTAAAACAATATAAAACATTAAATATTAACAAAGCTAAGAGCCTAACAAACATAAGTTAAGGGGGTCCAATATACAATATTTGACACCGATCAAATACCCTCAGACTTACATTTTGCTAGTCCCTTAGCAAAACAAAACTAAAAACAAAACAAGAAACATAAATCCGCTTTCGTGGGAGAAACGATTGCATTTAACGTAAGCAACAAGCCTTTTAAACCACTAGGCATCCCTAGTGGACGAGTGAAATCTCGTGAGGGTTTTTTAGGAATGACACCCACGAACAATTATTTGGCACTATGTTATTAATTGACAAAACCCTTCACACAAACACATGGTTCATACATCATTAGCAAATTTAACATGTAGAACATACAAACCACATCATCCGAGCATCCAAACATTATTTCACTCAAGGTTGAAAAATTGAGACAACATGTGCTCCATAAAGTGCAAAGTGAACTAACAACATGATCATGGGGTTTCAATTACCCTCCAAAGACGTGTATCCCAAAATTCAAAGGAAAACAATGCAATAAATTAACCAAGGCTTGAATTGAAAGATGCAATTTTTTGTGTAGGCTATGCAATACTTGACTCCCTTAAGCTTCTAATGACCTATGTAACGAGGGTTGGGCCAGTGGCTCCCAAGCCAGACGGCTTTAGGGAACTAGATATAGAGACATCCCTAGGGCTTAATTACTCAAGTCAAAAGAGCTACGAAGCCTAAACTAGCCATACAATTTTTGAAGTTTCTTATCTTTTGACGCGAACACCCATTGCTTGGCCAGACAAGAGGTTCGGTTACTCAATGAAAAACTCGACTTATTCTAATTTTCTGAATTTTTTTTTTTTTATTGACAGCCAAGGTTTTCATCATCACATCGCAACCAAGAAATCTTAAGACACACACTTCAAAGTCAAATCTCATACCTCACAGACCCTAATGCTAGTGTGCATGTGAAATATCGATCAAACAAGTGGAGTCTCTCTAATCCAACTCATGAATCAAAAACTGGGATTTTTAATGATATGCAATGTTCAAACAAGTTAAACACACCAATGACATGCAATCCACAGTTATGATGTAAATTGTGCCCAATCAACAACATAGCAACAAACAAAAAGAAAAAAATTTATATATAGACAAAAAAAAATATATACAGGCAAAAATAAAACAAACTGACATAGTGTTTGTCCACACCCCTAAACTTAAATGACACATTGTCCCCAATGTGGCAAGAAATACATTACAGTGGGATGAGGAACCGAGATGTACAAAGTCCAAAGCGTCCCCCGAACTAAAACATCAAAACATCTGTCAAAAACTAACAGCAATCTTTTTCTTAAAGATCAAACATCAAAAGGTTAATTGCTGTTAGAAACAAAATAAAATAAAATGACAGGAAATAAAATAACAAAAAGAAAATAAATCAAAAATGCGGTGCGAAAAGTAAAAAGGAAAAATACCGCACCTTCCCCGCTCATAAGGGTGTCCAACCAATCCCTTCCATCCTTTCTTCTTTAAAATCTGATACCCCTCTGGAAGGATGTTCTGCCATCTTATGTAGTTGTCCTTGTTTCGAGGGATCCACTTAGGAACACGGTTCCTAGATTTGTGATCTTCTGTGTGCGATTCCTTAAAGATTTCTATATAAGATAGCTCTTCGAGACATTGGAAAGATGAAACTTGATGTGAATGATATGTCTCGAGAGGGATTGTGACGAAGGAGTGAGCTTCAGTACTCACTTCCTTGTCATTGGGCCAATTTGAAATTGGCGGGGGCTCAATCTGCTCCTGCATTTCTTCTTCTCCATTCTCAGTTCGCATCTTAGGAGTGGGATCCAATAAAGCCTTAGCTTGCTCATGTACCATGTCAAGGTCCAAATCAAACTCAAATTGAGCAAAGCTCTCTTCCAAAGGATCCTCCAGACTTGGCTCTCTAAACCTCACAACTTGCTTGAGGAACTTGTCAAGATCCATATCATCTTCAATTTGATCAAAACACTCTCCCCATGGATCCTCGAGACTAGGCTCACTAAAAGTATCAGCATGATCAAGTAGCCTGTCCAAGTCTAAGTCATCTTCTTGGGTGAAGTGTTCCATCTCAGGATCCTCTAAACTTAACTCATGCAACACACCATCTTGCACAACTAGCCTATCAAGGTCTAGGTCACAGTCATCTGGGGTGAAACATTCCATTTTAGGGTCCTCTAAGCTAAACTAACTTACAGCATCATCAACAATTTCCTCACTCCTACATGTGATGGTGGCTTGGAAATGCTCATGATGAGGATTGCTAGGGCAATCCTCATCAATCATGTACTTCCCTCTAGCCATCTCCTGCCTTTGAAGTTCCTCTACCTCAATTCTGTTGAACTCAGCAACTAGATGACCAAGCTGTCCTTCCAACCTTGCAACTACTTTAGTGTTTGCCACAGTGGCATCTATGATTTCTTGACAAGGTTGGTCGACTGTTTTCCTAAACTCCTCGAGTCCGTCTTCTAATGATGGTTCTTGTGGCTCAGGAATGGTGGGTTGGCCGACTAGTTCCTTGAATTCCTTAAGAGTTTCTTCCAAAGAAGATTTCTCAGGAGGATAGTCAAATGATGAATGGGAAGAAAAATGGTTGTTGAATTGCGGATATTCAGGATGGTGCAGTTCGTCAACCTGGGGAGCAAAATTTTCCGTAGCATGATCATGCCACGAAAAATCAGAATAGTTGCTCCAGTCTGGGTTATAAAAATTTGAATCTAATTCAAACCCAGGACTGGAGAAATTGGTGTTCAACTGCTCATGTGAAAAATTGGAAAATTGCCCCCAATGCAGACAATCACCTATACTATGATAAGGGCTGGAGCAGTGTGAACATGGTTCATGTGGGTAAAAATTGGTAGGATTAGGCGTCCTACCACTAGGGGAAACATCAAAATAATTCAACGGAAGACTCATGCTTCACCTAAACAGTTCAATATATCCCACATGAAAAACAAATAACAATAAAAAAATAAAATACAATAAAAATAAACTAATAAAAATAAACTAAACAAATAACTTACAAAACAATAAACTAATTTAAACAATTAAAAATAAAAACTAACTAAAGCTAAAAACAGCAAGCAAATAAATTAAAACAGGCAGAATTAATAAATAAAAGAAAAACAAATAATTAAACAAAAAAAATGAAAGCTAAAACACATACACTGCCTCGGGTCTGTTGGTGCAGCCAGCTGATGTGTGTTCAAAAGCAGGACCCTACGGTCGATCGCAAACACGCAGATACGCGAAAAATGTAGCAGTATGTGCACGTGCGTTCGAACGCAACTGAGGTGCAATCATTCGCAATGGCGCACTGCTGTCTGTCAAAGGCGCGCGCTCGCACGCAGCAGCGTATAAGGCGAGCGCAGGTATGCAACTGACCTGGAATAGACTCAAGTGCGTTTGAACGTACAACGTAGTATGTGCGTTCGAACGCACTATCACAGGCTGAAATTCCAGGGACTCAACAGAAACTGAAAATTGCAAACAAAACGCTAATCTAATTTTTTTTTCTAAAATTTTTTCTATACAAAAGCATGAAATAAATAAAATAAATGCACAATTGAAATAACTAGTAGAAAAATAAAATTAATCTAAGCAAAAAAAAATCAATTCAAACAAAACAACGATTCCCCGGCAACGGCGCCAAAATTTGATCGTACAAATTTAATTATACTCGCCAATTGCACGAGTCGTTTGTAATACAGTGGATGTGCAAGTGCGAGTGTCGAACCCACAGAGAATTGTGTTCAGCTAAAAATCAATTCTAAATGCCTAAACTAATCCTATCTTAACCTAGTCCCAATATCAAACACATGGCGTGCATAAAATATAAACTAAATTAAAATGCGAGAAAAATAAATAAATAAAAACGCTAAGGTCCCTAATCTAACTCACCACAATTAAATCAATGTATAAACATGCTTATTCCATACTCAACAACGATTATGTTACTAGGCGTATTCTATTTGCTATTAATGAGTTCATACATCCGTCTATCGATTAAGCACTAATGCATGTCCTATTGTCGTTACGAAATCTTGTCGAACTAGTCGATGTAAACACTATTTTAAGAGGTCACAACAGATATTGGTCCAAAGACGAATCATCCGATATATCTTCAGTTGCAACGACTGTTGACGTTAAACGATTCATAAACAACAATCAACGCAATTTTGTCATGAAATTGAATTGAAACGAACAAGCAAAACAGTAAATGACGAACGGAGTATTAAACTAAGCATAAAAATAATTAGATAAAAGCATGGTGAAGGGAATAAGAGACTAAAGCAAAATAAATAAAAGCATCAAATTAAATTGACGTTTATGAGTGTTTACAATGAAGAACAAGGAGGTTTTGGGCCACTGAGGGCGCCTCAAACGCATCCCAAGCGTCTCCCAAGCGTGGAGAAAATCGAAATACACTAAATCCTATTTATAGACAAAATTTAGTGTGCTGCCAGGTCAGGGGTGCGTTCGAATGCAGAGGGTACGTTCAAACGCAACTGTGCGTGCGTTCGATCATGGTGTTGTGCGTTCGGTCGCAGGTGTGCCACCGTGCCACGTGCGTTCGAGAGTAGGCACTGCGTTCGAACGCACATAACTACCCACGGCGCAAGGTTGAAGCAATGTACGATAGGGCCGACTAGGGCGACGCGGGAAACGCGGGCTAACTGGACCTGCGTTCGAACGTGGTCCCTGCGTTCGACTGCAGTTGCGTTCGAACGCAGAAAGTGCGTTCGAACGCACTTCCAAGGGCTTGACTCCTTCTTTGCTTCATTTCTCCCCTTTGAGCCACCTTTTGCACCAAAGACCTACAACACACTAAAACACTAAAACAAGATAAAACATTAAATACTAATGTTGTACAAAAATAAATGTACTCGCAAGCGCACGAGTCGTGTACAATATGGTGGTGTGCAGGTGCGAGGTCGAACCCACAGGGAATTGTATTCTTGAAAGGCCAATTTATATCTAAGCTAATTTAATCCTAATCTAGTTCCAAAAGGGTTTTGATTTGGGGTTTTAAAATTTAAAAGACAAAACATAAATTAAATAAAATAAAAATAAAATATAAAGTACTAAGGATGCGGAATCCACACTCACCAAATCAGAACAACACATACTTCATGTTCATCAATATTAATCCGAAGTTCTCACAAATTAAATCTTATGTATGTTTTACTATGCTTCAAAGAATTAATCAAAATCATCCCATGTATCCATTCCTTATTCAAATCACAAAAGGAATCCAAATTTAATTGAAATACCAAATGTATCCGAAGAACAAATCACAAGGGATATCCAATTTTTAGGCATATAAAACCAAGCAATCAATTATGTGCAATTATCCTAAATCATCATATGTATCCATGAATCACAACAAGATATCCAAGAATCATTCCACACATTGAAAAGAAGTAAAACAATTAAAATATTAAACCATAAAATTGGATAATAAAGACTTACATAAAAGTAATGTTGTTCTTCAATGGTGAGGCTTCATCCCCAACCTTAGTTGGGGGTTAGCCCGACATAAAAATAATTCCTAAACTACAGAAAAACTAAACTAAAGAGAAGCTGTGAATTCTTGTCTTCAGGCTTGTATATCCTTTCTTGACTGCAAAGAGGTCTATTTATAGGCTTAAGAGAAGTCCTAGAAGCCCTAGTAAACCTAGACAATTCGGAGGTCAGTCTCCCAGTCAAAATAGAAGTCTGAAATCCGGATAAGATTCGCTCAAATTTGCGTTCTCATATTGCAGGACGATTTTGGCATAGTAAACGTCCGAATTAGGAAAATCCTATTTCACAATAAATTGTAGCATTTTGAACTAGCTTTCCACTGCCATTTGCATCACCTCAATCCGATATTTGAACAGAAATTTATGGTCAAAACACTGAAACATATGCAGAATCTGAATTTGAATCAAATCCGAATTTATCTCCATTAAGGGAAATTCCGATTTTATCCTTCCTTTGATTTGGTCAAACTTAACCACATCTTCTAGGTTTTCTCAAAGTATGTTTTATTCCAAGACTTTGCAATTTTCTCCTTTTAAGATGCAGTTTCTCTTCAACAACCTACAAAAACACTAAAACACAAATCTAACGCAAAGCGTTAGATAACGACACAGCTAAATGATTAACTAATGTAAATTAAGGGGTCCAAATATGTAATATTTAGCTCTTATCAAACACCCTCAAACTTACATTTTGCTAGTCCCTTAGCAAAACAAAACAAAAAATAAAATGAAAGCAATAATATAAATCCTCTTTCGTGGGAGAGACGATTGCATTTAGCATATGCAACAAGCCTTTTAAACCCCTAGGCATCCTTAGAGGACGAGTGAAGTCTCGTGAGGGTTTAACATGAATGATACCCACAAACATTACAGCACTATGTTGTTAACAAGAACGAAGCTTCACATAAACCATGGTTCTTATTCACAAGCAAGCTCAAAAAGACAAACACCATCATCACCATCAACGGGTATCCAAAATCAAAAAACTCATAAATGGATAATCAAGACATCATATGTTTTGAAAAGTGTAAAGTGAAAATAGCATATAATCATGAAGCTTCAGTTTAAACTCAAAACAAGTTCCACAAAATTTGTAAGAATCCCAAACAGATGAAACAACCAAGGCAAGATAAACATATATATATATTTTCTATTTATGTAGGCTATGCAATGCTTAACTCCCTTAAGCTTTCTAGTTGACCCTGGTACCGAGTGTTAAGCCAATGACTCCCAAGCCAGGTGGCTTTAGGGCACTAGATGTAAACATCCCTAAGGGCTTATTAACTCAAGTCAAAAAGGCTACGAAGCCAAGCTAGCCATACCACCAATCAACTTTAAACTTCACACCTTTTGACGCGAACACTCAATGCTTAATGAGGCAAAAGGTCCGGTTACTTAGTGATGTGTACAAATTTAATTGTACTCGCCAATTGCACGAGTCGATCGTAATAGAGTGGATGTGCAAGTGCGAGTGTCAAACCCACAGAGAATCGATTTTGCTAAAAATCAACTTTAAAATGCCTAAACTAATCCTATCTTAACCTAGTCCCAATGTCAAGCATGTGGCGTGCATAAAATAAATCTAAATTAAAATGCGATAAAATAAAGAAATAAAAACAACTAAAGTCCCTAATTCACTTCACAATAAATTAATTCACATATAAACATGCTTAGCTCATATGTATTAAACATTTATGCTACAAGGCATACTCTGAGCGTTAACACATTGTTCATATTTCCGTCTATCGATAAAGTACATATGTATATCCTATTGTTGTTACACAATCTTGTCAAACTACTCGAGGCAAACACTGTTATAAGAGGTCACAACGGATAATGGTCCGCAGACGAATATCCGATGTATCTCCGGTTGCAACGAGTGTTGACGTTTGGCGATTTGTAGACAACAATCAATACACTTTTGTCACTGAAATGCATTGAAACGAATAAACATAAATTGAAATGACAGAATAATACGAACTAAACATGAATAAATGTAAATAAATCTATAGTAAAGGGAATAAGAGACTAAATAAAAGTAAAATAAAACATAAATTAAATAAACGATAATTTAGGAGGGATTTACAATGGAAAACAGAGGGTTTTGGGCCCTAGAGGCGCCTCCCAAAAGTGTCTTTTACGAAAATACACGAGGGTCCTATTTATAGGCTAGCAGGTCACTCGAGTGCGTTCGAACGCAGGCAGTGCGTTCGAACGTAATGACGAATTGTGCGTTCGATCGCACTTGGTGTGTTCGACCGCAGAAAACCGTAACGGCGTAGCTGAAAGCAATGGATTCCTAGGGCAATCACGTGAGTTGCGGGATGATTGGGACTACGTTCGACCGTGCCCCCTGCGTTCGACCGTCAGTGCGTTCGACCTTCAGTGCATTCGAACGCACAAAGTGCGATCGAACGCACTTGGCAGGGATCCATTTCTTCCCTTAGTGCATTTTGCTCCTTTGTGGCCATATTTTGTTGTAAGGACCTGCACAACTCAAAACACTAAAAACACTAAAAATAATTAGATATTAACAGTGCTAAAGGCTTAACAAATATAAGTTAAAGGGGTCAAATATACACAATTTGGTACTGATCAGCTACTTTTTGAATACCCTCTGGTTGATACCTGGATGTAAGAGGCAACCTTTGGACCGCTGGGTGAAGACCACCGGNATAAGTTAAAGGGGTCAAATATACACAATTTGGTACTGATCACTTAGTGAAAAACTCAAAATGATCTTCTTCTTCCTTTTTTTTTTCTTTTTTTTTTTTTTATTTTTATCTTGCAAGCCATGGTCATCAATAGGTCATCCAAAAAATCTTAAAAAGAACAAACTTAAGCTCAAACATCATATCTCACAGAAAACATGCTAATGTGCTCATAAGAATTTATCTCTAAACAAGTGAAATCTCTTTTACCCAAAAATAAGTCAAAGGATTCAGACATCTACTGACATAATGATATGTTTAACCCTTTAAGCAAGCTAATGAAATGCAAATCACAGTCACAGTTTAACTCAAGCTTGACAAAAACATAGCACAGTTTTTTTTTTAATTTTTTCAATTTTTTTTTTAGCACAAAAAGACAAATAAAAACAAAAATAAATAGACAAATATAAATAGACAGTGTTTTTCCATACCCCCAAACTTGAATTACACATTGCCCTCAATGTGTAGTATAGAAATACATTACTGGAAGTACGGAAACGTCAAGGTGTGAGAAAGTTCAGGGAGTCCCCCAAACTTAAACACCAAAACACCTGTCAACAAAACTAACAACAATATATATATATAAACAAAACATCAAAAGATTAATTGCTATTAGAAGACAAAAAACAAAACTAAAAAAAATCATGTAATGAAAAAGGAAGAAAGAATTTGTGGAGTGAAGTGCAGAAAATAAACTGGAGCAGAAAACTTTACAACGCTCTCCCCCTATCATACTGATGTCCAACCAATCACTTCCACCCCTTCTTCTTCAAAACTTCATACCCTTCTGGCAGGATATTTTGCCATCTTATGCAGAATTGCTTGCTTCGACGGATCTTCTTAGGAAAGTGGTTCCTAGATTTTCGCGCTTGTGTGCATAGATCCTTGAGTATCTTGGCATAAGATGGCTCTTGGGGACATTCTAGAGACGAAGCTTTGGGCTCTTGATGTGTCTCAAGAGGGGCAGTGATGGAGGCAGGAGCTTCAGTACTCACTTCTATGTCACTGGGCAAATTAAGATCTATTGGGGGCTGACTTTTCTCATGGTGTTCAACTCCCTCAATTTGCTCAACTTGCTCCTCATTGTTATCCACAATTTCCTCACTCTCAAGTCTGGTGGTGACTTGGGCATGCTCAACTTGCTTTGTGTGCTCCTCTTCGTTGTCCACAATTTCATCCTCATCAACTAGGTATTCTAAAATGAATGGACATTTTTCCCTCTTGTGAAAAGGGCTATAACAATATGAACATCTCTTATATAGTGGATGAGTGTCAAGTAATTGCCTATGGGCAACTCTAGCTTCTTTGAATTGGGAAAATCTCTTGCCTGTGTCATCGATATGAGCAGTTGGAAAATGTTGAACTACTAATTCTAAAGCAGAAAAAACAGCTCGTAGATTTGAACATTTGTTTTCGTATGTGTGAGAAAAATGGGTCGGAGTAGATCTGGCTACTATGAGTTGGAAGGATTGATCACGTAAGGCAATGCACTCAGCTCGTAAATCTGAATACTTGTTTTCCTCATACACATTATTCATCTCTTTTTTCTTTTTTCACTTTTTTTTTTTTTTTTAAAAAAAAAAGAAAATAAACTAAAAACAACTAACTAACTAAAAGAAAATAAAACTAAAATTTAAAAACTCACAAAAAGGACCAAAAATAAATTTTTGGCAAAAATCTACGGAACTGCTGCCTTTGCTGTGAATGCTGCCTGTGGAGGTGCACTCGATCGCAATCGCGTCAATGTGCAGACAAAGAATGCGGCAAAAACTGCAAATCAAGCCAAAAACAAAAAACAAAACAAAAAGAAAAGAAAAATCTTTTTTTTTTTTTTTAGAAGCAGGGATAAAATAAAAATAAATTGCAGAAAAATAAAATCCTAATTATAACTAGTAAAAAGATAAAATCAATTTAGACATAAATGGATTTCAAAAATTGAACAATTCCCCGGCAACGGCGCCAAAATTTGTTGTACAAAAATAAATGTACTCGCAAGCGCACGAGTCGTGTGCAATATGGTGGTGTGCAAGTGCGAGGTCGAACCCACAGGGAATTGTATTCTTGAAAGGCCAATTTATATCTAAGCTAATTTAATCCTAATCTAGTTCCAAAAGGGTTTTGATTTGGGGTTTTTAAAATTTAAAAGACAAAACATAAATTAAATAAAATAAAAATAAAATATAAAGTACTAAGGATGCGGAATCCACACTCACCAAATCAGAACAACACATACTTCATGTTCATCAATATTAATCCGAAGTTCTCACAAATTAAATCTTATGTATGTTTTACTATGCTTCAAAGAATTAATCAAAATCATCCCATGTATCCATTCCTTATTCAAATCACAAAAGGAATCCAAATTTAATTGAAATACCAAATTTATCCGAAGAACAAATCACAAGGGATATCCAATTTTTAGGCATATAAAACCAAGCAATCAATTATGTGCAATTATCCTAAATCATCATGTGTATCCTTGAATCACAACAAGATATCCAAGAATCATTTCACACATTGAAAAGAAGTAAAACAATTAAATTATTAAACCATAAAATCGGATAATAAAGACTTACATAAAAGTAATGTTGTTCTTCAATGATGAGGCTTCATCCCCAACCTTAGTTGGGGGTTAGCCCTACATAAAAATAATTCCTAAACTACATAAAAACTTTACTAAAGAGAAGCTGTGAATTTTTGTCTTCAGGCTTGTATATCCTTTCTTGACTGCAAAGAGGTCTATTTATAGGCTTAGAGAAGTCCTAGAAGCCCTAGTAAACCTAGACAATTCGGAGGTCAGTCTCCCAGTCAAAATAGAAGTCTGAAATCCTGATAAGATTCGCTCAAATTTGCGTTCTCCTATTGCAGGACGATTTTCGCATAGTAGACGTCCGAATTACGAAAATACTATTTCACAATAAATTGTAGCATTTTGAACTAGCTTTCCACTGCCATTTGATTCACTTCAATCAGATATTTGAGCAGAAATTTATGGTCAAAACACTGAAACATATGCAGAATCTGAATTTGAATCCATTCCGAATTTATCTCCATTAAGGAAAATTCCGATTTTATCCTTCCTTTGATTTGGTCAAACTTAACCACATCTTCTAGGTCTTCTCAAAGTATGCTTTACTCCAAGACTTTGCAATTTTCTCCTTTTAAGATACAGTTTCTCTTCAGCAACCTACAAAACACTAAAACACAAATCTAACACAAAGCGTTAGATAACGACACAGCTAAATGATTAACTAATGTAAATTAAGGGGTCCAAATATGTAATATTTAGCTCTTATCAATTAACAAAGCTAAGAGCCTAACAAACATAAGTTAAGGGGGGGTCCAATATACAATATTTGACACCAATCATAGAGTCTTCTTCATCATGCTCGGTAGGTTCGTTGATTATCTCGTCCCATCCATTAATTGGTACATCATCCTCTTCAAACAGCTGGGGAAAATCACAACGTAAGTTGTCGAGTGTATCGTACTCAATGTTGCCCACACTATACCAATCCTCGTCAATCTCTACTCCCATGTCTATCCACTCATAGAAGGAGTAGTTCTGCACGCAGTCCGGGTCAATTGGTATAGAAGCCATAATCCTGAAGAGAAAACAACCCTTTCTTAGTCAACCATTATTCCCTTACCCAAAATGGAAATAGGTATACTGTCCAAGTATAATCTTATAAGAAAGAGTCATACACAATCATTCAAACAAATGCGGGTAGCGACTCCGCATGTCGTGTTCTGCTTCCCCCGATGCTTCCTCAACTCCATGATTGCACCACAGTACTTTAACGATAGGAATCATCTTGGTACGCAGCACCTGCTCCTTCAATCTTCACTGGTTCCTCCACATAGGTTAATTCCTCCTGGATTTCCAACGGCTCATACTCCACAATTACATCGGGGTTAGCGATGTACTTACTCAGCATAAACACATGGAAAACGTCATTCGTTCCGACCAAATATGGGGGTAAGGCAATCCTATAAGCCAACCTCCCCACTATCTGAGTAATCTCGAACGGTCCAACAAATCTGGGGCTAAGCTTCCCCTTCTTCCCAAACCGCATCACTCCCCTCATAGGTGATACCTTCAAAAACACACGGTCCCCTACCTCGAACTCCAAAGGCCTCCTTCGGTTATCAACATAACTCTTCTGCCGACTCTGAGCTGCACTCATCCTTTCCTAGATGACACGCACCTTGTCACGAGTGTCCTGAATCAGCTCCGGCCCCAACGTCTATCTCTCACCAACATTATCCCAATACAAGGGCAACTGACACTTTCATCCATAAAGTGCTTCATACGACAGCATTCCAATAGTCACCTGATAACTGTTGTTGTAGGCAAACTCAATCAAAGGCAAGTAGTGAACCTAGCTACCTTTGAATTCCAACACACATGCCCGAAACATATCCTCTAGGATCTGGTTCATTGGCTCAGACTGACCGTCTGTCTAAGGATGGAAAGCGGTACTGAACTTTAGCTCCGATCCCATTTCCTTCTGAAGACTTTGCTAAAACCTCGAAGTAAAACAAGAGTCTCTGTCCGAAATGATTGCCGATGGTACTCCATGCAAACGAACTATATTCTGGACATATAGTCTGGCCAACTTATCTATCGGATCCTTGACCTTTATGGGAATGAAGTGAGCACTCTTCGTTAGACGATCGACAACAACCCAAATGGAGTCTTCCCCAGTGGATGTTTTTTGTAACCCTAAAATAAAATTCATAGTGATCTCATCCCACTTCCATTTCGGTATAATCAATGGCTTAAGTGTCCCTGCCGGTCTCTGATGCTCCACCTTCACTTGTTGGCAGGTCGAACATTGCTCCACAAACTTAGCAATGTCCCTCTTCATATTGTTCCACCAATATGACCCCTTCACATCACGGTACATCTTGGTGCCTCCAGGATGCACAATGTACGGAGAATGATGAGCCTCACTCATTATCTCCTTCCTCATTCCTCCGATTCCTGGCACACAATCTTGCTTGAAATGGGTGAGCAACCCATCCTCCTTAAGACAAAACTCCTTTGCCTTACCTTCCGTAAGCAATTGCTTGATCTTGGCACACTCAGGGTCCTCAAGCTGAGCAGCCTTGATTCTTGCAAGCAATTCTGAATGAACCATCAAGTTTGCCAGGTGTACAAGCATACCATTGCCTACTACTTCCAATCCCATCCCAACGAGTTCCTTAATCAACTGGGGTTTAGAAATCCCAAGAGCGGCAAGCTCCACCGTTGATTTCCTGCTCAACGCGTCTGCTACCACGTTAGCCTTGCTAGGATGATAATTGATCTCACAATCATAATCCTTGACCAGTTCTAGCCACCTCCTCTGCCTCATGTTCAACTCCTTCTAAGTAAAGAAATACTTTAAGCTCTTGTGGTCCGTGTAGATCTCGCACCTCTCGCCATACAAGTAGTGCCTCCAAATCTTAAGAGCAAACACAACCACTGCCAACTCCAGGTCGTGTGTAGAATAGTTCTGCTCGTACAACTTTAGTTGGCGTGAAGCATAGGCAATAACATTGCCGTTCTGCATCAGCACGCAACATAAACCCTTCTTAGAAGCGTCGCTATACACTACCAAATTACCAGATTCCGTAGGTAATGCCAACACTGGAATGGTCACCAATCGCCTCTTCAGCTCTTGGAAACATTGTTCACACTCATCCATCCAAACAAAACGAGCATTCTTCCTAGTCAAAGTAGTGAGTGGTCCCGATAGCTTCGAAAAACCTTCGATGAAGCGTCGATAAAAACCAACAAGTCCTAAGAAACTCCGAATCTCAAACACGCTAGTTGGTCTTGTCCACTCTACCACATCCTTCACTTTCTCCGGGTCAACTGCTACTCCTTCACCAGAAATCACGTGTATAAGGAAAGACACGATATCCAACCAAAACTCACACTTCTCGAGTTCAGCATAAAGCTTCTCCCTCCAAAGCTTCTCCAATGCCTTCCGTAGATGCTCCTCGTGCTCCTCCAGTGTCCTTGAGTAAATCAAGTGTCGTCAATAAAGACAACGGTGAACTAATCCAAGTAGTCGTGAAAGACTCTGCTCATTGTGTCCATAAAGACTATTGGCGCGTTAGTTAGTTCGAAAGACATAACTAAGAACTCGTAGTGTCCATAACGAGTCTTAAAGGCTGTTTTAGGAATGTCCTCTTCCTTCACCCTCACTTGGTGATAGCCTGAGCGCAAATCGACCTTAGAAAACACTCGCACTCCTTGCAGCTGATCCAACAGGTCGTCAATCCTTGGCAAAGGATATCGATTCTTGATCGTCACCTTATTCAACTCCCGATAGTCAATGCACATCCTCATTGACCCATCCTTTTTCTTAAGAAACAACGCCGGTGCTCCCCAAGGTGATATACTAGGGCGAATAAAACCCTTGTCCAAAAGCTCCTGGAGCTGTTCCTTTAGCTCCTTCAACTCTGATGACGCCATCCTATATGGTGCCTTAGAGATAGGATTAGTGCCTGGCACACACTCAATCCCAAACTCCACCTTCCTTTGTTAAGGCCAGTAATTTTGACACGACCTGTGAACCAGACACGAACACGACACGAAATTAGTTGGTTTGGGTTTACCTTAAACGGCCTTGGGTCATAAACAGGTCAACCCATTTACGACCCGTTTATCTTGCTTAAACGGGTCTTGTCGCGAGTCACCCGCGGGTGACCCACCAGACCCGTTTATGTTTTTTTAAAAAAAATATTTATATATTTTTTTATTTTTTATTTTTACACCTAATCTACGGCTAAGATGAAAACTGAAAAGTTGAAAAGTGAAAGTTGTGAAACACTGAAACTGAAACCTAATTTTTTTCGTTCATCACTCAGCTGTCGCCTCACGCTCATGCTTAGTCACTACCTCACGCCTCACGATGCCTCTTATCACTCTCAACTACCGCCTCATGCTCACAATCTCTCTCCCGTCTCCCGTAGCTCTGCTCGTCAGTCGAAGCTCAGCCTGTTCACGACCTCTGAAGCTCCGACTCACTCACTCTCTCTCCCGACCGCCGCTCTCTCTCTCAGCTCTCCGCTCGTTGCCACTCTCTGGCCTCTCCCCCTCTCTCTGCTCTTCGCTCACAGCTGCTCTCCCCCTCTCTCTGCTGTACTGCTCTCCCCCTCTCTTCATCAGACCCGTTTAGCTTAAACCAGTTCACAAGTCATGTCATGTTTGGAGCTCCGACCCGTTTAATAAACGGGTCGTGTCTGGGTCTATGCTAAATGGGTCGCCACGAGTTGTAAATCGGTCGACCTATGAACCCGTTTTGCTAGCCCTACCCTCTGTGGTGGTAATCTAGAGTAGTCTGTTGAAAAGACATTTGGATACTCACACACCATAGGAATATCTTCCAGATAAGACTTTGCGTGCTTTGTTGGAGCGACAACGAATGCCAAAAATGCCTGATCGCCTCTGATGATAAGCTTCCTAGCTTGCACAGCTGAAATTGTTGGAGGTAAAGACCTCGCTCGTGATCCAACATACGTCACTTTTCCTTCTCCCCACGGTGTAAGTGTCAGTTGCTTCCGAGCACGGTCGATAACCGTCGAATGACTTGTCAACCAATCCATTCCGAGAATAATGTCGTAACTAAACATTGGGAGAGCAACTATGTTTGCAGGAAGTACTCTTCCACAAATGCTAACAAGGCATTCACAAACTACACGCTTACAGACCACAGTTTTCCCTATGGGAGCAGTTACAACTAAACTAGGTTTCAAATTTCTCACAACAAGTCTAGACAACCTTACGAACACTATAGATACGAAAGAGTGGGTAGCCCCATAATCAAACAAAACTAAAGCTTCAAATCCAATATAGGGGTAGTACCTGTCACTACTTTCGATCCTCCTTCCAGCTCTCTTGGAACAAGCACGTAAACCTGAGCTAGCGCCAAAGGCTTCTGAGCAACCCCTTTGCCCACTTAATCCTTGCTGAAGTGACCAAACTGGCCGCATCGATAGCAAGTCCCGGTTGCCATCCTGCAGCGTCCCTAGTGTACACAGTTACACTTCTTGCACAGCTCTGACATATGATTCTTTTGCAACGAAACTGGAAGGTTACCAGAGGTACGTTCTTATGACCTCTGGGGTGGAAAACTCCCCACCGCCATTCTCTTAGCTGGCCCAGCTCCTCCGACCGAAGTACTAGTTCCTTGAGCCCTCCTCTTCTGATCCACGTACTCAGCCGCATTCTTCTTCAGACTTTCCTCATAGATCGATGCCCTATTGACCAACTAGGAGAAATCTCGAATGTCAAAACAGCTCATCATGATTCGAATACGAGAGTTCAGACCTCGTTCGAACTTCTTCACTTTCTTTTCCTCAGTCGGGATGAGGTATAACCTAAAGAGCGACAGTTACAAAAACTTCGCGGCATATTCAATCATTGACATCCCTCCATGGACCAAATCCAAAAACTCTCGTGCCTTCACTTCCTGCACGACTTGGGGAAAGAAGTGCCGATTGAACTCGTGCTTGAAGACTTCCCAAGAAATGGCAGTCTCTAAACCCAAGTCAGCTACAAGCACCACTTTCTTGTCCTACCACTAGCGCTTAGCTTCTCCAGTCAGCTTGTAAGTAGTATAAGCCACCTTTTGCTCATTAGTACATCCAAGGGTAGCTAACAACTCCTCCACGTTGTTCAGCCAATTCTCAGCACGAATGTGGTCGCCTCTCCCGTCAAAAACTCTCAGAGTGATTACTACAAAAATCCTTCAGAGAACATCCAGTCCCCTCAGCTGGCTATCTTGCAACCCTATCGTGATCTAAGGCCGAAACCAACTAGCCAATCGCGTCCATCACTTGGCTTCCTGGGAGTGTCGCCTCATCAATGGGAATGTCCACAGGCTCGGGGTGAATACTTCCCTCTCCGATCTCCAACCCGTTAGGTCCAGTTGCAGGGTTCCTTCAGGGCAGCATTCTCTACAGTGAAGAACAAAGTTAGAACCGACTCTACTAGAACCAAGCAACCAAGTCTAGAGACTAAGTCCTAATCGCTCATCTAGCCTAATCTCTGGTGTGATCATGGCCTAAGTTCTCTTTTCCCTTTATCCTATAGTCCTCTCAGAGCAAAAGCTCTGATACCAACTGTGACGCCCAGTCTGATGGGCAAATCCATTAACTAGTAATTGATCCCATGGTGCGTCATCCCAGCCTTGTCCCTCGCAGAACAAGACCTCCGGGAATTCACTTTCCTCATCGTAACGAGAAAACTGCAGCGGAAGACTTTACTAAGACTATAGGATTAAGAGACAATAAATAAAACATCACACAGCAATTACCAGAGATAAAGTACTATGTTACCATAATATCATAAACAGCCGCCAAATATACTGGTCATCAGACTATCAGCAGGAAAATAGATATAACCCAAAATAACAAACATCAACATAGTTCACAAAAGATCAACAAATCAAACCCTAGACTTAAGCTTAAGTAGAGCTAGTGAAATCAAAATCTCTATCATGTCTGTACGGGCAAATCCTCCAGTCCCCCACATCGAACGCAACCAAATAGGGTCCATGTCTTCAAAGATATCACGAATCAAGTCATGAGCTAGCACCCAAGTCTACTTCGATGGCATCTTCTTCTAAAGCGGCTAAACCGTATAATAATCGTAATGGGAGATGAAAGCTAAAGGAAAAGGGTAAGTCTAAGACTTAGTGATTTTTAACGCAGATAATATCCATGTCAGTTTAGTAATGAACTCAGATGTTTAATAAGCAAAAGCAGTTCTATTATGACAGCTTATTTTATACGTGATATATATATAATAGATGGTATATAGGGTCCATGTCTTCAAGATCACACGGATCAAGTCTTGAGATAGCACCCAAGTCTGCTCCGACATCATCTTCTTCTAAAGCGGCTAAACCGTATAATAATCGTAATGGGAGATGAAACATAAAGGAAAAGGGTAAGTCTAAGACTTAGTGATTTTTAACGCAGGTAATATCCATGTCAGTTTAGTAATGAACTCAGATGTTTAATAAGCAAAAGCAGTTCTATCATGACAGTTTATTTTATACGTGATATATATAATAGATGGTATATGCATATGATGTAAGCAATAGTCATTGTTCAACAGTATGGTCTACCCAAGATATTATCCCTTCTCAGCAGAGTTGATGCTATCCTGAGGGACCTATAGTACAATACTAGTGCCCCAGCCATTGCACAACATACCGTACATAACATTAGTGGCACAATCGAGTCCGACCTCAAGTGGCCCACACCAACTAATGACGTCTGTCCTATAGTGACCGAACCATTGGGAATGGTTGCACCAGGGTCACAAACCAATGAATCCAAAGCCCCGTATAACACATACATTTGACCATAAAACTAACATGTATAGTAAGCCCATGGCCATTACTACCGCACGTACCAGTGTACCATGTCATACGATGCAAATTATCTTGTTTGTATTTTACATGCATGTCATTTTACAAGTCTTACATGGTTAACATGTTCAGCACAATATTTTTCTCAAAATGTCAGAGTTCATGTGCAATAAGTATAAACAGTGAGAGTTGTAAATATGCATGTTTTCTCGATACACAAAATAGATGTGCAGTGCATGGAAAATAGCAATGAGCATTATGTGAGTTAAAAACTCACCTGGATCGAAAAGCGTCTCCGAATACTCTAAAAGATCCAGGTTCTCCAAATTTGTGGAAAACCTTCTATTAGTCCTAATTCCACTAAAGCAACTCTAAAGTAAGGAAAACATGAGCTATAGGATGGTTGGTGAAAATAGGGTTTCCCTGTCACACACTGACCGTACGTCCGAGCTTGGGACCGTACGTCCACCATGTCACGACGGGCCATATGTCCAGTCACGATACAGTTTGTCTGCTATGTGGGTCCTTAGGGAGAACCTCATTTTCTCTCCACTGTCCGCCTATTCTCCGATTCCTAGGGCTACTAGAAACACCCTAAAGCCTCCTAGTCTAGATTACAACCTCCATGCAATGTAACAACACTAAGCTATCAAAAATGCTACCCCAAACGAGATTCAAAGCGTAATTAAGCTAGCAATTACAACTAACATAAAACGAGCAGCATAACGATGTATTTACAAAGCTAAGGAACGAACGTTACCTCCTTGAAACAAAACCGCAAGAGTTCTGCCTCACGAACGTTTCGAAACACGCAAACACTTCACACACACTCACAAAACACACTCAAAACACTTTGGAAACACTCTAGGAACACTTTGGCAGCCTGGGGGAGTCTGAAACTTATGCAAAACACGAAGAAGGTAGGGGGTATTTATAGGCCCAAAAAGCAGTGGACGTCCGGCCAAGGGGCGTACGTCCGGTGGTTCTTGCCCAGTGGTTCAAAGGCTGCCTCGTATGTCCAGGTATTAACCAGAGGGTATTCCAAAANATCGTGTCGGGTCGGGTCGGGTCGTGTTTACCCAATAAGACCCGTTTAAGGTAAACAGGTAAACGGGTCGTTTCGGGTCGTGTCTACCCAATAAGACCCGATTATTGTAAACGGGTAAATCGGGTCGTGTCGGGTTACCCGTTTATTTCCGTGTCGTAATCGTGTCAAACCCGATTACCCGTTTAGCTAAACGGGTCGTGTCTGGGTATAGCCTAATCGTGTAACGGGTACCCGCGGGTCTAATCGTGTCGGGTACCCGTTACCCGTTTTGCCACCCCTAGATTATACCATCACTATTTGGTAAGGATTTAATATAATCTGTGAAAATCTGATGAGTTTTCTGTGAGAATAAGTTTAAAGAGGCAAGAAGAAGATGAAAATGGCAGAATAGTATTGATAAATAAGATAAGAGCTGGTTCGAGATGCTCAATCTCCACGGTTACAAGGCAATTTCAATATCTCAATTCTTATCCTCTAGATTGTGGTGAGCCAGTACATATAGTACTATTCTGATAGAATATTTCTCATAGAGTCCAACTGTCCTTACTCTACCAAAACGCAGGGAAATAAATATAAAAAGATAAACTGGGAAACTTCTACACAATGACTAGAAACCAATGTAAAATGCAGCAGCAAAAGTAAGAAGCAAAACGACATAGTTTTAATATAAGGTTGCAATAACTAGATGGTGGAGGCCTGCTACCCAATCAGCATTATTGATCCTTCTTCTCCACTACTCTGTACACATCACTTGCAGAGGTTCTCCCATGTCCTCTGTGGAGCACCCATAACAAGGCTCTCCCCCTCAAAGCACCTTGCCCACAAGGTGAGGATATTGTTGTTGGAGCTTCCAGAGTGTCTCCATGTGTCATCTTCCAGAGTAGCTCCCTTCCAATGAACCAAGACCTCGGTAATGGCTCTTCCATTTTTCTTCACCATGCGCCGATTGACAATACTCTCAGGTTCAGGGCGGATTTCCCCATGTTTATCAGTGGGAGGTAATGTTGGAAGTGGTTTTGCTTGATGACCCAGTTTTGTTTTAGGCATGAGACATGGAAGACTGGATGGATGAGTGATTGAGAAGGTAGATTAAGTTTGTAAGCCACCGAGCCTATCTTCTTCAAAATTTGAAAGGGGCCATAAAATCTAGGGGATAACTTCAAATTCTTTCTCATAGCTACAGATTTTTGCCTATAGGGTTGTAGTCGGAGGTTCACCCAATCTCCCTCAACAAATACCCTTTCAGTGCGCTTCTTATCCTCTTGGTTCTTCATTCGATTTTGGGCCTACTGTAGATGTTCCTTGAGAAGTGTTATAATTGTGGTTCGATCCCTCAACTGGGAGTCCACGGCTGTGTTGGCCGATGTACCCGGAACATAGGACAACAAAGTAGGAGGTGGGTATCCGTAAACTGCCTCAAATGGGGTAAATCCAGTAGAGGAATGGTGGTTAGTGTTGTACCACCATTCTGCCATAGGTAGCCAAGTACTCCATTCTTTTGGTTTAGCTCCAACATAGCACCTTAGGTAAGTCTCAAGGCATTTATTTAGAGCCTCAGTTTGGCCATCTGACTGAGGATGATAAGTCGAGCTAATAGCAAGCAAGATTCCTTGTAAATGAAATAGCTCCCTCCAGAATGAACTAGTAAAAATAGGATCTCTGTCTGAAACAATAATAGTAGGCATACCATGGAGCTTGAGGACATTGGATAAAAAAAGCTGGGCAACCTTAGAGGCTGTGTATGGGTGTGACAAGGGTATAAAACGACCATATTTGGTAAGCCTATCCACAACCACAAGGATGACTGAGTATCCAAGAGAAAGAGGCAACCCCTCAATGAAATCCATAGAGATATCCGACCAAACTCAAGATGGAATAGGGAGAGGTTGGAGTAAGCCTGATGGATGCACCGTTTCATGCTTGTTCTCCTGACACACAGCACATTCCTTGACATATTTCTTGATGTCCTTACACATTCCCTTCCAATAAAAATATGCTTTGGTTCGTTGTACTGTTTTGTGGTAACCCGAATGACCTGCAGCTGGGTTTGAGTGAATGTAGGCTAGTAATTGCAGCTGGAAGGATGATTGTTTAACAATCCAAATTCTTCCTTTCTTTAGAATGAGCTCTTGCTGTAAAGAGAATCCTTTAGGTACATCACCACCTTGTTGGAGAGTTGGCAACAAATCTTTTGTGTCAGGGTCATGGAGGTAAGATTGCTTGAGTTCTGCTATCCAATTGGGGGTTGGGAAGGAGATCAAGGAAATAGAGAGTTCCTCCTGATTTACCACTTCTTCAAATTTCCTTGAAAGAGCATCAGCCACCCGGTTTTCCTTCCCTTTCTTGTACTCAATGACAAAGTCATAGCCTAGTAACTTTGAAAGCCACTTTTGTTGTGAAATTGTTCCCACCTTTTGTTCCAAGAGGAACTTAAGGGACTGTTGATCCGTCTTCACCTTGAAGGATTGCCCTAAAAGGTAAGGTCTCCATTTCTGGACAGCCGTGACTAAGGACAATAGTTCCTTTTCATAGGTGGACAAGAATAAAGCTTGGCCCTTCAAAGCTTGGCTGAAAAAAGCTATAGGTCACCCTTCTTGCATTAGAACTGTTCCCAAACCTGTACCACAAGCATCACATTCAATAGTAAAAGTTTTAGTGAAGTCAGGTAAGCATAAAACAGAGGGACTGGTTAAGGCTTGTTTGAGTTGCAAGAAAGCTGTAGTTGCTTGGTCTGTCCAGTGGAAAGAGTTCTTCTTTTGGAGGGCTGTGAGGGGGGCTGTAATAATACCATATCTCTTGATAAATTTTCGATAATATCCTGTCAACCCCAAAAACCCACGCAAGGATTTAACGTTGTGAGGAATTGGCCATTGAAGCATGGAATCAATCTTAGAGGGATTTGCCCGAACTCCCTTATTTGAGATTAAGTGGCCTAAGTAATCAATTTCTGAAACCCCAAATCGACACTTCAAGCCCTTAGCATACAGCTGGTTGGTTTTTAACACTTCTATAACCAAATTCAAGTGATGTAAGTGTTCTTCCATTGTCTTGCTGTAAATTAGAATATCATCAAAGAAAACAAGGACGAACTTCCTTAAAAAAGGTTTGAACAAGTCATTCATCAAACCTTGGAAGGTAAAGGGGGCATTAGTAAGTCTGAAAGGCATTACTAGAAATTCATAGTGTCCCTCATGTGTGCGGAAAGCTGTTTTGTGAACATCCTCTGGGTGTACCCTAATTTGATGAAAACCAGACCTTAAGTCAAGCTTAGAAAAAATTACTACCCCATAGAGTTCATCCAAGAGTTCATCAATAATAGGGATGGGATATTTGTCCTTAATTGTGGCTTGATTTAAGGCTCTATAATCAACACACATACACCAACAACCATCGGCATTTCTTATGAGGATAACAGGGGATGAGAATGGGCTTTGGCTAGGTTGAATAACACCTAATTCCAGCAGCTCATGAACTATTCGTTCGATTTCAGTTTTTTGGTAGAATGGGTAACGATAAGGTCTAACTGAAATTGGTTGAGTCCCTTTGAGCAAAATCTGATGGCCACGGGTTCTAGGAGGAGGTAGCCCTTTTGGTTCCTCAAAGACTAAGTTATATTCTCTCAATAACTCACGTATTGGCTCTTGGATTTCTTGAGTTCCATAATCAGTCATTTGAGGAAATAATTGCAACAAAAACCCTTTAGCATTGGAAGAAGCAGATCTCAAAAAGTGGTCACCATCCTCAGTGGTTAAACCAGTAGGGGTTAGACCATGTAAAATGATCTTGTTTGAGCCTTGACTATATTGCATAGTGAGGTGGGAAAAATCCCACAAGATTGGACCAAGGGTCTTTAACCATTCTACCCCAAGAACAATATCACACCCACCCAATTGAAGTAGGTAAAAATCTGCAGTAATGGTCATACCTTGCACCTTTAGGGAGACCGAATGGCACTTCCCTTCGCTCAAAATGTTTGCCCCATTTGCCACCCGTACTTGGAGTGTCATAGGAAGTATCTCACCCAAAGAAGCCTGCTTGAACACTGTTGGGTCGAGGAAATTGTGAGTGCTGCCCGAGTCAATCAAGATTACCACCCGTTGGTTTTTTATCAAGCCCACTATTCTCATAGTAGTGGAGCTCAAGGATCTAGAAATAGCATTGAAAGAGATTGCAGGTTCAATGACCTGTTCCACTGGTACTGGTTCTACCTTGTTTGTGGTATCATAAAATACTTCCTCAGGATTTGCTTCAGGTAAAATTTCAGCCCCTTGCAGCATGTAGAGTCTTGAAATCTTACATTTATGAGCTGCGTTCCATTTTTCGTCGCAGTTGTAGCATAAACCCTTTTCTCTTCGTTCTCTCATTTGAGCAGGTGAAATTTTGTGGAAAGGGACAGGGGCCTGATTTCGATTGGCAACAAAAGAAGAGCCACCCTGCTGGTCCAATTGTCCCCAATTTTGCTGCTTGTTATAAGAGAATGCCGTGCCCTGCTGTTTGAAGGGTTTCTTGGAGCTAGAGATGTATTCCCCTTGAAGTTTGGCTAAGCAAAGGCAGACACCAAGGAGCGAGGAGATAGCATACGTAAGGGTAGATGAATCTCATCTTTGAGGCCACTAAGAAAGCAGCTCAGTTTGTAACTCTCAGAAAGGCCTCTCAAACGATTCGAAAGAGATTCAAACTGTGCCGTATAGGCTGTTACAGTCGTGGTCTGTTGAAGCTTGACAATATTTTCCATGGGTCGTCATAAGCTAGACCAAATCTAACGAGTAGAGCTTGAATGAAGGCATCCCATGTAGGAAATTGCCCTGCCTCATCCGCATCTTGGAACCAGACTAAAGCTTCACCTTCCATATGGAAAGAAGCCATGCGGATACGATGGTACAAGGGTGTTTGATAGTAATCAAAAAATTGGTTCACCTTATATGTCCAAGAAGATGGACTCTCGCCATCAAATCGAGGAAAATCGAGGCGCATAGCTCGGGTATGTATGTGTCGTTCCTCCCGATGATTGTCCTGAAACTCATCCTCCTGAAACCACCTTTCTTCTCTATCATCACGTCGTTCTGGTTCACGTCTTTCAGGGATATGGATTCTTCTATCAACTCATTCCTCACGTCCTTCAAGTTCATGAAATCGTCGGTCTCGGTCATTGAGACGTCTTTCATCTCGGGCATGATAGACTCGTTCCCTGGCTTCTGGAGGTGGGTTAATGGGTGGGGGATTCCTGACTTCTGGAGGTGGGTCAATGGGTGGGGGATTCTGGTTGGTTAAAACTGTACGGACCATCTCAGTGAGGTCTGCTAGCTTCTGGTCCATATTGTCATTAACAGTCTGTTGAAGGATCCAAGCATCTTGGCATTCCTTAAGGGAATCTGCTATCTGAGCAAGACAGGTGCTGTCAGCCATGTGAAAAAAAATTATTGGGTTTTTGGAAGCTAGGATGGGATCGGATCGGTGGGCTCTGATACCAAATAGTAAGGATTTAATATAATCTGTGAAAATCTGATGAGTTTTCTGTGAGAATGAGTTTAAAGAGGCAAGAAGAAGATGAAAATGGCAGAACAGTATTGATAAATAAGATAAGAGCTGGTTCGAGATGCTCAATCTCCACAGTTACAAGGCAATTTCAATATCTCAATTCTTATCCTCTCGACTGTGGTGAGCCAGTACATATAGTACTATTATGTTAGAATAATTCTCACAGAGTCCAGCTGTCCTTACTCTACCAAAACGCAGGGAAATAGATATAAAAAGATAAACTGGGAAACTTCTACACAATGACTAGAAACCAGCATAAAATTCTGCAGCAAAAGTAAGAAGCAAAACGACATAGTTTTAATATAAGGTTGCAATAACTAGATGGTGGAGGCCTGCTGCCCAGTCAGCATTATTGATCCTTCTTCTCCACTACTCTGTACACGTCACTTGCAGAGGTTCTCCCATGTCCTCTGTGGAGCACCCATAGCACTATTATTGTAAAAAAGAACATGGCTGAGAGTCTGAGACTTTTAGCCATCACCCAACCCGCCCCGTTCTCTCTCTCTCTTGGTCTCCATCTCCGACTCTCCGGTATATCTCTCTCTTGCTCTGATTTTTTTTTTTTTGGGTAGATTACTTTGTATGAATCAGCACAAGCACATATGATATGATGAACATTATGTTACATTCAATGCATTGTGTGATTATTGCTCTTTAATCAATTAATTCTCTTTCATCCTAAATAATACAGAAGATGGTTATTAATGGTTTTTTTTTTTTTTTTTTGAAGAAAACAAACATAACATTAATCAAGCAGAAACCTGCTCATTCAATACAGTTTCATGGATACAGTCTAGATAATTATCAATCCATAACTAATTTGAATTTAAAGACAAAGCAATTCTTGCTAAACAATGCACAGCTTTGTTAGCATTACACTTTACATGACAAACTGTCCAAGAAGTAAAACAATTCAAGAGGATTTTGACTTCATTACTAACTTATCCATAACGGCCAGAACAAGAGCCATCCCTATTAATAGATAGCTTGAAAAATCTCCAAATAGTCTCCCTCCAAAGCAACATTATGAAAACCCAATCCAGCAACAACTTTAAGCATCTTACATGCTGCAAGAGCCTTTGCAATCCCTGGATCCGAAATAAAAGCTTTGTTGAACAATGAGAAGCAAGAACACCTCCCAAATGATCAAGAAGAATAAAGCCCAGACCCATAGATTGCTGTCTTTCACCTATAGCAGCATGCCAATTGATTTTAAGAAAACCAAATGAAGGAGGAATCCACACTACTTCTCTGAGAACTTGAACTTGTCGATGACAGTTATTAATCCTGAATTGCTCTGCAGATTGAAATGCAACAAACTGGTCCTTAGATATAGTAATTATTTTTTACGGAGAAAGAAATTCTCCCCCAAAAACAACAGCATTACGCCTTAACCAAATTTGGCGGGCCACAACCAAAAACAGTTGAACCTCCTCTCCATCCAACCTTTGCATAATCTTTTCAACCAGCTGAACAAAAGAAACAATCTGAAAATAGCACTTTTGAAGCTTCCTATTACAATCAGCCCAAACATCCTTAGCAGAAGGACAGCTCCACAAGATATGCACCAAATCTTCTGCCTCCAAACAGCAAATTGGACACTTCAAGTCTGGAACAATCATTTTTTTAAACAAATTTTCCTTAGTAGGCAAAATATTGTCACAAGCCTTCCAAAGAAAAATTTTCACCACAAGTGAACATTGAATACTCCAAATTTGGTTCTAGAAACACTAGAACACATACCTCTACTCATAACAGAAATTTCCTTAGCAAGATGGCAAGCACTTCTAACAGTAAAAAGATCATTATTAGTACCTAACCATACCAATTGGTCTCTCTGACTGCGAGGACAAACTGCCATTCCACAAATAAGCTTAGCTTCATCCTCATTAAAAATCTCATGTATAAAAGAAGTATTCCACCAATTAGTATTAACATCAATAAGACAATTCACTGTAGCATCCTCACCAATAACATGAATAGAAGTCCGAACAGAGTAACTGGTTGGAGAAGGGATCCAACGATCTTTCCAAACTTTAATAGAATGTCCATCACCCACCCTCCATAAAAGACCTTTTTTTAAAAGAGGCTTTGCATTCCAGAGACTCCTCCAAGCATATAAAGGCTTGTAGCCTAATACAGAATTAAGAAAATTAGCATTAGGAAAGTATTTCTCCTTGAAAACTTTAGCAACCGAAGAATCTGTATTTTGCAAAAACCTCGACCCTTGCTTAGCTAACAAAGCCAAATTAAAACACTCTGTCTCTATATCCCAAACCACCTTTGTACTTAGATTTTCCTATCTTCTCCCAGCTCATCCAAGCAATACTAGAATCCTTCTCCTTATGCCCCCACCAAAACCTAGACATCATTGAATTAATGTTAGTGCATAGAACCTTTGGGAGAAGAAAAACACTCATTGTATAAGTTGGAATCACTTGAATCACAGCTTTCAAAAGCACCTCCTCCCCAGCCTGTGATAGAAACTTCTGCTTCAATCCATTAATCTTAGCCCAAATTTTACCTTGCAATGCTGAAAAACACCTAACTCGAGATCTACCAATAATAGCTGGCAACCCCAAATGTTTCCCATAGTCATGTGTGGAACTCATGCCACAAATAAGATATGTTGCTTAGCCTCCACTCTAGTATTTCGACTAAAGAAAATTGAAGTCTTCTTTCTATTAAGCTTTTGACCAGATGCTTGCTCATAAATTTGTAAAACCTCTTGGAGCCGCAGCCATTCAAACAAATTTGCTTTACAAAACAGCAAGTAGTCATTAGTGAAGAAAAGATGAGACACACTAATACCTCCCCTGGTCACAGATAAACCTGTTATACGAATATCTATCTTAGCTTTCCTAAGAATGGACTAAGACCTTCAGCACAAATTATAAACAAGTATAGGGAGAGAGGATCTCCTTACCTAATACCCCGAGTTGGTAAAATAGGTCCATAAGGTTGCCCATTAACCAAAACAAAATAAGAGACAGTTCTAACACACATCATTAACAATTTAATCCACTTTTTTGCAAAGCCAAGCTTCTTCATTATAGCTTCCAAATAGTCTCATTCAATTCTATCATAAGATTTAGACATATCTAGCTTTGAAGCCATAAAACCATTTCTCCCACTCATCCTCCCATCCATAGTATGAAGTGCTTCAAAAGCTACAAGGACGTTCTTGGTGATGAGTCTCCCCGGCACAAAAAAGGTACTCTAATTATGTGATATAATGAAAGGCAAAACCTTCTTCAACCTGTTTGCTAGAACCTTAGCAATAATCTTGTATAAGACATTACAAAGGCTAATTGGACGATACTCCATTAACCGAAGAGGATCATTGACTTTTGGAATGAGAGCAATATTAGTAGTATTTAAAACAGAATCAAACCTACCTAAATTCATAAAGTCTAGCACCACTTTGCATATCTCACTCCTAACAATCTCCCAAGATTAATGTTATTGCTTTTATAACTTATGAATTATGATGTCAATGTTAGGATTAATGGTAGGGTTATTGCCTTAACTAATAATTTGAACTTGATTTTATTTAAATAAAATTTATTTTATTTTGAAAGTAAAATAAACGGGTCACTATGCTTTCTAAGCTAAACGGGTAGTGTCGAGTTAAACGGTTTGTGTTGGGTTGTGTCAACCCGACATGGCCCGTTATTTTTAAACGGGTGTAGGGTAACCCGTTAAATAATCGAGTCATGTCCAGGTTTGGGGGTGACTCGTTTACCTAAACGGGTCGTGTCTGGATTTAACCTATATGGGTGGCGGGTTGTAAACGGGTCAACCTGCCAACTAGTTTTGTCCCCCCTAAAAAATGTTAAGATATTGGAGGAAACTAATTTTTCTCTTGAATATGAAATAAAGAGGGCATTTCCCTTTGTGGCTTAAATAAAAACAATATAAAGGTTTGTACTCTACATTTCATTCAGCAAATATTGGTGTTTATCTTTTTATTGTTTCAATAATATTGATGTTTATGATAAGGATATGACAATGGTCGACGAATGCTTTTATTATCTTCCTCTTTTTTTATTTTAGATTAAATAAATGGAGAATATTAAACATGATCATGAATCTATTCAATGTAATCTAAGACTAAGGGATGATGATTTAAAATATTCAAACAACTTTAGAGTTAGATAGATAATAATATTTTCATTATCGTTGCTATTATAAGTTTTTCTTGTGTCACTTTTATGTCCATCTAAAAATGATGTGGCTGTTAAAATTACCATTGGGTTTGTGATTAATCATTATTGAATTTTGATAAAATGGTAATTTTAAGAGCCACATCATTCTTGGAGGGACACAAGAGGGACTTGTAGAATTACTCCTAATTTCTACATTATTCCATCGCTTTTCTCTTATTAGTTTGTTTTGGTGTAAAATGTTGTCAAAAAATGTTTTAAGCAAAAGACATTTTCTTTTGGAAAAAATTGATTATTTTCCTCGGTTTGTTTGCAACTTTGAAAATTGTTCTAAGTTCATATGAAAAATCACCAGTATTGTGGGACTCTATCGCATATGTGGGGCTTTTTTATATTTTTCCCATAAATTTATTATAAGAATGTAAAAAGTGTCATTTTGACCCACTTGGGTAGTTTGATGTATTGTTTTAGCATACTTTAAAATTTTAAATTTCGTGGGGCTATTTAAAAAATGATTGTTAGTTCATGGGACTTTTTTTATATTTTTCTATATTTTTTTTTATTGAGATTATATCGTAAATAGAAAAACTAGTTTAATGTTTTTTAAACTCAAACTGACAGGAAGGAGAAGGGTTTAGGAGGAAGCCGCCTTTAGGGTTTTTGTGGTACCAACAAACAACAGGCGGTATCTTAGAGTCTCTCCCTCCAAAACTCTGCAACATGATTACTGGCGGGAAAAGCTACGTATCTTCGCCTCCGGCCTTCTCAAACGATGGCAAGCGCCTCCTCGTTTGTACAGGCAATACTATCTCCATCTTCAGCACCTCCACTGGATTACAGGTTAGCCAAAACTATCGCCCTTCAATTTCCTATCAAACTACAATGCTTACTCTTTTGTACATGCAGATTGCGACATTGGAGGGTCACACGGCTGCGGTGACGTCGGTGATTGTGGTTCCGGGTAGTAAGATTTTGTGCTACTGCTGGACAGCCTCGCTTGATGGGACCATTCGGTATTGGGATTTCTCGGTGCCGGAGTTGATGAAGAAGGTCAATGTTAAGCTGCCTGTTTTCTCCATGGTAAGATTCATGCCTTGCTATTCTACCCCTTCGTTTTCAGTTGCTTAGTTCAAGTTTTTGGTTTTTTGTGTGTGACTTATCCTATCAAAATTGTTGTGTTGGTTTCTAAAGCAAAGTGTGACAAATGCAAGAAAAGGGAACATGGATTGGACTTGATACGGTGAAGTCACACAGGTGGATTAGGAGGTCGAAATTGCGTGTGTTACTTAATTTTTCTCATTAAACAATGGATAACCACTTTCATTTTTCTTTACCTCATTTTTTTTTCTTTCCCTCTTGTAATACGTGTGGTAAACAGAAATTTCTCACATATATCAGAATTATAGAGCTTGGGCTCTTTTATATTCGGTAACCAAATAGAAAAATTTGGTTTACTTTTCTCTTAAAAGAATTAGGTATGTGTGTATGGGAGGACTTGTTTTTTGACGAACCGGACTGCCTATCATTCCTAGAACCATCATACTTGTCAACTCTTTTGGAGATCAAGAACTATTCAATCCATATAGATTTGATAAATCTAACTCTGTCTATGAGGAGATATGAATTTTGGGATCCGATATGGCAATTGAATTCATTGAGATTTAGCATGCATGATCGCTATGTAGTGAACATTTGTCCAGTGGGTTTGAAAGAATATAAAAAGATTTATTGGTTTGTGTCAAGCTACCCAAGTTAGGCAGTAGTGTCATGTGATCCTGCCTTTATGTACCTATGTATATGTGCTAGTGTCGTTAGTTTGGGGTTTGATTATATTTTTGGAGAAGTTGACCGGTGTAATTTCATATATTTATTTGCTGGAAAGTTTGGTCTATAATTTGTGAATTTGATAGTTATTTATCTGAGTAATAAAAGAGAGCGGTTCTTGAAGGACGATGCTACGCATTTGGCGCTCTTGAAGGACATGGAGGAGTCTTGGCGTCAGGCAAGGAAGGAAGTTCATGAGGTGTTGTCCACTGAGGAGGAAGACCGGAATTTGGCGTCTCTGAAAGATGAATTAGAATGGTTTATAGGTGAAAGAAAGGGCCCTTAGACTAGGTCTAAGGGCAAGAGAGAGCACCGGAGGGTTGAAAGTTGGGTGGGCAAGACAAATGTGGGGTAGATTGGGGCGGGTAGTTGGGGTCTTGTTGGGTGGCTGTTTTTGAGAGAGCTCCGGAGGGTTGAAAGTTGGTTGGGCAAGGCTATTGTGGGGTAGTTTTGGGGTTGGGTAGTTTGGGTCGTGTTGGGTGGTCTGCTTTGGGGTCGCTTTGGGTTAGCTTTGGCTTTCCCTCTTGTATTTTTAGGGCTTTTTCTACTTAATTAAACTCCTTATTACTTATAAAAAAAAAAAAAAAAAAGTAATAAAAGATTTAAAAAATATTTATAGGTTGTAATTCTGGGTAGTAGGATGAGAAGTAAGAACTTATAAAGCCATCTGTGATGAGAAGTAAGGACTGAGGTTTGTAGAGTATTAATTATGTATCTTGTTGATTTCAGCTGAAGAGTTTGTTTTCCTAAAGTTGGCTTTAAATTATACCTTTGTTTTGTCTTTCATATGTGTTTTGATCTTAGTGCTATCTGACAAAAAAAAAAAAAAAGGTGTGTTCTGACATTTATTTAGTTGGTTTGATTTTTTTTAGGTGATTCCATCTTTATTAAGCCAACCAGCCTTGAGCAATGAGAAGCCAACTGATCTTTTTGCTTATCTGTCACTTGAAAATACAAAAGAGCAGAACAGCATGCCCAAACCTTTGCGTGGACAGATCCGGAAGTGCAACTTGACGGCATCTCGTTTAATTGGTGGATTAATATTGAAAGAGGTGCAATTTGGTGGAGCTGTAACTACTTTTTGTCTGTGCATTAAGTTGTTGTACTTCCAAATATCTGGGCCTATTGAGAATTGCTTTGACTTAGTGAAATGAAACTTGAAAGAAAGTAGAAAATCACTTTCACATGAGCATGTTTATGTACATGCAATGTTGATAACACTGTCTTTTCTATAGGAAGAGTTACGATAAACCATATGTTTATGAGCAAAACAAAACTCTGAAATAAGATATTCTTTTAGCTTGCGGTGATTTTCTGATTCATTTAATGATAAGCCTAAGAAAGATAACAAGTCGTGATTTTATTTGTTAGCATTAAATCACTGGGAAGGGCTTATGGAGTTCAGTGATGCAATGCCAGTTTCCTATGCACTGTTCTTGTTGAGTGTTGGTTCAACTTCATACTTAGCTTTCCCTGGCTGCTAGTTGCTGTATCTTCCTATGCCCTCTTGACTTTTGTTGACTGTAAATAGTTTGAAGCATATTAACTGAACTGGTATATGCATTGCCAAATAATATAAAGCCATCTATGGGATGTTGATATTATATTTCATGATGAGAAGTGTAAAGATATGTAAAGTCAATAAAGATATGATGGTATTATGATTTATTATCAGAAGCTTAACGATATCAATAATGATGTTCATGGTGCAATACTTTTGTATTTCATTGCTCTAAATAAATTTCGATTACTTATAATTTTTTTTTTTTTTTGTATTTTATTAGTTAATGAGCTTAAGTTATCTACTTATGCTGATACGTAAATTTTCACTTCTTATTTTTTCAATTCCTGGAGGACTAAAAAATTCTAGTCACTTAAGTGTTTCACCTGTTGAGGTGGCTGTGATAGACTCCATACAGTCAAGCAAAGAATTAAATGTCCACTGCTTTTGCTGAATGTTTCATTTGTAGATCACATTTTTATTACGGTTCATGCTTTTCCAAGTCTAGTTAGTGTATCGAATTCATCTCTTAACTGAGGTTTGATCTCTTTAATGGAGATTCAGGCTAACTTTGTGACCAATTCCTATATACGTCCAGAAGTAATCTGTCTCTCGACCTTTCTGTTGGTTGCATGTCCTGTTTTATTTAGTTCTTTGGGTGGAAAGTTGCTTTTTATAGAAGATGAAGCTTGGCTTAAAAGAGAAATGAAGATGGCTTTATCAAACTTTGACCCTATTGAAAAAAAGCTTGCTTTAGCTATTTAAAGGTCACTTAATATTAAAGTGTAGAACAAATTTGAGATAAAGATATTCAAAGTCTTTTGAATGGTATCTTAAAAAGTGACCCCCCCAACCCACCAAACACACACACCAAAAAAGTAAAAGAAAAAGAAAATATGAGCAAGAAGGAAAAACAAGGATCAATCTGGCTTCTTGAAGTGTTTCTGAAACTTTAGAGAATCTATTGAATATGTGCAGAATTATCATATCTGTTTTGAATATCAGTTTTTGAAAGTAACATATTATCTGATAATATTCATTTCTACTGCTTAAAATGTTCACTCATCAAGAGAAGCTTTAGATGATAAATTTCAACTGTTTTTGTAATTTGAAATGTAAGACAGCTGTTGTCCCTCTTTTACAGACTCCACAACCAGAATTTATATCTGTTAGTTCATCAGGAAAGTTCTTCGGCATAAGAAACAAACGCAAGCTTCATATATGGATGGTTCCTGCAAAAGACTCTGGGCATTTAGTAGCAAAGAAAATTACACTGCATCATACAAAGAATTTGACCGTGCTTGCATTTCATCCTACTAAGAGGATTGTTGCTGCTGGTGATGTAACTGGGAGAATTTTAGTGTGGAGAGGATTTGGTTACCGATTACTTTCGATCAGTGATGGACTAGTGAGTGGAAGGTCGGTGAATAAAGAGGAAGAAAGACCTGGGGTGAGGGGAAATGATGATGCTGAGTCTTGCTCCACATGGCATTGGCACTCTGTTGAAGTGAATGTCCTCTCTTTCTCTTCTGATGGAGCCTATTTATATTCAGGTAAAACCACACTTCCATGATCAGATAAAGCCTAGTCCTTTCATGAGAAGTGTTGTTTGCCTTGTAATACATATGACAAAAGTATATTGGAGCTAGGATTGGGCAAAGGGGAAGACTGCTTCAGACAGTTTTGTATACTTGAAAAAGTTGGATATGTAGTGCACTGTATTTCTCAGATAATTATGCTATGGCTGAAAGTAATTGATGGTTGCTTTTGTGAATGAAAGGAGTCATGGTGGTTAACCAACTGGTATACTCTTTGTATATTATATGGGGACCCCGGGTGACGGATTGGTGTGTTGTAGATTGTTGAATAAGTGATTCATGTCTCCATTAGACTATTCCTTGATTATCTACTTTATGAATAGCTTTATGGTTGATTCTAACCACTACTCCATATATCTTTAAGTACCATCATATCTTATTTTCAGAAAAAGGAGCTGAATGCTTATTCATGACCATTTTCTGTCATGGTTTCCTGTAGTAGTTTGTTTTTAAATTCAAGTTTAAAGTAATTTTTCTGTTTCTGATGCTTCTATTGGTGTTTAGGTGGAAAGGAGGGAGTTCTTGTGGTCTGGCAGCTAGATACAGGGAAGAAAAAGTTTTTACCACGAATTGGATCCCCACTTCTATATTATATAGATTCTCCAGATCCTACACTTTCCTCTGTAAGGAGAATTTTATTGAGCTTGAACTTATAATTCTTCAGTGATTTCGTACTGTTTCAGCTGAAACAGATCTAATTAATTTTACTGAAATAAGGGTCTTCAGATATCTTGTGCAGATAATCAAATTCATATACTGAAAATGCCTTCAATGGAGATCTTGAAGTCCATCTCAGGGATCAAGGTTTGTCCCAATGAGCCTACCCACCATCTTGAAGACCTAATTATCTAAATAAATTTGTGATCGCCCTAAGCTTCATAGATGTTTGATTGACAGAAATTGTCCACCTAATGAGTAGGAAACAGTACATTCAGGGTATTTTCAGAGGAACTGTCTACGTTTAACTTCCATATAAATGAGCATAGTAGCAAAATGTGATTTCCATTCATATGTGGTAGGCATCATTACCTCTGCTGTAAAAACATGCAAAGAATATAGTGTTAACTATGCCTTGGTTTCCGGTTTGTTAGGCATATAATTCTTAATACCTTGAGACGTGGAATCATCATCCCTAGACATAAGCTCGAATTGGCTACATGAGGTTTAGTCCATGGCCTTGGGCTTCTAAGCTTGCAAAAAGCACATTGTTGAGTATGCAGGATGCTCGTGATGATCTTCTGCACAACTAATGAACAAGAAATAATAATGACAATGTACCTTCAATTCTATCATTAAGTTCCATATGCACATATACTACTATTTTTTTTTTTCCAATTCATTTATGGCAGTCCTTGTTGCTTGTGCTGTAAAAACACGAGAAAAGCTTACTGTTTAACTATGCCTTGGCTTGTAAGGCCCTTGGAATCTGGTCACATGAAGCTTAGGCCTTGTGGCTGGGACTTCAATGCATGCAAAAAGTGCATTGTTGACTATGCAGTATGCTTATGATGATATCGGATACCTCCACATAATGATGGCTTGAAATGTACTAGAACTCATTTTCCTTGAGAAGTGCCGTAAAGTGCTTCACAGAACTTTGCCTTTATAATATCAGTTAGGAAGTTAATGGGTGATGATACTTAGTAGTACTGACCTAGTGCTTGGCTTGCCAAGTCTGCCATTTATATATGTCATGGAGTTTCTGCTGTGTGATTGAAACAACTGTGTTTGATGGTTTTTCATTTTTTTTCAATTTTGTATTATAACATTTTTTTTATTGGATTTTCTGCAGTTGTATATGACAAAATAATTTAAGCTTCAGATGATACTTACACAGTTTCTTTCATTCTTTATTTTTTTATTGGATTTTCTGCAGTTGTATAAGATAATAATATAAACTTCAGATAATATTTACACAGTTTCTTTCTTTCTTTATTTTTTTCCAGCTTCCTAATTCACTTCCAGGGATATATGAAGGTGGTGGGTTTGCATTTGATTACTCTACTGGGTTTATTGCGCTGCGTACAGAGAACTATAGTGTCCAATTCTACAGCTTGTTTGATGACTGTGGAATAGATGAGGTAACATCTTTTAGCGTGATGTACCAATTAATTTACCTAGAATTTCCTACACTGAGCTTCTTGTGGTTGTTTGGTCTTTTACTCCTGCAATATGCAGTGTTTTCTGTTGAGATGTCTGTAATTTTACATAATTATTAATGCTTGTTTTCATTTGTTTGTGTAGTTGATACGTGACATGTTCTCCTTAATATTGTTTTGTGGGAGTGTATTTGCATTGGGGGATTTGAAGAAAAAGAGGTTGGGGTCAGGGGGAAGAGAAATTAAGACCTCTTTTCTGCTTTGTTCTTCCTTATTCTTGTATAGTTATAATCCCATTTTCAAATCCTATGAAATCAAAATAAATTTCTCATCTTCAATTTTATTGCTTGAATCATTTCCTTTTGACTTTGCTAAACAAAAGTTGTACTGCCTTTATCTTGTATTATATTTTTGGCCTAATGGATCTTCCAGGTGGAACCTTATCACCATTTATGTATGCTGCTGCATTTCTTACATCCATGAATCTACTTCATTTACTAACGTGAGGCCTCAATTCAATGAAGTAGGTATTATGTGGGGCCCTCACACATGGATAAATACTTCAATTTATTCATTAAATTACAGGGTATATGCTGGTCCCAGCCCCTTTCAATGTGCATGATGCACATTGTACCTTTCAGGAAATCACAAACATTTGAAGAATGTTCTTTTGATTACAAGTGATGAATTGGGAGTTGAAATGTTCTAAAATTGATGCTTTGCAGGTTCAGGTCTGTGAAAGAAGCCATCAACCAGCTGACGAAATCACAGTACGAAATTGCTTATTTGTAGTTTCCTTCACTGCGAAATGATATCTTCTTGGTCAAACTACTTGTGATCGATATGATTAGTGATTTATATCAACTCTTCTCAATCTTGGCGTATTATTGTTACAGGTTTTAGTGACTTTAGTAGCTATCTCCCAAGATGGTTCTATGATGAGCACTGTTGAAGTTAAGCAACCCGAAGAGGGAATTGGAGGTCTTGTTTGTCTTAAGTTTTGGGTACTGGGTTCTGAGAACAAAAAGTTCAGCTTGTCCACTGTTATTTATGAACCTCACAGGTTGGCCTTGGCTTATATACCCGAAAACTCAGAAATATTTTATCAGGAAGGATGATATTCATTGAGAGCTCCTGGTGCTGTTTTCAATATTTTAAGCCTCAAGAATGAATCGCGTTTATTAGTGAATGTGCCTGTGTGCTATATGCTTCATTTTTGTGAATTAGAATGTACTCTGTGTATATATTACATGGCAGAGTTGAACATTTTGCATTTTCTTGTTTCCTAGGTAATTAACATTTTGTCCCTTGTTATATAGGGATGCTGGTATTTCTTCTGTTGCTTTTCATCCTACTCGTCATGTAGCAGTTACCTCATCGTATGGTGGGGACTTCAAGGTAATCTTGGTTGAGTGGCACTTTAAAATTTAGTATCCTTTTCCATGTAGAACTCACAATATCAATTTGATATTTCAGATATGGGCTTGCAATGATGAGATTCAACAGAAAGGTCGGATGATTCAGAATTCTGGTTGGACGTGCCTCGCTGTTGGGTCATACAAGTATGATCCTACATTTTTCTTTCTTGTACCATATTTTTCCTACCTGTTGGAGTAAGTCTGCTTATAGAAGAGAGAAGACTTGATTCACAAAGATCCAAAGGTTGTTCCATAAATGATTCAAAACCATTCTATGTCACCAGAATGCTATTTAATCTGCTTTTTTGAATCAGATCTCAATTGCGATTTTTTGAAAGTTGGTTGGCCAACAAATAAATATTTATAATATAAACTTATTTTCCCTTGGGAGTTTTTACTTTTATAGTTTTTGGGTAAATTGTGCTTTGTCACCCAAGTTATTGGGTTAAATGTGAAAGTTCCCCCTAAGCTTCAAATTTAAAGCACTCAACCCGGAAATGCTAGGCATTGTGGCAAGTAACCCTTGACATCTTTAATTTCTTCATGCAACCTGTCAGGTGACCTCACCAAAAAAAAAAAAAGGAGAAGGGAAAAAAAGATGTTGAAAGATGTTTGGTTTCAGGCCTATAGAACTCATCGTCACACCACTTCTCTCTGCCCCTAAACCACTACTGTAAAGCCCATTGTAGCCATTGACAAATTCTCCATCCATCTGTGCCACAATCTCCACCTCAGTTCCCATCACCATCAACACTATAACCCATAACCTACTTCTTTGCCATCAATCATTGGCAAAAGTCCTACATAAATTTACCAGAAACTGCATTAACCATATTATAATAACCACTTTTGCTAAGCCCATTATCAAACCCAAATCAACCACAAAATCAACATGAATCAGATGTTAACAACCACTCCCTTACCAATGATATTAGCTACTGCCAACATGCCTCCTTTCCACCCATTATGAACTAGCACCTATAACCCTCATGCCAATTTAACTTCACCTATTGATTGGTAATGAAACGAACAAAAAAAAAAAAAAATTCCTGTCCCCCACTACATGAATCAGAAAATCACAATTTCATTCAATCATTGTGGTCAATTCTTAGCGTCTAATATGTATCTCTGGGTAAATAGAAAAACAAAAAGACATTCATCTGAACATGCTTATGCAGTATAATCTGTGATAGAAGATGTTAACTTTGTCATTATGATGGATTATTGTTCCTAATTGCAGAAAAAAACCAATGACAGCTGCTACATTTTCGTCTGATGGTTCTGTTCTGGCTGTTGCTGCAGAGACTGTTATCACATTGTGGGATCCTAAAAAGAATGTCCTTGTCGCTGTGATTGGAGAGACCTTTTCGGTGATTTTAATATTTCTTCATAGCTCTCTTTGTTTTACATGAATAGTTATATGCGATGCTTGATAACTGATAGTTTAAGACCCTGTTTGGTGGGGCCAGCATTATATTTTCTTTCTATCATTAATTGCTCTGTGTTACTAATTTTCATTTAATTCTTTATTTACAGCCAATTGTGACCCTGTCCTTTGCTGGAAAGTCAGAGTTTCTAGTATCTGTGTCCCAAGGTTCAAAGCCGCAACTCTCTGTATGGAGTATGTCAAAATTGTCTCTATGTTGGTCATACAAGCTTCACATTGAAGGTTTGGAAATCCTCATTTCTTTTCATGCTGAGAGCAGTTTATTTAGTTTTATTTTTTGCATGATTTTAAGAATATTACTGATCACAACATCCCAACCCAGTATGTATTATAATTCAGCTACTTCAGTCATTTGTGAATAAATAATTGAGATGCTTGTTTCACTATTGTAGATTTTAGTGTAATCTCTAAATGCATGGGACAAAGTTGCCGTCAATAAAGTTTATTAATGTTTGTGGAAAGATGTGTTCGGCATTTGAAGTAATAGTATGTCAGTTGCAGTTTTGAAGCCTTAAGGGAAGATGGAAATGTATATAGGAGAACCCTTGGAGGTTTTTGATGATTAGTGGATAAAAGCAATAAGGAACAGGGAAAATACCTTGCATTAAATTGCTACTTTTTTGCAAATATTGGTTGCATTTGGAATGGTGTCAGCACTTCCAGAGGATAATTTCCTGTTCTGTTAACAAAGAAATAAATAATATGCTTGGCTAAAAAAGCATAATGAAGTTACTTTTAAAGTAGATAACAAAATATTTTAGGTATGTTATTTTCGATGAAAAAATTAAGGTGGTCAAATTACTTATATCAGTGAATAGTATAGTTTTCTTAACTTTCCTCAATTCAATACTAGCATTTCCCCAAACCAATTTGCAATAGATTACATCATTGGGCTGGTTGAAGATAAGGTTGACCTGTTCAATGCTTACCGTGAGTACCAAATTGAGTACAGGGAACCCTCATAACCAGCAAACCACAAATAAGGTTGATGGAGATGAAAAAGCTTCATGTTTGATGAAGTCTCAAATTTGGTGTGGTAGTTCAACTTCTGCCTGAGTGCCACACGTTACAGATTGGAGTTGACCGTTCTTAGCTAGTTTAATTTCACATATTAACAATTGTATATGGTTTGAACCTGTCGTAAAAATTCTGATGAGTAAACAATCCCTAAGATGTGAATTTCAAGATATAGAGGGGTTCTTGGTTTGCCCATGAAGCCTAAAATATTATCATGGAATGTAAGAGGATTGAATGAGGGGAAGTAGCACCTTAGAAGCAGAAATTTACTCCGAGAGTGGATGGCAGATGTTATATCTTCAGGAGACCAAAATGGAGATTATGCCTTATAGTATTTTGCGTAGTCTATGGGGCTGCAGTCCTGTAGATTGGTGTTGTTTAGACTTTAGTGGGGTTTCCAGTGGTGTTTTGCTGATGTGGGATAGGACGGTTCTGTGAGTTCTCAGTGGCCGTTTCTTTCATAAACATTGAGGATCAATTTGCTTGGGCGTATGCAGGTGCTTATGGTCCAATTGTCGATGGTGATAGAAGGTTTTCATTGGATGAATTGGCTGGTTTGCTAAGTTGGTGGGACTTACCTAGTGCATTGGAGGGGATTTCAATGTAACTCGTTTTTTGAGTGAGATCGGATGAAGCCCGTGTTTGTCCAGCTATCTTGGAGTTTCTGATTCTATTTCTGAGTAGGGGCTCATGGACATTCATCTTGTGGGAAGCTTTTTTAAATGGTCTAGCAATTGGGACGCCCTCCCCATGGTCTGGAATCGATAAATTCCTTGTATCCTTGGAGTGGGAAACCCAGCTCCTTGATTCGCTCCAGAAGAGGCTATCTGGACTATGCTCTGATCATTTTCCTATTCTTCTTGATTGTGGAGGCATTGCTGGAACCGAAAGATACTTCAAGTTTATTTTCATATTACCTGTGGCTAAAATCTGAGGTTTTGTAGATAGGGTGAAGTTGTGGTGGTCCTCTTACCACTTTCAGGGTTTTCCAAGATACATCCTAACTTGCAAGCTAAAGGCTCTAAACGGTGGTGAAAGCCCTTAACGGTGACAAGGCCCAGAACCTTGATATTTAGTGAGGCAAATCCAAATCATCTTTGTAATTTGCATTGTTTGTTCTTATCCTTTGAAGTGATTTTTGGTGTAAGGATTAATTTGGCTAAATTAGAGATAGTCCCAGTTGGCAATGTAATGAATGTTGAAGGTCTAGCTAGTCTTTTAGCTGCATGGTATCTTTTTAGCCTATGAAACAGCCAAGTTTATAGGTCTTCTTTTGGGAGCTTCATTTACAGCCAAGTTTATTTGGGACGACATTATTGAGAATGTAGGGCGTTGTTTGGTTGGATGGAATAGGATGTATCAAAGGATGAGGGGCTTACATTGATTAAAAGCACTTTATCTAACTTGCCTACCTACTCCATGTTTTTTTTTCTCCTCCTAGTTGGTGTGGCTAATCACATGAAGAAGTTACAACAAGATTTTTTGTGGGGTGGTATGGGTGAAGAGTTCGAATTTTACTTGGTTAATTAGATTGTGTACTCCAATCTTTGAATAGGGTTCGGTGTTTGGAATTTACTTGTGTTCAACCGGGCTCTTTTGGAAAAGTGGCTTTGGTGCTATGTTTATGAGAGAAGCCTTACGGTGAGTGGTTGTGGAATCTAAATACGGTAAAGCTTGGGGTGGGTGGTGTTCAAATGAGGTCCATTGGTCGCATGGGGTGGGGCTTTGGAAGAATATGAGGGGTTGGTGGAGCTTTCTAGCCATACTAGATTTGATGTGGGTGATGGCTTCAAAATTTGATTTTGGCATGATGTATGGTGTAGAGATTATGCCCTCAAGAGAGCTTGTTCGGACTTGTTTAGCATTGCCTTGTTTTAAGGACGCTGCAATGACAGACCATTTGGAGCTTTATAATGCCTCTCATTAGTGGAATATTAATTTTTTTGGAATGACTCACGATTGGGAGATGGATCTCTTTACCTTATTCCTTACGACGTTGTATTCCATTAGAGTGAGATGGGGTGGTGAAGATAGACTTTGTTGGGTTCTTTCTATAAGAGGGTTGTTTGATGTTAGATTTACTACATGTTCTTGTTCCCCACTCATGGAGGAGTATTTGGCGGAATAAGGTTCGCAGAATAATGTTCCCTTGAGAGTGACTTTCTTGTCTGGTTGGCTGCTTTAGGGAAGAACCTCACCATGGACAGCCTAAGGAAACATCATTGTGGTTGAGTGGTGTTGCATTTGTAAGAAGAATGAGGAATCAGTGGATCATCTTCTATTTTAGTCTGAAATTGCATGTGCTCTTTGGAATACTATCAATAGTGTAGGGCTGGATAGCGTTATGCCTAGGAGGGTGGTAGATCTCTTTGCCTGTTGCAGAGCGCCATGGGGTAAGTTTCAACTTGATGCAGTTTGGAAGATGATGTCACCCTTATGTGGTGTCTGAGAGAACCTTAGTGGAAAAAAAGGCTCTATTCTTTAAGTCTCTTTTTTATTGGGCTGTTGTTTCAGATTTTAGTATTTCAAGCTATAATGTTTTTTTAGATTTTTTTTTTTACTTATCAAAAAAAAAAAAATGTTTTTTTAGATTTTTTTTTCCTGCTTTCTGAGAGAACCTTAGTGGAAATAAAGGCTCTGTTCTTTAAGTCTCTCTGTTATTGGGCTGTTGTTTCAGATTTTAGTATTTCGAGCTATAATGTTTTTTTAGATTTTTTTTTCCTGCTTCTAGCTCAATATCTCTTTTGTATATTTCCTGTGTATTTGGGTTGTGCCTTTGTGCTTTCTAATGAATATCCGATTACTTATTAAAATAAAAAATATATATTCTGTGTAAGCAGTCATGCCTATATCTGATGCAGAACATGTTAAAAGGAAATGATGGACTGGGTTCTTTCATATTTGTGATATTTTTAGTGCTGAAACTATTTGTCTTATTGGTGGGTTGGCTAATTTTATATTGCTCAGCCTATTCCTTATATACATCTGGATGGTTTTTAAAGCCCTGATTTGACTGAATAATTATATTAGTTAGGGTTACAAACGCCTTCATATTATTTAAATGTTTGTGCAATGTATACTTATCAAAAAAAAAAAAGAAGAAGATTTTAAGATAGTTTGTTTATCAGGCTACCAGTCATTGTTGGGTTTAGTTGACCGTTTATTTTGAGTTTTAACATGTTTTGCCCGAAATCAATGTATTTAGGGTTATGAGGTTAATTGTCTGTCACTTGATTTTAGGATTTGGAGGCAATTTCTCAAAGCTATGTATAAATTTTTTTTTTTTTTAATGCAGCTGTAGCATGTACAATGGATCTATTGTCTTTTGCTGTTCTTGCTCTTCTTCCTGAATCAGCTACACGTGTCGAATCTAGTGAACCAAAGTTTCATGAAAGAGATGGGGTAATTTTAGTATTCAATGTAATGGATCCTGTTCCTGTTGCTACCTGGTCCGTAAGAAAGGTATAATTTGTTTCCAACCCTTTCCATTTGTTTAGTCCATATGTTATTGATTACAATCAATCTGGTAAAAACTAGTGGCGAACAAACATTATAAATTTAAATTTTTTGCACAGCTACTTTCTTGAACGTCATTAAAATTATTGAACTTTTTGGACTCCGTTAATCTTTTCATTTCTATTGACAATGACATAAAAATCTATACTGGGTAGAAACCTTTCATTTATATTTGAGAAAATATAATTACATGAATTGTATAATATGTACCAATTAAAAAGAAACTAAATACAATAAGGGTAAATTACACTTTACTCCCCAAACTTGCACCTCATTTGCACATAGACGTTTTGTGTTCAAAATAATGGTCAAATTGCAATGTTTTTCCTTTTTAAAAAAAGAGTTTCAGAGTTGCACCTCACTTGCATTCAACACAATGGTCAAATCTGACCCAGGGATAACTCGGAACACTTTGGTAGTTTGTAGGTACTACTTGCAGTGAGTTGTAGTTTAGAGGTCAAAGTGTGAATGAGTGATTTCTCATCTTGAGAGCTCATGCAACTTGATTGAATTATTGGCGGAATGGTGATGTTAAATGTTATAATAGTGATGATTGTTTTGATATACATCTTATGCAGTAAGGTTACTAAATGAAGCTACGCAGTAAACCTGTTAATTTGCAACATATATGCACTTCAGTTGCTTTACTTATTGTTTTAGTCCATTGAACATGTATTTCATATTCTGTATAATATATATGACAATATATCAACCAAAGGAGTGAAGGCCTTGGACTTTTGTGGCTATCCTCCTTAGGTTTAAGGTTCGAATCCTCTTGGGTGAAAATAATTCTTTGGGGCCGCACTCTGCAACGAAGCTGTGACTTACCTGATCCATGTGGTGGGGGTGCGTTGCATAAGTCTAGGGTGTAACCTATATGCCTCAAGTCCAATTGGTACAGACTTTGGTTCCAAAGAAAATGGTGCTGGCAATTCACTAAGAAATTAAAAGAACATTAAGAGACAAACTAATTGATCACTGAAGATAAGAAAGAACGAAGAACAAGCTAAATGTTTAATAATCTTCAAGATGAATCTTGGCAACCTATTATTCGACTCTCTACCTTGTTCCCTAAGGAATCAACAGATACCTTCAGAATCTATTATTCAGGAAATGCCTAAAGACATTTGTTTCTATAAATACTTTAGCATGTCTAGTGTAAATCATAAGGTAATCGGCATCCCCAATGCTCTGTTGCATCATAATTTTCCTCATCTAATCCACTAGAGCTGAATGGCAATTTATTCTGATACTGTGTACTTCTTAACTGCAGGCCAAGGGAGGTGGGCTTGCATTTCTTCGAGGAAACCTGTCTTCCTTGGAACAGAATATCTCGGATGGAAATGCACCACAAGAATTCCTTGCGTATATAAATGGCAATCATGAGTATGTCCTCTTCGACCCATATGGAAATGAAGCAAATGATCTTAGCATTACCAGGCGAGAGGGTCTTGTTGAGCTTGAAGAGACAGGTGGGGATTCCTTTACTAAAACATTAAAACATTCACTATTTTAGATTGAATAACTACTTGAACTGCCCCATTATACCGCATTGTTTTGAAAGTTTATGATGCAGTCTTGTTCTGCTCAGCATGCAACTTGTAAGGATGTTTTGCTCTGGTGACATTTCAATATCGCTCATGCCCTTGCATTATTGATAAAATTGCTGGGACTCCTTGGATGCTCTTGAGCTTATTCCATCACAGAATATGAGTATTATTATTTATGTTAGATAAAAAGTAGTCGGGTTTTTATAATTTAAAATTTGTGAAATCATTTTTTTCCCATTTTTGCCATGCTTACATAAATGTTGATTGAGTTATACATGTTTCATTTCATGCACCTGCTTTCATTAAACTATCGCGTGTTCTGCTTTATGGTGGGGGCATGATTACAATTAACACTTGTGTTTGAGTTTGGTTCAGGAATAAAATCAATCGAACAGGTTGTATAATACGTGTAACTTTTGCATTCCAGTATCTAATAAATATCTATACATTGTGCCCTTTTTCCTTTTTCTTTCTCTTATCACTCTTTTTTTGTTACATATTTTGCTCATATTTATGTAACAGGGAAATTTGGATACTCATCTATTTATGGGGAGTTACCGGAGTTGAAGTTAAAAAGAAACCAGACATTGTCAATCCAATCTGCTCCTTCAGAGAGGCCTTGGGAGACCATATTCAGTGGATCATCACATAATCTTCCACCCCTTACCAGATTGTGTTCGGCCTTTTTGGAATCGTTGATGGAGAAAAGGACTGCTGTAGTCGAGTGACTTCCTCTGGGTCACTTCTTGCTAGTGTAAGATGATGTGGGAATAGTTATTCTTTTGATTTGCTTATTCCCCTTTTACCTCCATAGCCCAGAGAATTTCTCCGAAACAGCAAACAGGGAGTGTATGCATAAAGATAAGGAAGCTGTACAATAATTGCTAGGCAGAAATGATGTTGGCAATGGGAGATATTTGGTGGTGGAATGGCTAAACATTGAAGCAAATGCTCCCCTGAAGAGAGATTGTCACATTAATGAATGCACGGGGACCTCCTTGATCTCAACCTTAAGAGGGCATATTGGGGGAGAGATTTTATGTTAAGCTTAAGGCAGTCGAGTCTACCTGGTTCAGAAAATTTTGTAATTGTGGCAAGTGTTGATGCTGTCAAAATATTGTGATTTTTTTTTTTTTTCAGTTAAAATTTTGCAGTTGAGAATGAGCTTGGTGTGAAGATTAAATATTCTTTCGTAAGGCAAAAATTGTGTTAAGTTTTGTTTAGAGTTCCTTCTTTTTCACTTTGTGCTAAATTTTTCTTCAAATTGGTTTCTTTGATATGCAACTCAATTGCTATTCATGTGACAAAATGTACCAAAGTCCGTTCTTTACCTGGCTTTATTTTTCAGGTTCGAAGCTGGCATGGTGGATTTTGTTTTGTAAATATAATGCTTCATTGATATTTACATGAAATTTGATATCGAACCTATGAGACCGCCTCTTGTCAGGTTCTCATCTAGGTTTGTAAATGAACTGAATTGTTTATAAATAGTTTGTATAAGCTCAACTTGAGTTTAGTCCATCTAATAAATAGTTGAAGTAGAAATACATTCACCAGCATATATGGTACTATGAACAGTTATCCAAGATAAAAGATTAAAATTATGTTCATAAAACAGAGATTGCAGCAAAAAGAGATATAAATAGTGTAGCTGGGACAGAGAGAGAGGCCCCTATAAACATTGAGATAAAATGTTCATTGGCTCAGGGCTGGAAGTGTTGAGTATGTCCAACAGTGAATTATGCAGCTCCAATTCCTCATGCCACAATGGAAGTTTGTTCCCAGGGTAGAAGTTTCTTTGTCACTCCCTCAAAATTTGTCTACACGGTTAATGTAATGAATAAGTGATTAAATTTACATCTTTTTATGAGCTTAAGCTTTTGGGATAACTGGTAATTTAACATAGTATCAAAGTCAAAAGTTTTAAAATTGAATCTTGACTCTGTCAAATCACCCCATCTAAATTAAATATTTTATGTGTTGGGTCTCACCGATTAAAATGGAGTTTGAGTCCACACGTGAGAGAGAGTATTAAAGTAATAATTAAGTGATTAAATTTACCTCTTCCTATCAGCTTAAGCTTTTGTGATAACTAGTAATTTAACATGCACAAAAAGTTTTCAGTCAATTTATAAGAGATGTGCAGAGTGTAAGAAATCTGCTGAGAATTTCTAGTTACTATGTTTCCTATATACGGCCGTGCAAGAATAACAAAACAAAAACATAAATAAGTTGCCATGTTTCCTTTCTACTTCACTTCTCCCTGATTTTATCATCACTGATTTTATTCCAAGGCAGTAACTGAAACTGATTTTGCATTTGCAAACATCAAGATCTACATACCTCAGCTTCATCCTTGGTCGAAAAATCCATACAAGTAACTAGAGCCAGATCCTGTGGAACAAAAAGCATGTCAAACTGAATGCCATGCCATACTTTTTTTTTTTTTTTTTAAATTTTTTAAATCAAATAAGGAAAAAATGGGTTAAAATGATGAAACAACAACAAAAAGGTGGGCACCCCAACAACAAAGTCCAAACGAAAAATGCAGCAATAATACATAGAATAGTCTAAAATGACCAAATATAAGGAATGGTCCAACAGGACCAAATAGTAGGCAATGGTTTCATCCATGGCCTCAGAGAAACCATAAACAAGCCGGGCATTTTCCTGAGGCGCACAAGGTGATACTAAAATGCATAAAACTCCAGTGAAGAAACTTATGCAGTAAATGCAACAATCATTGTTAAATGAATGTTACAGGGATGGCACTGCAGATAACCGAGATGGAGCCATTGAAAGACGACCACTAACATCCAAAAACTCTCCCACAATATCAAACTACTTC
>CM017324.1:13769656-13963650 GCA_006937295.1 Carpinus fangiana
TTTTTCTCTCTTGTTCTAGAAATCAAATTGGTTTCATGCAACATGTTAAATGTTACACAAGGGGTTTTCTAATTTTTCTTTATTTTGTTTTCTGTTCAACACAAAAACATTAACAAACAACCAAACAATACAAAACACTCAAATTTGTTTGATTTTGCTGGACTGTTTACTTCTATTGTGCCCATAATGCTTCTCATCTAATTTATTTTCTAAGTAGTTAATTTATGTGTCTTTCTGCAGTTGTCATGTCAAACTACATGAATTTCCCATTCTATGATATTCTTGACTGGCATAAATTTCAATAAGATTCGTGGAGGGTCTATATTTGCTTGAGGACACTCTTAGAGGCATACGAGCTAAAGATTTCACCAGATTGCAAAAAAACTTGCTCAACGTCCAGAAGAACTTCCAATGGAACTCACCTCCACTCAGATTTGATGCACTCAACATGGTCATGTTCGATCTCTGCAGCACTCCTCTGAAGTCTGAATGACTGCAAGTTTTTCCTGCTTTTTTTCCATGCTTCAATATCAAGACTAGCTAGAAACTGGTACCTATAATGGTGTCTGAAGCCATAAGCAGCATATGTGCATTACTTCCTTTGCTCCCTTTCTTTTGTTTGTAGAGTGTGTTTGAGATTACAATTTTGCATGGATAATCTGCGTTTTTAACAGAAAGTTGCATTACTTATTCATAACACTTGGTTAGTCCGATGCATGTAACGCTGATAAGGTAGAAACCAATACTTGCTCATCAAGGTTCTTTGGAATCTCAAATTCTGTCTTTGAAGCATTTGCAAGTTCATCAGGAGTTTTCTTTTGAGTGGACAAAAATTTCCCTCAAACTAAATTGTAAAAACTCCTATCTGTCATACTTTAAAAATGTAATAGGTGTCATTTAATTAGTATGTGAAAAACACATGTTTTTTGAATAGCAACATCGCTTCTAAGATGCTTTAAAACTCTTATAACCCAGACTCTATAAAGTGATTTCTAACATGCTTTTTTAATAACACTAATTAGAAAAAGTATATTCTTCTCTCGTGCTTAAAAAATATATATCAGTTTTTAGCAGCTGGGTGTAGGAGTTCCTATAACTCAAATTATAATACTTAAATAACCAAAAAAATCTAGTAACCTAAAAAGCAAACACATAGTAATAAAAGACTTCGATTTTGTTGGCATGACATTGCATAGGGGTGTTGGCATAAATGTTGATGTGTCAAAATGAGATACACGTGACAAATAATAAATTGTTAATTTTGACTGTAAAGTGAATATAAAAAGACATATTTTAAATTTAGGCAAAACACAAGGACCTTATTCTTAAAATTGAACACCCAATGACTACATCCAAATTAGATGAAAATATAAGGACTGAATATTATTTATCCAAAAAATTTTCCGGTATTTGGTGCTTACGAAAAATAACAATATATATTCATGTGATCATATTAAACTTTAAATTACGAAAATGTTCTAGTCAGGTCCCAGTGGGGTCTTGGACGGGTTTGGTTGGGTCTTGACAAGGTCCCGGTCAGGTCCTGGTAAGACTCAGTTAGGACACCTCCAAGACCTGGTTTGGACATTTTCATAATATATATATATATAATTGTGATTTTCGGAAAATAATTTTCGACAAAAACATTTTACGTCGAAATAAATTAACAAAGCCTCATAGTGAAAAAATAATTAGAGTTTACTAAAATCCTTTATAAAGTCTTGTCTTACCTAAAAAGCTAATCAAACTAAATTAGAGCTAATTAAAGTCACTTATAANACTGGAAGGTTACCAGAGGTACGTCCTTATGACCTCTGGGGTGGAAAACTCCCCACCGCCATTATCTTAGCTGGCCCAGCTCCTCCAACCGAAGTACCAGTTCCTTGAGCCCTCCTCTTCTGATCCACGCACTCAGCCACATTCTCCTTCAGACTTTCCTCATAGATCGATGCCCTATTAACCAACTAGGAGAAATCCCGAATGTCAAAACAGCTCATCATGATTCGAATACGAGAGTTCAGACATCGTTCGAACTTCTTCACTTTCTTTTCCTCAGTTGGGACGAGGTATAACCTAAAGCGCGACAGTTGCAAAAACTTCGCGGCATATTCAATCACTGACATCCCTCCATGGACCAAATCCAAAAACTCTCGTGCCTTCACTTCCTGCATGACTCGGGGAAAGAAGTGCCGATTGAACTCGTGCTTGAAGACTTCCCAAGAAATGACAGTCTCTAAACCCAAGTCAGCTACAAGCACCACTTTCTTGTCCTACCACTAGAGCTTAGCTTCTCCAGTCAGCTTGTAAGTAGTATAAGCCACCTTTTGCTCATTAGTACATCCAAGGATAGCTAACAACTCCTCCACGTCATTCAGCCAATTCTCAGCACGGATGTGGTCGCCTCTCCTGTCAAAAACTCTCAGAGTGATGACTACAAAAATCCTTCAGAGAACATCCAGTCCCCTCAGCTGGCTGTCTCACAACCCTATCGTGATCTAAGGTCGAAACCAACTAGCCAATCGCATCCATCACTTGGCTTCCTGGGAGTGTCGCCTCATTAATGGGAATGTCCACAGGCTCGGGGTGAATACTTCCCTCTCTGATCTCCAACCCGTTAGGTCCAGTTGCAGTGTTCCTTCGGTGCAGCATTCTCTGCAGTGAAGAACAAAGTTAGAACCGACTCTACTAGAACCAAGCGACCAAGTCTAGAGACTAAGTCCTAATCGCTCATCTAGCCTAATCTCTGGTGTGATCATGGCCTAAGTTCTCTTTTCCCTTTATCTTATAGTCCTCTCAGAGCAAAAGCTCTGATACCAATTGTGACGCCCAGTCTGATGGGCAAATCCATTAACTAGTAATTGATCCCATGGTGCGTCTGTCCCTCGTAGAACAAGACCTCCGGGAATTCACTTTCCTCATCATAACGAGAAAACTGCAGCGGAAGACTTTACTAAGACTATAGGATTAAGAGACAATAAATAAAACATCACACAGCAATTACCAGAGATAAAGTACTATGTCACCATAATATCATAAACAGTCGCCAAATATACTGGTCATCAGACTATCAGCAGGAAAATAGATATAACCCAAAATAACAAATGTCAACATAGTTCACAAAAGATCAACAAATCAAACCCTAGACTTAAGCTTAAGCAGAGCTAGTGAAATCAAAATCTCTATCATGTCTGTACGGGCAAATCCTCCAGTCCCCCACATCAAACGCAACCAAATAGGGTCCATGTCTTCAAAGATCACACGAATCAAGTCCTGAGCTAGCACCCAAGTCTGCTTCGACGGCATCTTCTTCTAAAGTGGCTAAACCGTATAATAATCGTAATGGGAGATGAAAGATAAAGGAAAAGGGTAAGTCTAAGACTTAGTGATTTTTAACGCAGATAATATCCATGTCAGTTTAGTAATAAACTCAGATGTTTAATAAGCAAAAGCAGTTCTATTATGACAGCTTATTTTATACATGATATATATAATAGATGGTATATAGGGTCCATGTCTTCAAAGATCACACGGATCAAGTTTTGAGCTAGCACCCAAGTCTGCTCCGACATCATCTTCTTCTAAAGCGGCTAAACCATATAATAATCGTAATGGGAGATGAAACATAAAGAAAAAAGGTAAGTCTAAGACTTAGTGATTTTTAACGCAGGTAATAACCATGTCAGTTTAGTAATGAAATCAGATGTTTAATAAGCAAAAGCAGTTCTATCATGACAGCTTATTTTATACGTGATATATATAATAGATGGTATATGCATATGATGTAAGCAACCGTCATTGTTCAATAGTATGGTCTACCCAAGATATTACCCCTTCTCAGCAGGGTTGATGCTATCCTGAGGGACCTATAGTACAATGCCAGTGTCCCAGCCATTGTACAACATACCGTACGTAACATTAGTGGCACAATCGAGTCAAGTGGCCCACACCAATTAACGACGTCTGTCCTATAGTGACCGAACCATTGGGAATGGTTGCACCAGGGTCACGAACCAATGAATCCAAAGCCTCGTATAACACATACATTTGACCATAAAACTAACATGTATAGTAAGCCCATGGCCATTACTACCGCACGTACTGGTGTACCATGTCATACGATGCAAATTATCTTGTCTGTATTTTACATACATGTCATTTTACAAGTCTCACATGGTTAACATCTTCAGCACAATATTTTTCTCAAAATGTCAGAGTTCATGTGCAATAAGTATAAACAGTGAGAGTTGTAAATATGCATGTTTTCTCGATACACAAAATAGATGTGCAATGCATGGAAAATAGCAATGAGCATTATGTGAGTTAAAAACTCACCTGGATTGAAAAGCGTCTCCGAATACTCTAAAAGATCCGAGTTCTCCAAATTTGTGGAAAACCTTCTATTAGTCCTAATTCCACTAAAGCAATTCTAAAGTAAGGAAAACATGAGCTATAGGATGGTTGGTGAAAATAGGGTTTCCCTGTCACATACTGACCATACGTCTGAGCTTGGGACCGTACGTCCACCATGTCACGATGGGCCATACGTCCGGTCATGATACCGTTTGTCTGCTATGTGGGTCCTCAAGGAGAACCTCATTTTCTCTCTACTGTCCGCCTATTCTCCGATTCCTAGGGCTACTAGAAACACCCTAAAGCCTCCTAGTCTAGATTACAACCTCCATGCAATGTAACAACGCTAAGCTATCAAAAATGCTACCCCAAACGAGATTCAAAGCGTAATTAAGCTAGCAATTACAACTAACATAAAACGAGTAGCATAACGACGTATTTACAAAGCTAAGGATCGAACGTTACCTCCTTGAAACAAAACCACAAGAGTTCCGCCTCACGAACGTTCCGAAACACGCAAACACTTCACACACACTCACAAAACACACTCAAAACACTTTGGAAACACTCTAGGAACACTCTAGCAGCCTGGGGGCGTCTGAAACTTATGCAAAACACAAGAAGGTAGGGGGTATTTATAGGCCCAAAAAGCAGCGAACGTCCGACCAAGGGGCGTACTTCCGGTGGTTCTTGCCCAATGGTTCAAAGGCTGGCTCGTATGTCCAGGTATTAACCAGAGGGTATTCCAAAAAGTAGCGTACGTCCGGTTGTCCCACGTACGTCTACCTATATGGTTTGCAGAGTGTACATCCTGTGGTCCCCCCTGTACGTCTGCACTACAGACAGCAGCATACGTCCTCCAAACCTAACTTACGTTCGCTCAAAAATTCAAATTGCCCCTCTAGTGTCCTTAGTGACCCAAAGCCCAAATTAACTTCCTCAACTAAGCTACTTATGCCTAGTTAATAATTTGGGTCAATACATAGAGTTATCTTTAAAGCCGCTAGAAAAGGGAAAAATAAACTTGTTTTAGTAGTTCTAGCTTCTGAATTTGAATATGAGAAGAAGGGGGCTTTGTTAAGCCTCCCCAGCAGCAATAAGAATTTTATCCGGGAACTGCATGGGGGATTTCTTGGCTTGCTGCAGTTCGAACCCTAAGGAGGTTGATCCGGGATCAATTTCTGGATATCATGTTTGTCTCTGAAACAAAAACTTCTCCCCCCCAAGTCTCTGCTACTTTGAACAGGCTTGGTTTCTTTCTCATGTCTCAAGTAGCTGCTTCTGGTTCTAATGGTGGCCTTGTTCTCTATTGGTGCCCAAGAGTGGACCTTGAATGTTTTGCTTCTAACAAGAACAACATCTCAGCTTGGTGCTACTCTGATCCCCTTCAATCCTCTTGGATTCTCTCTTGTGTGTATGGTCCCCTAATAGAAGAGACAGAATGGCCTTTTAGGATTCTTTTGCTTCTATTGGTGGTGGTTTTGAAGCCTCTTAGCTATGCATTTGAGATTTAAACTCAATTTTGGATCAATCTGAGAAACTTGGTGGAAGACCTGTTGTAAGCTCTTCCCAGTGTCCCTTTAAAAGATTTATAGACCACTTTTGTATGATTGATGTAGGTTTTGCTGGTAATCCTTTTACTTGGAGTAACAACATAAAGGGTTTGGAAAACATCAAAGAAATGTTGGATAGAGGGTTGGCTTCTCCTTTTTGGGTCCATCTTCATCCTAATTTCTCTTTGATTCATCTCCCTACTCACAACTCTGATCATAACCCCATCTCTCTTAATACAAACAACTCTTCCTGTTTTCTCCCTAGGCCTTTTAGATTTGAGGAATTTTGGTCTAAAGATCCCACTTGTGGCTAGGTTATTGAAGCTGCTTAGCAGAAATTCATTCCTAACTATCCTACTATTTGTCTTCCTAAGAAGCTGAAAAATACTAATCTGTATTACTGAAGTGGAACTCTTTGCATTAAGGATACTCTCAACCTCTTAAACACTGTCCAACAATCTCCTCCTTCTCTTACCTCTTTTGAGCAGGAAATCAGTTTGAAGATGGATTTGGAAAACCTCTTGGTCAAGGAAGAGTCTCTCTGGCGTTCCAAATCCAGAGAAACCTAATTGACATACAAAGACCTCAAATAGAGAATATAACCTTATGCTCTATTCCTAATGAAGAGGAAATTTTAGAAGCTTTAGCCAGTCTTGGTTCAACCAAAGCTCCTGGTCCTGATAGTTTTACTGCACTCTTTTACAAGAAATATTGGAATCTGGTTAAAAAGGATGTTCTGCTTTGCATTTGGAATTTTTTCACAACAACAGTCTGATGAGAGACCAAAATCACACCTTTATTACTTTGATTCCAAAGCTCAATGGCTCCCACACAGCTCATCAATTCATACCAATAAGCCTCTGCAACATTGTCTACAAAATTATCTAAAAGATTTTGGCCAACAGATTGAAGTCTCTTCTTCCAAAGATTATTTCTCCTCTTCAATCTATTTTTGTCCCAAAGAGAAACATTCAAGACAATACAATTCTGGCCTATGAACTCTTGCATACTTTCAAATCCAAAAGAGGTCAAGGTGGTTACATGTTTCTTAAAATGGATATGGAGAAGGCTTATAATAGAATGGAGTGGGTTTTTCTCTTGGCTATTTTGGAAAAGCTAGGGTTCAGTCCTACCTGGATCTCTTGGATCAGAATTTGCATATCGTCTTCATCCTTCTCCCTTCTTCTCAATGGCAGTCCCTTTCATCATCTCCTATTTGTTGATGACTTGCTCATCTTTGGGAAAGCTACTATCTTTGAAGTTGCTAGCATCAAGTCTTGCTTGGACAAGTACTATAAATGGTCTGGTCAGTCTATTAATGCCTCCAAATCCTCTATTCGTTTCAGCAAAAACACCAACACCCCCCCCCCCCCCCNCCCCCCCCCCCATTTCTGAAGCTATCTCCATCATTTTACACTAACCCCTCCAACTCTCTATATCTTGGTCTCCCTATTCTTATGGGGAATTCTAAGAAGAGAGCTTTCCAAGGCATTATTGACAAGGTCCTTAGCAGAATTGAAGGTTGGAGAGCCAAACACTTTCTCAAGCTGATAGATTGGTTTTGATCAAATATGTTGTTGTTGCCCTCCCTCCTATGTTATGAGTTCTTTCTTGCTTCCAAATAGTTTTTGTTCTGAGCTAGACAGGATTTAAAAAAAAAAAAATTGGTGGGCTTTCCCATAAAAAAAAATATTAAAAAAATAATAATAAAAAAAAAAGGAAATCTCACTTTAAAGGCTTGGGACTCTCTTTGTCTTCCAAAGGTTATGGGTGACTTAGGCATATGGAAAATAAGAGAAGTGAACCTAGCCCTCATTTCCAAGCTTGGTTGGAAACTTCTCACTTGCTTAGACTCTCTATGGGTTACTCAATTGCATTGTAAGTATCTAAACTCTAACTCTTTTCTCTCCCCCTCCTCCTCTTCTTCTTCCTCATGGCTATGGAAAGGCATTATGAAATCACATCCTTTCATTTCCAAAGGTGCCTGTAACAAAATCCATAGCTCCTCCTCTCTCCCTATTTTGGAGCTCCTCTTGGATTCCCACCATCTCTTCTTTTATTCCCTCCCCTTCTCCTCTGCTTCTCTAGCCTTTTCCCAATTTGCTTGTTTCTAACCTNGTTTTTGTTCTGAGCTAGACAGGATTTTTTAAAAAAAAAATTTGGTGGGGTTTCCCATAAAAAAAATTAAAAAAAAAAAAAAGAAATCTCACTTTAAAGGCTTGGGACTCTCTTTGTCTTCCAAAGGTTATGGGTGACTTAGGCTTATGGAAAATAAGAGAAGTGAACCTAGCCCTGATTTCCAAGCTTGGTTGGAAACTTCTCACTTGCTTAGACTCTCTATGGGTTACTCAATTGCATTGTAAGTATCTAAACTCTAACTCTTTTCTCTCCCCCTCCTCCTCTTCTTCTTCCTCATGGCTCCTCTTGGATTCCCACCATCTCTTCTTTTATTCCCTGTCCTTCTCCTCTACTTCTCTAGCCTTTTCCCAATTTGCTTGTTTCTAACCTTTTTTACTTAGACCCTCTTCTCCCTTCTCCAGCTTGGAATATCCCTTTGCTTCAATCTCTCTTTGATCCTGCTACTATAAGGGAGATCTTAAAGATAAATTATTCCACTCTCTATGTGGACAAGTACATTTGGACTCCTTCTACAAATGGGTTGTTCACAACCAAGTCTGCTCATAAGCTGATCAGTAGCTAGAGAACCTCTCCTTCTGTTTCCCCTTTATCTTCTGCCCATTGGAAACTCAATCTCAATGATAGACTAAAATTCTTCCTTTGGAAAATTACTTGGGACATTATCCCCTTGATCGTACAAATTTAATTGTACTCGCCAATTGCACGAGTCGTTTGTAATACAGTGGATGTGCAAGTGCGAGTGCGAGGTCGAACGTACAGAGAATCGTGTCATGTTAAAAACTGATTTTACAGTGCCTAAACTAATCCTATCTTAACCTAGTCCCAAAATCAAACACATGGCGTGCATAAAAATAAACTAAATTAAAATGCAATAAAATAAAAAAATAAAAATGCTAAGGTCCCTAATCTACCTCACCACAATTTAATCAACATATAAATATGCCTAGTTCATACTTCAACAACAATTACGCTACTAGGTGTATTCTATTTGCTATTAGTTAGTGCATACGTCCGTCTATCGATTAAGAACTAATGCATGTCCTATTGTCGTTACAAAATCTTGTCGAACTAGTCGATGCAAACACTGTTTTAAGAGGTCACAACGGATATTGGTCCGAAGACGAATCATTCAATGTATCTCCGGTTGCAACGACTGTTGACGTTAAACGATTCATAAACAACAATCAACGCAACTTTGTCACGAAATTGAATTGAAACGAACAAGCAAAACAGTAAATGATGAACGGAGTATTAAACTAAGTATAAAAATAATTAGATAAAAACATGGTGAAGGGAATAAGAGACTAAAGCAAAATAAATAAAAGCATTAAATTAAATTGACGTTTAGGAGTGTTTACAATGAAGAACGGGGAGGTTTTGGGCCACTAAAGGCGCCTCAAACGCATCCCAAGCATCTCCCAAGCGTGAAAAACAAAGAAAACAATGACTCCTATTTATAGACAAAGTTTTAGTGTGCTGCCAGGTCAGGGGTACGTTCAAACGCAAGGGGTACGTTCCAACGCAACACTGTATACGTTCGATTGTGGTGCTGTGCGTTCGGTCGCATGTGCCTCGCCGTGCTGCGCGCGTTTGAGTGAAGGTGCTGCGTTCGACCGCATGTGCGTTCGAACGCACTATGTGTGGTCGAACGCACATAACTGCCCACGGCGCAAGGTTGAAGCGATGTACAATAGGGCCGGCTAGGGCAATGCGGGAAACGCGGGCTGACTGGACCTGCGTTCGAACGTGGTCCCTACGTTTGACTGCAGTTGCATTCGAACGCACCAAGTGCGATCGAACGCACCTCCAGAGGCTTGACTCCTTTGCTTCATTTCTCCCCTTTGAGCCACCTTTTGCACCAACGACCTACAACACACTAAAACACTAAAACAAGATAAAACATTAAATATTAACAAAGTTAAGAGCCTAACAAACATAAGTTAAGGGGGGTCCAATATACAATATTTGACACCGATCACCCCTCCAAGAGTAGGTCAAATGTTGTTTTCCCCATCCCTCAAGCTAACCTAGTGTGCCCCTTATGCAATGTAAAAGAGGATTCCCTTTCTCACATCTTCTTCAGATGCTTTTTTGCTAGAATTTCTAAGAGATTATCCCACTGGCCTCTTGATTCTTTGAAATGGTCTTCTCTCAGCCTTTTAGATTGGATCAAAGGCATTTTAACTCCTCATAGCTCCTTTGGTATTCCTATTGCAGATTCTCATTTGTTTCAGATATATGTTGCAGTTTTGTGTGACTTGTTGTGGTTTTCCATAAATCAAGCAGTTCACAAAGGTGTCTTTCTTGAAGTCTCAAAGCTGGCTACAAACATAAAGTGTGTCTCTTTGGAACATTATGCAGCTTGGTCCTTAAAGTTGCAACCAGAAAAAGAGATATGGTCCAAGCCTCCTCCAGATTTTTGCAAGGTGAACTATGATGCAACTACTAGAGAAAGCTTCTCCACTCAAGCAGCTGTATGCAAAAATTCTAATGGACAGATCATCAAAATTCTAACCCAAGTTAGGCCTCCTTGCAATCCAGTTTATGGTGAAGCCCTTGCAGCTTAGTTGGCGGGTGTTTTGGCTACTTCTCTGCAACTTGACAAGTTTATTCTAGAAGGGGATTCTTCTATAGTTGTTTTAGCACTTCAGAATCCTTCTCTTAGATTGGATTGGCATTTTGAATATGTTATTAATGATACTTTGCCTAGTTTTCCTACCTCCTCTCTTTGGGATGCTAGAAAAATTAACAGAAAGTGCAAACTTCTGCACCCATTATGTGGCATATAAGGTCGCAGCAAGGGTTCTCATAGGCTACATTCCCTCCTTATCCTCCCCTCCTAGTTATATCCCCATCTGTAGTGGAAAAGATCCACCCCCTTTTTTCCTCATTTGTGAGGATCTTTTGTTTGTATGTTGCTGGTTTTTATGAAAGGTTCTGTTAAAAAAAAAAAAAAAAAATCCTTTTACCATTAGCTATCTTATACGTTGAAGAAAGACTTGGTCATAGGCTTTAAATATATGTATTTATTACATAATCATAAGCCTTTAAAAGAAAAACGTTTTTTACCTTTTGACATTAACAAGATGTAAAGGCATTTGTTCATTAATAAGTTTTATGGTTTTCACATCATATGACCGTTTGGTCATAAATTTATTTTTCCTATGGCAGCTAGAAAACCACCAGCTCACTTGTGTTTATATATTGAGTTCACAAAAGAGTTTTGTAGGATACTTTTGGCCTGCGAAACTCTATTTTTCTTAAACTCAAAACATGCATCAGTGTCCCCCTATTATCTTCTATTATTTGTATTTTCTCTATGCGGGTTTTTCATCAAGAAGATCAAAAAATTATTCTACTAGTCTTCGCTATTAGAAGTGTACCCATAATGAAGGTAAACATTATAGTCTAGTCCTGGGAGGTTGCATTTTAAAGAATCTGATCGCATCGAGTTATATACTCTAGAAGGTATGAATCAACATTTAGGACAACGTTCTTGTGTGATTGTGCAGCATTGTGAGATCTTTTCATACTCTACTTTTTCATCTCATGTAATTTATATATTTTATTGTTAATTTTCATATTTGTATTATTTTATTTCAATAAGAATTTTGTGCACCATCCAAATTATTTCCAACATAATGATCAATCACAAGCCCAACGATAATTTTAAGAGCCACATAATTTTTGGAATGACACAAGAATGACTTGTAGCATTACTCTTCCTAAACACAAATCCGTTTCTAAGAACACTAACAACAGATGCCCTATATGCCATTCTTTTTCCTAAACATAGGAAAAATTTCAAAAAAAACCACAAAAACTTACTCACATCAGATTCCTTATATTTAATCAACACTCAATGGTTGCTACAGTGTTTCCCAATGTGTAAGGAACCTAAAATGGTTTCTTATATATTATTTTAATATAAACATTTCTCTTTCTTTTCTTTTTTTTTTCTTTTTTCTTTTTTCTTTTTTTTTTTTGAAAATTTCATTATCATTCATAAAACTCGCGAGCAAAAAACTCTTACAAACAGAGCAAATGCTCTGAAGTAAATCATAGCCAAAGCTATACAAATCAGCCATAACATAATTATCTGCTAACCTATGACTAATCATTAGGTTTAACTTCATATCTATACCAAACAGACACCATCCAATGTATAGGTAGCACTTATTCCTCGACCTTGAGAGCAAAGATTCCCCAAGCCAATACTCATCCTCCTCAACTCAAAAGCCAGGATATCGTTTACATCTACAACCCAAAAGTCTGAACCAAATGCAAATATACTCACGAGCAGAAAACAATTTGAGAGGATAGAGCCATATTACATGCAAAAATAGGAAAGAAAAAACATACAGGAAAATAAAAGGACAAAAATGGAAAAAAAAAAAAAAAACCAAATAAAAGGAACAAACAAAAGAAAACGTACAGGGAAATAGCAATGGAAAAATAAACAAATACAGGCAAAATCGGAAAGAAAAAAAAAGAAAAAAAAGAAAAAGGAAAGTCAACTATGAGGATGATGATAGCCGGGAGGAAGCTGATTGTGTACTAGCCGGAAACTGACGCGGAAGATGGCATTGAAAGCACATCGTTGGGGGGGGCGAGAAAAAGACCGGCAGCGGACGGTGGGCAGCAACGCGGGCGCAAAGGAGATCAGTGGTTCACTCAAAACCAAAGGAGAGAGTTTGAGTGAAACCCCAAAGGCGACACTCACATAGAGTGTCAAATAACCAACAAACCAAACAAACAAAACAGAAAAAAAAAAAAAAAAAAAAAAAAAACAATGGCAGGGTATAGGCTAGGGAGGAGATGGACAAAAGAAGCGAGACACAAGAGGGGAAAAAGTTTGATGAGAAGGGGGTGAAGCACCGTACAAAGGCTAGGGAGCATTAAATAAATTGCCTAACACAAAGGGTTGAGGACAAGGGGAGGAGGGGAGGCAGCAAAGGCCACCCCTCCTCCCACCTGTGCAGCGCTCACAGAGATGGGGGCTAGGGTTTATTGGGAGAGAAAGGGGCTAGGGTTTGGATTTGTATAAACATTTCTCTTTCATCTTTTTTGTCTTTAATTTGGGGTTATGTTGGGATTTTATGAAAAAAGTGAGGGTAGGTAGGGAACTTATATTTTGTAAACGAATAATATTTTAATGGTCTAAGAAAATATAAAGGAAGCTATTGTGAAATACATTTTCGGAAGCAAAAAGTAATTTTGTTTCCTAAATTTAAGAAAAATCAAAGAGAAGTTATTGCTTTTAAGTCAAAAAGTATTTTTTGGCAAAAGCTTCCGGCAATTTTGACACGACCCGTGAACCCGACACGAAATTAGCGGGTTTGGGTATCTTGCTTAAACAGGTCGTGTCGCGAGCCACCCGCGGGTGACCCGCCAAACCCCATTTTTTTTCTTTTTTTTTTTCAGGAAAAAGGATTAAACCAAAAAAAAAAAAAAAAAAAAAAACTGAGGGAATACTGGAAGTCTGGAATATGCTGCACGTAGAAAGAGGAAAACTAAAAAAACAAAACAAAAAACCTAACTTTTTTTTTCCTTCATTCTTCACTCTTCAGCCAAGTTCAGCGCCGCCCAATCCTAAGACCCCTTCTTCTTCCTCCATTTCCTTCTTCCTCAATCGATTTTCATTTTTTCACTCTTTCCCGCTTGACACTCTCTCTCTTTACTCTCCGCTCGCTGCCAACATCGCATCCACTCTCCCCCTATCTCCATTCTCTGTTGTGCCGCTGACGTCGCTCTGCCGCTCTCTCTCTCTCTTCCGCCAATGTCTCGCATCCGGTACTAGTATGTTAATCTTTGTTTATTTGTTAATCTTTGAAAAAAATTGTTTATGCAAGTGGGGCTGCTGGGAATATGATTCCCAAATGGGCATGAGTTTCTTGGATGTTTGTGATTGTTGTTGCAATCTTGGTTAGCATACTGTGGGTTTTGATTCTTTTGAATCTATGGAAGTATGGATAGATTGGTTTAGAGAGAGAAGTTGCAGAGCGTAGAGAAGGGCGCAGACGAGTCGTGTGGACCCGTCCCGTTTAGCTTAAATGGGTTAACGGGTTCGTGTCGGGTGACCCATGAAATGGGTCATGTCTGGGTTTATGCTAAACGGGCCGCGGATCATCCGGGTCTTAAATGGGTCGTGATGGGTGACCTTGTTTTGTCAACCCTAATTTTTAGGCTTTTTGAACCACTAAAATCGCTTTCAATTTTTTTATCAAATGAATATTTTTTTAAATTGACTTTTTTAAGTGTTAAAATGATTTTTTTAAGTGTTAAAAGCACTTTTAAGTCACTTAAACGTAATCCCAAAGAGCCTTAAAACAAAAAACGAGTTCCTCCTTATCCCCAAACACCTACCTACCTACCTTCTCTCACTTCGCAATTTCTAAACAGTTTGAAGTCTCTCTTACCCTTCACAGTGAAAATATAGTATACTCTACCTTTCCTATGGCGGCAACACTCCAGACCCTAATTCTCACTCCTCCATCGCCCCAAGCGCTGTCGTTCGGTCTCGTGAACCCACGTTTTCCGCCAAATCACGCTTTCTTCTACAGCACCTCCATCACTCTCAATCATAATCGCTCAATTTATAGACCCATCAGAGCCTTGGAGCGGTCCGATCAGGTTCGGCCTTGTCGAATTCCATCAGTTTCATTTACTTTCTTCTTCTGTGTTTGGTTACGAGAAAATGCAGGAAAATAACAGAAATCACACAGTTTCTCATAACTTTGAAAATAAGTTATATACCCATTGTTGTATGTATTACATTATATAAATTACGTTCGTTATAATATAAGGCAAGCAAAGTAGGAATTGCAAGTATCTTTTGCATTTTCCTAGATCTTTTTGGAAGTTAAACTTGTGTGTCAAAAGTTGCTTGTATGGTATATAGTGTTATTATTTAAAGAAATATCAATTGTGTATCAGAGAGATGGAAATGGAGATAAAGTTAATCGGGTTTCGGGTTCAGCGAGTGGGTTAAATTGGGCAAAACCGTTGTTGAATTTTGTGGCGAATAACTTCCTTCCAGTAGGTAATTTGATTATATACAGCTCTTGTTATCAAAAAAGTCCTTTAAAAAAGGAAAAGAAAATCCCTTGCAAAATCTTTACGTGTTCGAGGCTATCTAATGTTTTAGTATCATCTCATTTATTGATTAGTACTCCATATGTATGTGTAACATTACGTGCAGCTCTCGTCAGTGGAGTAGCATTAGGACTTGCAAATCCTAGTCTTGGTTGTCTTGCAGATAGATATTCTCTCTCAAAATTTAGCACATTTGGGATATTTATTATATCAGGTTTGTGTTTGGAATTTTTTCCCCTCTTTTTCATTGGTTATTTATACGGTTCTATGATGGCCACCTCACTATTCATTTATTTGTTTGTTTATTTTTTTGTGACTTCATAGGGTTGACGTTGCGTAGTGGAGACATTGGTGCAGCTGCAGAAGCATGGCCTGTAGGAGTTTTTGGGCTTGTATGACCTTGAATTTCTTATCTCCCATCATGCATTTTGAGGTTCATCATCCAGAGTTTCTTTTATTTTTATTTTTAAAATTATTCTCGCATCTTCTGTGAGTTATATCTTGACAATTTTTTTATTTTTTATTTTTTTATTGAATGTGTTGTTGACTGAAGTCACAGACAGAATTTTGAATGTTTCGCGTACCTTTATGCAACTTCCTTATAGTAATGGTTTAAAGTCTTATTCCAACACTTCCTTTCTGTATCATATGTATGAATCTATTTTAGTGGTATCTTCCCCTTGGGGTCAATTACTTCGCCAAAAAATGGTACCTTCGGGCACTAAGAAATAATGAAGAAAATTTTATACGGGACTATGGTATTTTGCTCACATCTTATCTATTTAAAGTTTTTACACTACTCTTGATGGATTACTTTCTATGATCATATTTTACTCTTTAAACCATGTACATTTGTACCATAATAACTATGGGCATTGTTAAATATGATCAGAATCTTAATGCATTGATATCGTCAAAAATTAGGAATGCAAGCCATCATATTAGTGGGTAAAATCACTAGCAGTACAAATGTTAACAATCAATAATGTTGTCACTAACCTTCATATATATAAACTCGTGCTCCACATTTTTAGATCCTTTTACAAGCAGGAGTGGGCTTTGCTATGACAAAACCCTAGTCTTTATGACTTTGACTAAGGGGAACTAAGGATGATTAAGAACAATAGGTATTATGGTTATAATTATCTGATGTGAACCCCGCCAAGAATAACGAGACCCAACAACGAAAGGGAACCCAAGATCGTTCTATGGACAGATTCGAATGGAAGACCTCGACCCGTTGTTTATGACAAACAAGAACCTCGGTATAAGGAAGACGCCACAAACGGTGGTGGAATTTCCGTTTGATAAGTCAAGATGAACGCCACGGGAAATCCCGATAAGTTCAAGTAGTTCTTCAAAGAACCAAAGAGAATAAACCTCACAAGTTTTATCAAAAATCTAGGAAAGAAGAGCTGGACGCCTATAATAGCCTTGCAATCCGATCTTTCTCGAATAGACCCAAACTATTTCTTGCCAATTCTTAGCCTTGACCGGATCCTTCTAGAACTTGAATCAAGGTGACAATTCTTTGTTGCCCACGTGGATCATGCTCAATGGGCCTCCATGAATTTGCTTGAGCCCATAACTCTTGAATGAGTCCGTTGAGTACATCCTTGAACTTCTTTGCTCGTGCCTTCGTAACCGGCCCAATCGGTACTTGAACGAGATCCTTCGAAGTGGTGCCTTGATCTCCATCATTATCAATTAGCATTATTTTGAGGTTATGTTGTAGGTATAATAAGGATTATTGCTATGTAGCAGGTATAAGGATTCTTGGCAAATAAAGATAATTTTAGAACATACTCCAAAATGGGAAATAGTATTCAAAACACATTCAACCACTTGGATAAACTAAAAGAAAAACTATAATAAGATATGAAATTAAGTATTGTTGATTAGGTGAGAGTAGTAGGAGCTTAACGCATGGATTTATATTGCTTAGTAATGATATGAAACCATAGAAAGGCGCTGATGCTTATTGAAGTGCATAAATAGGTGAGGAAATTTATATACACTTGATCAGATTAAATAGAGGTAAAAATGGTAATAGATATCACTTTGTGGATTATAAATCTAAGTTGATTCAAGATTCAATTCTCTGCATGTTGTGTTTTTTTTTTTTTTTTGATAAATAAATGAAATATAATTAAAAGTGTATGGCATCGCCATGTACATAGGGAGTATACAAGAGAAGCCACCTAGGAATTAGTGGCAAAAAGAACAAGAAACTCAAGATCTCTGCATGTTGTAGATTCCTACATTTCTAGGTTTCTGCATTTTCCCCTGTTTGATGATCTTATATATCAATTTCTGTCATTTTTAAGGGACTCTGTGTGATGCCTATCTGTAAATAACCTTGCTAAAGCTTAGACTGGTTAACACTTAACAGATGCTTGCTACTGCTGCAAGCTAATTGCCTAAATGGGGACTTGAACCCATGTGACTTTCTTAATTATGTTTTTCCCTTATTAGTAACCACTCAAACAACCCATGGGACTTGAATCCATAATCTTATCCATCATCCCAGTCTTCATGGGGGGGTGGAGCTGCCATTTGGCTCAACGTCCATGGCAAGGAACCTGCTTTCTTCTCATGGTAAGTGGTTGGCTACATAGTTTATTGCCCATTAATGCCACTCCACTCTCTGGTGGAATTATTGCTGAACATTAGTAATTTATCGGTACCAATTTTATTGGTTTCTCATCCGGACTGGTATGCATGCACAATTCATTGTTAGTATCTATTTTACTGTTCTATAATCTGGACTGGTATATATGTTATCAATTTTTTCTTCTCATCTTTTTGTAGGTGTCCATTCTGATGATCTCTCCATACTTTTCAAGAGCAATACTGCAAATGCAGATGAAACCCCAAGAATTTGTTACAGGTTTGACGATTGTAATTATTTTTCTTGTATCATTGGTACAAAGTACATGCATAACATACTTAAGTTCACATACACAACTTATACATTTGTACACATAGTAAGTACACGTACACATGCACCTGCACACACAAATATATCTGTTGACACTGATGTAAAACTAGGTTAGTATACGCCAATCAACAACTTTTGTAGGATTTATATTTTTCTAAAACCACTATTGTATTATATGCTTCCTACATTTCCACATGCATGTCAAATATCAAATTGATCCATTGTCATGCTATTAGAGAATAAAGTCTTGTTTCTTTTAACTCCAATTTTCAATATTATGGATGATACGGCTGTTGATCTTAATTGGTTTGATGTTTGGTAAGCATGGCAGATACTTGCCTTTATCAAACAGAGAACTTTCATCACTCTCCTCTAACTTCTTGTTTTCTTCTACTGGGTTGTCAATTGTTTTGCATCCAAGCATTCCCGTTTCCTTGAGTCAATCAAGTGCATATTTTCTTCGAGGGACAAATATCCCATGTCTCAATCCAGCAACCTTGATGCCAATAAAATATTTCAAACTTCCCATGTCTTTTATTTCAAACTCCTCATGTCTTTTATTTCAAACTCCCCATGTCTTTTATTTCAAACTCATGGTCTAAAGACTAAAGGCCTGTTAAATTTAGAAAGCTCTGTTAACTATGGCGATGCAAAAGCGTCTGCGCTGCAAGGAATAGGCAAGGCTCACATGCAGTAGCGTTGAGTATCCTCGTGGGTTTCGGGTGTGAGGGCTTTAGGTCCTTGTGGGCTTGCTGGGTTTCTTTGTGGGCTACTTTGGTAGTTCCTGTGTTTTTGGTGTTGTTGGGTTTTTGGTTTTTGTTTGGTTTTCGTGGGTGCTTTTTTTTTTTTTTGCTTTTTGTATACTTCCTATATGCTTGGGGGCATGCCTATGCTTTTTATAAAGCTTCTTTGATTACCTATAAAATAAAATAAAATAAAAATTTCCTTAACTTTTGTATTTCTTCATCATGATTCCCTGTCAGTAGTTTGTCATCCACATAAACAATTAAAGCAATTACCTTCAGTTGTAAAGACCATTTGATGAACAATGTGTGATCAACCTTGCTCTACTTGTATTTACACTTTTGTATAGCATGAGCAAATGTTTCAAACCATGCCCTACGAGATTGTTTTAACCCATACAGTGCCTTTTTCAGTTTACGCACTTAACCCATTGATTGAAGAATCTTGAAGTCTAGGACGAATCTCTATGTATACTTCTTTCCCTAGGTTTCCATGAAGAAATACATTTTTTACATGTATATTTCTTCCTCTAGGCTTCACTCAGACTCATAGGTCTACTTTGGTTGGCAACAATGGTGCCTTTTCTAGTTTACGCACTTTACCATTATTGCCAATGAAAGTAAGCCCCTGATAGAGTTCTTCTTTGCCACTGGCGCAAATGTTTCCTCATAGTCTATCTCTTAAGTCTATGTGAAGCCTTTCACAACCAATCTAGCCTTGTATCTCTCAACTGAGCCATTAGCTTCATGTTTCACTGTAAACACCCATTTGCAAGAATAAAACTAGGGGAAACTTCACAAAGGACAACTAAACTACCACTCGTTTTGAGAAAACCACCCCAAATTTAAAAAACTTCCAATTTCACCCTCTGAACTTTCAATTTGATGCAGTATACCCCCATTTGTCAATTTTCAACGCTAACTCTAGCGAAAACTGACAAAATACCAAAATACCCTTCATTTTCATTTTTTTTTTTAAGAAAAACAATTGCGTCACATGGGTAAATTTGGAATTTTATAAAAATTCAGGAGAATAAAGATCATCTAATCATGTTTAATGTCTGTTTAACTCTGAAAATTGATGGAGGGAGGTACATTGCTTCAAATTGAAAGTTTAGGGAGTGAAATTGAGAGTTTTTAAAATTTGGGGGGGTCTTCTCAAAACACAAGTTTTCCCATAAAACTAGGTCTTATGTGTTATTTTTATAAAGAGCTTTCATCTTTTTCTGCATTGCTTCCCTCCACTTTGGGTGCTCAAGTGCCTCCTGGATACTTTGGGAAATAGATACACCATAGTTTTAGAGAGAAAGTATGATAGGGTAATGAAAGATTGCTATAAGAAACAAAATTAGATATAATGCTGAGTACAAGATCTGATTCCTTTACTTTGGGCAATTGGAAGATCAATATTAACTGTAGGTATTGACATGTTTAAAGTGGGCAAGGAGTACCTGAGTCGTCAAGAGTTGACGTTTGGCTGAGAGGTTGAAGAATAGTCTCTCTTTGGATGTCTCGAATAAACTTCTAACCCTTCCACCAGTGACTCAACTTTTCTCACCAACATTTTTCTGCTGTTGCTGATTATCACCTTTTGGAACATCCTGTTCTTGCAATTTGGAATCTGTCATTATAGTTAAAGGATCTATAGAGCATTTCTCTTTTTCACTTGTCTCCCCTTGAAGAGAAATCATGGGAGGAGAAAAATAGGACCGAGCCTCCTCGCCCACATACAATCCCCTTCACGCAACCAGGCCAATCAAGAATTAAAAGTTTCGATCAGCATAGGTGCGGCGGTGATGCAGACTCACCCGAAACGCTTTAAGCTTTCCCAAAGAATCTTGAACGTGGGTCTTTTGTGGTGACCACCGACCAGAGCAGACTGAACGTGAGTCTGCTGATCTACGCGACACAGGCACGAAACAAAAACCAACCGAACTACTCTAATACCAAGTTGAATGAATAAGACGAAAAGTTTGGAGATAGAAGAAGGGAATACTGTCTTATTCCACTGCATTGCTTCATACGCTTACAAAAGTGTAAATAGAGAAGTCCTACAACCTGTTATGGAAATACACTTGGGAAGTTTCCTTCTTCAATAATAGGAAACAAACGCATGTCAGAAGTTTCCTTCTTCAACAGTTATTGCTCTTAGCTCTGGTTACTGCATTTCAAAAATTATTGTGTTTCTAAGTAACTTTGCAATTGGCAAAGTTGTGAAGCAGTAATTTATTATTGTCTCCACCTTATTTGCAAACAATGCAGTGGTTTCTCTGGTTCTACAGGACTGGCTATATTTAGCTGTATGCCAACTACATTATCAAGTGGAGTGGCACTTACTCAGGTTTGTTAATTTCCCAACTATCTCCTTCCTCGTCTTATTTTTACATATTTAGGTTTGAAGATTAACAGTTGCATTCCTCAAATGCAGCTTGCTGGAGGGAATTCCGCCCTTGCTCTTGCAATGACAGTGATATCTAATATGTTAGGCATTTTAATTGTAAGTTACAGGAGTCAAATCTCTAGCATCCCTTTTAATACATTTCTGCATGTACAACTATTTTAAAGTCTTTCGAGAATTTACTGAAGTCTTTGATCATTATGTAGCTGTGCAGTCTAGGTATAATTTTGGCACTCTCACCATGCAGAGTTATCTGAGTACTGTAGTTTTGTGTTGTATTATTAATGATATATAAGTTGATGTCTACATGTGTGTTTGGACTTGAGAACCCAGACTTGGGTGCCAAAAAAGAAGTTCTGGGACATTGCCGTTTTCTATTGTCACCTGGTCAAGCCTCTTGTGTTGCCTCTTCGTTATCAGATAAATGAGAAGTTCAATATGGTTATAATTTCAAAGAAGTTGCCTTCAATTTTAGGCGTCTTCTGTCTTCTACTGTTTCTATTTTTCTCCTTTATAATCCTATTTTCCCTATTTGTTATTTTCCTTGCGGTGTCTCCAACAAAATTTACTTGTCGTCAGTCCTTGAAGTTGTTCTAGGCCCTGTTTGACAACCCGATTGAGTTTGTACTATACAGTGCGTTTGCACTGTACAGCATGAAATGTTTGACCGTGTATAAGTTTGAAAAACAGAGGTCAGTTATAACATTACGTTTTTACCCTTATTTTTTTGGGTTTCCTTCAGCACGTTTTGTTCCACCTCCGTTTGTTCAGCACGGTTTCCTCCAGCACAGAGCTCCTTCAGAGTGGTTCCTTCAGTTTCTGCCCTGATTGGCTTTCCTCGCGTCTCTCTCTCTCTCTTTCTAGGAGGTGCCTGGTTTTTTCTTCTTGTTTTTTTTTTTTTTTTTTTGGGTTGGGGTAAATTAGCCTAAAAACTCTTGGGGTTTCCTTTGTTGACCCACTTTCTCTTTCTTCTTCCTCTCCTTCAGATTTAAGCCTATTTTTTTTCTATAAATTCTGTAAAAATTTGAGCCTTTTGATTCTTTTCTGTTCTTGGTTTTTAGATCTAACACATACCCATCTCCTCTCTAACCTCTATTTTTCTTTAGATTTGGCAAAGTTTGTCATTTGATTACTTCCTCTCAATTTAGCTCAGAAATTTTTTGGGTTCTTGTGCAAAGCCTCTCTCTCTCTCTCTCTCTCTTCTTCCTCCCTGTAAAAAGTTGGTCTTTCTTCTACCTTTCTCCAAAAAACTCAGCTTTTTGATCCATTTTTCCTCAATTTGATAGCGACCCTTCTCCTTCTAGCCTCTTTTGGGTGTGATTTGGTGAAGAAGATGATGATGATGACAATGGAGGGGATGATGGATAAGGGGGTATTGGATGATATAATAAGGAGGCTATTGGAAGGCAGAAGTGGGAAGCAGGTGCAGCTCTCTGAGGGGGAGATCCGTCAACTCTGTGTCAACGCCAGGCAAATTTTCCTTATTATGATTGAATGTCCATCATAACTGCACGGTTTCCTCCAGCACAGAGCCAGTGCACGTTTTCTTTTCTCCCCCCTCTCAATTTCTGCACTAATTTTTCCGTCAATTGTGAGCATCAAATGCATATAAACGAGCCAGAAGATGAAAAGCATAAAGGGTATGATGGTAATTTCATAATATGATGAGGCTGACTTCTCCGACAAGTTCAAATGCAAAACGACAAAAATGAACAGTAAATCCACAATGAACAGTGGAAACACATCCCACATTCGGGTTGTACCCTAGTTGGTTGTAACAGTAATTCCACACCAAAGATGTTATTTTCTTCTTTCTTTCTCTCTCTCTCTCTCTCCTCCCCCTACCCCCTTTCACTTGAGTTAATATTTCAAAGATGCCTGGGAACTCCTTCTTAGGCTCAAATATCCTCTTTGAGGGTTTTGGTATATCCCTCCCTCTCCATAGGAGAACTTTTTGTTTGCTGAAAGTGAATTCTTTTTCTTCATTTTTACTTTTCATGCAGAATATTCTACTAAATATCAAGTCCTTGCTAATTTGTGATATTCTATTCCATTATGTTTATATGATTTAAATTGTTAAAGATAGATAATTATGGTCCTGCAATTAAGGTGTGTATGTGTAATTTGTTATTGTACTATGGCAACCACTACATGGTTGGAACTCTTAACTGAGGTGATCTTTTTGTTTTGTTTCTTGATGTCAATATTCATATGCTTTGAAGTTGCATATGGATTAAAAGAGGCAAAATGTGCTTTTTTTCTTCAATGTTTCGTGATCAACTTGATGTTATATTCTCTCCATTTGTAGTCATTAATTTCATCTTTATATACAGTGAATTTGGGCCAGTATGACTTGCTAACACAAAGTTTAGTTTCTGTGTTATTGCATATGTCTGGGCTAATGATCTATTGCTTTTTAGGTCCCATTTTCTATCTCAAAATTCATTGCTGATGGAGTTGGTGTATCTGTTCCAACTAAACAGCTGTTTAGGAGTCTTGTTCTCACACTTCTAGTCCCACTAATCTTGGGGAAGGTAATTTATTCATTTTTTAAAACTTGAAAGAGGAAATTCCAGTAGTATCAGCATTTCAAAATGAAAACTGAAATGACTTTTTACTATATGATACTTGCATATCATGGAAAGCACTTGATTGGTTTGCTGAAAGTGAAAATGGAATTATGTTTAAATATGAATAAAAATTTGGGCACTTTTAGTTTACCACGAGTAAATTAAAATTAAAAAAACTTTTGGCACATATAGGTTACCATGATTACCCAAAAGTGAGTACAAGTCTTTTCTTAAGAATTTCTATTGTAACCTTTGCATGGCAGGGTGTTATAGATATCATTTTTTGATAAAATTTCCAGTTATAATAAATGAATATCGTATTTCGTTATAGCATAGTTTTTGAAAAATACTTAATAGTCTTTAACTCGGTTATGTTGGCATACATTGTATCATGTTTGTGCATGTTACATAGCTGCCTTCAAGTAAACACATGCACGAACATAATGTCTTGGATAGCTGTTTGACAAAAGTGTTTCATTTCCCTGCCTTGTTGATGATGTTTTGGTCCATGAAATAGGTGGATGGGGGATTATAACATTATTGGAACTACCAAGGGAACTGAGAGAGCCCCATTTTTAGAATAGAAGGTTAAGACTTTCTACCTTGAGGATAGACATGGGATGAGCATCAGTTTGTTGAATAGCACCAATTACAATGATTTGTATTGGTTTGGGAAACTCTACTGCTGTTCTCTCCCATATGCAGTCACTATCTTGTAGTTTCTACATGCATTTCAAATATATCTGTCAATAAATTCCTCAATTTATGATGCTTAAATCGAGAGATACAAATGAGCCTATCCTTGTTATATTTTGAAATGTGGCATGTTCTGCTTTCTCTTCCTATTTTTTGTATGATCCATGTTCATATTGACCTTGTATAACCCTCTTCGTTGTGTAGTCTTACCTGAGATGGATGCTTTTTGGATGTACTTTTGCCATCTAGCATTGGGGTTTTCTTTCTTCTTTTTCTCTCAAGAAGGTCCACAGGACACACTAAGCATTCAAATGCAGTAGTTTCAACCTTCTTTTTTACCTTTATGTATTCATTAGTCATGCACCATGCTTCCCTTTATTTGGAAGTCTTATTTATAGTGGTATACAAATTGGTGTCATACTTTGATTCTTGCACGTGAATCAGTTTTTTGGATACTATCACATCATTGTCTTTTACATTCATTGTTGTGTTTGACTTGTTTCCAATAGTAATTCACCTGTTTTGGTCAACAGGTCTTTCGAGAATCCTTTAATGGTGAGTGTTTATCTTATTTGTTCCATCTCATAAATTTGTTGGCCTTTTTTGTGATGGGTGAAATTATGCATGCATTTTGTCTTATACATATATTTTAGTAGAAGATGATCGGTGAGAATGAAACAACACAAAACACTATTAAGTGAATTTCTATTAAGATCAATTTGGCAGGAGAATAAAAGGAGAGAAAGAGCAAGGAAGGTTTGTGGTGGGGGGGTTGGGGAAGGGAATGGAGGGTGTTTTTTCCCTGTTTGGAATGTCAGCAAAGGGGAAAAAATTAAAAGGGGGAGGAACTGTATCCTATATCCTCCCCAAATGGGAGGGACAGGGACTCAGGGAGTGGAGAATGGTGGGAAAGGGATGGCAAACAATTTTACATGTTTGTTCTTTTGGTCCCTACAATAAGTAACTCTCTTTGCTTCTACTTTTCCTTTTCTTCTACCAAATGCCTCTGAAAAAAAATCCTTTTCTGGCTCCAAGTTTAGTATCTCAATATGTTTTTAGTTTACCTAAATTACAAGATGCTGATGATCTTAAATACCTTTCTAATTGTTGTAGTCCTCATTAAATGCGAGTTGCAGGTCTGGCAGACTTTGTTGATCATAACCGCAAACTCTTTTCGAAGTTCAGTGCGCTCTTTCTTAGTCTAGTAAGTGTTATACCTTGCATAGTTTTCCTTTTTATTCTTCATTTTATTGTGATCTCATGATTATAAATACTTTAGTTGCTGCATTCACAATAATAATTTTTATGGGAATTTACATGTTGGGTTGAGTGTGTGGGGATTTTGTTCGGATATCCAGCCATTTACTGAGGTTTATAGGCTTTTTCCTTCACATATATCTTAGGGTTCTTATGAAATCTTAACCATATTCCCTTTCTGGTTCCACAAAGCTCTTTAAATGCATTGCAAAGCACCAATGCTTGATTTAAAAATTCATTTTACTTGTATTTTGTCAATTAATTAATTTTTAATATTCAGGTAGGAGATGGTTCTTTTTTCTTTTCTGCTGGTTCTTCTGGATTATTTCTGGTTCAGTAGAGTTGTACCCCTTTGTATTTTTCCAATAAATTATTATGTTTTAAAAAATTGAATAATGTTGTGATCGAAGTAGTGCATCTACTAGTCTTTTTGTATTGAATTTTCTAAGCAAAACATGCTTATTCTCTTCACAAAATAAATTCAATTTCTATTTTTGATTAACTTGGAGTTCGACGTAATTTATAGTTGTTTAGATTTTAGTTGTGTGGTGTATTGTTGCTCATATTATATAGAATTGTTATGGTTGATAACTTATAAGCAATATCCATGTGTCTTTTCCTAATTCATTAAGAGTGCAGTAGCGATTTCTAATTACTTATAAGTTTCAGGACTCATGGAAAACTGGTGGTATTACACTTGTTCCAAACTTTCTTGCAAATACTTTGGTGTACACGTCATTACTGTATTTCAAGATGTCTTGGGAAATTTGTCTAATTGTCAAAAATGGTTCTTGTAGGGGATCTAGATTTTACTTGTTTGGCATAGGGCATGCATGTGTCTTTTGGCTTTGGTAGTGATTATGGTCTGAACATTAATGGTTATTCAGGTACCATGGATACAAGTGAGTAGGTCGAGGTCACTGCTATTGATGGTTAAGCCTACGGTTTTTCTGATAGCTATTGGAATGGGGGCGTATGTTTTTCACTCATATTTTGTTGTACTATTTGAGTGTCATTTATCTATTGCTTTCTTTATGATATTATTTGTTAAATTCGTTTTCCTCCTTGACAGCGGTTTGCAGGTAATCAACTTGCCATGAAAAGTAAATAACCTCTCATCCAGTCGTTAGCTACTAGCCTATGTAATTAACTTTTTGAATTTTGTAATTTTAGGGCAAAACTTATTGCTGTTATCATCATTGACCAGTGTCAGTCTATAGGGTGTAGATTATTTTATGCATACCAATACTTTCTCATTCTGATGCAGCATGACTTAGAGGGTTGCAACGAATAACAACATTAAGCAGTGGATAAATACTTCTAGACCTTGAGACTATCAAAGATCTAAGAGATCTTCTCAAAACGCTAGAGCCAATCTACGGTTTGAAGGAAAATAAGGAAGAAACTCAACTCTAAGACTTCTTATTGATAAAAACTCATATATAATCCAAAATCTACGTTCTAAGGGCTATAAATAGGAACCCAAACCCTAAACCTAATTAAAGTACGGAAATAAATCGAATTAAAACTCTACGAAGCTCGTCCGAACGGAACTTAGAGCCATCCGGACGGCCATGGACAAAAACCATGAAAATATGAGTTCTACGAAGGAGCTTGTATGCAATCTCGTCTGGACAAGGTTGTGGATGAGCCTTTCTGGTTGCTCCTCAGCTGCAATCTTGTTTGGACGAGATTGCACATGAACATTTCTACCCAACTTTCTAGTCTTCTCTTTGCAGCCCGTTTTCACATAGTAAACATCTGAATTAGCCAAACCTCGTGGAACATGACTTTGTAGATCTTTGAGTTAGCTTTCCAACGCCGTAAAGCTTGCTCCAATCAAAGGTCTGAAACTCTAAATATGACTTTTTTAGTAGAAGTCGTCAGGTGCGAATTTTAGTAAAACACAAAAATAACATAGGCATCCGGATGATCTTCGGATGAGGACTCCAGACGAGGCTCTCGGGTTTGCAACTATCTGGACAGGCTGCAGACGAGCTTGCAAACGAGCTTATTGATCTGCATCATTCTCCCCAGATTAGAGAGAATTTGACCTCAAATTCGAATGCCCCGTCAACTCATTTCATTCTCCTCTCCTATAACAAGGCCACACCCCATAGTATACGTGATGTCCCTAATCATCAGCAGACTACGACAATTATGTTGAAGGCCCCGCACCTCACCTTGCCGTGTAGACTTGCCATGCTTTTCTCATGCTTTGCCCTTCCCACATGCCATGAGAATTCCCAAAGTACTCACAAAGACCTTTCCACTCTTTGATAGAAAAGTCATATCCGCCCCATAGATCTCATCACAACTTTGGTTAAAAGTCTTTGACAAGATAACATCTACTCCAAGGAAATCAACTTCCAAATCAAAGACTTCTCTTTTAGGGCATTCATCAAGCACTTGATGTATAGAACTCACCTCTTCGTCAGGATAGGTGTCATAGATTGGTGGAGAGGCCCAATCTACCGAGCAATCTCCTCAATAAATCCATCTTCCTCCACAACTGATTGACTCCTAATCTCCATTGCCTCTCTAGGCACCTTCTTTTTGTCGATTTTTTCTATTTTTTTCTGTTACAAGGAACTCTTTAGGTTGCAAGCAATCTTGGAATTCCGGTATATTAAGTTTGAACCTGTTCACCCACCGATTGGCTTGAACTTGCGAATAGTGCTGACGTTCGTGCATTCTGTGCTCCGCAAAAGGGTTTCCGAATCCATTCCCATTGTGATCACCCATGTTGGATAATCAGGTAGCGAGGGCTTCGATTTGTTCCCTCATAGCCTCGAGTTGCTCCTCCATGTATTGCCAACGTTCAGCGATAGATTTGCCTTCTGCCTCCACATACCGTGGTCTTGGTTGGCAATGACGATCGTTAGGCCCACTACCCATGTACCACAAACGAATCGTCGGTTGCTCCTTACATGCTGCCTTCGTGTGCACGTCCACTTCATTCATGTCTGCCAGACAGTTGCCCCTCCCCATTCATGGAAAGTAACTTGGGCTCTAATACTAACTGATACTGTGTGACTTAGTGGGCTACAGTGAATAACAACATTAAGCAACAGATAAATATTTCTAGACCTTGAGACTATCAAAGATCTAAGAAACTCAACTATGAAACTTCTTATTGATAAAAACTCATGTGTAATCCAAAATCTACGTTCTAAAGGCTATAATACATGTATATATAGCCCCCAAACACTAAACCTAATTAAAGTATGGAAATAAATCGAATTAAAACTCTACAAAGCTCGTCCGGGTGGAGATTAGAGCTGTTCGGATGGCCAAGGACAAAAGCCATGAAAATATGACTTCTACGGAGGAGCTCGTCTACAATCTCATCCGAGCGAGGTTGCGGACAAGCCTCTCTGGTTGCTCGGCTGCAATCTTGTCCGAACGAGATTGCACACGAACATTTCTGCCCAACTTTCTAATCTTCTATTTGCAGCCCGTTTTGACCTAGTAAAAATCTGAATTAGCCAAACCTCGTAGAACATGACTTTGTAGATCTTTGAGTTAGCTTTCCAACGCTGTAAAACTTGCTCCAATCAGAGGTCTGAAACTCTAGATATGACATTTTTAATAAAAGTTGTCAGATGCGAATTTTAGTAAAACACGAAAATAACATAGGCATCCGGACGGTCTTTGGACGAAGACTCCAGATGAGGCTCTCGGGTTTGCAACCGTCCGAACGGGCTGCAGACGAGCTTGCAGACTAGCTTATTGATCTGCATCACATTCCATGCTTATTGGGCTAGAGTTGACCCATATGGGCTTCAATCTAGTTCTTTGTCGGCGCTATTTAGATAATGTTCAAAGAGTTGCTACACACACTTTTACACTTCTTGACGTGGCTTTTAAAATTATCATTGGAGCAAAATCTAATAATGATCAATCTCAAATCCAATTGTAATTTTAAAAGTCATAGTAGGGAGTATGAGAGTGGGAATGTAGCATTTTACATGTTCAAATATAGGCTACTTGGGGACTTCGACACAGTTTAGTTTCATCTATTTTGATAATGTTCTATTAAGCTTCCAGTGTTGCTATTAGGAGTTTTTGTTGATACTAGATATTCCTTATAAAGGAATCAAAAGTTTTGGTTGACTGTACTTAACTATATATGCATAAATTTGTGTATGTATCCTCCTAACTTGATATGAGTTAAGATCTGTCTGTCGCAATTGGCTTCTGCTCAGAGTGAATAGTGGCCTCATTGTTTCTTTTACTGCAGACTTCTACATGTCTTCTTGTTGGCATTTAATGCTCTTGCTATACAGAGCCTCTCAGCTGTCACTGGTGGCAGCAAATCAAATTTTTCCAAGAAAGAAAATGCCAGCGCTCTTGTACTTGTTGCCAGCCAGGTGATTACTGATTTGAGGAAATAATTATTTCGTTAACAAACATCATGCAAGAAACATTAAAAATATAACAATAATTGTTGAGGCTTGATGTTTTGCCATGATGTTGTAGAAAACTCTGCCTGTGATGGTGGCTGTTGTGGAGCAGCTTGGTGGTGCATTTGGTGAATCTGGTTTGCTGGTTCTTCCTTGTGTCGCGGCACATATAAACCAGGTTTTTCATCTTTTTGTTCATCTACATATTGTATTGGGGAAACTTTACTTGGCTTCTCTGAACTTTCATCACATTTGCAATTACTCTCCTAAACTTTAAAAATTCTCAATTTAATATATCAATTTTCTTTCAATTTCTGAAAATTCCAAAAATACCCCTTTTTTATATGGAAAAAAAAAATAAAAATAATTGCATGGATTTATGTGTTGGTAAGGATTTAACGGAATTTGCAAAAATATCCACACCTGTATATTGTGGGAAGAGAGAAGGTTAAATGAAGTTTCTCTTTTTTGCATTTATCTTTATTTTGTTTTAATCTTTGTTATTACTTACATATAAATATATGTATCTGCTGTAGATTATTATGGATTCTCTTCTAGTTAACTTGTGGCTTCGGAAAGATCCAGTACCCTACAATGCCAAGGCCAACTAACTAATGGAATAGCTTGTTTTATGATGTGTTATTCTTAGCTGATTGTATTGTGGTATGTTGGTGCAAGTACATTGCAATCAGTTGGTTGATTCTTCAATAGGGATTGAAATGAGCAGGTTAATGGGAATTTTACGTTTCTTTTTTTAAAAAAATAAATAAATAAATAAATATTTACATGGTATTGTTCATCTGCATAATCAAATGTACCATTTTGTATTATCCGTTCAAATGCCTAAATTGAAATATTGTAATTTAGTTCACCGCAAATCCTTATAATATAGGTTCTTTGTGGCTTGACCTTTTATCAAATCACTCCTCATGGTTTAAATGCATCAAATAACTCTTTAAGCTATGCACTGTTATCAAATCATTCCATATGTTCAGTCTTTTTAATGGTGAGCGATGACTTGTAGGCTGATAAAATTTTAACGTGTATATATTTTTATGTGAGCACCACCAAATCATTTAAAACACGCCATATAAAAAGGAAAAAAAAAAATGGTGGTTAGTGGTGGCCGATCCAGTTTCAAACGCTTGACCGCCTATTTTTGGAGATTGGGTATGATATGAGCACTTCCACACAGCCTTTGGAATATTGTTAAACCATTTATAGTTTGACTTTTTGAGTGATTCGACCACCACCTGGATCCCTCAAAGGATTTAGTTGACCTCAACCAAATTACCCGAACCAGAGAGGTGGGGGGTATTTTTGTTTTCATGCGGTATTTATCTTTTGTGAAATTTTGGTGACTCCAAGGGGTAGCCAAGTCAGCTGCGAGCTATGCCTCATGACATCGTAGACATCCCAAGAAGATATGACTTGGAGCGTGTGATCCACACGTTAGTGAGTGAGAAACACACTCCGGTACGCGAGACTCCAAAACTACTAAAATGAATACTGAAAAAGACCACATAAAAAACACCAAACACTGCGACTAGGAGGAGGAAGATGAAGGGGGAAGGGGGAGGAGGGAGGAGGGAAAAACGGTGAGGCCATTCTTCCCTCTTCGTGTATTTTTCTCTTGAAGATGGTCGTTTTTTGTTACTATTTTCAAGGATGGACCTTCACTATTCATATACTTGAAACTTTGTGCATTTGTTTCTGGATGACAGCAGCTGGCAAAGTCAAGCAAAGCAAAGGAAAGCAGTGTTGGTTTAATTTGAGAAGTTGTGTTGGTTTGTAGCAGAGAGAGGTCCTGTCCTGCTGCTGGAGACTGATTTGTAGATTTGATTTGTGGTTATAAAATATGCTTATTTATTTATTTAAAAAAAAAAAAAATTGTTTGAAGTATGAAGTGTTGGTTCAATCCCAACCAGTCAACCTGCCACCTAACTCCAACGGTATGGGTCACCCAACTCTGTTTTATTTATTAATTTATATGTTAAAACTTAAAACGACGGCACTTTCAGTTTAAGACTACAAAATGATCAACAAACAGATGATGCTTAGTCAATATGATTGGAATATATGACTCATCATTCAATCACTCCAGCCTCCACCTAAAACTATAAACATGGAGGGAAGGAATCAACCAGGCTATATTTTATTTTTCTATGATATGAAAAGCCACTTAAGCACAATATATTTAGTGAGTGACATATATTTAGATAAATGAGCGTAAACAGTAGATTATTATTTATATTGAAATACAACAATATCAGAGTTTTTTACTATTTTTTTAATTAATTTTTAATAATCAAAATTCAAGCTTTCTTCTTGCTATTTTTATTTTTTTTATACTTTTCATTTTAAATTACACCTATGGGAACAAAAATTTTAACATATTTTAGCTTATCTTATGTTGTAATTCATTCGAATGTTTTATGACCTTTTTTTTTTTTTTGGTGTGTTATTCTCAAATTTTCAGGCAAAAGAAAGTAAGAATTTATTTAATTATCGTGCAAAAAAACGATTTTCATTTTTTGGAAACACAAAATAGATAATTAAGCATTGAATTTGATGTGAGAAGCTTTATTTAATTACATTAAATGTTGAGTAAAAAATGTTGTACAATTTTGTATTCGTAAAAAAATATTTTGTTTCTTTTTCTGTGTGTGTGTGTTTTTTTTTTTTTTTTTTTTTGAATGTTCAAAAATATATGAGTTGTATTTGTATTAAGATATAATAGGGTATCACACCAACAATATAATAGATTCTTTTAATTTTCTATTAATGATTCTTGCTTCTTTTTTTCATTTTAAATTACTCCGACAGGAACAAAGATTTTACCATCTTTTAGTTTATATAAATTAAACTAAATCCAATGTCTTATGTTTTCATCTATGTGTGATTGTGTTATTAGTACATGTTCAGTACACTTCAAAAAAAAAAGTGCATGCTCAATAATATACTGTCGTATAACTTTTAGTAAGTCTTTTCGTTAAGGCATGATAGATTTTTTACATGAAAGTAAGATGGAGATGCATTTAAATTTTAAAATTAAATTATAATAAAGAATCTCGCTCATGGATGTGCTAGTAGATAAACAAGCGCATAACCCGCGCCTTCATTATAATTTAATTTTAAAATTATAACGCATATTCATTGTACTTTTTACTATATGTTAAAAAATAAGTATAAATAAGAAAATGAGAGAGATTAAGTAGACAAATTTAAATTTTAAACCCACTCTAAAAAATAAAAATATATTATATCAAAAATAATATACTTTTTGAGCACCAAATCCGCACCAAATCCACCACTTTTGTAAGAATTGAAGCACAACCATTATCACTTAAACGATTTTTTTTTTTTAAAAAAAAAATCCCAATATATGGTTTTTTCTATATATATAGCTCATGAGTATATATATATATATATATATTTTTAAAAAAATCCAATATATGGCTTTTTCTATGTATATAGCTCATGAGTGTATATATATACACACACTATACACTACGAATTTTATGGTTTTTTATTTTATTTTTTATTTTTAATAGCATATGTTGGATTTTAATTATGGTTTTTTAAGTAAGGTATTAATACATAAATTAAATGGCCGATTTACTACTTAATAAATATGAAAACGTGAAGAGAGGAAAGTTTTTGATTTTTTTTTTTTAATCACATATGTTGGATTTTAATTATGGTTTTTTAAGCAAGGTATTAATACATAAATTAATTGACCAATTTACTACTTAATAAATATGAAAACGTGAAGAGAGAAAAAAAAAAATATATGATTTGTATTATTTGTTTCCTTATTGGATTTGGACATTAATGATACTTAATTTATTAATAAATTTATTTATGGAAAACTCCTGAAATATAATTTAATGTCCTTAATTATGCAAAATTAATGACTAATTTTTTAAGTAAAAGCTGGTTCATTATTAAAAAATTGGTTTTACTTTTTTTTTAAAAAATAGTTAACGTCATATGTCGCAATATTAAAGCACTTTTGAGAGTGATTCACCTATTATATATAGGAAAATGTTAGGGGTTCTCCCCATAGTGTTCTCCTAGTTCTCTCATACTTACGTAAAACATAATTTAAGAAAAAATAAAATTATAGTGGCCTCTACCACCGGTATTTTTAGGCATTAACACTAAATTTGAAAACACTATGGGGAGAACCCCTAGCAAACCCCTTATATATATATATGAGAAATGTTAAAGTCATAATATAGATCCAACAGATATTCAACTTCTCTCCTACGTCTCATTTAAAAAATAAGAAATAAAAAAATTTGGTGTTTTGAATTCAATTTTGTTCTTTTTTTAATTTTTTTAAATAACACGTAGGAGAGAAGTTGGGTCTTTGTTGAATTTATGTTGTCGCTGTTTCACATTTATATATATATGATGAGTGTAAACAATAGACTATTATAAATTGGGGAGGCTCAATGTTTTATGGGGCCTTAGGCGAAACTCTTAAATAGAGCCTTATTTGTTTTTTTTTAATCAAAACCCATCAAAAAAATTGACAAAAACCCATACAAAACCCATAAGAAAAATCAAGCACAAAAATAAACATTACATTAAAAATAATAATAATAATAATAATTATGAATCCTTATCTCATTGATACACTTATTTCAAACAATACCCACCAAAAAAATTATCAAAAAACTCACAAGAAAAAAAACACACACCTTTTTAAGTATAATGATATTTGTTTTTGTGGGTTAATTGGTCTTATTTTACCGTAGGCTTATTATATTAGAGTTTATTAATTAAAAATTGAGACATTTTTTAAATCACTTACTTATCATTACTAGATGTCTCAAGTTTTTATTAAAAAAATTGGGGCCTTATTAAAAAAAATAGGCCATAATTTTATTTTATTTTTTTTTAAAAAGTATAAAAAATAATTTTTGAATTTTTTTTTTTTTTTAACCTTATTAATCTGGAGTCCTAAGTGAGCACTCCACTCGCCTAGTGGTCTAGCCGGCGCTGATTGAGCCGCCCTGATTATATGACTATGGGTGACGGGTCCATACAGCCAGAGCCAAAATGACGTGAAAGTAATCCTTAATTTTTCTTTACCTACTTTGACCGAGAAAAAAACAAGGTAGGTAAAATTAGAGAAGTTATAAGTAGTGGATAAGTGTATTACCTGTTTATGGACAGGAAAAAACAGGTTCCTTGTCAGGATTCAGACCATCTTTCTGACGACTGCTGATAAGAATAACAAAAGCAAACCCAAATTCAGCTTCATTCAGTCTTCGGGTTGTTGGCTTAAGAACTTCTCTCATATGGGTGCTCTGTTTTTCTCATTATAATATGTATAATTCATATTATATAAGCTGTGGGGTAGACAACGCAAAGATAAGCTGCTTTTGCTCAACAGTTCATCCAATTTCATACGGCTGAAAGACAATATAGCTACCAAGAAATCACTTCATTTCCTTTATTCTTCACAAATCCCCACTTCAAATTCTCAGGCTGGTTGATGTGTATGCCTTTTCATTCCTAACTTTGGTTTAAAAGGTGAAGATTCAGTCCCCACTCTCTACTCTTCCCTTTTTGTATGACATGGAACGTGATTTAAGTAAACACTGTTTCTGTTTCCATTTGAAATCTGCTTAGTCTGTAATCTGTGAATATAATTTTCTGGAAACATAGAGCATATAGCTTCCAATTGTTTGTATTAGTGATTAATCTTTGTTCACGAGTGTGGCCTCAGGTTGACTCTTAGACTTGATGCTTTATGAGGCACCATGGCTAAGCGACTTACTACTGGAGCTAACCCCTTGAGGTTACATGACATAAATGTTACCAATCATGAAGTCGAATTTTCCTTTTTGGTGCATTTATGGGACTCATTTGTATTAGAGAGAAAGAGAGAGGAGCTAAAAATGGATGTTGATTCAAAATTTACAAGTACAAATATAAAGAATGAGAGTTTCTATTCCTTTCCAGAGCCATTTTTGGTTGCAATTGTTTATCTCATGTACTACTATTTAACTACCAATCATGAAGTTTTTCTGTTCTGCATTCACAAACAGATGTGTGTGTGTGTTGTTTTTTTTCCACTTTCAGGGATGTTGATAAGAATTACAGTGATTGTGTTAATTGGGGTTGTGGCGTGGGCATATCAAGCCGCCCGCCCTCCACCTCCCAGCGTTTGTGGCTCCCCTGGTGGTCCGCCTGTGACAGCACCTAGAGTAAAGCTCAGGGACGGAAGGCATCTGGCCTACAAGGAGCATGGAGTGTCTAAAGAAGTGGCTAACTATAAGATTATCTTTATTCACGGCTTTGGCTCTTGTAGACATGATGCAGTGATTACAGCAAACCTCCCTCCAGTACTCAATTCTCTAAGATTAAACTTCTTAATTCATCATTTGCTTTGTATGTTTTGCTATAAGTTGCACTGATTGACTTCATGGTAGGAATAATTTTTTCAGGAACTTGTTGAAGAACTGGGACTCTACACTGTATCGTTTGACAGACCAGGTTATGGAGAAAGTGATCCTGATCCGAAACGATCGGCGAAAAGTTTGGCTTTGGATATAGAAGAGCTAGCTGATCAGTTGGGACTAGGATCCAAATTTTATGTAATTGGGCATTCTATGGGTGGTCAGGTGGTTTGGGGCTGCCTCAAGTATATTCCTCATAGGTAACTGGACAAACATACCTCTTCAACTTGTTCATTGTTAAAATTTTGAATCCTTTGCAGTGGAATTTGAATAGGGTATAATGTAAATTAATAAAAATGACAGATTTCAAGAATCATCTGGATGAAGGAAAAAGCAAAAGATACATTTCTAAATATGAGAATTTTAGTATGAGGAGCTCTCTTTTTCTGCATTAGCTCTTTATATTCTTTGAAAAATTTAAGAAGCATTGTTTTTCCTGCATTTAAGAAACATGAGCTCATCTGTCTGTTAATGGCGATAGGCTAGCAGGAGCAGCATTAATAGCTCCGGTTGTCAACTACTGGTGGCAAGGATTGCCTGCAAACTTGTCTTCAGACGCCTACTACAAACAACCACCTCAGGACCAGTGGAGCCTTCGCGTTGCTCACTATGTCTCATGGCTAACCTACTGGTGGAACACTCAGAAGTGGTTTCCTCCAGCCAGTGTTGTAGACAATAAGCCTGAATATATCTTCTCTCGCCAAGATCTACAAATCATTTCCAAGGTTGCTGGGAGAGAGATGCACCACCAGGTACTTCATTTTCTTTTGGTAAAGGGTCAAGAATTTCTTTTCTGGATTAAGTCATTGTCCTCAACAAATTCACTGCCTTTGAGCAGTATAATGAAAACCAACGTGGTCGGCTACACATTCCTTGAACATTCATTAAACCTCACCATTGACTCATTGAGGCTGGTTGCACAAATCCATGTTTGGCATCAGCACAATCAATAATAACATATTTTTCATACTCATCTAACATCATTATCATAAAGCATATATAGTTGACTACATACTGAATTTTAATACTATGCTATTATTAGTTCATGAGTTTCTTCTTGGTTCTTTAACTGCAACAACCCTCCTTTCAATGGGTCTGGACCAGCTGAGTGAGAAATAAGACATGGCATGAATTTCATCTATGCTAGGGGATGAACAAGTGTACACTTGTTCTTCACTCAATATTTTATTTTATTCTTTTCCTACAAGCTTGCTAAATTGGAAATACTATACCTTTATGTAAATGATGTACCACGATCGACTCTAATACCATTTGTTGAGAAGATTGACACATCTTTTAGCAAGATCGATCATAATTTAGCCTATGTCTTTGAGCTCAATTATGCTAATACTAAGCCATCACACTCATGACATCTTTCCTATATTGGACTCACAATATTCTTGATTTGTTCTGACTATAAGTCATCCGATCCCTTCCTCTTTTCCCTTTCCCCCGGCCTGCAGGCACAAGTCAAGCAGCAAGGAGAGCTTGAGTCCATCCATCGTGACCTGATGGTTGGATTTGGGAGTTGGAAATTCAGTCCGGTGGATCTTGAGAACCCTTTTCCAAATAATGAAGGCTCAGTTCATGTATGGCAAGGCGATGAAGATAAGCTTGTGCCAGTTATGCTGCAACGCTATATTACCAAAAAGCTTTCATGGATTCAGTACCGTGAGTTACCAGGTGCTGGACACTTATTTCCACTCGCTGTTGGGATGAGCGAAGCTATTACAAAGGCGCTTCTACTTGGCCACAAGTAGCCTTTTTTTTCCCCTTATTTTCTTTTTTTCATTGTGTATGTAACTATCTAAAACGTTTATTCAGAAAAAAAAAAAAAAAAAACCCTATCTAAAACGAACAAGGAAGGTTTTGTGAAGCATATGACGTGGAATGAGAGCCGATGTGTAATCTTAGCTAGCGTCGTAAAATGATGTGAAAAATAATTTATAAAAGTCAAAAATTCAGAATAACACGAGTCACTTTTTTTTGGTACGATGTGACAAATTTTGTTAATTTATTTAATAAAATTTGGTTTCAAGAAGTAAATTGTTATTTGTGCATACTTTAAGAACCTATAGATTATTTTTTATACTACATAGAGTGATTTGTAATTTAGGCCAACTATAGGGATCTATAAATTATTTTTTATACCATAAGGAGTGATTTGTAATTTAGGCAAACTACAAGGACTAATTTTACATTTATCTCTTTTTTCTATGCAAAGAAGGATGAAAACCAAGTAAGTCTTGCCTTTGTGTGTTTTGAAAGGGCTGACTTGGGCTCCTTCCACGGGCCTTTTGGGCCACCCGACACTAGAAGCCCCCACAATGATATTTTATTTTCCAACTCTCGATTCAGGTGGTGTTTGACAACGGGGTTTGGGTTTTGGGTTTGTACTATTCACGGTTTTTTCCCTGTTCATTTTTGTCTTTTAGTTTAAATGTTTCCTGCATTAGTCAAACACCTCAGATCTTGAAATTACCAAAATGCCCATGGATGTATTGTCTTCTCACACGCGTTATACCCATTACAGAAAGACCGGTCGGCATGCTCATAACCCATTTCTCCTCTTGTTCTTCGCCAGACAGAGACACCCAACCGAAATACCCATAGGCTTCTCCCACTTGTTCTTTGCCGAGAGATGTCCATTACCAAAATACCTTGAACGAGCGCTCACAAGCGCCTTCTCCCACTTGTTCTTCGCTAGAGAGAGACAACGATTGAGAGAGATTGAAGATCTCATGAGCTCTTGGTTTTCTACTCGGCGCTCCTCTTGACCTGCTGCATCAGTCAAGCTCCAGAACAAGTGATTTTATATTTAAATCTGATCAATCAAGTCAGTCACCATGTACATGAAGACCCCAAAACAAATTGATTAACTCCTTTAACCTTCAACTTCAGACCCTTCCAATATTCTTCATTACTTCCACCACCCCATATCTTATGTGCCAAATTGAATGCTATTTGATCGTAAGAATCTGCAAAATCCACAGTCGTCGTACCCTTCCTTGCCATATTGCTCAAGTATTTCTTCCTCAGCATTTTAACTAGATCAATTAATTTCTCTTCAGGAATATCGACTTGAAGCCAATCCGTGATGAAATAATGTAAAGGAATGTGATCATGAAATGGGTACATCCCATTTGTTGCGTAGTAGTCAATAATGGCATTCAAGAGTCCAATCTCTGTATAAACATCTCTCAAAACCCTCTGGGTAAAAGATTCATTATGCTAATAATTTCTTGGATTCTCATCTTCACCACCACAATAAATCCTTATTTTGGGGGGATGTTTAGCTGACGTTGCCAAAGAAATGTCTGCTTATGCTTCTTCATCATGCAACTTGGGAAGAGAGGGACAAGCTACTTGTGTCAAGGACGAGCTACTTTTGTCAATAATCAAATTATGATTCTCAGCGCCTTCGCCGCTTCTTCCATCAACTTTATCCTCCATTTTTTCTTGTTGTTTAGATTCTTAAGCTTTAACTTGAAAACGAGGGGACGTTTTACTGGTGTTGGCAAAGGCGGAGGAAGATTAGAAGTGGGTGCTTCTTTGTCAGGTAACCTGGCAAAGAAGAACAGGGGGCATAGCATGTCGAGTTTCAAGTCTGGACAAGCTGGAGGAAAGAAACAAAAGTGAGGGTAAATTCGTATTTTTTGCCTGGACAGAAGTTTGAAAAATTGTGTTTTTCCTGCTGGTCAAAACGTACTTACTGTCACCGTGAACAGTGCAAACCCCCAAACCCGCACAGTGCAAACCCAAACCCCGTTGTCAAACAGGGCCTAATCGATTCAGAGTGAATCAAAAGAGCTACCACATGAGATGGGGCTCCGGCTGCCGGGTAAAATGATGATAAAGACGGCTGCATCTGTTCCATGCCTTCTGGTGGTGATGTCGGAAGGTACTCTGAATCATCTTATCTCTCCATCTCCCTTCCATCATGCGCATAACTCTCAATAGTATATACACATTAATGCTATTTAGTAGACTATGATGACGTTGCAATCAAAATTAATTGTTGATTTTTTTTTTTTATAGATGTGCTGTTTACGGGTTAATTGTTACGGTCATATTATCAAGTTGTGTAACAGTTATATAGCAGTTCTGTAATATTATTTAGTAGACTAAATGAGATAATGTTGCACTGAAAATTAGCTATTATTTATTTTTTTCTGTTTTAGTTCTTGACAGAAAGATTTTCCTTTTAGTATGATTAATGATGTCTATATATCTTTGCAGCCTCATTCTCCTGATAATCGGGCTTTAGCAAAAGAATGCAAAGATATGAAAATTGACAGAGTACATATATATCGGATCTTGTACAGGAGGAAAAACGGAGGACTTTATGGCTGCAGCCAAAGTTTTCATAGCTTCAAAATAATCTGCGTATAATTTTGGGTTTTTTTGGCTCTAAAATTTTACTTTCGTTTGTGCCAAGGCTCTATATATTAGCTACAGAAATATGAGAGCAAATCTTAACGCATCTCTTATATTGTTAGAAAAATAAAGGTTAGAATCACCTTAGGTTCTTATCTAATTTGGAATTAGTCTTTGGGTTTTCAATTTCAAGATTAAGGTTCTTAGGTTTAACACTTGTTGACATTGCATTGCATTGGAGTGTTTATTACGTGTCAAAATGATCAGACATATTGCAGATGACAAACCGTTAACTTCAATGATAAAGTGACAAATTAGAGACCTATTTTAAACCTAGGCAAAACTTAAAGACTATACTTGAAATTGAAAACTCAATGACTAAATTCAAATCGGGCAAAATATAAATTTTCCCCAAAATAGAAGATATCTCCTAAATTTTGGTGATATAGGTCAGAGAAATACTACTCCCAAGTAAGTATACTGTCGTTACATAGATTTGAGTAAAAGAAACTCGCTCTGATAATACTTGTTAATATCCGCCCTAGCTAACATCATGAAAGAAAGAACAAAAAAATAAATATATATGTTCATCAACTAATTGTAAAACTCGTCATCCCCATCACCGCCAGCTGAAGTTGCAAAGGGGTTGAGAACATGATGGGGTGCTTCAGCCTCGGGAAACTTGAAGTCAGATCCAAACCCTCTCGATTGCTGTAAGGTTTGAGCAAATAACTGGTACCTGAAGATATCAGCATCGCTCACACTCCTCCTTGCAAACTTCAAAGCCTCCTCAAAGTGAGCAACCTTGATTTCTTCTGCGTCGATATCATTTGGAGAGTCCTCATCCATATCTTCTGGAGCCTTTTGTTTTCTACTCTCCCTCTCGATGTCCTCTCTGATAGCATACTTGCAAGCCCGCTGGCATATTTCTGTGATATCAGCTCCGCTAAAACCTTGTGTGAGCTTGGCAAGAGTGGCAAGGTCAAGATCCTTTGAGACTGGAGATTTCCTCAGACAGGCTTTGAAGATCTGTAATCGTGAGCTCTCATCTGGCAGAGGAATATATATCAACTGATCAAGGCGTCCTGGGCGCAGAAGTGCAGGATCGATTATATCAGGCCTGTTGGTGGCTCCAATTATGAATACAGTTTTCTTGGCTGTCAACCCGTCCATTTCAATCAATAGTTGGTTCAAAACTCTGTCTGCAGCACCGCCAGAGTCTCCAATTCCGCTTCCCCTCTGCAACAATTTTTACCACAAGACATGTAAGCTTATTAACCAAACAGATATAAAGTCCTTAAAAAGAAAATTCCATTGTTTGTGAAACCAATTACCTGCATAGCAATGGAGTCAAGTTCGTCAAAGAATAGGACACAGGGCGCAGATTGGCGGGCCTTGTCAAAAATGTCTCTAACATTAGCTTCACTCTCACCGAACCACATAGTTAGTAGCTCAGGTCCCTTGATGCTAATGAAGTTTGCTTGACATTCACTGGCAATAGCCTTAGCCAGCAAGGTTTTACCACAACCAGGAGGGCCATAGAAGAGAACTCCTTTTGAAGGTGACATACCATACTTCTCAAACATCTCGGGATGTTCCACCGGATATTGAACCGTCTACAAGACAAATAAACAGTTAGTTCACCACTTATCTCAAAAGCAAGCTTAAGTCGATAGAAACGTGTAAAATATTTTATTAAAATGAGAGGTGAATGATGGGGTGTGTTAAATTTCTAATCCTTGAAGGCCGAAAGAACTGTTACCTCTTGAAGCTCTCTCTTAACAGTCTCAAGACCTCCAATATCTTCCCAGTTGACATTAGGTACCTCAACAAACTGAAACATCAAAGAGCAATTAGAAAATACAAACATTCTGTGTACGTTTATTGAACATGAAGAAAAACCCTAGCTACTCACTGTTTCACGCAGAGCTGTAGGATTGCTGGTTCCAAGGGCAGTCTGAAAGTGCTCATTTGTGACAGCCATGGAGTTGAGAATCTCGGCATCAATGGTATCATCTTCCAAATCAATCACATCCATTTTTTCTCTGATGCATTGTAGTGCTGCTTCAGTGCACAGAGAAGCAAGATCTGCTCCTACAAACCCATGGGTGTTATCGGCTACTTTTTCCAAATCCACCTGCATGTGCAGAGAAGCATTATATTAGATCGAAATCCGATGATTATAACAAGCTAGGGAGGGAAACATGCATGCATGTAATCAAGAGATAGCAGTCTACTAAAAAGCAAGCATTAATACTGATGAATATATATGTAAAAACATACATCTTGAGTGAGTTTCATGTTCTTGGAATGGATGCGGAGAACTTCAAGACGACCGACGCCGTCAGGAACACCAATATCTATTTCTCTGTCAAACCTGCCAAACCTTCTCAATGCAGGATCAATGCTGTTAGGCCGGTTTGTAGCGCCAATAACAATGACATGAGCACGCGATTTCAGGCCATCCATAAGGGTCAAAAGTTGGGAGACAATTCTCCTCTCGACCTCACCATTTGTTTTATCACGCTTAGGAGCGATTGAATCAATCTCGTCCATAAATATGATTGAAGGAGCATTTTCTTCAGCTTCCTCAAATGCTTTCCTGAGATTTCCCTCACTTTCTCCGGCCATCTTCGACATAATCTCCGGTCCGTTTATACACAAGAAGAAAGCACCAGTTTCATTAGCAATGGCCCTGGCTAGCAATGTCTTTCCAGTTCCAGGAGGCCCATATAGGAGAATTCCCTTTGGTGGCTTCACACCAATGGCCTTGAAAAGCTGTGGATGCCGGAGCGGCAGCTCCACCAACTCCCGAATCTGCGCCAATTGCTTTCGGACACCGCCAATGTCGTCATAACCGACTTCATCAAGCCTCTCCTCGTCCTCCCTTCTCACGGGCTCCCCTTCACAATAGATCTCAGTGTCTGGTGCAACTACACAGTACTCCCCAGGTTCAGTTCCAATCACCTTGAATTCAATACATCTCATGCCCCCTCTCACAAGGAATAGATCACCTTTCCTCACAGGCCGGTACGAGCCTAGGAAATAAGCTGCACGCACGTACGTACAATGAAAACAAATTTACAACTTACTTTTCTAGCTATTATATATCAAACTATAATACAAATTTAGACCAAAATAATCAAACAAAAATTAAAAAAAAAAAGTCACGTACGTTTCAAGTACGCATCGAATATATCCCCAGTAATGCCTTCAATTGTGTCGTCAAGAGGCAAAACATGGACTCGGATGCCGTATTTGATATCAGGGCAGCAGTAAATGGAGACGACGTCACCAAGCTTGACTCTCAGATTTGATCTTACCACTTTGTTCATCCTGATTTTTGGTTCCTCACAGCTTTCATCCACACTCACAATCGCAACTGTATCCCGCCTTTTCTTCCCCTGGCCGGAAATTTATAATTTTTAATTACTAAATCACCATCAGATATACAAACAATTATTGCGATAACAAAGCATATATTAATCCGACGGCTTATTATCATTCTAATTAAAACAAAGAAAAACAGGCTAGCTAAAACCCTAGCTAATTAACAGCCTCCAATTAATACAAACAATAACAAAAAGAATCTCCAGATTATATATATATATATATCATGACACGTTGAAATCAAATATATATAGTTTCACAAAACACCGTGAACTCGCAAGGGTTGGCTCGATACATTAAGTAGTTTAATTTCTTTGAGTGCAATCAATTACGTGGGGTACGTACGTGTGCACGATACTCTGAAGCCAGCCCAAAATTACTTCATTAACGCATAAAATTGATCGAAGAAGAAAAGCTTAACTGACATGCATGCATATGTATGTACCTTCATACGGATGGAGTCTCCATGGAAAAGATCAAACCTCTCCATAGTCGCTGGATGGAGTGAAACGACGGAGTTATCATCGTTGGTCGCCTCGTCTACTATGAGCCTATTTGGCTTCCTCTTCGACTCAGACAACATCGTAGTGTATCTATCTACCTATTGTTAGAATAAATCAATAATATATCTGTTCTTTCTCCATAGCATGTATAGACCAAGAATGAGAATCACATACCTTCAATAGTCACGAGACAAAATTTTCAATATCTATCTCTCAAGTCTCCTGTAGATTCATACACATATAGAAGAAAACTGTGTTTTGTGTGTAGAGAAACTATTACTCTCAACCCTAATTTTACATAATAAACTAATGAAGTTTAATGAGCCAACTTCATTTATATATAGGGTGAGAGTAAAGGGTTTCTCATATGTTTACAAAATTTGGCCCATCCCATTATGGGCCTACAACTAAACAAATGATTATGCTAGTCCACACAAAAGGAATAAATACAACAATCTCCCACCACTACAAAAAACACGTCATTTCCTAACTTGTCTACTGTTCACTTTTTTTTGCCACGTTACAATTTACTAACGTGTTAAATACTAACACATTAGTAATGGGACTCGAAAAAAAAAATTGAAAAAATAAAAATATTCTAACGTGTCGTTTTGAGCACGTTACTAATTACTAATGTGACATGAATCACACGTTACCAATTGCTAACGTGTAATTCATACCACGTTAGGAATGGGAAATTAATTTTTTAAAAAAAATATATATATATTTTACTAACGTGTAAGTTCTAACACGTTAGTAAAAATTCTCCCAATACTAACGTGCAAAATAACACACGTTAGTATTTACTAACGTGTCACAATTAGCACGTTAGTAAATGGGTTTTCCTTATTTTTTTTAATTTTTTTTTAATTTTAGTTGTAATTGATATATTATTTGTAATTGATATATTATCTAAAGGTAAATAATTATAAATTGTGTATATATTATCAATAGGTAGATAATTAGAAATGGTGTATATATATACTATATATCTATAGGTAGATATATAATTAGATAATTAGTATAGGCATGCATGGTGGCCGGGGGCCATGGAGCAAAACCCATGTGGGTCACCGTCAAACGGGTTTCCTAACTGCTCCATGATTGTTAAATCCATATACGTTCATCATAGATAGCTCAAATTTAAAAGTCTCTATTGTTATTGGGTAGTTCAACTCATCCAATTGGGGTGCGATCATCCCCTAATTAATATAATTAATTAACTTATTTTAACTACCATAAGTATAGTAACCCAAGTAATGAACCTACTTATAGTCACCTAACTATATATATCTAAATAATTAACCTAATTATACTAATAAACTTCATTGTTAAGATAACAAATAAAGAGAAAAAAAACCTGTACTAACGTGGCATGCCATGGCACGTTAGAAAATACTAACGTTGCATGACATGGTACGTTAGGATATGTGTTTTTTTTTTTAAAAAAAAAAAATTTGCGTTAATATCATATATTATTTAATTGGGTTATATTAACTAATTATATTAGATATTTAGTTATGGAAGTGAATTAATTACGTTATAGTCATTAATTAGATTACATATTTAATAAGGGAAATGAATTAATATAGTTACATTCATTCATTAGGTTAGATATTTAAATAGGTAATTAGTTAATTACATTACATAGATAATTAGGTTAGATTAATTAATGTGTGTCATATGCTTACTTAGGTTAGATATTTAAATAGGTTAGTTAATTACATTAGATAGATAATTAGGTTAGAGTAATTAAGAAGGTTAGATCGTTAACTACGGTTTACATAATTAATTAGGTTCTATATTGTTTAATTTTTATTAGGACAAATTAATAAAAAAAAACCAAGAAAAAAAAAATTAAATTTGCTAACGTGGCATGCCATGGCACGTTAGCAAATACTAACGTGGAATGACATGGCACGTTAGGAATTGCTAACGCGCTATGACATGGCACGTTAGGATATATATATTTTTTTTTCCTTTAATATCAGATATTATTTATATTATTGTCTAATTAGGTTATATTAACTAATTAGATTAGATATTTAGTTATGGAAGTAAATTAATTACGTTACAGTCATTAATGAGATTAGATATTTAATTAGGGAAATGAATTAATATAGTTACATTCATTCATTAGGTTAGATATTTAAATAGGTAATTAGTTAATTACATTACATAGATAATTACGTTAGATTAATTAATGTGTGTCATATGCTTACTTAGGTTAGATATTTAAATAGGTTAGTTAATTACATTAGATAGATAATTAGGTTAGATTAATTAAGAAGGTTAGATCGTTAACTACGGTTTACATAATTAATTAGGTTCTATATTGTTTTATTTTTATTAGGACAAATTAATAAAAAAAAACCAAGAAAAAAAAAATTAAATTTGCTAACGTGGCATGCCATGGCACGTTAGCAAATACTAACGTGGAATGACATGGCACGTTAGGAATTGCTAACGCGCTATGACATGGCACGTTAGGATATATATATTTTTTTTTCCTTTAATATCAGATATTATTTATATTATTGTCTAATTAGGTTATATTAACTAATTAGATTAGATATTTAGTTATGGAAGTAAATTAATTACGTTACAGTCATTAATGAGATTAGATATTTAATTAGGGAAATGAATTAATATAGTTACATTCATTCATTAGGTTAGATATTTAAATAGGTAATTAGTTAATTACATTACATAGATAATTACGTTAGATTAATTAATGTGTGTCATATGCTTACTTAGGTTAGATATTTAAATAGGTTAGTTAATTACATTAGATAGATAATTAGGTTAGATTAATTAAGAAGGTTAGATCGTTAACTACGGTTTACATAATTAATTAGGTTCTATATTGTTTAATTTTTATTAGGACAAATTAATAAAAAAAAACCAAGAAAAAAAAAATTAAATTTGCTAACGTGGCATGCCATGGCACGTTAGCAAATACTAACGTGGAATGACATGGCACGTTAGGAATTGCTAACGCGCTATGACATGGCACGTTAGGATATATATATTTTTTTTTCCTTTAATATCAGATATTATTTATATTATTGTCTAATTAGGTTATATTAACTAATTAGATTAGATATTTAGTTATGGAAGTAAATTAATTACGTTACAGTCATTAATGAGATTAGATATTTAATTAGGGAAATGAATTAATATAGTTACATTCATTCATTAGGTTAGATATTTAAATAGGTAATTAGTTAATTACATTACATAGATAATTACGTTAGATTAATTAATGTGTGTCATATGCTTACTTAGGTTAGATATTTAAATAGGTTAGTTAATTACATTAGATAGATAATTAGGTTAGATTAATTAAGAAGGTTAGATCGTTAACTACGGTTTACATAATTAATTAGGTTCTATATTGTTTAATTTTTATTAGGACAAATTAATAAAAAAAAACCAAGAAAAAAAAAATTAAATTTGCTAACGTGGCATGCCATGGCACGTTAGCAAATACTAACGTGGAATGACATGGCACGTTAGGAATTGCTAACGCGCTATGACATGGCACGTTAGGATATATATATTTTTTTTTCCTTTAATATCAGATATTATTTATATTATTGTCTAATTAGGTTATATTAACTAATTAGATTAGATATTTAGTTATGGAAGTAAATTAATTACGTTACAGTCATTAATGAGATTAGATATTTAATTAGGGAAATGAATTAATATAGTTACATTCATTCATTAGGTTAGATATTTAAATAGGTAATTAGTTAATTACATTACATAGATAATTACGTTAGATTAATTAATGTGTGTCATATGCTTACTTAGGTTAGATATTTAAATAGGTTAGTTAATTACATTAGATAGATAATTAGGTTAGATTAATTAAGAAGGTTAGATCGTTAACTACGGTTTACATAATTAATTAGGTTCTATATTGTTTAATTTTTATTAGGACAAATTAATAAAAAAAAACCAAGAAAAAAAAAATTAAATTTGCTAACGTGGCATGCCATGGCACGTTAGCAAATACTAACGTGGAATGACATGGCACGTTAGGAATTGCTAACGCGCTATGACATGGCACGTTAGGATATATATATTTTTTTTTCCTTTAATATCAGATATTATTTATATTATTGTCTAATTAGGTTATATTAACTAATTAGATTAGATATTTAGTTATGGAAGTAAATTAATTACGTTACAGTCATTAATGAGATTAGATATTTAATTAGGGAAATGAATTAATATAGTTACATTCATTCATTAGGTTAGATATTTAAATAGGTAATTAGTTAATTACATTACATAGATAATTACGTTAGATTAATTAATGTGTGTCATATGCTTACTTAGGTTAGATATTTAAATAGGTTAGTTAATTACATTAGATAGATAATTAGGTTAGATTAATTAAGAAGGTTAGATCGTTAACTACGGTTTACATAATTAATTAGGTTCTATATTGTTTAATTTTTATTAGGACAAATTAATAAAAAAAAACCAAGAAAAAAAAAATTAAATTTGCTAACGTGGCATGCCATGGCACGTTAGCAAATACTAACGTGGAATGACATGGCACGTTAGGAATTGCTAACGCGCTATGACATGGCACGTTAGGATATATATATTTTTTTTTCCTTTAATATCAGATATTATTTATATTATTGTCTAATTAGGTTATATTAACTAATTAGATTAGATATTTAGTTATGGAAGTAAATTAATTACGTTACAGTCATTAATGAGATTAGATATTTAATTAGGGAAATGAATTAATATAGTTACATTCATTCATTAGGTTAGATATTTAAATAGGTAATTAGTTAATTACATTACATAGATAATTACGTTAGATTAATTAATGTGTGTCATATGCTTACTTAGGTTAGATATTTAAATAGGTTAGTTAATTACATTAGATAGATAATTAGGTTAGATTAATTAAGAAGGTTAGATCGTTAACTACGGTTTACATAATTAATTAGGTTCTATATTGTTTAATTTTTATTAGGACAAATTAATAAAAAAAAACCAAGAAAAAAAAAATTAAATTTGCTAACGTGGCATGCCATGGCACGTTAGCAAATACTAACGTGGAATGACATGGCACGTTAGGAATTGCTAACGCGCTATGACATGGCACGTTAGGATATATATATTTTTTTTTCCTTTAATATCAGATATTATTTATATTATTGTCTAATTAGGTTATATTAACTAATTAGATTAGATATTTAGTTATGGAAGTAAATTAATTACGTTACAGTCATTAATGAGATTAGATATTTAATTAGGGAAATGAATTAATATAGTTACATTCATTCATTAGGTTAGATATTTAAATAGGTAATTAGTTAATTACATTACATAGATAATTACGTTAGATTAATTAATGTGTGTCATATGCTTACTTAGGTTAGATATTTAAATAGGTTAGTTAATTACATTAGATAGATAATTAGGTTAGATTAATTAAGAAGGTTAGATCGTTAACTACGGTTTACATNTGAAAGGGGGTTTCAAATAAGGCGGTTTAGTTACCTAAAGTTCAGCCAATTAAAATCAAATGCACAATTAAAAAAAATAAAAAACATAAGGTATTGGGGAACTAAGTGGAGGGAAAATATGAAATAATTTTAAACTAGTGTGGCAATTGATTTTAAAATGCAGATATAATGGCATTTTTATTCCGACAAAGCAGGCTAGGGGCAAGGATAAAACTATATATACACTACAATTACACATTAAAATATGTAAAAAATATTATTTTGAAAAAAAAAAGAAAGTCAACAAGGGCGACAGCCATTGCATGCCTTTGAGTTGATCTGCCCCGGCATGCAGCCCATACATAAGTTATGTATGGTTAAAGTAATGCATGCAGCTCACACATTAATTAATTAATTTTTTTTTTTTACCATGTGGTGACGTGGCAATATGCCACGTCAGCATTTGCTAACGTGGCACACTGCCACGCGTCACCAAAAGGTGACGTGCATGTGCATTCCACGTTAGGAATGGGGGGGTGATGCGTGGCCCCCAGTTGGCCCGCACCCCCCATTCTCTTTCTTCCTCTTCCCCCACTTCTTTTTCCCCCCTCCTCTCGCGCGGCAGCTCTCCCCACTCCCAAGCCGGCATATTCCCTCTCCCCTGCTCCCCCGTTTTCCCCTCCTCCCACTCAGCTTTCTCCCTTCTCCCGTTTTCCCCTCTTCCCACTTAGCAGTTTCCCTTGTTTAAATTTTTTTTCCCCCACAGGCCGGCCATCCCGCGCGCGCAGCTCTCTCCCGTCTCCCCTGCTTCGGCGAACACCCACCCCCGGCCATCTCCATTTTTTTTTTTTTGGTTTCATCCCAAAAATAGAATTAGGATAGTTAACCTAATTAATTAGAAAAACCCTGAAACCGTAATTAATGAAGTGAACCCTTATTAATTAACCAATCATATTAATGAACTAATCAAATTAATTAAGTACATAAACCCTAGTTAATTAATATACTCCCTATTTAATCAACTAACATAAATAATTAATTGAACCCGAAATTAATTAATATCTAACCTAATTTATTAATTACCAACTTAATTAATTACTCTAACCTAGGGAACTCACTAACCTAATTAAACATATAATCTAATCCAATTAATATAATCTAACCTAATTAAATAATAATAGCACTAATATGTCATAAAAATAAATAAATATAAAAAAATCCCCATTCCTAACGTGGTACATGTAACACGTTAGTAAATTTTTTTTTTTCTCTTTTTTTTTGTTATCTTAACAATGAAGTTTATTAGTATAATTAGGTTAATTATTTAGATATATATAGTTAGGTGACTATAAGTAGGTTCATTACTTAGGTTACTATACTTGTGGTAGCTAAAATAAGTTAATTAATTATATTAATTATGTGGTGATTACACCCCAATTGGATGAATTGAACTACCCTATTAACAATGGATACTTTAATTTCAAATTTGAGCTATCTATGATGAACATATATGGATTTAACAATCATGGAGCACTTAGGAAACCCGTTTTACGGTGACCCACATGGGTTTTGCTCCTGGCCCCCACCATGCATGCCTATACTAATTATCTAATTATATATCTACCTATAGATATATAGTATATACACCATTTCTAATTATCTACCTATAGATAATATATATCAATTACAAATTTAATATATACACCATTTCTAATTATCTACCTATAGATAATATATATATCATTTCTAATTATCTACCTTTAGATAATATATCAATTACAAATAATATATCAATTACAACTAAAATAAAATAAAATTAAAAAAAAAAAAGAAGGAAAACCCATTTACTAACGTGCTACATGTAACACGTTAGAAAATACTAATGTGCTACATGTAACACGTTAGCATTTATTAACGTGCCAAACACACCACGTTAGTAAACTTTTTTTTTCTCTTTTTTTATTATCTTAACTATGAAGTTTATTAGTATAATTAGGTTAATTATTTAAATATATATAGTTAGGTGACTATAAGTAGGTTCATTACTTAGGTTACTATAGTTATGATAGTTAAAATAAGTTAATTAATTATATTAATTAGGAGGTGATTGCACCCCAATTGGATGAGCTGAACTACCTAATAACAATAGATACTTTCAAATCTGAGCTATCTATGATTAACATATATGGATTTAACAATCATGGAGCACTTAGGAAACCCGTTTTACGGTGACCCACATGGGTTTTGCTCCTAGCCCCCACCATGCATGCCAGCACTAATTATCTAATTATATATCTACCTATAGATATATAGTATATATATACACCATTTCTAATTATCTACCTATAGATAATATATATCAATTACAAATTTAATATATACACAATTTCTAATTATCTATCTATAGATAATATATACACCATTTCTAATTATCTACCTTTAGATAATATATCAATTACAACTAAAATTTAAAAAAAAAAAAAAAAAGGAAAACCCATTTACTAACATGCCAAATGTGACACGTTAGAAAATACTAACGTGTGTCATTTTGCACGTTAGTATTTGGAAAATATTTACTAACGTGTTAAAACTTACACGTTAGTAAAATATATATATATTTTTTAAAAAAAATTAGTGTCCCATTCCTAACGTGGTATGAATCACACGTTAGCAATTGGTAACGTGTGATATATGCCACGTTAGTAATTAGTAACGTGTTTAAAACAACACGTTAGAATATTTTTATTTTTTCAAATCTTTTTTTTAGAGTCCCATTACTAACGTGTTAGTATTTAACACGTTAGTAAATTGTAATGTGGCAAAAAAAAGTAAACAGTAGACACATTAGTAAATGGCGTGTTTTTTGTAGTGTTACAAAGTTGGTAAGTAAATACACAATGAATGAAGTTTCCTTTCTAGACTAATCTAGCCTTTGCTGCACATTGATGGGTTGATTTGCTTTCCTTGTGTGTTTGTAGCCGTTGCATGACATGCGGCTAGTGAATAATTTTCATATGGGGCAGATTCTCTATTACGCCCCCTCAAGTCAGACAAGTGGCAGACTATGTTGAGTTTGGTGCACATGAGAGAAAAATGAGAGGATGTAGCGGGTTTAGTAAAGATGTCGGCTAAGTTATCCTTGCTAGAAATGAAGCGGACAGCCAATGTTTTAGCTGCAACTTTATCGTGAACAAAATGAAAATTGATTTCAATAGGCTTGGGCCCATGGGGGTGGCCGAGCCACCCCTTGGTGCCCACTGGAGGTGGTTTCGGCCACCCCCTTAGGCACCAAGGGGGTGGCTGAAACCACCCCCAAACCATCATTGGGGGTGGTTTCGGCCACCCCAAGTTTTTTCTCTCTTTATTTTTTTTATTTTTTTTTCTTGGAATTTTTTTTTAAATTTTTTTTAAAAAAATAAAAAATTTAATTAGGTAGCCACTTGTCAACTTCTAATTGGTTCACGTGTCAATTCGTTAAGTCAACCGACGGAATGACTAACTTTATCACTTTTCAAAACCACAATGACTAATTTGATTACTTTTCAAACTCTAGGGAGAAAAAAATAAAGTTTTTAAACCTTAGGGACTAATGGAGTATTTAATCCTTTTGAAAAATATTAAGGAGTCGATCATACGATCTAATATTTTTCCAATTTTCTCTTTTTGGCAAACTGGCTTGTGTTATGGAGTATTATTCCCGAGTAGAAATGATGGGTGTTGAATTTGTTTCATCCATGGAATCCAACGTGAGATGCAAAATTGTCCGGGATGTTCTTGTTCTCCTAGACAATTTCTCCTGTTGTTCAGCATAGAAGATCCCAATGTTCTCTTAGCTAGTGGCTATATATGTTTCTCATTGGCCTTAAGGCTATGTTTGCCAATGGCATTGAAAAAGTAAATGATATGGAACCGTAGCAGATTTTATTGATGTGAAAAAAAAAAAAAAAAAAAAAAAGTTTTGTAGTGTTTTTGTATTTGAATAGTGATAAAAAGTTATTAATGTGATGTAAAATTAATAATGTAGGAATTGATTTTGAGAGGAATAGTAAGTGACTTTTTTTTTTTTATTCCGTTGGCAATTAACATAGCCTAAAAGGAAGTGGCCTAGAACTGTAAGAAATTTGATTGATGTAAGGAAATTTTTTTTAAAAAAAAGTACGAATATTTTGTATGAAATAGTAAAAATAAAAATAAAAATTATTTTGTAGTGATTTTTTTTAATTTAAATAGTAATAAAAAATTATTAATGTGATGTAAAAAGTAATAATGATAAGGTTAATTTTGAAAAGAATAGTATAATGGTCGAATCACCCTTCCCTCTCTTATGTGGACATGTCACAAAAAAAAAAAAAAAGAATAGTGTAATGTGTTTTTTTTTTTTGGGGAGAAACTTCACTTACCTCCCCTGAACTTTGGCTACTTTTGCAGATACTCCCCAATGTTCAAAACCTCTCACTTAGGTGTATCAAAGTTTGATTTTCTCTCACTTTGCCCCTTCCGTACAGAAAATCCTAATAGAATATCAATTTTACCCCAAAATTACGCGTCATTTTGGGAACGGTGTAGTTATAAAGTCAGGGATAAAATTAGAATTGCGAAGAATTTTCTGTACGGAATGGGCAAAGTGAGAGAAAACCAAAGTTTGATACACTTAAGTGAGAACTTTTGAACATTAGAGGGATATCTGCAAAAACAGCGAAAATTCAGAGGGGATAAGTGAAGTTCCCCCCTATAGTGTAACATCCCACCCCAATAACACACAATATTGTCCGTTTTTGGCTTCCCTAAACCAGACTTCCCAGGAGGTCACCCATCCTGGTACTACTCTCGCAGAAGCACACTTAAGAATTCTGATGGGATCATTACCATCACGGCTTTAAAACGCGTTGTTGTCATTAGGGGTGTAAGTATACATATAAGTACATCCACATCTCCATACCCAGGCAATGTGAGACATCACAAATAGGGATTAGGATCCCAACAATGTTGTGAAAATTGCCCATCATATTTTTTTGAAATCTTGACCATTCATTTTCATCCAACCGCTACCAACTCGCCACGTGTCCGAATTAATATAAAATAATAAAATATTATTTAAATTTTTTAAAAATATAAATAATAAAATAATAAAAAAATAAAATAAATATTTTTAAAAAAAACATGGGGTGGTTCAACCACCCCATTTTCCCCCTAAGGGATGGCCGGCCACCCTAGCTCAGCCTGACGCCACCCATAGGGCCCTTGGGGGTGGTTCGGCCACCCCTTAGGGCCAAACTCAAAAAAAAAAAAAAAAAAAAAAAGATTTAGCCCTCCTTGGCCTTAGGAGCCACCCACAAAGACCGGTTGGGAGTGGCCGATGCCACCCCTAGGGCCCCAGGGTCCCTAGGGCCAAACCCCAAAAAAAGAAAAATTAGATTTGGAAACCCAAAAAAAAAGAAAAAGAAAAATTGGATTTGGCCCTAGGGGCCACCCTTGGGGCCTTAGGATTGGCGTCGGCCACCCCTAACCGGCCTTTGGGGGTGGCGTTAGGCTAAGCTAGGGTGGCCACCCCTAGGGGAAAATAGGGTGGCCAAACCACTCCATGTTTTTTTAAAAATTTATTTTATTTTATTATTTTATATTTATTTTTAAAATTTAAATAATATTTTATTATTTTATATTAATTTGAACACGTGGTGAATTAGTAGCGGTTTGATGAAATTGAATGGTCAAGATTTCAAAAAAATTTGATGGACAATTTTCACATCATTTCCGGGAATCCCAATCCAAGAGGTAGTGGGCTACTGGACTGTTTACACTCCATCTGGTATGTACGGACCAAATAACTAGACACGCCTAATGGCTTGTAGGCACGCAGATCAACAATGGGTTCGTAAAACACGACGGTTTTTTGAGGTAGTCCTCCTGAAGTTGGGCTTGGAGAAACTCTTGCAGCTACGAAAAAAAGAGTATTGTAATAAAATGTTTTCAAGAATTAGTTTATTAAAAAAGAGTATTGTAATATACTGTTTTTTTTTTTTTCTTTGTTCGTACTACCTTTCTTGTTTGGGCTATGTTGTGTTGGGGGTATTTGCCCCTTTACTGTTGTTCGATCCAATGTAATCAACTTCTCTTATTTGAATAGGAAAAAAAAGGCGGTTTATTTTTTTTTATTTTTTTGAAACGAATCGAGCGGATCTAATATTAAAGCCAACTTAAGTAAAACGCTTTACAGAAATGATATTAGAGATATAAAGGGGGGGCTGGGGGCTTTCTCAATATGACCATGTTTCACTCTAAAAGATAAGACTTCTTTTGCTAAGCAGTGGGGTGCTCGATTTAAGTATTATCTAATATGATTTATCTTCTATTTGTGCAAATTGTTTAAAACCCCACGAGACTACTCAATAATATGTCCATAGCGACACCGGTTTCTACCTTTATTTCGTAATGCTTGCACCTTTTGGAGGACATCATCTTCAAGAATCACTTTTTTTTTTTTAATTTAATTTAATTCTTCAAGAATTACTTTATATAGCAGCCTAACTCATGACAAAATCGACCGGCCCTCAATGCTAATCATCTTTCAATAAGAGGCAGTTTATTGAAAAGTAATATTATACACCACATTTTTAATCCACTTTACAGCGGTGTATCTATCACATCAACAAAGTAAAACAGCTTAAAAATTAGACGGTTTGCATTGCCGACTATCTCTCCCCCACCACCCTTTTGTCAAACTATATAATACCACGTTGATGTGGCAACTCGCAATGTATTTTTATAAGGAAGAGTGGTGAAAAATAATTGAGTTTCACAACCCTTTTGTCAAACTATATAATACCACGTTAAGTGTAATCTATAAAGTCTCACAAAGAAAACAAAATTTGCAACAATTAATTTTTTACTTTGCCAAAAAGAATACACTTGATTTAACATAGTACTAACTTATTAAATGTTAAATAAATAAAAACCATACTTAACCCTCCCTCTTTTTTCACCTAATTTGCAATTTTTCTCTAAAACTTTTAAAATTACAATCGACCCCTTCAACTAACTAGTCATTTCATTTAGCCCTTTAGTTTAGGACACTTATTTATTTATTTTTATATTCAAAATTTTCGCTGGTTCGGTTCGACTATTCCCCTTCAGTCGACGCCGAACCAGTCTCAGTTGGGTTCTCACTCTCACGCTCTCCTTCTCCAATCCGTCCCAGGTGACTCTTTCTCTCTTTCTCTCTTATCTTTATCAATCTGTTGCGAATCACGTGGTTGCTATGGTGGTTTCACGGTGGAGGTTGCGGTGTTGTGGTGGGCACGAAGGTGGTTTTGATGGGGCTTGGCTGTGGTTTTGGCTGGTGGCTAGGTGAAGCTTTTGAATTAGTGGGTAAGTCGCTATGATCGCCCGTAGTGGATGTGTGAGGTGGATGGCAACGGAGCGGCTTGTGCTTGAGCATGAGCTCGCCGATGAACCCCCCCTCAATAAATCTATTTTGTTCTGTACCTAATCGAATGTTGGTTTTGGGGGGCTTTAGGGTTTGTGTTGTAGTAGAAGTATGGGAAAATGAGTATGTTTAAACTTTAAAGGCTGTTCTTTGAGAGAGGAATGTTAGGCCAAACCCCCCATCAAAGTCGCTTGAAGCTTTGTGGTTTTGTTTGATTTCTTACCGTAAGCTATTGTAATTTACTGGAGATCTAGGCTAAATCCAACTTCACTGGCTTGTTAAACTTTTAGAACTAGACTACCGGAAATCTCAAAGTAAAATGCGTGAACAAAGTTTGCATTTTGACATAAAATTTGTGTTTTGGAATACATATAATTTGCCTTTGTTATATGATCTTTACCAAGAATGAAAACACTTTCTGCATGGGGAATTTTGTATTATCATTATTAGCATGAAGACCGTGGTGTAGAAATTTGGGATAGATATACTTGATACATTGAATAAAAAGGAGGCATCTCTACCTTTTGAATTTATACATCCATTACAGTTTTATTGCTATGCAATCTTTATATTTATCATTGTCAAGTAAGTAGGTTGTGTCCCAAAAATCTATTAATATAGGGTGGTATTGATTTGGCCTGAAGTTTTATAGAGGAAAAATGAAGTATAAGAAGTGTACTTACAAAACATATCTTAATTGTAGGAATTGACCTCCGTATTCCTTGATCAAGAACCATCTTAATTCTAGAAAAAGCTTTGAGCTTGGCTGTTGAGAATTATTTTTAGCTTGAGTTTTTGAAACTTTTAGTGTAATATTGTAAAATGAGGAATATCAGCTATGATGCGAATCTCCATGGCTGGAACTTTGGAGCCTTTAGATTGTATTTTTGAGAACCTACATTGCTGGAACTTGGAGCCTTTAGATTGTATCTTCTTGAATTGTCCCTCAAAGAAATTCTTATATTTTTAAGGGCGTAGATAATTGTTGAAGGAATATTTAAGAGTATTTTCAACTTTTTAATTTTTTTTGAATAAAAAAAAATTAATGTCTTGACTTATTTCGACTTGCTCCAGGTTTTACTCAACATCAAAAATAAGTGTCACAAGGAGGGTGTAGAGCTTTATTTAGTGCGCAGTCAATATGGTATGTGCATTGCTAATTTGTTTCCATTAGAATCATTTTTGGAATGCAGTTTTAATAAAGATGTTACATGATAAACATTGTGCTTTGTTTACTATAAGCCAGTAATGGTTATAAAAATGAATTAAGTGCTAATTATTGATACATATGTTTTATAGTGAATTGGAATGTAAGAAGGAAGTGATTACTTGATGTAATTGTCATCCTGGAGGAGCAAATTTTAGTGATTCTGTTTGTTTCATTATGAAAGCATATAAACGAATCCTGACAATGATTGGAAGTGTGCCTTTTGCTTGCAACTTCAATACATTTTTAACTAGATTGTGCTCAATTAAAACTTTTAGTATCAGACATGTTCTTATGTTTTTGCAAATAAACTTGATACATGCATTCAAAGTTGTATGAGCAGCTAAAGATCCTGCAAATGATGACACAAACCATTTACCCAGTTTAATAACTTCTGCCAACCATGAAGTGGAACAGTGGCATTTTGAAATTCATTTAAAGGAAACGATGGTTAGAAGAGCAAGCTTGAGAATTACTACTTTCATGACAGGCAATGATATGGAGATAGTCGTACTAAAGATGCAATGAGGAAGTGGTTTCCACCATTTATACGAGGATCAAAGTTCTTAGAATAGAGGAATCCTAGAGTTTAATTAGGTGGTTTGAGGTTCATAATAAATGGGAAACGGAACGTTAAGGGAGACATTGTTACAGGGGCATCTTGATGACCAAAAAAGCTTCAAGGTTTAATGTTAAGAAGCTACATAGTGGACAAGGACCCTCGTATTGGAGGACGGACATGTTAGTGGATCATGGAACAAAAGTGCTAGGAGTCCTTTTTTATTGTTTGCTGTATCCATTTGTGTTGTTAGGTCTTCGTCACATTAAAAGGCTTTTGAAGCCGACTTGTATTCAAGTTTAAACTCATATGTTTATGTAAGACAGTATTGGTGGTTTCTTTCAAATCAAATAGCAAGGATCAGAAACAGAGGGGGGGTGGGGGGGTAGAAAAAAAAAAAAAAAAGAAGACAAAAAGAATAACAAAGACATTATTTCCCTTAATTTCCATCTAGTAGTTCATTTTGGCTCACATTAGAAATAGGAGGTGGCATTTTTCTTCTCAATCAGAGGAAGGCAAGATATGTTATGGCCTTCTGTTGAGTTTTCACATAAGGCAAATGCTTGATTGGAGTGGAAACAAGATGGTCCAGGTTTTTACATCATGAATTGGGTTCTAAGCTACTGAAAAGATAAAGTTGCTTGTGTTTTAAATCACTTAGGGATGATCTAAAACTGAATTATCTTCCAATTATATTTGTTTGAGATCACTTTTGGATTGGGCTATAGCCTATGTTCCTAACTCCTCCTCAGTGAATCGTTTAGATCTTGCTAATTTTTTATATTGTAAATGCTTTTAAGTGATTGCCTTTCTTGTATATTTTTTGTCTACGAGGACTTTCCCCTTTCTATCAATAAATTTATTATTCATAAAAAATTTGTCTTCCAATTATATCCATATATGGAGATTCATTTGTGTCTACTTCGTTTTTACATTTTTGTCACATTTCATTCTCCTCTTCAAAAAACTGATTATGAAAATTATATGACCTTGATGTATAAACTGTAACGCCATGTTAGACATGTAATTAAAAAAAATAAATTAGAATATTTTTGTCATGGTCATGATTATTATCTTTTTGTTTCATTGAATTCCATTGTTTGAGAAATAATTATTATAAGTCTATTTAATACTTAAAGCGTTAATGTTAGATTAGCTGTCATCAAGAAAATGAATTGAAATGTGAAAGCATTGAAGGCATATAGATCTTGCTTTGGAGGAGTACCAGATTAAAGTATAATAATCTAACTGCATCTGTTGTTTTATCCATTCATTCTAGCAACCCTGGCTATTGGTAGAGTTCTACTTCTTCCCAGCCACTATTCTTAAGAGTCTAAAAGAATAAAAGGTCCTACTCTTATGCATTCTTGGAACATTGTGACGATTTATGCTGTAAATGTTGTGCAGGCCATGTATGTCCGTGTTAAGCGTAGTAAGACAACTTACTTTATACGGTGTGATCCAACTGAAACAATTCTGGACATAAAGGAGAAATTGCATGTCCTCACTGAAGAGCCAGTTAATAATCAGCGTTTGATCCTAGTTGGTACTGGGGAAATATTAGAGGATTCAAAGACATTGGCAGATCAGAAGGTACCATCCTGTCATTCCAACTTATTGTTTGCTTTACTTTTTCTCCTGCTTTGTACGTAAGATTAGTGCTCAGAAGTGACTAAATTTTTTTCTGATGAGAGCCCAAAATCTTCTTTTGCGACCATGGGAGCTTTAAAGATGCTGTCACATTGTTAATGCATTTATCATGTCTTTTTCAGGTTGAAAACGATGCAGTTGTGGCACTGACCTTGAGAAAAGGTGGTTTTCCTAAACCCTTTCTCTTACTTGGCTCTATCGCTCATTTTTATGCATCTCTTGTGCACCTAATGGCTTATATGTGTATTTTCTAATTTTGGTTGCAAGTCTGAGTTCAGTTTTATGTGTTTGGCTTCTATAATTTTCTCTTAGTTCTATCCTAAGCTACTCCTTGTATTGAATGATTAGAAGGTTGGATGATCTATATCTGAAAGGACAAGGTTATATTATTGTTATCTTGAGAAGTAAATCACCCAGATTGATAATCAACAAGGTCGTGATGCTATGTTGAGGCCATTTTCTTAATCTTTTTGTTCTTTTGGGGGAGGGGGAGGGAGGGGAAGAGTGCTTTATATGGGATGAAAACAAAGCCCATTTTTGGATGGGCCTGAAGTTAGATAAGCAGAGAACTGAGGTCACAGTTTAGTGAACACCTGTGATATATTGTGGGGATGCATGGGAAAAACGTTCTTCTGTTGGATATTTCGTTAAAGATGTTTGGGACCTATATTATCTTAATGCATATTATAGTTGTTGTCATTATTATCTTTTATCATTATCATTGTCATGTCAATGTTGTTATGAATATCATTATACTTGGTCACTTCTGAAGTAGAAGTCATACCCGGTAGTTTTTGGAAGTTTCTGTTAGATTTCATGATTATTGGAAGAAATCATCTTAAGAGTAATGCAACTCTTCACACCTATTTCACACTTGCTAACATGACGTGTTTTAAGCGACTTTTCTTTTATGTTTTTTAAGTGGTTGACATTGGAAGCCACTTAAGACACATCATGTCAACCGGTATAAAATGGGTGTGAAAATTAACATTATTCTTATCTTAACGGTGTCTGCTCATGTACTTCCTTATCTTAACAAACTTTTGACAATCTTTCTTTTGTTGCTTCCAGATGATAACGAGTTTGAGGAGGTGAACATTGTACGGCCAAATGACTTCTACCAATCTCGTGATGGAGATGGTGGCAATTGGTAGCAAGACTGAGAGGGATATAATCCATGTCAAGAAAAACTACCTTCTAATCAATTAATGGCATCTTGAATAGTCATTTGCTTCGTGTCCAATAAATATTCATATACTTTTCAATTCTCTAATATTCTGTTCTAGAAATGCACACCAAATTTAGGAAAAACATTTTGGTTGCTGAGTGAAAACTTAAACCTTGATGTTACTTAAGGGGTTGGTTATTTAGGCTTCGGGATTTTTATAGAGTTTTGGGAAAATGTGGTTTAGGGTTTAGTGGTTTCATGCACTTCAGAAAAATAGCAATTGATGAAAATGTGATTTGTAAAAACAAAATTTGTAAGAGTATGATACTTGCCGTTTGAAAATGTGACCAAAAAAAAAAAAATTTCATTTTTTTTAATCGCACTTTCAAACGGGATATTATAATAATATGTGAGAAAATAATATGTGCTTTTTACATGTTTCTTTTAATAGCTTAAAGGACACATGCCGTCCTTGTAAAGGCTGGTTTGTAAGAGTTTCTTATAGTGCAGTTAGTCAGAAATTTCTGTCAAAAAAAAAAAAAAAATTCAGTCTATTAAAGAATGGAATTTTTTTCCCCTTGATATCCATAGAATAGAAAAAGAAAATGTGAAAGCAATCACATTAGTATTTATGCTGGTAATTTACTTGGGCAAAGATTTACACGGTTACACCATTGAAAACCCAAGAAGATGTGAAAACAGGAAGCAATGGTTCTTAATTGCTAGATGGTGCCGTGGGTAGGCGGTTCTAGATTCATCTTGGCAGCAAATTCGTTAAGGATAGACTTGCAAAACACCGTATCCTGGAAAAGACCACAAAAGAGTACAAACTAATAATATATTGGACAATATTTGAAGCAATAATACCAGACTAAAAGTGTAATAATATATGCCATGAGAATCCAACGCCTAATTAATGGATTATCTCAACTCCTGCAATTCTTCGCAACAAGAAACATTAAATAATTTCAGTACCATCAGAAACAGTAATGAGAATCCAACGCCTAATGAAGAAGGGATGCAAATTACCAATGCCAAGAAAATGTGAATTGGGTTTGCTCTATAATTGCCGACATTGATCCACTACCAATTTACCATACCATCAATGAAGGATCCTCATATGCACCTCAACTTAGGTCAATTGTATGCATGGATAGATAAGAGTAAGTCATACCTCTCCAAATGAAGGATCAATTAACATTATTCGCATGTATATAGTATAAGAAACATTTTGGTTGAATTTGTTATGTTATTACTAGCTGAGAAGTAGTCTAAATGTTATCTAGATCAAATTTGTTTTAGGTCTTCTAGAAAACTGGATGCACAAGAATAGATTGCAGGAATAAACGCAAAGGTCTCGCATTTCATTACCAAGTTACAAGACGGTTAATGAAGGATTCTCACATGCACCTAAATTTAGGTCAACTGTGTGGATAGATGAATGTATACCTTTTAGAGAGCTATAACTTACTCCATCTATCCATACATCAATGAAGGATCCTCACATGTACCTAAATTTAGGTCAACTGTATAGATAGATCATAGATTGAGGTATACCTTTTGGAGAGGTATAACTTACTCCATCTATCCATATGGTTGACCTAAACTAAGGTGCATGCGAGGATCCTTCATTGATGGTCTGGTAAATTGGTAGTGAAATGCTAGACCTCTGCGTATATTCCTAAAGTCTATTCTTATGCATCAAGTTTTCAAGAAGAGTCAGAATACCTAAAGCAAATTTTTGATCCAGAGACAACATTTAGACATTACTTCTCAACTAGTAATAGCATAACAAATTCAACCAAAATATTACTCATTATATATACATGCAAATAATGTTAATTATTTAAGCACCAACAACAATAAACAAATATTTTGGCATTTTCCAATATCACATGATATCTTAAAGGGCAGTTCCAAAGGCACACAAAATGCTTAATATTATGGAGTACTATAGAATTAGTGAACTAACCTACAACTTAAGCATCATTTAGTACACCAAAAATAGAATTGAAGCATCACCAATTTTAAACAAGTGAACTACCAAAAATTATGGCCCCAATAGCAAATTACAAGCAATAACATATGCCACGTACATTTCGAATAAAAATATTTGATCAGAACGACTCAACAAGGCGCGCAGTTGGGTTCGTTCATTTTATTGAATCAAACATATGATGCAGAAAAATTACTAAATATGAATCTGCACACATTTCAAATTCATATATATATATATATTCATTTTACTCACAGTCACAGAGTCCACGAAATTGTAAAGCTTACTAAAAATGCACCATTTTCACTGCTAAAATTAAGAACAAATTTAAAAAATAAAAATAAGATATATAATAATAACAGGAAATGAAGGAAAGCAACGAAGAAAAACTAAGGGCTTGTTTGGCTTAGGTTGTGTACGTTGAGAGGTTGGGGAGTGGCGAAGTGTTTGCCAGCACGTACACATGGTAGAAAGATTGAGAGCTAGGTATATCTACAGGCATTAGCTGCATGAGGGATAGTGGAGAAATTTAATGAAGGCGAGCGTTGGTATGTGATGGAGTTTTCCTTGGAATGGGCGAAGGTCAGAGGTTTAGACTTTAGTGATGGAGGCCCCACTCAAAGCAACTTTCACGTGGGTCACCAACCCAAAACAACAGAGGTATAATCACTCAGATGCTAGTCGGCGCGCATGGGATGATCTTGACTCTTGAGCTCGCTCTGGGAAATTAATGGAATTGAGTGGGCAGAACTGCTTGTTCAGTTGACTGGCGATGGGATTGATACTCGGTTTTGTGTGGGTACGTGGAGCAACAGAGGTAATTAAAATCACATAAATATTCACGAAAAAAAATTACGATTACCGTTATTTGTTCACGGAGCGACCCTCCTTTAAAAACAAAACAAAACAAAAGTCCAAACAGAGAATAAGTAAAGCTTCAATTACTTAAAAAATACTAAAAAGTAAGAAAAGAAAACAAATAAAACCCTAAATTTTTACTTCTGTGTAAAACTTTCTTTTACTCACCAGAAGAAGTGGACGGCGTGGCAGATGGAGGCTCAGCAGTGACCTGAACAGGAGCCGCAGTTTCAGTATAAGAAAATACAAAGATGCTTGATATGTATATATATATACTGTGAGTCTGTGAGAGAGAGGAGAGAGAGAGAGAACGAGTACCAGAGATGCCGGAGGTGAGAGAGAGAGAGGTGCGCAGGATCGGAGGACGTAAGCTGCCGGATGTGTGAGAGAGAGAGCTCTCTCACCTCAAACCTCCGGCAACTTAGCTCCTCCGATCCTGAGTGAGGGAGAGAGAACTGAGTGAGAGAGAGAGAGGGAGCTGGGTGAGAATGAGGGAGTGATGAGAGAGCAGCTGAGATATTCAGATGGAGGAGTGCGAGAGAATGAATAAGTGGGCGATGGGTTCTTTCCATTTTATAGTAGAAGGTTCAGTTGGTGATCGTGTAGGTGCACTATATTATTATAGTGGCGGAGCTAGACATTTCATATCGAGGAAGCCGTAAAAATTTTTTTTACGTCTATCAAAAAGATAAAAATACAAAGAGACATGAGAAGAGTCGAACGAGCATCACATTTGGCATTATTTAATTGCAAAATTTGTATACGAAAATGACTTACCCAAGGCCAACCCATTAATCTAACAATCTGAATCTTAATTATTCATGCATATAAATTCATTGGATAGAATAAAAATTCAAAGAGAAACTAGAGATTTCAACAATATAGCAAAATCCTTTAAATTCCTTACTTACACCATCTTAAAAGTCACCAATACTTCATGCCAATCATCTTTTTAAAAATAAGAATCAGTCAATCAAGACCCCTAAGTTAAGGTGAAAACAGAAGATTACAAATTCAACTATTTATAATGAGTACCACTAACATATATTATTCCCTTAATTTGGCCAAATCATCAAAGCCTAAAAATAAAAACAAAATGGGAACCAAAAATTTTGGGATATCTCAGTGTCGCTAGTAACAATTTAGGCCGCGAATCAGCTCTTGACCACCTACTTTTTGCCTTGAAAAGACATGACACCCATTCAAATTATAAACAATTTTTGGGTGCTCATATTTCATAAGAGGAAAAAAAAAACCCAAGGTTAAATGTATAAAATTAACCCTAAATCAATTTGAAGGGAACAAACTATAAAGAATGCAAAACTCACTTGTTATCATATCTCCGAACCTTATATATTTGAGAGGGAGAGATCATTTGCATCGTTTGAGTATGAGAGAGAGAGTCTGAGCGAGAGAGAGCATTTGATTTGAGAAGTTGAGAGGGATTGAACCACTGAGGGAGAGAGAGAGAGAGGGAGAAGAGAAAGGGAGGAAAAAAAAAAAAACAAAAGAAAGAAAGAGAGTGGATAGTGGGAGACAAAGAAATAAAGAAAATAATATAAAACAAAGTGAGTGGTGGGAAGGAGAAAATAAAAATAAAAAATAAAAATAAAAAAGAGAAAGAGGAAGTTGTTGGAGGGGGTGGGAAAAGAAGAAAAATGAGAAAAAGAAAGGAAAAAGAAGGCTGAAGCGTGAGATTTGAGACGCCTGCAACAGTGCAGCAACACTTGGGGGAGCCATGGATTTTTTTTAATGGCTCCCACTGCTCATAAAAGTTGAATGCCTCATATAATTTTCTTTTTCTTTTTTTTAATGGTCTACATGTGGCTCCGCCAATGTATATATAATATGCGTATGCTGCATGTGGTGTTTTAATTTCTTTTTTTTCTTTTGTGCACCATTTTAATTTCTTTAATTTTGCAGTAAAGAAAGGGACAAATTAAGTAGGACGCACGCATCTCTCTCTCTCTTTCTCTCTCTCAATTATATATATACTTCACATGCTATCTATCTGACCCAGCTTTTCCTTTAAACTGGTTGACAATCCAAAAGTTTTGATGATCGAACTACACCATAAAATTAAGTGAAAGGGACAAAGAAGCAGAAGAACCTTCCTTAAACGGCAAAGTAAACAGCATCTGCGAGAGAAACCGCATATTCCAAAGCAATTGACACAAAGATGGTCTTGTCTGATTGACAATTGAAAGAAGCCATCATCAACTTCTATTTGATATGTCACTAATTAACAACTATTGATGCTCCATTATTCTCAACTAAATAACCATTCAACTAACTTCCTACTTAAATTGCTAGTAATTTCAATAATAATTAATTACGAGATAACTTGTATAAAACTTATTTGTTTAAATCAACTTTGGACTGCTCTGCCATAATTTTGTGGACTGTCTCATAATTTTTATGTACCATTTTATTTTATTTTTTTTAGAATAATGGACTTTGCACTAACCAAATAATTATGTGTGCAATCTAATAAGAAAATGACATATAAAAGTGTGAAATAAAATAATAAATCCCTAATCCTCAATCAAAACCATCGAAAGTTGTGCCAAATGCCACCATGAACAACAAAACATGATTACACAAGTAAGCTTCACATATTTCCAACTGGGTTTGTGCAGAGTCCTTATAAAAGTTATTAATTTTTATTTTCATTGATTCCACTATATATATATATAATTCTTAATTGTGGGGGGCAGATAATCTTCCAGAAGAAAGCAAAATGCAGTCGATCTCCATGGAGGACAAAGTTAAAATTTTAGGTGGAAGTCATTTTCAATCGACAATCCATGAAATGGTTCGGACATGAAAATCAACCGGCAACCAAAATAATGAAGTTATTCTGATCACTTTACGTCTTTTCCCTATCTGTGAAAGTCTTGCTTTTTCCTTTCCTAGCTTCTCAAGTGTTGAAGCAATTGCACATGGCAACATACTGGTCTTTTACTTTACCCTTTAAGAACATGGCATCATTCAAAGAACCCTAATTTTTTTTTTTTTTTGAATGAATGACTGTTTGTTTGTTCCTTGTTATGTCTCTATCAAAGTTTTTGTTTTTGGTTTCTCACGGTTAACATAGAGCAACTAAAAGATGTCTTAAGAAGTTGTCTTTCTCTTGAAAAAAAAAGAAAAAGTTGTCTTTCTTCCTAAATGAGCTCACCGAGAGCTTCAATGTGGCCTCTTTGATTCATAGACGTGTAATATAGCAGTGCAATATTTACAACTCAATCTATTAAATTGGTTATTAAAGTATATGATTAAAAAAAAATGTATGTAAAAGTTACATGCTCTAAAAGCGGAGATCAAAAGGAAACTTAATCCGCATCATGGCTGTATTGAGCAGTGCAATACTTTAACAGTTTAATTAATAATAGAAACAACATATATTTACTTGTGGTCGAGATAAATGATAAGAAAAATAGATGATTTTATTTTTTTCAATGTAGGGCCCAGTTAAGAATAAAGGACCAATTGGGTGTACGTAGTCGTAGGCACGTAATATATATAGCTTGTGAATTGGGCTTTATTTCTAGACAACGAAAATTAGCATCACTAGTTTTGTTGATTTGTGATTTTTTATTTATTTGAATAATAGTAATAGCAAATATTTATTTAAATAAAAAAATTATTATAAAATAAATGTTTACTATTTTATACTAAATATATATATTTTCTTTCACGTTAATTAAATCTTAATCGTAAAATAGCAAAATAGCATTTTTTTTCTATGAAATGGTCCACTGTATTAGATGATGTATATTCTCTTCCAAACCCAAAAAAGAATAGCATATTATCATGTGACAATGGCCTTTCCTAAAATGGAAAGGATTAGCCCCACTAGGCACAAAAGCAAAAGCACTAGTGCTTTACCAGTCATAAATGTTTCTTCGTGGAAATATAGGTAGTGACAAACAATACCAACCAATCAAAAGTCATAAAACTTCTCGGAGTTCATTTGAACGAGATATTATCCAGTTAGTTATATTGGAGGGTTATTTTTGTCTTTTCATTTTTTTATGGAACAAAGATATCTCTCCAATATAACTGACTGAATATTATCCGGTTCAAATGAAATGAAGAGAATCCTAATTCCCTAGAGATGGTCCAGTCAATATCAAAACAATTAATAAGGACATTGGACCACAATTTTGACCATTAATTGGCTAAGATTTATTACTTGAAGCTTGTGGTCTTAGTGTCACAGGGCAAATTGTTTGCACCAAAAAAGCCATGTGATGGCCCTTAGCAAAGCACCAAGCAATACCTAGGCAACCAACACATCAACAGAGATTAGGGAAAGTAAATCATAGCACACATAGATTTTACGGGAGCAACACCTCCCAACTTTTACACTCAACCAAACCTGTAGTAACCCAAATATTTAACTAAGCATAAGTAGCTTAGTTAAAAGGTTAATTTGGACTTTGAGTCACTAGGATCTGTTAGAAGAGCATTTTGGGAAATTGAACTTCTGGACCGGACGTACGCTAGGGTTGGCGGACGAACGCTCCTATCTTTTAGTGCGTGCGTATGTACGCTGAAATGTCAGACGTACACTGTTGTTTGTAGTACGGACGTACGGTGGTACCCCATCGGACGTATGCTCTACAAATAGTACAGCCATACTCTGTGAATAGTACAGTGGACATACGCCAAAAGTACCGGACGTACGCTACTTTTTGGAATACCCTCCGGTTAATACGTAGACGTATGAGACTGCCTTTGGACGGCTGTGTAATAGTACCGGACGTATGCCACTTTGGCCGGACGTACGCTGCTTTCTGGCCCTATAAATACCCCCTTACCCCCTCGCCCATTTCACACCTATTTCGCCCCTCAACCCCCCTCTCCGCCCTTAGGCTGCCAGTAGGCCATTTTGTGAGTTTTTGTGAGGTTTCGTGAGTGTTTCGATGCTGTCAGAGGAGGAACTCTTAAGGTTTTGTTTCAAGGAGGTAACGCTCGGTTTTCATAGTTTTTTAATACATTGTTATGCTGCTTAATTATAGTTATATGTTGCTAGTTATAGTTGTTAACTTAGTTATGCTTTAGATCTTGCTTAGGCTAACGTTTTGTTAAGCTTAGCGTTGTTACTTTGCATGGACGTTTCGATTTGTGTTAGGAGGCCCTAGGAAGCCTTTGTTAGCCTTAGGAGTCGGAGAATAGGCGGACAGTGGAGAGAAAATGAGGTTTTCCCTGAAAGACGTCGGAGCGGATGTACGGTCTCGAGCCCAGACACACGGCCCGAAGTGTCACAGCGGACATACGGCCCCGAGCCCGGACTTACGCTCAGTGTGTGACAGGGAAACCCTATTTTCACCAGTCGTCCCATAACTCATGTTTCTTTGTTCTAGAGTTGTTTTAGTAGAAATAGAACCGATGATAGGTCTTTTCTCAGTATTCGAGGTTATAGAGTCTCAAGGGAATTACATGGAGGAGCTTTACGGCCCGAGTGAGTACAAACTCACATGGATGCTTTGTTGTTACTTTTCCTGCATTGCAAGTATTTTATATAGATGTCAAATATGCATATTTTGCAACTCTCATGAAATACATTTTGGAACTACGAGTAATTCTCTTTTATGAAAACGTTTGTCTGTTAACAAGATAATAATGAGACTTGTAAAACTGTGCATGTAAAAAACTGATAAGACTAATTGCATCATATAACATGGTACACTGGTATGTGCGGTATAATGACCATGGGCTTACTATACGGGTTAGCTTTATGGTCAATGTGTGCGTGTGTAGGGGCTTTGGATCTAATGACTTATGACCAATGATGTAGCCATTCCCAATGGATGGTCACTATAGGACGAATGTCATTAGCGGTGTGGGCCACCCGAGGTTGAACTCGGTTGTGTCGCTAGTGTTACGTACGATATGTTTCATGCAATGGCTGGGGCACCGGCATTGTACTATAAGTCGCTTGGGACAGTGTCAACCCTGCTGAGAATGGGTAATATCTCGGGTAAACCATATTGTTAAACTATTACTGTTACTTATGATTATAAGCATATTATATATATATATTACCTGCATAATAACTGTCATTTCATAATGTTGCATGTGTTTTATAAATAAAATAATCCACAAATTGATGACGGATACGTCATGTGAATTTCTACTTACTAAGTCGTCGGACTTACCCTTATATTATTTCTCTTTTTTCTCCATATGTATGATTATGCTGTTATAGATAATGGATACCGTGAAGCATCCGGTTCTCTTGGAGAATTCGATCCAGGAGATGCTTGAGGACTTATTGCAAGTCTAAGCGGTACTCATGGTAACTAGTACTTTTGAGTTATATTGTAGACATTAGGGCTTGATGCATGCTTGCTTGCATACTAAGGTTTAGCATGGATCCCTTGTACTTATGTTATAGTATGATTTTCGTTGCTTGATGATCTTTAGTTAGACGCTCTGGTTATAATGATTAATGTTTATAGTACTTTATTACTTCCGCTGCTTAGTATCCTCTATTTTTGAGGAGTAGAGGTCCCGGAGGTCTTGTTCGGAGTGGATAAGGCTGGGAGACGAACCGTGGAATTAATTACAAGTTAATTAATTCTCGGGGCGTTACAAAACCGAATGTACAAAGACAATGGCTAGGGCCCTTACAACACAATGGAACCCTTAGTCAACATATATAACCAACTAGCCACCAAGGCTTACAATATGGAAACCAAAATACATTCACATGCACTCAATGTTTTCCTCACAATAGCTCCCTCACAAGACTCTCTCAATGCAGCTTACAACTCCCTGCCTTCAGTGAGAGCCCCAACATCCTTTTTATAGCCATCAAGGGGGAGAGCTTTGCTGCAGTGGGCTGCCACCTGGCTCCAACCCATTGATTGGTGCAGATTGCTCTACTCCAGCAAGCAACCTGCCACCAATTTGAATTCAGCCAATGCCCATGCTTTGCTTGCTGCCGCAAGGTAGCCCTGCAGGCCTTCCTGCAGCACACCATACCTCCATAAAAGCTCAACCAGTTTCCTACCACTTGACCATGTCCTGCAAGCTTAGCAAAGCACCACTATGTCCATTTTAGTAGGTAATCATTAGCTAGGGGGCTTGGGCAATGCCCCACACAAAGCCACTGCCACACTCAAGGTCCTTCTAGCTTCCTAAGTCAATGCAGAAGCCTGCAGTACTATTATTGAAATCTGGCACAGTAGCTTCTCTTGAATAAGGCAGAGGCGCCAAATGGTTGGTGCAGCAAGCATGTCAATCCAGCAACAATAAGATCTTCAAGGAGCTGGGCCATGCCCAAGCCCATTTAGCAACCATGCTACTAGGGCCAAGCACCTTGACAGTGCATGGGCCAATTTTCTTTGCAACCATCAAACTAGCAGGGCCGGAACAAACCCAACCCTTCCTCTTAGCCCAAGGCATGCTCCCACATGTTAGGGCGTGGTGGTTAGCAAAGGTGCAATACACACCCCTGCTGCCACCACTAGAGCCATGTCACAGTTGTGACAAACCACCCCCACTAGTTGAAGCCGACGACCTTGTCGGGTGGGTGGCTAAGTAATCAAGGATCTCCTCTTCAAACTGCCAAAGGGTTGTATCCCTTTCCCATATAGCCTCTGAGATGGTAAGCCTTTCCACTAAACCAGAAAATAATTTCTCCAATTCTTCTTGTGTTGGCCCTCCCTTTGGTGATCCAAAATTTTCTCAACCTTCTGTTCAAACTCCTTCTGAACATTAAGTGGTACTCATTTTGGTTTATTACGAGCAGTCTCCTCTAAGTCTTCATGATAAGGCTTGAAGAGGATAACATGGAAGGTAGGGTGTACCTTCAATCTTTCTGGCAGCTTTAACTGGTATGCCACACTGCCAACCCGCTTCACAACTTCAAAGGGTCTATCATTCTTAGGCATCAACCCCTTATGAATCACACCCCTTCAAAATTTCTTTAGAACCTTGTGAGGCAACTTTAGCATCACCTTGTCCCNTTCCTCTTAGCTCAAGGCATGCTCCCACATGTTAGGGCGTGGTGGTTAGCAAAGGTGCAATACACACCCCTGCTGCCACCATTAGAGCCATGTCACGGTTGTGACAAACCACCCCCACTAGTTGAAGCCGACGACCTTGTCGGATGGGTGGCTAAGTAATCAAGGATCTCCTCTTCAAACTGCCAAAGGGTTGTGTCCCTTTCCCATATAGCCTCTGAGATAGGTAAGCCTTTCCACTAAACCAGAAAATAATTTCTCCAATTCTTCTTGTGTTGGCCCTCCCTTTGGTGATCCAAAATTTTCTCAACCTTCTGTTCAAACTCCTTCTGAACATTAAGTGGTACTCATTTTGGTTTATTATGAGCAGTCTCCTCTAAGTCTTCATGATAAGGCTTGAAGAGGATAACATGGAAGGTAGGGTGTACCTTCAATCTTTCTGGCAGCTTTAACCGGTATGCCACACTGCCAACCCGCTTCACAACTTCAAAGGGTCTATCATTCTTAGGCATCAACCCCTTATGAATCACACCCCTTCAAAATTTCTTTAGAACCTTGTGAGGCAACTTTAGCATCACCTTGTCCCCAACAACAAATTCCAAGGCCCACTTCCTATTGTCAACAAACTTTTTCATGCGTCGCTGGGCTTTAGCCAAGCTGTCCTGGGCTTGCTGCAACAGCTTCTGCCTTTCTCTAACAAACCGGTAGGCAGCAGGGCATTTGCCTCTGATTTTTTGTATAGCTACCTTATGAGGGGCCAAAGGTTGCTGGCCAAAAACCAACTCTGAAGGGCTCATCCCAATGGCAGAAGACTTGTGAAGATTATAAGCAAACTGGGCAACTTCCAACAACTCCAACCAATTCTTTTGGCTGGTTGAGGCATAGTGCCTTAAGTAGTCTTCAAGCAGTGCATTAACCCTCTCTATCTGCCCATCAGTTTGAGGGTGGTAGCTAGTGGAAAACTTCAAGTCAGACCCCATCATGTTGAACAATGCTATCCAAAACCGCCCAGTGAACCTGGGGTCTCTGTCACTCACAATGTCTTCTGGCAATCCAAAAATTTTCACCACATTGGTGAAAAATAGTTTAGCAACCAATTCTGCAGAGCAACTTCCAAGACTGCAATGAAGACTGCATACTTGGAGAACCTATCCACAACCACCATGACCGCCGCCATCCCCTCCACCGTCGGGAATCCACCGATGAAATCCATGGAAATAGAGGCCCATGGCCTATTTAGTACTGGAAAAGGCTGCAACAACCCTGCCACTTGCTCCACCTTATCTTGCTGGCACACCAAGCAAGTTCTCATATACAGTTCCACTTCTTCTCTCATCCGGAGCCAATAGTATGATCTTGATAAAAGGGCATACACCCTCTCCATTCCAAGATGACCCGCCCATTTGGAATCATGAGACTCCTTAAGAAGGTCTCACCGCAGCCCTCTAGTAGGAATATACAAGCGATGGCATTTTGTATACAATAAGCCATCCTCTAGCTAGTACCAATGAACAATGCCTTCCTTCACTTGTTCAACCAACTTCAAGTAAGCAGTGTCCTGCTTAGACATTTTCCTGATTCTGTCCATGAAGTTGGACTCAATTCTGGACAAGGCAGCCACCTTCTCATTAACACTTTTGTGGCTCAGTGCATTTGCCACCTGATTGTGTTTTCCTGGCTTGTGCTCCTACACAAATTCATATTCTTGGAGGAACTCTTGCCATCGAGCCTGCTTTGGGGACAACTTCTAGGAGTGGAAGAAGGTATTGGCTGCATTGTCTGTGCGGACTACAAACTTGGTCCCCAGCAAATACACCCTCCATACTAGCAAGCAATGGATGATAGCCAACATCTCCTTCTCATGGGCAAAATATTTCTACTCAGCTTCCTTCAGCTTCCTGCTTTCATAGGCAATTTGGGTGCCCTTCTTGCACCAGTACACCACCAATGGCCTTGTTCGACGGATCGGTGTGCACTTCAAAGGGCAGCTCAAAATTGGGCAATTGTAAGACCAGTTCACTTGTAACAGCATCCTTGAGCTTGTTAAAGGCAGCTTGGCATTGATCTGTCCGATGCCACGTCCTATCTTTCTTCAAGAGATTGGTGAGGGGAGCTGGATGTTTAGCATAAGCAGCAATGAACTTCCGGCAGTAGTTGGCCAGCCCAAGGAAGAACCGTAATTTTGGCACTGACTTGGGTGGCGGCCAATCCCGAATGACCTTCACTTTGCCTTCATCCATCATAATCTTCCCCAAACTGATTCTGTGGCCCAAAAATAGGATTTTCTTGCAAGCAAACTCGTACTTCTCATTCTTAACAAAAAGAGAATTCTCCTTCAACCGGGACAGCACCTGCCTTAGATGACATATATGATCTACAAGAGACTCACTATACACTACAATGTCATCCAAATAAACAACAACAAATCTGTCTATATAATCATAAAAGACATCATTCATCAAGTTGTAAAATGTGGCAGGGGCATTGGTGAGGCCGAAAGGCATCACCAGAAATTCAAAAGAACCATACCGGGTTACACAGGTCGTCCTAGGCTCATCCCCTTCTGCAATGCACACTTACCAATAGCCGGAGCGTAGATCCAGTTTGGTGAAGTAGGTAGATCTACTCAACCGATCGAAAAGGTCTTGGATTAAGGGCACCGAATACTTGTTCTTCACTGTGATCTTGTTCAAGGCTCTATAATCCACACACATTTGAAGAGAGCCATCCTTCTTTTTCTGCAACAAAACTGGAGCTCCATAGGGCGCCTTAGAGGGTTGGATGAAACCTGCCTTGAGTAACTCCATGAGCTACTTCTGCAACTCTGCCAACTCCTTTAAGGACATCCAGTATGGGGCTTGAGCAAGTGGTGTGGAACCAGGTAGCAACTCAATTTTGTGATACACAACACGCTTAGGAAGAAGAGCTCTTGGCAACTCCGGGGGCATCACATCCCCGAAATCCTCCAACAATTCCAACACCGGCTCAGGGACATCATCATATGTCTCCTCATTGACTTCTCTCAAGGCTGCCAAGTATGTAGTATCTCCTTTTCTCAAACCATGCTTGAGCTGCATAGCTAAGAGAACACCATCTTTGCTTCACTTGTAAGGGGGAGGCAGTTCCTTCCTAATCGCCTTCACAAAGCATGGTTGTGATTCGTCCATGATCAACATTTTTCCCAAAAAGGGCATGGGTATTGCTTTAGCCAACACAAAAAACTCATTGCCTAAAATGATGTCAAAATCATTCAACATGACTACAAGAAAGTTTACCTTCCTTGACCACTCCCCAACCTTCAAGGGGACAACATAGGCGATACCCACCACTGGCTGTGATTCCGAGTTCACTACCTTCTACCGACTTGGACACTTGGTCAGCTTCAGTCCCAATTGCTCCACCATACGTGCAGCCACAAAGTTGTGGGTGGCACCAGTATCCATCATAGCCAAGGACTTGCATGAATTAGCTTCAATGGGAACATACATCAATTCAGTAGAGGACTCAGATTTGAGGGCATTCAATCGAACCTATAGCGGGTTTACCCTAGCTTGGGTTTCGCCACCTGCACCTTCATGACTTTCTTTAGCAACCAAGGCATTCAACTTCTCCTTCTTTGGGCACTCTCTTGCCTGATGGGGACCATTACAAATGAAGCAACCAATGTTGGTTTTGTTGGCTTGCTGACTTAGTTTTACCCTTATAATCAGCCTTTCCCTTGAACTTGGGCTTCTCATTACCTTGCTTCTTCAGGCCCCCCCAAAATTTGGATATTCGTCCCCTCTAAAATATTTTTTCTCCCATTTTAATGCATTAATTTTCAGTAATTTTAAAAATTAATTGTGTTATTAAGGAGATAACATTTTATCACCCTTTGTTGACATCAGAATCGCAGTCAACTTGTAAGTTTAAATTGGTTGGCTAAAATCAACGATATAGATCATTGAATGTAGGTTATGTAGCATATAACAATACTGCGAATATCACACAAGCCAAGTCTAATGTGTTGGAAGTTGAAACCATGCTTTAGTGAATAACATCACTAATCCTGCTTGACAGAATGATAGTGAAGCATACGTAGAAAGCTGGCGCATTTTAAATTGAAGTGACTTCTTGCACTGCTTGAGGCTTTTTGAGTGAAGTCATTCCCGTGCTTCGCACCCACTCTTCTACCAACAAGCCTCTACTAATTAATCCAAAAGGCAATTAATCGGGTCGATGAATGGTGGATCACAATTAGAGTATTTTTAACTTCATCAAATTTTACTTATTAAAATAATAAAAAGTAAACTTTTAGTTATAACAAAACATTTTTTTAGAGGACCCACAACAACCTTAGAGCATTTACTGCAATCTCTTTAAAATTATTTTTTGGCTATTTTGAAGAGGCAATTTAATTAAAAGGGCTTAAAATATCACGTTTCAGCCTATCTATTTTAACCAAAAAAAGAACACTATGAATAGTAAATTTTCAAACATAAAAATGACTATTTACTCTATATTCATTAAACAACTATATTTTCTTTATTTCTTTTTACTTTTCATTTCTTTCTCATTTTTCTTTTCGCAGCCCTTTGTTTTTTTTCTTCCTCCATCAACATTTGGCGCCATCACCAATCAGAGGTCTTTCAACTTGGGCTTTTGTTTTTCCCGACTCTCCTTGTTCTGGTGGAAATCGACTAGTCCATCAATAGCAGCCATGGTAGAGGGTAAATCCCGCACCCCTTGCCTTCGTAGCTCAAGTTGAGCCCACAGTTGCAAACCCATCATGAAATTGTACAGCTTGTCGGCCTCAGACATATCTTTGATATCCAGCATCAAAGAGCTAAATTGTTTGACATATTCTCTCACTGAAGTGGTGTGCTTCAGCTTCTTGAGAGAGTCCCTAGCAACCCAAGCAATGTTGTAGGGAAGGAATTGATCCCTCAACTCTTTTCGAAGGGCCTCCCAAGTGGTGATCTTCGATCTACCGGAATCATCGTCCTCCCGAGTATGCCACCATAGCTTTGCGTCACCAGAAAGATACATTGTGGTGATGGTTACTTGTTCTCCTTCTGGAATACTGGTAGCTTGAAAATACTACTCGATGTCCCACAAGAAATTCTCCAACTCCTTAGCACTTTTGGCAACCACAAATTGTTTGTCCCGAGTACGCCACCACAGCTTTGCGTCATCAGAAAGACACATTGTGGTGATGGTTACTTATTCTCCTTCTGGAATACTGGTAGCTTGAAAATACTACTCGATGTCCCACAAGAAATTCTACAACTCCTTAGCACTTCTGGCACCCACAAATTGTTTGGGTCTGGCAGCTTCAGCTTTAACAGGGCCTCCTAGCACATAGGCAGCCCACCAACAGCTTGTTTTAAAACAACTAAGTCTGTTTCCATGCAAGCTAAAAGGTCTTTAACTTCATCTTGAAGGGACTCAAGGCCCTCACTCATGTCTCCCATACGGTGAGCTGCAAGGTCAGCCTACTCCTCCGCCCTTGCTTCCAACCGTTGTAAGGTTTGAGCAGCATGCTCATCGAAGGACAATTATAAATCTGCAATAGCCTTTTGAGCAGCAGGCAATTGCTCTGCTAGAGTAGAGGAGGAAGACTCCTCTGCAGGGACACCTAGCAATGCTTCAAGCTTTGCTACTCTTTCTCGCAAGTCTTGTGTAGAGCCACCGACCATGACTCCAATCGAGCTTTGATACCAGTTATCATGAGGCAAATTTTTCGCACCAAATAAGCCACGTGATTGCCCTTAGCAAAGCACCAAGCAATGCCTAGGCAGCTAACACACCAACAGAGGTTAGGGAAAGGAAATCATAGCACACACAGATTTTATGGTAGCAACACCTCCCAACTCTTACACTCAACCAAACTGAATGTACAAAGACAATGGCTAGGGCCCTTACAACACAATGGAACCCTTAGCCAACATATACAACCAACTAGCCACCAAGGCTTACAATATGGAAACTAGAATACACACTCACATACACTCAGTGTTTTCCTCACAGCAGCTCCCTCACAAGACTCTCTCAATGCAACTTACAACTCCCTGCCTTCAGTGAAAGCCCCAACATCCCTTTTATAGCCATCAGAGGGGAGAGATTTACTACAGTGGGCTGTCACCTGGCTCCGGCCCACTGCCTAATGCAACTTGCTCTACTCCAACAAGCAACCTGCCATCAATTTGAATTCAGCCAATGTCCATACTTTGTTTGCTACCACAAGGCAGCCTTGCAGGCCTTCTTGCAACACACCATACTTCCATTAAAGCCCAACCAATTTCCTGTCACTTGACCATGTCCTGTAAGCCTGGCAGAGCACCATTCCATCCACTGTAGCAAGTAATCATTAGCCAGGAGGCTTGGGCAGCGCCCCACACAAAGTCACTGCCACACTTAAGGTCCATCTAGCTTACCAAGTCAATGCAAAAGCCAACAGTGCTATCATTGAACTATGGCACAACAGCTTCTCATGAACATGGCAGAGGCACCACATGGCTGGTGCAGCAAGCGTGTCAATCCAGCAACAATAGGATCTTCAAGGGGTTGGGCCATGCCCAAGCCCATTCAGCAACCATGCTACTAAGGCCAATCACCTTGACAGTGCATGGGCCAGTTTCCTTTACAACCATCAAACCAGTAGGGCTGGAACAAACCCAACCCTTCCTCTTAGCTCAAGGCATGCTTCCACATGCCAGGGCGTGGTGGTCAATAAAGGTGCAATGCACACCCCTACTGCCACCACTAGAGCCATGTTACAGTTGTGACACTTAGGGAGTATTACTCATCGGATCCCAAGTTCTAAACTTACTAAAAAGAATAAAAGGTCATACTCTTATGCATTCTTGAAACATTTTGACGATCTATGTTGTAAATCTTGTGCAGGCTATGTATGTTCGTGTTGAGCATAGTAAGACAACTCACTGAACAACAGGTTAATAATCAGCGTTTGAGGAGTGCTAAGTGGTTTATATGGGATGAAAACAAAGCCCATTTTTGAATGGGCCTAAAGTTAGATAAGCAAAGAACTGGATTTTTCTACCCTCTCAATATCCATAGAATAGAAGAAAAAAAAAATGTGAAAGCAATCACATTAGTAGATAATTTACTTGGGCAAAGATTTTCTCCAATGCAATTCATTAAATTGACATTTTTCTTTTAATTTTCACAATTATCTTTTATAAGATTAATTAAGCAAGTTAAAAATACATGTGAGAATTACGTACTTTAACAACATATATTAATTTATCAAATTAAGTTGGAGGAATTCCCCCAACCCAACTTTGTTCATTTACCTGCTCTCAATTTTTCGATTAATCTACATTTATCAATTTAACTATCGTTAATCATTTTTATCAACATTTGTTGAAAACCTTGAATGCATGTTTGAAAAGGATATTGACAAGTTAAATGCATCCTTTTTTGAAAGTAGATGTATTCGGTAGATCCTAGTAGTCCTGGACTTTGAAATGAAATGAAGAGGAACAAGTTAGTTGTTTTTAGAGGGGCAATTTTGTCATTTTTCTTTTTAATGACCTCTTAAAACAACTAAATGGACCCCTCCATTTCAAATGAAATGGAGAGGATCCTTCTCCGGTTGTCCCAGGGTCCGCCCAAGTCTGAAAGGCCATCTGACTTGAAAAAACAAGAAAAAAAGGAAGTAAATTCCTTTCCCATCAACCCATTTTCTCATTCCCCCAATTTTCTTCCCAAACACATATTCTGCACCCCCCAAAATTTATCCCTGTCTGACGACCACCACAACCGTCGGCCTTCCCCACCATGCAATGACCGGTTCTACCACGCTGAAGATTTTCGTTCTCAATTTTTTCATGGATTCTCAAATTTTTCATGGGTTATTCTCTGTTTCAAATTAGTTGCGGGCATTTTCTTTGTGGAAAGGAAGCTCCCTATCATATTTGAATTAATTGTAGATTTGCTTAAGAAGAAAAGAAGTGGGTTCAATTTCCTTAGCTCTTCTTATCCTCTCACATTTGCTGAAGAAGAAAATAAGTGCGCTTAATTCATCTAGAAAAAGTGGGTTTAGCTCGTTGTCGGAGATGTGGCTGGCTTGTCATCAGTGGTGCTTGGTGTCATGGAATCTCTTGCAGCCATCGGTGAGGGGAAAAGAAAGAGACAAATGAAAAAGGGAGGAAAGTAATGAAATGGGAGAAGAGAAAACACTAAAAAAATTAATTAATTATTATTTTTAAGTTGGCCCAAGGCAACGTCAGACTTGGGCAGTCATCGCTATTTTACCACGCCCTTTTGTTTCAAGACACACACGCTCGAAGCAACTGCAAGTTTGCGATCTCACTGAGGTGGCGAAATGGTTGCATAGGCGCTATCTTGTATCTCCAATTAAGCTTTCCACAGCTTCCATAAACCCCCACTACACCCGATTCCTCCTCTCATTGTTCGAGAATCTTCTTTGCCCTCACCAGTCACCACCATGGGCAACACATCGTCAATGGTCACACAGTACGACATCTAGGAGGTCCAGAAGCACTGCAATCGCGCGTGTAAGTGTTTATGCATCTGTTCATGTTCTCTTTTGATCTTGTTGAATTTTGAGGATTAGGAATTCTGAGCCATTGATCTGGTTTTGTACGTTGTAGTCTCGCAGCAGGAGATAGTGTCTCTGTACCAGAGGTTCTGTCAGCTCGATCACAATGGCGGTGGTTTCATCTCCGCCAAGGAGTTCTTATCCGTTCCCGAATTCGCCGTTAACCCTCTCTCTCAGGTCCTACTTTTACTCTGATATGTATATTTGTATATACAGATTATGGTTGTATATGCTTCTTGTGTGTTTTTCATTTTTGGTTACTGAGAATGCTATGTGGCAATTATTGTTGAGGATGTTGGATGGGTTAAACTTCAAGGAATTTGTGGCATTCTTGTCTGCATTCAATCCTCGAGCCACCTTGCAACAAAAAATTGAATGTAATGATGATGATTTTATGTATAAGAGTGTGATTCAGCTTTTATTACAAATCCTGTACAAATTGATGTGACGGTCCACATGGCCATTAGCACGCCGGTAACTAAAATATGGATCGCCAATGTGAAAGTTCACATTATGCTTACTACATTTATAAATTGATATGATTGTCTAACGCTTACCACATAAGCTAATAAAATGTGGACGGCTAGTGGCAATCCATGTGGTACTCATTTTCATTAAAAGTTGGATTGTAGTAAAAGTTGTACCACAAGTATTTTTCTTTTTCTAAAGTCATGTATATTTATAGAAATTGTGTTTTCTGTGAATGTCCATTTTTGGCATGATGATGTCTTGTTGTTTCCTAGTTATTTTTAAGGTTTATTATTCGGATGGCAATGGAAGAGTTGCGATGAATGACACGCTGGAAGTTTTGCGGGATAATTCATATCTAAACAGTAGAGGGAGGTCAGTTGTTATTAGAAAATCCTTGAAGAATGCATCTTCTAATTAGTAGCCTTCTTTTGAAAGGTGTGGAACTATTCATTTTGTATAAGTAAAGTTTACTTTTTAAGTTTCTCAGGTCTCCGATAGTTATAGGTATTAATAGCTTTGCTTTAGGTGAATATCGGGTTTAAAAATGTTTTGTTTTTCTTTGCTCTGAAGTGAACTTCGTGGTTACCTATCGACTATCACTTAAGGTTATTAACATGCCAAACTTAGTTGTGTTAGTTATCTCCAATGACCTTTTGGAATGATCTATAAACTTGAAAATACAAGGATATTTGCAGTTCTAATGTCTTCTGGTAATATCCAATTGCATGGAATGTGCAATTGGAGATATTGAATCAATGGAGCTTGTCTTTTCTTGAAACGTTAGAAGGCTTGGAGGAGATCATATTGATTATTGCGAATATACTTTATAATTTTGAAACTTAAAAAAGTACGACACTTTATATGCTGGTGATGTATATATATATAGATATATATGGGAAAATTCACTTTACCTCCCTAAAGTTTCAGGAGTTTTTCAATTTTAACCTCAAAGTTTCAAAATTGGCAATGTACCTCCTTGAAGTTTCAAAAGTGGCAATTTAAACCCCCTGTTAATTTTTTCCGTCTAAATGGACGAAATTTTTTTTTAAAAAAAAAACAAAAAAAAACTGAGAGTAATTATGTAATTTCACAGATTTTCGTCCAATTTGACAGAAAATATTAACGGATGGTTTAAATTGCCAATTCTTGAAACTTTATGGGGGTAAATTGCTAATTTTAAAACTTTGGGATTAAAATTGAAAAATCCCTGAAACTTTAGGGTGGTAAAGTGAATTTTTCGCATGCGCGCTCTGCTGATATATCTTTTTCGCGTTCATGGTTTTTTTGGTGTCTGGTACAGCAAGTTCTAACTCAAGTCCTTGAGGAAGCAAGCTACACAAAGGATTCTTTGTTAGTTTTGTCCGACTTCATGAAGGTATGCGTATTTTTACTTTAAATAAGATTCTTTCCATGTAAACTTTCCTTAGCCTGCTTCCCAAATACTTTGAACTAGTTTTTTTTAAGGACATTTCATGTGATTATGTTCTGAAAAAGTTTTACTTATAGATTGCACTTCCTGCTTTTTCAATACAACCTAATGAAAATAGGGGGCATGCTTATGTTGTTTTAGGTGAGATGTTGAAAGAGTTTATTGAGGATGTCAACTGATTATGTATTGATTTTGTATGTACAGATTTCTAAGGCATAGTATTTTCATTTGAATTTTGTCAAATGTCTCTTTAATTTGTTCTTTGTAAACTTATAGTCCAACAAAGCATAGCTATCAGGTTTCGCTAGATAATGAATCCCATTTCTTATATATTCTTGGCTGATCTCTTAGCTATTTCTGATTATGCTGACCATCTCTTCTGCATAAGTAGGTGTGCTGCTAATTCGTCATTTTCTGTTGAACTTTTTGTTGCTTGCTTAATATATAAGGAATGTTTATCCGATGTCTCGGCATGTTAGATTGCGCATGGAATATATATATATATTTGTACCCAATGTTTGAGCCTAAAGATCTCCTTGTATTAAGATATATTTGTATTGACTATTTATGCAAGTTAAATGAAAAAATATGCTTTCTTACCCTCAAGTTCTTGGCAATTCGGGTTTGAAGATGGAGGTAGAGGTTCCCGTGGATTAAAGCAAGTGACAAAAAGGTTATTAAACAATAATATATGTATAATTTGCTCCCCATTAGTCACTCCATAGGCATTTCTTAGTGTTAGTATTCGGACCATCTGCTAATAGATCCATGGTCAAGGTGATGTTACCAATGTATCTAATTAGCAAACTGTGAACATTTGAAGTATATGATCCCTCAGCAATGCATCAGGCACCATTTTTTTTCTTTTATCGAAAATCACAAGAACAACATGAAAACTAAGTAAATCCGAAAGAGTTTACCTTGAAGATGGTAAACCACCTCAAAATCTTCTCATTTTCTCTCTAAAATATCTTCTCACTCTAGGATTAGGATTTCTGGTGTATGTGTGGAGTTTGGGGCGAGAAGGAGGATGTATTTATTGAGGGAGTGGCATGCCTTGGTTTGAAAATGTGGATAATAAGTCAAAATTACTTTTCAGACTATCACCGAATGTTTAGTCCTTATGTGTGAACTGTGAACATTTGATATACTATTACGCAATGGTTCTAGGATTGTAGGTTGAACATTTGTTCAATGCTCAATGGCTTACAATTTGGTCAATGAACATTTGGAGTGGTCCCTAAGCTAACGTTTGCACTAAAGGTTGGGCTCGAACATTTGGTGGTCCCCAACAAGCGTTCGGTCAAAAGCTGAAAATGGGCTTTTTGGCTATTTTCAAAGAAAATGTTTTCTAAAAAGAGAACTTTTATGGTTAAAACTCTTTAAAATCAATAGGATGTTCATTGATTTAAAACGAGTGATTATTTTTAATAAATTCTCTTTTTACGGTTTTGATATTTGGAGCATCACACCTTCACTGAGAATACTAGTGATAAAGCTGTCCATGATGACAAACAAGAAGAGTCCCTAGATGCCTAAGAGGGCCCCCTCGGCTCCCTTCCTTGCTTCTGGGTCCAATTGTAAACTCGAAGCCTTTCGCGGCATGGCTCTTCTTTTATGCTAACCATTGTTTTTTTTTTCTTCTTCCTCTTCTTTACTCTCTAATTGAAACAGTGTTTGACACTAAGATTTTGTGATGGCGCAATTAATTTATAAACAGGACCAAAAAAGGGGCTTTCAATAGAGAAAATTCAGTCCTAGATTCATAGTAGTGATATAACTGTGTGTTGGGTAAATTGTGGTCGGCCTTTTGGTAAGTCCATAAATACCATGTGGACATCTTTGTTTCTCTCACCCATCATGTTCCACGGTCCATTGAGACAAAGATGGAGATTATTCCTTTTGGTTGAGGCCGTAGGGTAATGTCAAGACTTATAAATAACAATTGCTTTATTTTTTTTATTTTTTAGTAACACTCTTGTTTTTCAACTTTTGTTGAGATACCTTGATTTGCTTCATCTTCCATCTTATGTCTCCCATTATGTTAGATTTATGGAAGAAAAACATATCCCAATTGTTACAGGATAAACCCTCCATGGTATATTTGTTTTTTTTTTTTTTTTTTTAATTCTTATTTATGTATATTTGTTGTTTAGGCTTTAGACTCTTCATGTGTGAAGTGGTCTTTTTCTTTTCCTTTTTTTTGGTTTATGTTTGGAAACCTTTTTTTCTCTGTAAATATGTGGCGTTCGAACCTCCATAGCTTCTTTGGAAGTCTATTCCGATTCTGGTTTGGGGTTTGTTATGAACTCCCGATGATAGTATCCATTATATTGCGCCGCGGTAATGGTTTACTCGAGCTGCATTCGCAGACGACTGCCATCTTCACTAGCTTTGAGGAGTTTTTAGTTTATTTGGATTGGGCTTATTTGTCTGTCCTGTATCTCTTTATGTATTAATGAGATTTCTTATGTTTACAAAAAAAAAAAAAAAAAAAAAGCTTTTAAAACGTTTTGATATGACACATGAAGCTTATTGTAAATAAATACATCACAGAAAGTGATTTTACATTCTTTCCCCACAATTATACAATGAAGGGTTTTACATTTTTCCAACAACTAACATTTACTCTTGACGAAATGTAACTTGCATTGAAAACTAATATTTATGAAGAAAAATATGTTAGAACATAAATCCATCAATTGTTAGCTATTCTCTTAAAATATTCTTCAAAACTGTATAGTTGATCTTTTAACCTGATAATAATGTCAAAAAGTACCATTTTATATATGAAAAATGTGACATGAGCTATTTTTATAATTGTTGTCTTGAAAATATACATGAAAAGTGTGACATGAGCTATTTTCATCTTTTGTTACGGTGGTGTTATGGCTACATATTATTCCACAGTTTCAACTATGAACTTTGCCTAGAAAAAGAAGAAGACAAAAGAGAAGCTATATATTATTCCATGGTTTCAACTTTGAACTTTGCCAAGAAAAAGAAGAAGACAAAAAAGAAGCTATATATTATTCCATATTTCTCTCATGAGTTCTCCATGTGACCAGAACAACATTGTGGTTCTCTTTATTCTTTTTTTCTTTTGTTACAGTAGTGTTATGGCTATATATATTATTCCATATTTCTCTCATGAGAGAAGTTCATGTGAGAGAGTAGCACTGTTGTACCTTAATAATCATTCTCTCAATATGACCATCCTACGACTTGAACTAATCACTTATCTAAAATACTTAAAGTTAATACGAAGAGATAAATTTAATAATTTAATGAATACTCTAATACATACCAAACAATCTCATGCGCACATATGAATATGAAAGAGCTCCATTTAGCAAACATCCTTAATTTATGAGATGTACTATACAGCTCTTCTCGCATTTTCTTAGTTTACAAATTATCATTAGATATGTGAAATTTATACAAGTTTGACACCTATAAGAATAATTTATGAAATAGAAAGTATCTATTTAACATAAAAAATGAATAATATTTTAAATTTCAAACAACGTTAAACACGTCGCTGGTGTGTAAATCTCATTCAAATCCTACAAATAAAGTGTTGTATGGCTAATCTTCTAATCATTTAAAGTCATGTCCTTTCACTATAAGTCTATTGATTCGGAGGGACTCAAATGCTTTATTATATGAGGTATGCTTTATTCGGAGGGATGCAAATGCTTTAAAAGAAATGATACGTAAGAGAGAAGTTGGGCAAAAAACTTTTGATGGGTTTATCAAATTGGTCTTAATCTGTGGCTCTAAATGGTTCTGGGACCTTGCCGATTAAATCAAACTAGGTTTTGTGAAATTATCCCTCAGTCAATTTGACACTTCTTACTAGGCCAACCCGGCACATCATTTAAGCATCATCTTACCTTCCCATTCATTTAAGCATCATCTTACCTTCCCATTAAAACAAACAATCAAAGAAACTAAAAGTAAAACCAAAAATATCTTCCAAAACAATATCGTTCTCTAGATAATTATACTAGTCATCTCTAATCTTCCCAAAACCGCACATTCCACAAACGGTCCATTCCAATGGTCAGGTGGTTTTGCCTTCATAGTTTTTAGATGTTTGGGTCCAACTTTGAGATTTTGAAGGTAAAACAAGCCACGGAAGGGAGGTGATGGACTTTGTTAAGATGGAAAACCAAAAAAAAGTGGAAGATATAAATCATTTTTGGTTGGTGAACACTGAACATCTAAAACTGAACTCTAAAGCATGATTTTGGCATGAGGACATGATTTTTGTTGGTTGGTGTACATCTAAAGCATGATTTTGGCATGAGAAGTGTAGATTGCAGCAAAAACGAATTTAAAAATAAAAAAATAAAAAAAATTACTTGGTGTCAAATGGTGATTTTAATAATCACATTACTCTTTGAAAGAGTTAAGACGGACACAAGAGAGACTTCTAAAATTATTCAACAAAATCAAAATTTGTTGGAAACATTCCTTTACCACAGATGAATTGAAATCTGACTGCGACAAAATAATAAATGAATTAAAATGCCTAAGGATCTACCCAAGCCAAGTAGAGTATTGAATGTTTAAATTTGACTCATTTATTTCATGAGCTGCTTAATTTATTTTATTTTATTTTTTATATATAAAGTGAATACTGTAAATTTTTATCTTTTCGTAGATTCATACTAGTAATTATTTAATTAATTAATTTTAAAATTTTATCATTTGAGTTAATTAAATAAACTAGAATTTATTTAGGCAAAGATAAAGGCTGAGGTGCTGGACAAGGAAATTGATGTGGTAGCTGATTGAGTAATGACGTGGTAGATGATACGGATTCTTTTTACTAATGAATTAGGCTGCCAACTTATTTTGTAAGGGTAAAGTGTTGGGCCGGATTAGTTATCTTGGTGGGTTTGTTATGTTGTAAATTTGTAATTGTTTTGTAATCGGGCTTCTCTATATCATTCAAAACACAGGAAAACTTGTAAAACAAAGCTAAGATCCAAGTTATGAGATGGCTGATGGGTCAAACCCATTATTGAATTCTAAAACAATACAACTCTTAAAATTGAAATAAAATATAAAATTAAACACTACATCTAAATAAAACTAAAGACCTAATTAGTTCTCGTCTTCCCGCATCATCCAGGTATTCAAGCTACAAAACTTTCTACGATTATATGGTGAAACAACAGATTTCTTCTGCAAATATGATATCAAAGATGGATTGAACTGCAGGAAAAGTGAGGCAGTCAAATGAAAATTGCATTATAATAAGCAAATATTTATGATAGATTTCCCAAAGACACTAATAAACTACAAAACTTGGTAACGTAAAAGAAATAACTACATCTTGAACCAATGTATTCTTTAACCATAGAAAATCTTATGCGAATTGATGTCAATAACCCAGCAACCCAGTTGGCAGCCCTCATCAATGGCCAACAACCAGTATTTCCCTTTTCTCATGCTTTATCCATATGTTTCTTTGAATTAATTGAAGTTCTATCATTTTGTGTCCTATGCATACCTTCGTCTTTGGGGATGTTAGGCTGATCGACCAGGAGTTGCTGGAGAGCACAAAGGTCACTCGCACTGCAATGTAGACAAATCCAACATACATGTCAAGGCCAAATAACAATAGAATGCATACAAAGCATGGAACTAAGTAACAAATCAAGATACAAGCTAACATAAACACATTGACCAAAATTGCAACAAATAATAGTTGAGAAAATATATGGCAGGTCTAATTATCCTAGATCAGATGACATATGAATGGATATAACTCAGCAGATTACCCCAATAAGTAAGTTTTCATTTCTTTTCCTGTCAAATTAGCTGAAATCATGAAAAACGGCCACGTTCAGTAATAACTGTCTTACAAATCCCACCTCCCCCAAGAAAAGCAAAAGTAACAAAGAAAGAAAGGAAGAAAATGAAAAGTTTAAGAAATGAAGAGATGGAAGGGGTTTATGAAATTATGGGTGTTTCTTAGTATTTACAGTTGTTTCTCTTTTGGCTTTGACTACAAAATCCTTTGCATATGCTTAATCAACTTTAAAGAATATACTAAAATATAGGTCTTTTAGCATAGAATAAAGATGAATCAAGGAGATGTATAATGAAAAATTCAGACCAACTTAGAGTTGGATTAGTTTTGAAGACCCTGAGTCAAACAAATGAAACAAACAAATATATTTTTATTTAGAACAATTTTTTTGTCCACACCTAGGTTTGAAGGTAAGTGTTGATAGTGCTGAAACCACTGATGCTTTAAGACGGTACCTGGCAAACAAAAAGCACGCAAGTCAATAATCCAAGCTAACTAACTTTGACCCCACTACAAAATCATTAACAAATTCAAAGAAAAATTTATATGACACCGTGCATAGGGTACACTGTTTGTGTGTCATAAATAAACATAACCCAATTGGTTAAGCACTCATACTACCTCATTTCACATCTCGAGAATAGAGCAGGCTGTAAATTTGTTCATGGTTCTAGAAAATATATAAAGCATAAATGGCATATTCTAGAGTTTCCTGACATAGAAAAGTTCATACTCTGAATGGTGCATATCACAAAGAACCATAAGCCCATCTAAGCAATCAGCAAGACTAGGTTTTATGCCAACTCGTTGCTGCAGTTGTTTCACACTCGGTTTACTAGAACCCCCTTTAATTTGCTGTCTACTATCTCGATGAATCTTCTCGATTGACAAAACAATTCCATGAAACTNAACTAACTTTGACCCCACTACAAAATTTGATCATGAGGCTGAATCCAGCAGCAATACAGGACCTCTCACTAGCTATTAATTTTCTCTTATTGTATTTGAGGACTAAGATCATTAACAAATTCAAAGAAAAATTTATATGACACCGTGCATAGGGTACACTTGTTTGTGTGTCATAAATAAACATGTCAACCCAATTGGTTAAGCACTCCTAATACCTCATTTCACATCTCAAGAATAGAGCAGGCTGTAAATTTGTTCATGGTTCTAGAAAATATATAAAGCATAAATGGCATATTCTAGAGTTTCCTGACATAGAAAAGTTCATACTCTGAATGGTGCATATCACAAAGAACCATAAGCCCATCTAAGCAATCAGCAAGACTAGGTTTTATGCCAACTCGTTGCTGCAGTTGTTTCACACTCGGTTTACTAGAACCCCCTTTAATTTGCTGTCTACTATCTCGATGAATCTTCTCGATTGACAAAACAATTCCATGAAACTCTTCCCTAAAGCAAATCATAAAAATTAATTAGATAAAGGGAAAACTGGACGTGGTAAATCGGAAAAAATTTAGGATACACTTACATCCATTATCCATTGACTTACCTGATTTCAATTTATTGCAACTAAACTCCTATCAAACAACTGATATACATATTTAACTCGCTAATCAATAATGAATAAAAAGAATTTTGAACAATTACATGGTTTTTTTCAAGGAAACCAAAATAACCTCCAAAGACTCCAACTGCTTTGTCAGAACCGCGTTTACGATGTCATCCATGCAATTCAGGGAACCATAGTTTTTGGAGTCCTGAATCACCTGATCATAGACAACAGTCAAAAGTCTAAAATATATATTTTGGAAAAAAAATAATAACTATATATAAAAATAAAAAGAAAAAAGAAAAAAAGAAAAATTACGGTGGGTTATAATAGAGTAACCTGCAACCTCTCAATGATGGAGGCGGCGTTCCTGAACTGTGAAAGTAAACAGGATTGGAGGTCGTCCCAATGGTTTATCTCGTCCCTAACCTTCCGCAACTTTTGCTGATATTTCTTTACCATGGCTTCCATGACCGTAAACAATGTGGGTTAAGCTCAGTTGATTTTTAAGGAGATGTGCAAGTACTTGAAAGGGCACAACATAAATGGCTGCTCTATAATTCGGGCTTATCCAACCAGCTACACGTGAAGCACGATTTTAAACTAGTTACATCTGGCTCAACCCTCTCTCCCTGCATGCAAATTCATCCCTCCAAATCCTATAAATCTTGTACCACCCATATATAAAAAATAAATAAATAAATAAAAACTATTTGTTCTTTTTTTAGCTTGAAAATAGTGTAGGGAACAATAAGGAAAAATTATCCACCTAAAATTAAACACATGAAAAATAATAATTGAAAAAGAGGTATGATACAACCACAACAATAGCCTAATAGTGACCCAACTTCTCTCCTACGTGGCAGTTTTTCTTTAAAAAAAAAAATCAGAAACCTAATACACTCCTGCTATTGTGTGTTATGGACATGTGTCTTTTAACATGTAAGAAGCAATTTCTTAGTTTATGTTGCAACAAGAATGGGTTGATTCAGAGCCCAGTTTGTTGTTAATTTAAGTCAAGTTTGATTTGGGTATTTTTTAGGCTGCAAGCCTTGGTTTTTGAAGACTAGACACAAAAGATAGCTTGAAGATGTTGTTTCTTTATGTGGGAAAATGGGGGTTCTAAAGTGGGTTTTATGCCCTCCTGTATGCTAATGTTTTGATTTTGCTTGATTTTATTACTTGACACTTGTTTACTTAATCTACTGATCTAGTTCACTATTGTTACACGCATGATGAAATTTATGGAGGAATTATTTGCCATTTCGTATATATATATGTTTACTTCAGTCCTGTAATTGATATATACACATTTAGGTGTTTGAAATCAATAAGTCAGAGTTCCTGCACTGATTTTTTCCCCTTGCCAATGCTATTTTTTCCGTTTCAGGGTTTTATGTTCATATTTAGATTATCATGTGTTACGCCCAGCTTTTTCATTACATCATCACTTTTTTCCCCTTCTTCAAGGGATTTCTTTGTATATTTCCTGGTTTGTATTACCTATCAGAAAACAAATAGCCTAGAATTGGTAGAAGCCCTGTTTGTTGTATTCAGATTGTCTGCTTGTATTAAGAGAGATGTCATTCCAGCGCAAGGTAAAATTATAGTGTGACAACCTGCAACTCAGTCATTGATGTTTAAGCCAATTATATCGTGTCTTTTGTGTCTAAATTGTGATAATTGATGATTGAGCATGAATTCTTGGGAGCAAACTGGACAGTAAACAGTAAACTTTAAAATTAAAATAAATAAATAAATAAAAGTAAATTAAAGTAAAATTTCATCGTGTTGTTTTCATCATCATTGTCTTTTCCTTAAATGCATCTGACAACTATGACAATCGTCTTTTTTCCAGGTCTTGGCAGACTGCATATTTGGAATGCAAACAGCTCTACGAGAAAATCTTGAAAATTCAAGGCCAGCCTTATCATTGGAGCACGTAACTAAACAGGTATCTTAAAATTGTGCGCAATTTGATCCATTTGCTGAATTTGTTAATTTCTAAATAATTCCAGCATTGTAAACAGATTGGTATGTTCTGTTATAGTGGGATGACACCTGAACAAGTTGATCGTTTGACAACAGTATGGCGAGTGTTACTATAGGCAATGTTGGATATTTAGCTAATGCCATCCAGGGTCCACAATAATGCATAATGACAATGTCAGACAATGCTAATGCAGTATATGACAACCGTTTTCTGATCTCTACTAATCTATAAGACCGATTACTTGACAAAAGAAGGCAAGATAATTCATAATTAATAGCAGGAACTGACAAGAGAAAGAAATGCTAAGATTACAATAACAAGAAATTATCAAAAATCCAAGCCGCAGGTGACTATTAGCACAAGTGCACAAGTATCTGATATTGATGGATAAAAGAAAGACAAGAATCCCCAGACCACTGAATTTATGGTAGAAATTAGAAGTCTCTCTTCAATCTAATTACATGGAACCTGATTTTCTTCTTGGTTTTATTTAAAACAGTCGGTTACAGTTAAATTTCACTATTCTGAGAAGCATGACAACATATGTCTTGGTCACCAAAATGCATGACATGTCTCCCATACAAACCCCAAGAGTGTGATTCACTTTTTTTTTAAGGAGTAACATAATTCCTGTTCGAAGTTGAAAAGAGGGGGCAATGTTCGTCCATTTGGAAGGCGTAACATACTTATATATACATTTCTCTGTTTGGTTGCTAGGAAAATGGATTTTTTTAAATGCAGCTTCAAGGGTTTAATAAACGAATCTAGATCTTACATATTTCTGTTTCATTTTTCTTAGCAGCCAAACAGAACGAGGGATATAATTTCGTTTGCCGTTGGTTGGTTGTTCTATGCCCTCTGTTTTGAGTTTTGTAGAAAACCAACAGCAGAAAAATTAACCAACCAACCGTTTTGAGCTTTGTAAACGACCAGGAGAGGGAGGTGGTGGACTTTGTTTAGATTGAAAACCACAAAAAAGTGGAAGATATAAATGGGGTTTGAAGGGTTTAGAGTGAAATGTCAATCTTTTTGGTTGGTTGGATGGTGTACATGTTGACGAAATAAATCTGTGCAACGGTCATAAAACAATTGAGAAAGTCAAATCCCCAACCAGCAACGTTAACATTCCTTCTACATAAATAATTTCCATGTATAGAAGATTTTAACATTAATTTACAACGGCTATGTAACCTAATTTTTATGTATAAATACCCCATCATGTAAATCGATTCAGATCAAGTAATATATACTAAATTTCTTCTCAGTTTAGTTTTTATCATGGTATCAGACAGTGGCGGATCCAGGAATTCCTTCAACCAGGGGCATTAATAAAATAATAAAATAATAAAATATTTTTTTCTCTTTATATATTATATTTTTATTATATGGTAAATATAATTAAAAATATAAATTAGAACACAATATGTGTATCACAAAAAGCATATATATGAGACTTCATAAATATATGTCAAATTGATATATATAGAAAAATAAAGAAAAATACAATATACAAAGTGTCTAAAATTGCATTCGACGTGATCTTAGAGAAACAAAATCATCAAATATCAAATCTGAATTGAACCATGTTCCAATAGCTATTAATCTAACAAAACAACAAATGAATGAATAAAAACAACAAATAACATACCTGAGATTGACAATAATCTACTGAAACTTGTTGATGCTTGACAAAATCCCGACCTATATATATATATATATAAAAAAAAAAACCTAAAAATGACAATATTGTTTTAATGAGACTAAGAGAAACAGATTTTAATAACTCACAACTCATAACTCATAAAACAACAAATTATCGTAAAACATATAAGAAAAATATATACTGCCAAAAATATTTGTAGCTTCTCAAACCCACAATACCCACTATGATTTCAATCATGTTTCTTTCCTAAAGCTTCTTCTTCTTCAAACCGAAAACCACAGGTCCACAAAGACAAACAAAATCCTTACTCCTGTAAGGCTGTAACTAGAATTTAAAAACGGAAAAAACAGAAATTTGGTACCTACAAACCAAGGCTGCCTAAGACCAAGTTTTATAATTCATTTTTCTTGGGCAAGCCCTCAAATTTCTTGATTAAAGGCTTTGAAGCCTTGATCACAAGAAGGGCAAAAACTTCCTCCCTCGTCAACCTTTTGAACCAAGACCTTTTGACCCAAAACGCACTTAGTTTATGGAATTAGCATTAAAATCTCAATTTTAATTTTTCTCTTCTGTGCCAAATAACAAACATTAAAATCTCAAATTTCTCTCCAAAAGGCACCTAGATTTGCATTTGAAAAATTCAAACTTTAACCACAACACTTCAAAATTTTAACAATTCCACAATCATATGCATTAAAGTCTCAATTCTCAAAGATCCCAAAATTACAAGTTTTACTAAAACCTTAAAGATAATCAGCAACGAGAACCTGCTCGCCTGGTGGTGGGCACGAAAATCCTCAGAAATGAAACCTCGGAGTCGGAGACCGATCTCTCACCTCACGGTCGCATCGGATGCGAAACCTGCGTTCAAAAGTATAATAATAATAATAATAATAAGAAAGAAAGTAAACGATTCAAATCATTAACGAAAAGAGGGAGGGAGAAGTCGAACATGAGGGATTTGGGATTTTTCTTCGCTGAAGGGATTTTCTAGTTGCTGGTTCTTCTTCACCATCTCCGGAGAGAGAGAGGGAGAGAGAGAGAGAGAGAAGGAGAGCGGTGGTTCTTCGTTGTCACCGGAGTAAGAGAGAAAGTGAGCGAGGGAGGAAGAGGAGAGGGGGAAATTTTAGGGCTTTTGGTTTGGGGGAAGAGAGAAATGAAAAGGGGGAGGCGGCGATGGTGGGGGAAGAAAAAAAAAACCAAAACAAAATTCTGAACTAAAGATTTTTTTTATTTTTTTTGGATTGAGCTTTGGCATGTGCTAATTTTTGTGGATCGGGATTTCCAGCCATTTTTGAAAATTGTCCATTAGTTTTTTTCGAAATCTTGACCATTCATTTTCATCTAACCGCTACCACCACGCCACCTGTCCAAATTAATATAAAATAATAAAATATTATTTAAATTTTAAAAATAAATATAAAATAAAACAATTAAAAAATAAAATAAATTTTTAAAAAACAGTGGGGTGGATCGGCCACCCCATTTTCCCCCTAGGGGATGGCCAACCACCCCAGATCAGCCTAAGGGGTGGCGTCAGCCACCCTCAAAGGCCGGTTAGTGGTGGCCGACGCCACCCCTAGGGCCCCAGGGGGTGGTTCGGCCACCCCTACAGCCAAACTCAAAATAAAAAAAAAAAAATTGGGTTCGGCCACCCCCTACGGCCAAATTCAAAATAAAAAAATTAAAAAAAAATTGGGTTTGGCCATAGGGGGTGGCCGAACCACCCCCTGGGGCCCTAGGGGGTGGTTCAGCCATCCCCTACGGCCAAACTCAAAATAAAAATAAAAATTGGGTTTGGCTGTAGGGGGTGGCCAAACCACCCCCTGGGGCCCTAGGGGTGGTGTCGACCACCCTTAACCGGCCATTGGGGGTGGCGTCATGAACTGGGGTGGTCAGCCACCCCCTAGGGGGAAAATGGGGTGGTCGAACCACCCCATGTTTTTTTAAAAATTTATTTTATTATTTTATTTTATATTTATTTTTAAAATTTAAATAATATTTTATTGTTTTATATTAATTTGGACAGGTGGCGAGGTGATAGCGGTTGGATAGGCAATTTTCACAAGATTGCTGGGGATCCTGGTCCAATTTTTGGAGGTGCTGGGGTTTCCAATTGGAGGGGCTGGGCTGAGGTTTTTAGTTAAACTCTTATTAAAAATATAAAAATATATGAAAGTTTTTTTTAATAAAAAATGTTACCCGGGGCGCCTACCCTGCGTTCTTCTACGTAGATCCGCCCCTGGTATCATAGAATAGCGTAGATTCTGAGAGAATGAAAAAACTCTGTTTTTGCATTTGAAAAACAGAGTCTTGTTTTTTTCTTTCATACCTGTCGCACTTTTTTTTTTTTTTTTTTTTGGCAGTGGCTTGGCAATATCTTGCCCAATTACTTTGGGTGCTAATTTCACCAATTTTTTGCCGGTCAGAAGCTATCCTCCACCCGTCACAGTGGTCCTCGTTGGTTAGAGGCCACTATTTGCATCGTCAAGCTAGTGAGCCAATGGTTCTCATTGGTCAAAGGCCATCAATCCACGCCCCAAGGGTTTTTTTTTTTGCTTCAATCCTTGCTTAGAGGCCCTTCCCGCTCCAACCCACGCTCAACCCGTGAATTATTGGTGTTGCGACAGCCGGTCCTCCCATTCCCGTCACATACTGATGTAGATTAGGATGACCTATCTTATCTATTAATCTATTATTTAAATTAGGTTTATTTGTTAGTACTTTATCTTATCTTATCTTTTAGTCTTTTATTTAAATTAGGTTTATTTGTAAGTCTTTTATTTAAATTAGGTTTATTTGTAAGTCTTTTAATTGTTTTAGATTACTTTTTCTTCTAGGATGTGTAATCCTAGTTTATCTTAGATTACTTTTCCTTCTAGGATGTGTAATCCTAGTTTATGTTAACATCTTTTATGCTTTAGCCTCTAAGCCTATAAATACAGGCTTAGACCCTTTGGAAAAACAGTTGATTATTATTATTGAGTTTGTTTAATAAGAATACTCAGAGTTGAGTTTCTTGGTTATTTTCCTTCAGGTTTTAGATAGCATCTTTTGCTTAGAGAAGATTTCTTTGATTTTGTGATAGTCTCACAATCTTAGGAATATTTATCCCTTCTGTTTACTGTTTTCTTGATTATATTCGTTCTAACCCTGCATCACATACCCACATCGTAGCCACCAACCCTTGATCAGTGTTTCTACTCCTTTTTCGTGGCCTGTTTCGGCCTGACAACAGTAGCTTCTGCCAGTTCCGATTCACCTCCGCCGCCCATCACGTCCTCTAATTTCTATGCATTCTATATTTGCACGAAGAAGAAGACCTCCTTTTGGTTGTTTAGGTAAATCGTTTCTTTATCCCTATCCTTTCTTTTCTTTAGTTTTTTTTTTTTTTATTGGATCCCTAGCCCGTAAGTGAAGCTCATTAAACCATTTTGTTTTCACTAAACCTACACACTAGACCAGTAGTTCACTCATTTTATTATTATTATTATTATTTGTTTTGTCCAAGCCTATTTTATCTATAGAAGCCCACAATCCAATCTACCTCCCTGTTCTACTACATGTAGTTTAGGCTAGTTACACATTACGATAAGCTACAAGCAGTTTAGTGTCAAAAAAAAAATGACGGAAACCACCACACCCACATCCTCTGCACCTCCATCCCAAGATCTCAATCATCATCTATACCTCCACCATTCCGACCATCTGGGTGTGGTATTGGCCTCTCAATCTCTCAGTGGAAAAAATTATCAAACATGGAGCCAAGCAATCACTATGGCTCTTAGCACCACACCAAGAACAAACTTGAATTTATTGACGGGACCATCTCTCCACTAACAACCTCCTCCAAAGAGTTTTCGCAATGGAGCCGTTGTAATAATATGGTAAAATCTTGGTTATTAAATTCTATTTCTAATGACATTTACACTAGTGTTATTTATTGTAACCTTGCGAGGGACATCTGGTTGGATCTTAAAGAGCGATTTTCTCAAGTGAATGGTCATCGCATGTTTCAACTAGAGCAAGATATCAGCACCCTCGTTCAAGGCACCATGCCTATCGTCACATACTTCACAAAACTAAAAGGGTTATGGAATGAACTATCCACAATTCAACCCAGCGCCCCTCGCACCTGTGGCACACTAAAAGTGGGTCTCCAACTTCAACAATGTCAGCGTATCATAAAGTTCCTTATAGGTCTCAATGAGTCATATGCAACTATTCGGGGACGTATTCTCTTAATAAAACCATTGCCTTCAGTCAATCGTGCATATGCCTTGGTCCTTCAAGAACGCCAAAACAACATTACCACCCCACCCACCATTGAAGGCATTGCCTTAGCTACAAAAGGTACTTTACCACCACAGAAAGACAATCAATCTGGCTTTTAAAAGAAGAAAAGACCAAAATGTACTTATTGCAGTCGTGATGGTCATACTACTGAGCTGTCACGCCCCCAAAGAAAAAAAAAGGGGAACGCGAACTAAAGAACCGCGAGTAAATAAGAAAAATATTTTGAACATACATATCCACATCAAGGCGAAAGTAAAGGAGACAGCTATAATAAACCTTTAATATTTATATATCAGCTATCATGTAATATAAGTCACTTGAAATTCCCCAAACAAGGAGGTATAACAAAAAAACAAAAAGTGACTTTTAAAGGATATTACAACTATCCCATAAGTCAGAGTCCTCATGTACAAAAATCAACCCGTACAGTCTACAAAAAAAACAAAAAGACTGCACGGTCAAGGCTTGCTTCTGTTATCTACAGAGGAAACTCAGGTGCTGACGCTTTTAAGGGTCTGCAAAACCATATCGTCCAAGTATCCCAATTATATGGCCAAATGATTGAATCCTGGATCACAAGTATGCCCATTGGTAGGCCCAACCTCACCATAATAACATAAAGCACCATCTGAAAAAAAAAAAAAAATTAAGGGAAGATGGGTGAATTCGACAACTCAGTAAGTAGTCACAACACCAAGATGCAATAAAATATGCTATGCAATTTATGCCATAATCTTTATCATGCACAACAAAATTTTATGCACAATATCTTAATTAAATAAAGCATGCTAGTTGTAAAAATGAGTAATCAGCACTTCTTTTTTATTTTACTGTCAAAATAATGGCCCTGTTTTTCTCTTTTGCCCCGACACCGCCGTTTACCGTGAGGGCGCACATTGGCTTTGTCCCGAGGGACCTATATGCTCATCATGTCGTCATAGGGGAGAGCTACCGGGTTGGAAACTCCCCCTAGGTGAAGGCCACCCGGCCGGTAGCACACGCCTTCTCGTAACCGTCCTTCGGTGTGCTTGCCCTGCTACCCTATGGGGTACCGAAACTATAATCGTATCTCGGGGTTAAACATTTATGAATATGAATGCACATGTAACATTTTTATAAGCTCATCTATAACTGTATAACATATCATGAAACCTTTATGAGCTATTTTCATTCATAATTGCATTCATGCATAATTCATTGTAATATGTAACATTTTTATAATCATGCCATATGATTGAATAAAACTATGCATTAAAAATAGAAAATGCAACTGAAAATCATGTAAGTGAATTCTTCATAAAATTCCCAACATTTTCGTTTTTTCAAAGATTTATAATAAAATCTGTTGGGGTTTTTGGTGTTATGTCCCCTTACCTGAATTTGCTACGGGTTATTGTCGAGTTGTTCTTCTAGCTACCTAAATAAATCACAAAGGTGGATTTAGAAGAGTAAATTTAATTAAAGGTACTTAATATATAAATATACAAATAAATAAATATATATGTATATATATATGTAAATATATTATTATTATAAATATATATAAGTACATATATATATTAAAATTATATAGAATGTATAAAATTGCCCTACAGATATATTGTACAAACAATTCTAATAATATCTCATAAAAATCTGCATTCAAAATTACATCTATAAAATAAATAGTCTTTGTGCAATCTAACGTAGAAAAAAGACTAATATAATTAGACATAATCATTTGACAGAAAAATAGGGATAATTATGGTAAAATTAAAAGACAATTCCCTAATTTTGGAAGCCAATAGACAACATATATATATAATAATAATAAATATTAAGGCTAAACACAACAATAATAATTGTACCTGGAAAGAAGACTGCTAATAAGCTAATCGAACTGTCAAAGGGAGTTTAAAGGAGTTGTGTGTATGTGTTGAGTGTTAAGGATTCACTAGTTTCTATAGGCAATGAGAGTGTGCGGATGAAGACCACGTATGCTGTAAGTGGCAAAAGGCCATGCTTTGTTTAACAACTGTATGGGTAAGGTGTCAAAAGAGGGCTTGTTTTCTTCAACGCGTACAGGTACATGACAATGTGCTATTTTGTATGATAGGTGCAAGGGTGTGTGTCAAAAGAACTTGCTTTATTAAACAAAAAGTATACATGTGGTTAAAGCTTTGTTTCAAAACCACAAGTGTCCTAAATCTACCATTTGCATGCCATGACAAATCTCTCTTTTTTTTTCTTTCTTTTTTTTTTTTAACACAAAGGACCACACTTATATACATAGATAATAATAATAATAATAAACTAATAAAATAATGATAATAATACTAATAGTAATAATAATAATAATAAAACCATAATTAATTACTTTATATATATATATATTACTAATAGCACTTATGAAACACAAAATGCTCTAAAATTCTATTTTAAATCTATAGAATTTTCAGGGTGTCACATGAGCGATGCTACCAACTTCATAGATTCCCTCCTACTCGTTGCAAGATTGACTCTGGTTTCCACTACCAACAGTCTTCCTTTTACACCTGATCAATGCCAACAACTACTTGCAATTTTGAATAACGTAATTCCACAATAGTCCACGGCCCACCAAGCAGGTAGTACCGAACCATCTCTCTCAGGTACGTCTTATGTCTTATGTGATGATTCATTATGGATTCTTGATAGTGGTGCTACTAATCATATGGTCTGTTCTCCCACTGCCTTGACCCAATTATATCCTGTTCATGGTCGTATTGTCCAATTACTTAATGGCTCATATGCCTCCGTAACACACATTAGATCTATGACTTTTTCCTCATCACTTGTTCTTCATAATGTTTTTTGTGTTCCTACTTTTCACTTTAACAACATTTTTATGCGTACACTATGTCGCTCGATGAAGATGATTGGTTTGGGCACTGAGCGTGTAGTGACTCAAATTATTAACTAGACATAAGTAGCTTAGTTGGGGGGATTAATTTGGGCTTTGGGTCACTAAGGACGCCAAAAGGGTAATTTGGACTTTTGGGCGGACGTACGCTAGGTTTGGCGGACGTACGCTATTGTCTGTAGTGTAGACGTACGTGGGGGGACCACCGGACGTACGCTCTGCAAACCGTACAGGCGGACGTACGTGGGACCACCGAACATACGCTACTTTTTGAATACCCTCTGGTTAATACCTAGACATACGAGGCAGCCATGGAACTGCTTGGCAAGAACTACCGGACGTACACCCCTTGGCCGGACGTTCGCTGCTTTTCTGAGCCTATAAATAGCACCCTACCCCCTTCATATTTTTTATAACTTCAGAACGCCCCCAGGTTACCAGAGTATTCCTAGAGTGTTTCCAAGTGTTTGTGAGTGTTTGGTGAGCGTGTGTGTGTGTGTGTGACGTTTGTGAGTTTCGGAACATTCGTGAGGCGAAACTCTTGTGGTTTTGTTTCAATGAGGTAACGTTCGATCTTTAACTTTTAATTATGTCGTTATGCTGCTCGTTTTATGTTTAGTTGTAGTTACTAGCTTAGTTGTGCTTTAAGACCCGGTTGGATTAGCGTATTCGTTAGCTTAGCGTTGTTACGTTGCATGGAGGTTATTAACTAGACTAGAAGGCTTTAGGTTGTTCCTAGTAGCCCTAAGAGTCGGAGAATAGGCGGACAGTGGAAGAAAAAATGAGGTTCTCCCTGAGGACCCATACAGCGGACATACGGCTTGTCGTTGCACGACTGACGTACGCTCTCGAGCCCGGACGTATGGTCACTGTGTGACAGGAAAACCCTATTTTCACCAACCGTCTCGTAGCTCATGTTTTTCTTAATTTAGAGTTGTTTTAGTGGAATTAGGACTAATAGAAAGTTTTTCACAGATTTGGAGAACCCGGATCTTTTTGAGTTTTTAGAGACGTGTATCGATCCAGGTGAGTTTTAACTCACATAATGCGCATTGTTATTTTTCATGTACTGTACATCTATTTTGTGTACTGAGCAAACATGTATATTTTACAACTCCCACGTTTGTACGTATTGCACATGAACTCTATTTTTAGAAAAAACGTTGTGCCGAACATGTTAATCAAGTGGGACTTGTAAAATGACATACATGTAAAATACAGACAAGATAATTGCATCGTATGACATGGTATACCGGTACGTGTGGTAGTAATGGACATGGGCTTACTATACATGTTAGCTTTATGGTCAAATGTGTGCATTATGTGAGGGCTGTGGATCCATTGGTTTCGTGACCTTAATGCAACCATTCACAATGGTTCGATCACTACAGGACGAACGTCATTAGTTGGTGTGGGCCACTCGGGGTCGAACCCGATCGTGCCACTAATATTACGTACGGTATGTTGTACAATGACTGGGGCACTGGCATTGTATTATAGGTCCCTCGGGACAGCATCAACCCTGCTGAGAAGGGGTAATATCTCGAGTAAACCATACTGTTGAACTATGACCATTGTTTACATGATATGCATATATTATTACTATATATATATCACGCATAATTAAACTGTCATGATAGAACTGTGTTTGCTTATTAAATACATGAGTTCATTACTAAAACTGGCATGTGCATTATCTGCGTTAAAGGTCACTAAGTCTTAGACTTACCCCCTTTATTTTATGTCTTTTCCCATCATTACGAATAATTGCTCGATTTAGTTACTTTAGACGAGGATGCCATCGGAGCCTACTTGGGTGATTGCTCAGGACCTGATATGGGTGATCTTTGAGGATATGGATCATGTTTGGCTTAGGACAATGTGGGAGGATGAAGGATCTGCTCGTGCAGACATGATAGAGATTTTGATCTCATTGGCTTTGTTGAAGCTTAAGTCAAGGCTTTGATCTGTTGATCTTTTGTGAACAATGTTGTAGTATCTTATTTTGGGAATGTATCTATTTGACGGTCTGATGACCGATACATTTGGTGACTCTCTATAATATTATGGATATAGTACTTTATCTTTGGTATCGTTGTGTGATGTTTCATTTACTATCTCTTGATCCCATAGTCTTGGTAAAGTCTTCCGCTGCAATTTTCTCGTTACAACGAGGAAGGTATTTTTCGGAGGTCGTGTCTCGGAGGGACATGACTGGGATGGCACGCCATGGGGTCAATTACTAGTTAATTGATATTTCTATTGGGCGGGGGGTCACAATTGGTATCAGAGCGCTCTTTTGCTCTAAGAAGATTATAGGGTAGGGGAAAAGAGAACTTAGGCCATGATCATACCAGAGATTAGGCTAGATAAGCGATTAGGGCTTAGTCTTCAGGTTTGTTCGCTTGGTTCTAGTGGATTCGGTTCTAACTCTGCTCTTCGCTACAGAGAATGCCACCCTGAAGGAACCCTACAACCAGACCTAACGCGATGGAGATTGGAGAGGGAGGTGTTCACCCTGAGCCTGTGTACATTCCCGTTGATGAAGGAACACTCCCAAGAAGTCAAAGTGATGGACGCAATTGGCCAGTTGGTTTCAACCATAGATCACGATAGGATTGCGAGACAGCCAGTTGAAGGTACTGGATGTTCTCTAAAGGATTTCTGCAGTCATCACTCGGAGAGTTTTGACGGGATAGGCGACCACATTCGTGCTGAGAATTGGTTGAATGATTTGGAGGAGTTGTTAGCTACCCTTGGATGTACGAATGAGCAGAAGGTAGCTTGTGCTACTTATAAGCTGAAGGGAGAAGCTAAGCGCTGGTGGCAAGACAAGAAAGTAGTGCTTGTCGCTGACTTGGGTTCGGAGACTGCCATTTCTTGGGAGGTCTTCAAACGCGAGTTCAATCGGCACTTCTTTCCTAGAGTCGTGCAGGAAGTGAAGGCACGAGAGTTTTTGGATTTGGTCTAAGGAAGGATGTCGGTGATCGAGTATGCCGCGAAGTTTCTGCAGTTGTCTCTCTTTGGGTTGTACCTCATCCCGACTGAGGAAAAGAAAGCGAAGAAATTCGAACGAGGTTTGAACTCTCGTATTCGGATTATGATGAGCTATTTCGATATCCGAGATTTCTCCCAATTGGCCGATAAGGCGTCGATCTATGAGGAAAGTCTGAAGGAGAATGTGGCTGAGTATCAGAAAAGGTGGACTCAAGGAATTGGTACTTCAGTCGTAGGAGCCGGGCCAGCTAAGAGGATGGCGGTGGGGAGTTTTTCACCCCAGAGGTCACAAGCACGTACCTCTGGTAACCCTCCAGTTTCGTCGTAGAAGAATCAGACGTTGCAGCTGTGCAAGAAGTGTAACCATGTATACTCGGGACCCTGCAGGATGGCAGCTGGAACTTGCTATCGTTGTGGCCAATTTGGTCACTTCAACAAGGACTGTGTGAGCAAAGGGGTTGCTTAGAAGCCTTTGGTGCCAGCTCAAGTTTACGCGCTTGTTCTAGGAGAACCAGAAGGGGGATCAGAAGTAGTGACAGGTACCGCCCCTGTACTTGGATTTGAAGCTTCAATTTTGTTTGATTCGGGGGCTACCCACTCTTTTGTATCTTTAGTGTTTGTAAGATTGTCTAGACTTGTTGTGAGAAATTTGGAACATGGTCTAGCTGTAACCACCCCCGTAGGGAAAACTGTGGTCTGTAAGCGTGTAGTTTGCGAATGCCCTACTAGCATTTGTGGAAGAGTACTTCCCTCAAACTTAGTTGTTCTCCCTATGTTTAGTTACGATGTTATTCTCGGAATGGATTGGTTGACAAAGCATTCGGCTGTTATCGACTGCGCTTTAAAGCGAGTGACGCTTACACCATGGGGAGAAGGAAAAGTGACGTACGTTGGATCGCGAGCAAGGTCTTTACCTCCAACGATTTCGGCCGTGCAAGCGAGGAAGCTTATCATTGGAGGTGATCAGGCGTTTTTGGCATTCGTTGTTGCTCTAATGAAGCAAGCAAAGAAGAATCTGGAAGATATTCCTGTGGTGTGCGAGTATCCAGATGTCTTTTCGTCATACTACTCTGGATTACCCCACAGAGGGAGGTGGAGTTTGGGATTTAGTGTGTGCTAGGCACTAATCCTATCTCTAAGGCACCTTATAGGATGGCGTCGTCGGAGTTGAAAAAGCTAAAGGAACAGCTCCAGGAGCTTTTGGACAAGGGTTTTATTCGCCCTAGTATATCACCATGGGGAGCGCCGGTGTTGTTTGTTAAGAAGAAGGATGGGTCGATGAGGATGTGCATTGACTATCGGGAGTTGAATAAGGTGACGATCAAGAATCGATATCCTTTGCCAAGGATTGAAGACTTGTTGGATCAGCTGCAAGGAGCGTGAGCGTTTTCTAAGGTCGATTTGCGCTCAGGCTATTACCAAGTGAGGGTGAAGGAAGAGGACATTCCTAAAACAACCTTTAGGACTCGTTATGGACACTACGAGTTCTTAGTTATGTCTTTTGGACTAACTAATGTGCCGGCAGTCTTTATAGACACGATGAACAGAGTCTTTCATGACTATTTGGATCAGTTCACCGTTGTCTTTATTAACGATATCTTGATCTACTCAAGGACGTCGAAGGAGCATGAGGAGCATCTGCGGAAGGCATTGGAGAGGCTTAGGAGGGAGAAGCTTTATGCTAAACTTGAGAAGTGCGAGTTCTGGCTGGATAGCGTGTCTTTCCTCGAACATGTGATTTCGGGTGAAGGAGTATCGGTGGACCCGGAGAAGGTGAAGGCCGTGGTGGAGTGGACAAGACCAACTAGCGTGTTTGAGATTCAGAGTTTCTTTAGGACTTGCTGGTTATTATCGACGCTTCATCGAAGGTTTTTCGAAGCTGTCGGAACCACTCACTGCTTTGACTAGAAAGAATGCTCGTTTTATTTGGACGGAGAAATGTGAGCAATGTTTCCAAGAGCTAAAGAAGCGATTGGTGACTGCTGCAGTGTTGGCATTACCTACGGTGTCTGGTAATTTTGTAGTGTATAGTGACGCTTCTAAGAAGGGTTTAGGTTGCATGCTAATGCAGAACGGCAATGTTATTGCCTATGCTTCATGCCAACTAAACCATACGAGCAGAACTATCCTACACATGACTTGGAGTTGGCAGTGGTTGTGTTTGCTCTTAAGATTTGTAGGCACTACTTGTATGGCGAGTGGTGTGAGATCTACACGGACCATAAGAGCTTAAAGTATTTCTTCACTCAAAGGAATTGAACATGAGGCAGAGGAGGTGGCTAGAGCTGATCAAGGATTATGATTGTGAGATCAACTAGCATCCTGGTAAGGCTAACGTTGTGGCAGATGCGTTGAGCAGGAAATCAACGGTGGAGCTTACTGCCCTTGGGATTTCTCAACCTCGTTGATTAAGGAACTCACTGGGATGGGATTGGAAGTAGTAGGCGAAGGTGTGCCTATACACCTGGCTAACCTGATGGTTCAGTCAGAATTGCTTGCAAGAATCAAGGTTGTTCAGCTAAAGGATCCTGAGTGTGCCAAGATCAAGCAATTACCTGCGAAAGGTAAGGCAAATGAGTTTTGTCTTAAGGAGGACATTTTGCTTACCCATTTCAAGCAAGTGTGTGTGCCGGGAATCAGAGAACTGAGGAAGGAGATAATGAGTGAGGCTCATCATTCTCCATACACTATACATCCTGGAGGCACCAAGATGTACCGTGATGTGAAGGGATCAAATTGGTGGAACAATATGAAGAAAGACATTGCGAAGTTTGTGGAGCAGTGTTCGACCGGCCAACAAGTGAAGGCGGAGCATCAGAGACCGGCGGGGACGCTTAAGCCGTTGCTTATACCGAAGTGGAAGTGGGACAAAATTGCATGGACTTTATTTTGGGTTTACCAAATACACCCGCTGGAGAAGATTCCATTTGGGTTGTTGTCGATCGTTTAACGAAGAGTGCTCACTTTATTCCTTTAAAGGTTAAGGATCCAATGGATAAGTTGGCTAGACTATATGTCCAGAATGTAGTCCGTTTACATGGAGTACCATCAGCAATCATTTCGGACAGAGACTTTCGTTTTACTTCAAGGTTCTAGCAAAGTCTTCAGAAGGAAATGGGGACGGAGCTAAAGTTCAGTACTGCTTTCCATCCTCAGACAGACGGTCAATCTGAGCGGACGAACCAGATCTTAGAGAATATGTTGCAGGCATGTGTGTTAGAATTCAAAGGTAGCTGGGTTTAGTACTTGCCTTTGATCGAGTTTGCCTACAACAACAGTTATCAGGCGACTATTGGTATGCCGCCATATGAAGCACTTTATGGATGAAAGTGTCAGTCGCCCTTGTATTGGAACAACGTCGGTGAGAGACAGACGTTGGGGCCGGAACTGATTCAGGACACTCGTGACAAGGTGCATGTCATCAAGGAACAGATGAGTTCCGCTTAGAGTTGGCAGAAGAGTTATGCTAATAACCGAAGGAGGCCTTTGGAGTTCGAAGTAGAGGATCATGTGTTCCTGAAGGTGTCACCGATGAGGGGAGTAATGCGGTTTGGGAAGAAGGGGAAGCTTAGCCCAAGGTTTGTTGGACCCTTCGAAATTACTCAGAGAGTGGGGAAGTTGGCTTATAGGATTGCCTTACCCCCAGATTTGGTCGGAACGCATGACGTTTTCCACGTATCAATGTTAAGGAAGTACATCGTTAACCCCGATGTAATTGTGGAGTATAAGCCATTGGAAATCCAGGAGGGATTAACCTACGTGAAAGAACTGGTTAAGATTGTGGATAAGAAGGAGCAAGTGTTGCGTACCAAGACGATTCCTATTGTCAAGGTACTGTAGCGCAATCATGGAGTTGAGGAAGCATCGTGGGAAGCCGAACACAACATGCAAAGTCGTTACCCGCATTTGTTTGAATGATTGTGTATGACTCTTTCTTTTAAGATTATACTTGGACAGTATACCTATTTCCATTTGGGGTAAGAAAATAGTTGACTAAGAACGGGTTGTTTCTTTTCAGGATTATGGCACCCATACCAATTCACCCGGACTGCATGTGGAACTACTCCTTCTGCGAGTGGATAGATTTGGGAGTAGAAATTGACGAGAATTGGTATAGTGTGGGTAACATCAAGTACGATGTACTCAACGACTTACGAGGCGATTTTCCACAACTGTTTGAAGAGGATGATGTACCGTTTAACGGGTGGGACGAGATAAGCCAAGAACTTACCGAGCATGATGAAGAGGACTCTATGGACAAAAGGTAACATTCTACTCCTCATTAAGTGTGTTCTTTTGTTATTTGTCTCGGAATTTCGAGGACGAAATTCTTATAAGAAGAGGAGAATGTAGTGACCCAAATTATTAACTAGGCATAAGTAACTTAGTTGGGAGGATTAATTTGGGCTTTGGGTCACTAAGGACACCAAAAGGGTAATTTGGACTTTTGGATGGAAGTACGCTAGGTCTGGCGGATGTAAGCTGCTGTCTGTAGTGTGGACGTACATGGGGGGACCACCGAACGTACGCTCTACAAATCGTACAGGCGAACGTACGTGGGACCACTGGACGTACGCTACTTTTTGAATATCCTCTAGTTAATACCTAGACGTACGAGGTAGCCATGAAACGGCTGGGCAAGAACCACCGGACGTATGCCCCTTGGCCGGACGTCTGCTGCTTTTCTGAGCCTATAAATAGCACCTTATCCCCTTCGTGTTTTTCATAACTTCAGAACGCCCCCAGGATGCCAGAGTGTTTCCAGAGTGTTTCCAAGTGTTTGTGAGTGTTTAGTGAGAGTGTGTGTGAGACGTTTGTGAGTTTCGAAACGTTCGTGAGGCAGAACTCTTGCGGTTTTGTTTCAAAGAGGTAACATTCAATCTTTAGCTTTTAATTATGTCGTTATGCTACTCGTTTTATGTTTAGTTGTAGTTATTAGCTTAGTTGTGCTTTAAGACCCGTTTGGATTAGCGTATTCATTAGCTTAGAGTTGTTACGTTGCATGGAGGTTATTAACTAGACTAGAAGGCTTTAGGTTGTTCCTAATAGCCCTAGGAGTCGGAGAATAGGCAGACAGTGAAAGAGAAAATGAGGTTCTCCCTGAGGACCCATACAGCAGACATACGGTATCGTGACCGGACGTACGGCTTGTCGTTGCAAGACGGACGTACGTACGCTCTCGAGCCCGGACGTACGGTCACTGTGTGACAGGGAAACCCTATTTTCACCAACTGTCCCGTAGCTCCTATTTTCCTTACTTTAGAGTTGTTTTAGTGGAATTATGACTAATAGAAGGTTTTCCACAGATTTGGAGAACCCGGATCTTTTGGAGTTTTCAGAGACGCGTATCAATCCAAGTGAGTTTTAACTCACATAATGCGCATTGTTATTTTCCATGCACTGCACATCTATTTTGTGTATCGAGCAAACATGCATATTTTACAACTCTCATGTTTGTATATATTGCACATAAACTTTATTTTTGGGAAAAACGTTGTGCCGAACATGTTAACCAAGTGAAACTTGTAAAATGACATGCATGTAAAATACAGACAAGATAATTGCATAGTATAACATGGTGCACCGGTACGTGCGGTAGTAATGGCTATGGGCTTACTATACATGTTAACTTTATGGTCAAATGTGTGCATTATGTGAGGACTGTGGATCAATTGGTTTCATGACCTTGATACAACCATTCCCAATAGTTCCGACACTATAAGACATACGTCATTAGCTGGTGTGGGCCACTCGGGGTCGGACCCGATCGTGCCACTAATGTTACGTACGGTATGTTGTACAATGGCTAGGGTACTGGCATTGTATTATAGGTTTCTCAGGACAGCATCAACCCTGCTGAAAAGGGGTAATATCTCGGGAAAACTATATTGTTGAACTATGACCATTGTTTACATCATATGCATATTTCATTACTATATATATCACGCATAATTAAACTATCATTACTAAAACTGGCATGGGCATTATCTGCTTTAAAGGTCACTAAGTCTTAGACTTACCCCCTTTATTTTATGTCTTTCCCCATCATTACGAATAATTGCGCGGTTTAGCTGCTTTAGACGAAGATGCCGTTGGAGCCTACTTGGGTGATTGCTCAAGACTTGATACGGGTGATCTTTGAGGATATGGATCTTGTTTGGCTTAGGACAATATGGGAGGATGGAGGATCTGCCCGTGCAAACATGATAGAGATTGTGATCTCATTGGCTTTGTTGAAGCTTAAGTCTAGGCTTTGATCTGTTGATCTTTTGTGAACAATGTTGTAGTATCTTATTTTGGGAATGTATCTATTTGACGGTCTGATGACCAATACATTTGGTGACTCCTTATAATATTATGGATGTAGTACTTTATCTCAGGAATTGTTGTGTGATGTTTCATTTACTATCACTTGATCCCATAGTTTTGGTAAAGTCTTCCACTGCAGTTTTCTCGTTACGACGAGAAATGTGTTTTCCCAAAGGTCGTGTCTCGGAGGGACATGGCTAGGATGGCACGCTGTGGGGTCAATTACTAGTTAGTTGATATTCCCATTGGGCGGGGCATCACAAAGCTGGATGGCCTGTATTACTTCTCCAACACGAGACCTACAAGGTGTCAGGTGGCAAAGTCAACTCCAAAGCTTTGGCATCGCCGATTAGGTCACCTCTCCAATAAAGTTGTCTTTTCTTTCCAATAATGTATATTAAATTTGTAGTTCAAATTCAGAACAATGTCCTTTTTTGTCCTTTAGCAAAACAAACACGTATTCCATTTCCAACTAGTCAAATTTCTTCTACCACACCTTTTACATTAATACACGTTGATACAATATCCGGTGAAGTCACATTCTCTTGCATTTACTCTGATGATATTAGAAGGGTGATTTCCTATTTAATCACAAGTTGACCTAGATGGGTTAATTACCAGTGACTCCACCGGATTACCTGAGGCTAATTTTGGGGACGTTACATTCCTGGACAAAGAATTCTCTTATCAACCATGAGCAACATTCAATTACACGCATTTTGTGATGCAGATTGGGCACAATGAAAGACACTCGATGATCAGTCACTGTATCTTGGAAAACGAAAAAGCAAACAACAATATCCCGTTGCCTCAACCTGCTGTGAAATTACTTGGTTGAAACAACTGTTGGCGAACCTCCATATCTCACATTCACAACTAGCAAAATTGTATTGTGACAACAAGGTTGCCATCCACATCGCCTCAAATCCTATCTATCATGAGAGAACCAAGCATATAGAGATTGATTGCCACCTCATTCGAGAAAAGCTACAAGATGGCATAATTCAAACTTTTCACATGCCTACCACTCAACAACCTACTAATCTATTTACTAAGGCATTAGGTTCAACACAATTCCATTACCTACTTGGCAAGTTGGGTTTCATGAATATCCACTCCAATTTGAGGGGGAGTGTTGAGGAAATAAATCTGTGCAACTGTCATAAAACAAGTGAGAAAGGCAAATCCCCAACCAGCAACATTAACATTCCTTCTACATAAATAATTTTCATGTACAGAAGATTTTAACATTAATTTACAACGGCTATGTAACCCAATTTTTATGTATAAATACCCCCATCATGTAAATCGATTCAGATCAAATAATATATACTAAATTTCTTCTCAATTTAGTTTTTATCAGTACATTGTACATCTAGAATTTAACTCTAAAGCATGGTTTTGGCGTGAGGAGCGTAGAGTGCAACAAAAAAGAATTAAAAAAATGTTCTCTCATTAGATCAAGTGTAATGCAGTTTACTATTTACCCTTTCAAAAGTAAACAACCCATGTGATTTTCTGTGATAGACCTTGGCTTGGTCAATCACCACTATGTTAATTTCTGATTTCGTGGATTTCGTATTTCCATATTTAGCTTGATTTTTGCCCTAATAAAAACTGTAGATGTCATATGGAAAATTACCTTTGGTTAAAGCAAGAATAGGAGGCTCGATTCTTCAAAGGTTCCGCTGACTACTGAATTTTTTTCCTCCTATGTGACAGATTCTCCTTCCTATCGATGTTCTTGCGCTGCCGTGTGGTGGTTAGGGAGCCGTGAAGTGGTGGTATGTTGCTTAGACGATCGTAGAGGAATTTTTGGCGTAACAAACTATAAGTGTGTGAATTGGGCACGGATTTAGGCTACTGAAAGGTTTAATTGGAGAAGATAAAGTGCGTTTGGGTTACAGGCTAAGACCAATCCAGGTGAACTCTAGGCCATCCTTATTCCATTCCAAGGATATATACTTATCCTCATTTAAGGTTTGTGTTTATTATGGTTTAGTAGTTTTGGATACGTGTTTAAGATAACCTTATCCCATATTCTGTTATTCTAAGGATAGCCTATTCGGTATAAGGGCAAAAAAAAAAAAAATTGTATTCCCTACCATGGCCAGCCTAATGTATTTTGGGACCTTAGGCCAAGCTTTAAAACTAGGCTTTATTTTTTTCAATATTTAAAAAATATATAAATAATATTTATTTTAATATTATTATATTTTTATTTAAAAATCAGTCTTCTCGCTTTTTGGGATGCAAAATTACTGATTAAGTTTTAATATTCAAGATTTTTTAACATCTTTTTTTCAATTAATAATATGACTAATCAATTTAATCTCTCTTATGACATTGTTAATTTTAGGTAGGATTTTATTAATTTTAATTTTGAAAAACTTCTTTTCACATAAGCAACTGTAACAGGTATTGTCAACAAAATTCTATAAACGAGACACTTGCATTTGGAAAAGAATCAAGTCTTTTTATGTAATTTAATATGTCAATTGGAGCACTTTCTTCTATTTGTAAAATTTCTTTTAAAACTTTTAGTTCTAAAAATAAATCTAAACCATTAAGATCATAATCGATAACATGTTTTAGAAAACCTTCTAGATTAAGACATTAATTTTGCAAATCGTCATCTTCTAGTGATTTTAATTTCTTAAAATTAAATAAAAAATCAAAATTATTTTCGTAGATTTGAAATTGTTCAAACCTACTTTGAATTGAAGAAATAGCTTGATGTATTATATATAAGAAGTAATAAATTCTAAAAGATTCTTCAGTAGATTGTGTTGTCTCGTCTCATTAGCATTCTCATCAAACTGTTTCTTTCTATGAATTATACGTATTTCACGAAAAATATGTTTTATTTCTATTTTGGTTGCAATATATTTGTATGAAATCATAGCAGATGTAAATCTAGTTTCTCTATAATTTTTAAAATAAGAAATAAGACATTCTAATTGATCTATAGCAACATCAATATGCATGTCTTTCGATTGTAAATTTTTACTAATAGTATTAACAACAAATAAAATATCATACCAAATAGTCATACTCAATAAGAATTCAAAATTTTCCATTTCATAGGTTGCTAAACAATTAGCTTCACTTTTTGTTTTAGGATCTTCACTTATTTTTGCTAATTGTAACAAAGCGTCTCTTAATTTGTGGAGTTTGAAATTTTATTACTTTTAGACTTTCAATTCGACTTTCCCAACATGTTTGTGATAATGGCTTAAGAGTTAAACTTAGCACATTATCTAGTAATATTTTCCATCGTTTTGTAGATGAAGAAAATAAAGTATATATACGTTGTACAATTCTAAAAAAAGATATAGCTTTAGGACATGAATTAGCAATATCGCATAGCACAAGATTATGACTATGACAACCACAAGGTGTGTAAAATGCTTTAAGATTTATATCTAATAGTCTTTTTTGCACTCCTCGTTCTTTTCCCTTTATATTAGATCCATTATCATATCATTGTCCTCGTATATTATTAATATTAAGTTCAAGTTTTTTTATTGCATTTATAAGAACATTAAAAAGACATTCTCCAATAGTATCATCTATTGTTATAAATTCTACAAAATACTCTTATACTTTTATTGGATTTTTTGAAATATTAACACATCGTAGAATGAGAGATATTTGTTCTTGATGACTTACATCCGGGGTACAATCAAGTATAATTGAAAAATATTTGCTTCTCTAACTTTTTCAATAATATTCTTTTTAATTTTTGTTGATAACAACTGTATCAATTCATTTTGCATTTTGTGTCCAAGGTAATGATTATGAATTTCACCACCTTGAATACGCCGAATATGTTCTTGCATTACTGGATTAAATTTTGCAATCATTTCACTTAGACTTAAAAAATTTCCATTATTTTCTTGGTAGATCTTTTCATTTTGTCATCTAAATGCCAAATTATTCTTACTAAGATTCTTTACTACAGCAATAATTCTCAATAATATTCTTTTCAATGATCTTTCTCTCTGTTAATTTGTTCTTGAACATTTTTATCAATTGTTTTATTTTTTAACAATCTCATTTTAAATCAACACAATCATTCATGTTAGTAATATGTTCATTAGTTGTTTCATGACTTTTAAGTTTCGCACTAAGATTTTTCCAGTCATTAGTTCATTCATTGGCTAGTTGCATTCTATTAGGTTTTGAATTAAACAACTTACAACAAAAATAAAATACTCTATCTAAATCTTTTGAATAGACTAGCCATTTTCTATTATGTTACTCCCCATTTGATAATTTCGTATATAAGATGTACTAGAAAAATGCCTAGAGTTCTCATCTTTAGGAAAATTTATATTATTGTATCTTAGTGGACCATTTTCTACTAATAAATCCCTTAATTTTGCAACAATATTTTTTCATTGTCTTGGGTCATAAATATTTGTAACAATAGAGTTAGATACATCAATAGTATTGTCATTATCTTTTAATTCTTGTTGATGAATTTCTTGTTCATTTATGAGTTTTTCACTTAAATTATCCTCAACATTTTGTTTATTACTAATAACAAATTTATTTAAAGCTCCTCTTTGAGATTCAATAAGATTTTCTACTTTTCTCTTCTTCTTTTTTTTTTTTGTAAGTTTTTTATAATCAGATGCATATTTTCTAGTAGACATGTTTGATTCAAAATATTAATAAATTAAACAAACAAACACAATTTTTCAAAAAACATGTTTTGACTATAAATAAAATAAATTATAAAAATAGAACAATAGAACCTAATTTGTCAAAGGAATAATGGAACAAATTGATCAAGAAAACTGAGTAGCGAAAAAAAATTTGAGCACCGAATGAAGAAGAATGAAGATGAAGGTTTTAGTTTTGCAGTATCTTGAATTTGAATAAGTTCATTTGGTATTTTAACAAATGAACCAAAGAAGTTCGTTCGTTTGGTATTATTATCTCTACTCTCTAGAGTGATAGTAGAGAGTAGAGTGTGCTTGTCTTGTGTCCGTTGGAGAGTAGTCTTGTCATAATTTGCTAGGAAACGTGTGTGAGACTTAGTGACTGAGTGGCTGTCAATTTTTTTATTTTTTTTTTTAGAAACGTGTAGCAGTGGTTTAGTTTGTCATTTTCCATGTGTTGTGCTTGAGTGACTGTGACTGTGACTGTGAGTGGGTATGGGTTGTCATTATTTTTTTATTTTTTTATTTTTGGTTAAAATTGTTATTCATTTATTTGTTAAGAGACGTGTGACTGAGTGGTTGTCTTTTAAAAAAAAAAAAAAAAATTGCTAAGAAACGTGTAGTAGTGGGTTTGTCATAATTTTTTTTTTTTTAAAAAAAAACTTGTTATTATTTTATCATGAGTCTTATTAAATTGGGGCCTTATTACATTGGAGCTTTTTTAAATTACTTACTTACTATGATTAGAGGCCTTGAATTTTGACCCCAAAAAAAAAATTGGGTTATTAAATTTTTTTTTGGACTTATTATTATTATTTTTAAATTAGGCCTTATTAAAAAAATAAAAAAAATATTGGGCCTTATAAAATTGGGGCCTTAGGCGAAGGTCCAAGTGGCCTAGCCTTTGGGTTGGCCTTGTGCCCTACACACACCATCAAAATGAGTGTTAGCATTTTGCCCCATTTTATTATTATATCAATAAAGAAATAATTCGTTAAAAAAAAAAGTGTTAGGAATTTATGATTTAACAACTTATTTAATGGCATCTAGTTGCAAAACAACCCACAAGAAGGAGACTTCATTGGAGACAATTTGACTTGGGGTTTGCGAAGTAGTTGAAGAAGCTTATTTCACAAATCATCCAAGAAGAGCATAGTGCAAGACCCTCTCCACCGTAGACACCTCTTGCAACACGTAATCACATGTATGAACACAACTTGCCGCGCATGAAGATGGCATTCCCCGTTGGGATGAACATCATGAACGTGATCCATCTAGACGGGTGTCTAGAGCAAAATGATTTTTTCATTTCTATGGAACGCCAAAAACTTTTAAAATGGTTGATTGTACAGCTAGTTTGGCTTCATAACCTTTTGACTTGAGTAATTAAGCCCTTATGGATATTTTTATATCTAGTACCCTAAAACCATTTGGTTTTGGAGTCACTGGCCCAACATTTGTTACCAAGGTCAATTACAAAACTTAAGAGAGTTGAGTATAGCACAGCCTACATAAAAAAGAAAAAAAAAAATTGCATATCTTGACTTAAGCCTTGGTTGTCTTCATTTGATAGAATTCCTATGAATTTTTAAGTACACAAAAACTTTGAGTAAATCGAAGTCTCATGATAGTGTGTTAATCTCACTTTACACTTTTTGAAGCATGTGTTATCTCAATAGCCCATTTATGAGTGAATTGATGTTGGATGTCTTGATGGTGTGATTGTGGTGTTTTATCTATTAAGCATGCTCATAAGTAAGGACTATTTGGTTGTGTGGAAATTCATTCTTGTCAGTAACATAATACTGCAAAATGTTTGTGGGTATCATTGTTGTTAAACCTTCACGAGACTTCACTTGTCCTCTAAGGATGCTTAGGGGTTTAAAAAACTTGTTACATATGATAAATGTAATCGTCTCTCCCACGATAACGGACATATGTTTCATGCTTTCATTTTTTTTTTACGTTTTGTTTTGCTAAGGGGCTAGCAAAATGTATGTTTGTAGGATATTTGATGAGTGCCAAATATTATATATTTGGACCCCTTAATTTGCATTTGTTAATCCTTCAGCCTTACTATTTTCTGGTGTTGTGCTAGTTTTAGTGTCTTGGTGTTTAGCAAGTTGCTAAGGGAAAAACCACGGTCTTAAAGTGAAAGTTGCAAAGAAGTTGGAAAAATGAGAGTTTCTAGAACTAAGATCAAGCGCACCACACTGGCGCTTGAGCATATATGCGCTCGAGCCCAGCAGCCTTACGCTCAAGCGCATCTGCGCTTGAGCATGGCCATAATAGCGCACAAGCACAACCGCGCCACTTAAGAAGAACTTATGCACGAGTGCGCTCGAGCGCACCTGTGCCCAATATCAAACCATTAGCGCGCACAACGTTGTACCATAGGAGAACTGAAGCATGCTCGAGTGCGATCAAGTGCATTCGTTTGACCTGGCAGCGCAGAAACCCTAAAATTGGTTTATAAATATCATCTTTTCTGAAAATGCACCAAGGGGTGCCGTTCAGTCTATATTTTTGAGTTTCTTCACATTTGTAGCCCTAAATTCGTTTTCCTTTGTAAGTTTGTTAATTGTAATGATTTCAATTCATTTTATTATGCTTTTTGTAATCATGAGAGGCTACAACCTTCAACTAAAGTTAAAGATGAAGTATCACCATTGATTTACGTTCATACTTTCTTGTAATGTTCATACAATCCCGTTAATTAATAAAGTTTTATGTTCTATTTCAATTCAATTATTTGAGTAAATTCTTGTGATTGATTGTTTTGTTTATTAACTATGCAAATTGGATATTTGATGTGTTTCATCTTATGGATACATCGAATTCATTCAATTTAAATCTGATATCCATTGTGATTTGTAGATTAAACGGATCCATTGGATAATTTGGTATTCGTTGTGATTTGTAAAATGGATGGATTCGTTGAATTTTTCAATAGGATATTTTTATAAAAAAAAATAGAACATGTGTAGGTTTTATCGTTCTTCGGATGTATGAACAAAGTATGAGAGTGTGTCGTTTTAATTTGGTAAGGTGGATTCTGAAACCGTAGTATTTTATTATTTGATTAGAATCACTTTCATTTAGTTTACAATTTTGCAAGAAAAATCATACCAAATTTGGAACTAGGTTAAAATATAATTAGTTTAGATAGAAATATATTTTAACGACACAATTCCCTGTGGATTCGACCTCGCACTTGCAAAAGCTACATTACAAACGACTCATGCACTTGCAAGTACTTTTAAAACTCACAACACCAATACGTGGTTCTTTTCTCATTTTGACCATCCACCTTCTTTGTTTTGCTTTTTCTTCTTTGTGCTTTCCTCTCTTAGAGTGATTTCGCCCAAGTCTCTCCATCACTTTTGAAATCTCGTTAAGGTATGTTTCTTTTCCGTGTTGTTTCTCAAGATTATTACTTGATTAAGTTGTGTTGTTTATCTTGTCTTGAGTGTATTCCTCATAATCTTGATTAGGGTGGCTTCTCTTTTAATTGGGTTGCTTGAATTGGGTTTTATTTCTTCATAAGTGTTCCTAGTTTGTTCACCATGAGAATTCTGGAATGATGATTTGTGGATGCTTAGACATAATATTCTTGTATGGTGTTTGGTGTTGAGATTTAAATGGACCTACCTTTGTGTAGGTATGTCTTCACGACCACCAAAAACCGTCTCCACAAAAGGAAAACATTTAAAGACTTTTGCTAGAAAAACGGTGGAAGTTGGTTCAAGTTCAAGCAAACTTCCTGTCCAAAGAGTTCAAATTGCTACTAAACACACTCCTCCACTTGACCCTTCATTTGCTGCTACTGGTGGAGTTGGTTTTGCAAGACGCTTTGAGAGTGTTGCTGATATAAACTGTTTTTTCAACAAATGCTTCAATAGGAGGAATGTAATTGTTGAATGTGTTATTACTCTTCTTGACTTTCTTTAGGAGACTTTGCTTTTACTCCCCAAATGTTTGAGAGTAGAGGTTGGCTTCCTTTCAATCAACCTTAATCTGTTGTGTATATTGACTTGGTTCGCAAATTTTACTCTAATATTCACAGATACTATGCCCTATCCTCTTCCCTCATAACTTATGTTCGAGGGAAAGGTATTTCCTTAACTCCACAATCTCTTTCTAGAATTTTGAAAATTCCTTATGTGCCTAATAGTCAATTCTCCTATCCTCCTGATACTGCTCCCTCTAGAGTGGAATTAGGTAAATTCTTTGGTACTTCTCCCTGGCCATTTGCTCTGGCCTGTTTTCTTGTTAATTCCATTGAACTCCCTAAATGGATGCTAGCTCTTTTGATTATGAGCAAAATGCTGCATGTGCTTCGTAGGTATAATTTTACACTTGATACAACTTAATTCTTGTATGCATTGCTGAACAATCATCGCATTGATCTAGCATTCTACATTATTAACCTCATTGCCTCCATTAAGCTTTCAAAGTCTAAAAAATTTGCTCTTCCTTATGGTGGTACTATTAGTAAAGTTTTGATCCATCTCTTTGTATTTCCTTGTTCTTCTGATCACATAGCTCCACAGCTTGGTCCTTGTAATCAAACTACTATTCCTAAATCATAGTCTTTAAAAAGGAAAAGGTTAATTGCTCCTGATAATACTCCTTCTTCTTCCACCATTGTCCCTAATCTCCCTCCTTCTGTTTCATCGAAGATGTTTAGTCGTCTAGAGAATATATTTTTGGAGACAAGGGAAATGGTCCTAAATCAGGTAAGGGACCTACTAAAGGAAGTGGCTGACTCAAATGCTCATTTTCTAAAGTAGAAGTAACACTGGCAACTCTATTCATGAGAACACAAGAGAAGGGTATTCTAGGAATTGAGTCTGAGGTACCTATAAGAGATGCGGCCATGGATGAGGTGGGTGACAAAGTAGAGCCAAAGGATGATGTGCCTTTTGAGAAGGCAATCACATTTGGGATGATCCATATGGAGTATCTGGATCCTGAGAATGATCAGCTGTTCTCTGACCTTTTCACAGATGGTCGGAACCCTCTAGATGCCTTTATTGATACCACAGCTCCAATTCCTTCAACTGACCTAGTTGATCCCATTGAAGATGATGATGATGAGGAGGAGGATGAGGATTCTGAGTAATCCTATTTTATTTCTATCTATTTACTCTTTCCCTTTGTCCATTGTGACAAAAAGGGGGAGGGTGTTTATGTTTCACCAAACAATATTTTATGTATTGTCCTTAACATTTGAAAATTTGTTTAAGTTAGTTACAGCTTTATATGCATTTCTTGGTTTTCTTTGCTGATTAATTGTTGAGTGTTGAATATGATGCAAGTAATGCTTCTTGTGTGAAATGTTTCAGAATTAGGACAGTTTGTGGTTTTGGTATCTGTTTGTGGTTGATGGTTGTTTAAGAGCTGTGTGATTGTTGATGGAGTCTTTTTTGGATTAGTGCGACTGTGGTCATTGGTGAAGTTTTACGACCTAGCACTTGGTATTGTTGGTTTTGTTCAAGTTTTTGTAGGAAAGTGGTATTGTTAGTTTTAAATATTGTTGATTTTGGGTTTTGCCATTGAATGGCCAAAGGGGGAGATTGCTAGGCTTGGGTTTGGCCTTATTCAATAAAAAAATCTTGTATTTTGTTTGGTGTTTAAAACCATGTGAAAAAGAAGTTAGATTGGTGGTGTTTGTAAAGCTTCCTTGTTTTCCTGTCAGAAAGCACTTCAGGACGGGCTCACAATGGCATTTATAGAAGTGCTCTCTGGTTTCCAGTCACGAAGCACGTCATGACAGGCTCGTAACGTGATTGAAGCTAAAGTCACTGTTTTCTCGTCAACTGCATCATCAGGAAGGACTTGTAATGGGATTGAGGCTGAAGCTACTATTTTCTCGTCAGCTGTATTGTAACACCCTGGTTCTATATTAGGAAGATGAGAAGAAACTCACATAGAGTGGGTAGTTTATAAAGTCATAGGTGCTAAATCCCACATTACTTAGTTACTAGATGAAATTGGGCTTTATAATGAATTTTAGGGAAGCTGCAAATTGACTAGTTCTTTTGGGGTGATAGCACAGATGTGGCTAGCATTTTTCTGGGTTGTTACAAGTGGTATCAGAGCCACCTAGTACTTTCAAGTCATGTGGAATTGGAGCATTGCATGACATACTGCATGACGTGGAAGAAGCCAGGAATTTAAGAGGGGGAGTTTGTAACACTCACGGTCCCATATTGAGAAGATAAGAAGAAGCCGACATAGAGTGGGTGGTTTATAAAGATAGTCATGAGTGGTTTATAAAGATTGTCATGGGTGCTAAGTCCAATATTGCCTAGTTACTATGTGAAATTGGGCTTTATAATGAATTTTAGGAAGCTCCAAATTGACTAGTCATTTTTGGATGATAGCGCAGATGTGGCTACCGCTTTTTCTTGGATTGTTACTTGCATCGTCAGGACATGCTTGTAACAGGCCTGAAGTTAGACTCCTTGTTTTGTCATCAGATGGATCATCAGGATGAGACATGTGACGCAAATCAAGAAGAAGCTCCCTGGTATCTCGTCAGATGCTTCATCAGGACGAACTCCTGATAAGGTTGAGATCTTTTGTTCTTCCTATCATGACGACACTCGTTTCCTATTAAGACGCGGTCAGTTCTAGATCTCAAATCTATGAAGTTTTGTTCATTACGTCTCAACAAGAAATGAGTCTCGTTAAAATGCGAAGAATAAAATGTTTTCTCTATATAAGGTTTTTCCTGTCACTGTTCAGAGTAGACTTTTTGAAAATAATTTCTCTTAGCAGTCTCAAAAGTTTTTCTTCAAGCTATGTGTCTCGAGAGTTGATTTTACAAGAAAGGATGTGGTGAAAGCTTCGGTGTGTCCTTTCTCTTGGGTGGTTGATATTTGTTCCACAATCAAAACGTTTTCCATTGGTTCAAGGTGAAAGAGTCTACCGAATGGTCAGTAAGGAGATGCACTCCATGAAGATAGTCAGTTATGAAACAAGCAAGGAGCTTGTTGTTCTTACAGAGTCTAGAGATTCTCAGGGACTATGAGTATTTTCTAATGTCTGTAATCTGAATTTTCATATAGTGAATTCCCAAGTTTTGGCTACCCAAGAATGGTTCAAAGGGTTTTCCACTTCATCAGCAAGTCTTGGTGTTATGTTTGTGATGTTTTATATATTTCTGCTGTGTATGTTCTAATTATGTGATTGCTTGATCTGAACTGTTAATTTGGTGATTAGAGATAGAACACGATTCTCGTATTCTTTCAGGTTTACTTTGAACGTTCTAGGGGAGGCTTCAAACATTCAACCATAATTAAAAATATTTAAATTGTTTTGGGATTTTATTTTTTTTTTTGGAAAATTGTTTAGTATATTTTAAATTACTAGTGTCTTTTTCTATAAAACTTGACCAAGTCGATATAAATACATTTCGTTTTATATTATTATTTCAAGATATTACAATTTTAGTGGGATTAATTGAAAATTATATGTACAACGTGAAATGGAGTCTCACAGGGTACAAAGGGAATAATCATATAATTAAATCAAGTACTTAAGACAAAGAAGTAGTAAATAAAGTGACAGTGTATGGACTTTGATTCAACTACAGAATGATTTCATGGAGAGATACTATGTAATAAATAAGTACGTCATATGGATTAATTGATTAACTAAAAAATACATATTAGAGTGTAATTGCATTTATTTAGTGGAATTAATTGTGATTAATAGTGTCGTATGACAAGTTACAACTTATGGGTGACAAATGTCACATGCCTATTGAAGTTAATTGTATTTTTTTTTCTTTAGGTGCCCCTTTGAGCTGATGTAAATTGACTATTTGTTTTGAGTAGGGTTGTTCGTTTGATAAGGGCTCGCGAACTCAGCTCGTTTAAAGCTCGATCGGTTCGTTTGCCTGACTTGTTAGCTTATTCATATATATATATATATATATTAATTTATTACTAAAAAATAATTATATAAATTTAAGTATGTATATTATTAATTAAGTATAATATATGTATTTGGGAAATGCTATGGGTTTTCCTAGCGTTCTCTCAGTTCTACGTGAAAAATGATTTAAGAAAAAATAAAATTGTAGTGGCCTTCACCATCGGTTTTTTTGCCAACAAATTAATTTTTATGAGTTAATATTTAGGTTCTAAAGCCTTAAAACTTGTTTTTGGATTCAAAATTAAAACCTAAGGGTGGAACTTTCACCCTTTAGGGATAGTATCACCCAAAATGAATTTGATCATCCTAGATTTAGTGCTAATGCCTCAATTTTAGTGCTAATGCCTTAAATTTGATATTAATACCTCAAAAAAACTGGTGGTGGGGGCCACTATAATTTTATTTTTTCTTAAATCATTTTCCACGTAAGATTGGGAGAACGCTAGGAGAACACTAGGGGAGAAGCCCTAGCATTTTCCTATGTAATTGATAAGCACCGAATGTTGCACATTCAAGCCCCTTAATTCGCATATGTTAATTTCTTAGCATTGTTATTTGCTTGATTTTGTTTTGTTTTGTGTTTCAGGTCAAATACATGAGCTCCGTTGAAAATTGGACTAAAAAGGACGAGATGCAGCCATTCTGTGCTAGCGAACGATCACAGCACCCCTGTGATCGTGCGCCGGGCGAACGATCACAGCCCGTGTGTGATCGTTTGCACTCAGGGATCACTTAACCCGACAAGCGCGTTGGACAACTTCAAGGCGAAGTCAAGTCTCCTAATTGAAGTGGGAGACTAACTTACGACTGTAACATTCAAGCCCCTTAATTCACATATGTTAATTTCTTAGCATTGTTATTTGCTTGATTTTGTTTTGTTTTGTGTTTCAGGTCAAATACATGAGCTCCGTTGAAAATTGGACTAAAAGGGACGAGATGCAGCCATTCTGTGCTAGCGAACGATCACAGCACCCCTGTGATCGTGCGCCGGGCGAACGATCACAGCCCGTGTGTGATCGTTTGCACTCAGGGATCACTTAACCCGACAAGCGCGTTGGACAACTTCAAGGCGAAGTCAAGTCTCCTAATTGAAGTGGGAGACTAACTTACGACTGTAACATTCAAGCCCCTTAATTCACATATGTTAATTTCTTAGCATTGTTATTTGCTTGATTTTGTTTTGTTTTGTGTTTCAGGTCAAATACATGAGCTCCGTTGAAAATTGGACTAAAAGGGACGAGATGCAGCCATTCTGTGCTAGCGAACGATCACAGCACCCCTGTGATCGTGCGCCGGGCGAACGATCACAGCCCGTGTGTGATCGTTTGCACTCAGGGATCACTTAACCCGACAAGCGCGTTGGACAACTTCAAGGCGAAGTCAAGTCTCCTAATTGAAGTGGGAGACTAACCTACGACTGTAATTAGGGTTTTAGGGTTTCTAGAGTTTCCTAGTCCCAATAAATAGGCTCTTAAACATTGTAAAAAGGGGGGGTCGTTTCCTAGAGTAGAATTCAGAACTTGTCTGTGGAGCTTAGAAGATCATAAACAGCTAAAACCCCTTAGTGGGGTACCGATGTAACCCTTTCCAAGCACAATGGTGATTGTATTTGATTTGATTTAATTCAATTTATGTATGTTGATTGCATAACTGTGAGGATTGCAACTCTAGATTTCTGTTCTTAATATTCAATGCAATTGTTATTCAATTCAAAACCAATATTTGCGAAATTCTATTCTTGTCTTAGAAATTATTTTGCCTATATTGAACTCAAATCAACCTTATTTTCTGTGATTATAAGATTGATGGTTATACAATGGGTTTTAATAGACATATGATTAATAGGATTAAGATAGGCCATGCCTAGGGAAGACGGGTCGTACTACACCCTAGTTTAGTGTAATTTAGGTAGACGATCCGTGCCAACCGAAGATGAGTTATGCTATTCCATTGATTGTATGAACGTATTAAGGGATTTTATAGTTTATGCCTAGGAAAGACGGGTCGTGCCGCATCTTAGCGGTAGGTGGACGATCCGTGCCAACCAAAGATAGATTATCCTTATCCCTTGATATTGTATTTTCTTGTTCTTTTATAACATGCATATTCTGAGTTTCTGGAATTAAATATGGTTACCATTGTTGTGCGGATTGTGGTGAAATCGGTACCTTACTTCTTTCTCTCTCATATATTTACTCTTAATCTTACGTTTACTTTTATGCACTTTAGATTCACAAACAATCAAATTCTCTTTTGTTAATTAGGTTAAAATTAGTCTTTTAAATTTAGTAACAAAACCCCCACAGTCCTTGAGGTTCGACACCCTTAATATAGCCCTATCCTACGGGATTCGTTCTATTGCAAGTGGTTAATTTTATTATTGATTATTTTGGTCACAAAATAACCACATCAGTAATACAAATTACTTAATATTTATATTTCTACTATAAATAAATGTTTAGATGTTGTTTTAAAATTCGGGCATAAACTCTGCTTAGATCATACATTAAAGAATTTAATAGCTTAACTTGAGCTCGAGTTAAGCTCGACTCGGCTCAAATATAATTTTTAATGAACTCGAGCTTTCCCGAACTTTAAACGAGCTAAGTTTGAACACACATTTCATAGGTCGGCTCGAATAAGCATTTTCGTAAATGAGCCAGTCTTGAAATCTTAAATCTCGATTCGGCTCGGTTCAATTACAACCCTAGTTTGAGGATCCAGATCCTCTCCAATCCAAAATGGACTGGAAAGCATCCATTTGATGGCCAAGATTTCTTCCTGGGCCCATCAATGAAACACATGTCCCACTTAAAAATATATAATAAAATATTATTTACAATTTAAAAATAAAAACAAAAACTAGAATATTAAAAAAAAACTGTTGGGGTGGCTGGCCACACCGCAATCCTGCCAACGACCTAGCAGCATTAGTTCAGGTCGCCGAACCCCCTCTGCGACCTCCGATCTTCAGGTAGCGCCCCTCCACGATCACCTGTGTCACGGGGCTAAATTTTTCGCACCAAACCAACCGCGTGATGGCCCTTACACAGCATTAAGCAATGCCAAGGCTACCAACACACCAACAAAGGTTAGAGAAAGGAGATCACAGAGCACATAGATTTTACGGGAGCAACACCTTCCAACTTTTACACTTAACCAAACCGAATGTACAAGATAATGGCTAGGGCCCTTACAACACAATGGAACCCTTAGCCAACCAACTAGCCACCAAGGCTTACAATATGGAAACCAAAATACACACTCACATGCATTCGGTGTTTTCCTCACAGCAACTCCCTCACAAGACTCCACTCAATGCAGCTTACAACTCATGCCTTGAATGAGAGCCCAAGCATTCCTTTTATGACCATCAAGAGGGAGAGCCTTGCTGCTGCAGTGGGCTGCTGACCTGGCTCCAGCCTACTGCCTGATGCAGCTTGTCTACTCCAGCAAGCAAGCTGCCACAATTTGAATTTGAATTGTCTGCCAACATCCATGCCGTACAGGGTTGCCTTTTGTCAACGCCCCTGTTGTGCTTGCTACCACAAGGTAGCCCTACAGGCCTTCCTGCAACACACCATGCCTTCATAAATGCCCAGCCGTCTTCCAGCCACTTGACCATGTCCTGCATGCATGGCAGAACACCATTCTGCCCACTGAAGCAAGCAATCATTTGTTAGGAAGCATGGGCAGTGCCCCACACATAGCCACTGCCACTGCCACACTCAAAGTCCTTCCTAAGTCCATGCTAAAGCCTACAGTGCTGTTATTGATATGGCACAGCAGCTTCTTGAATAAGACAGAACATGTATGTTGCAGCAAGTCAGCACCCATAGGGTCTTCAAGGGCTGGGCCATGCCCAAGCCCATTTAGCAACCATGCTACTAAGGCCAAGCAACTTGATCATGCATGGCCAATTCCGTTTGCAGCAATCCAACCAGCAGGGCTAGGTCAAGCCCAACCCTTTTTCTTAGCCCAAGGCATGCCCCATCATGCTTGGGCATGGTGGTCAGCAAATGTTCAATGCACACCCTTGCTGCCACTACTAGAGCCATGTCACAACTGTGACAAACCACCCCCACCAGTTGAAGCCAACGCCCTCGTCGGGTGGGTGGCTAAGTATTCCTGGACCTCCTCTTCAAACTTCCAAAGGGTTGTATCCATCTCCCATGTAGCCTCTGAGATAGGCAAACCTTTCCACTGAACCATAAAATAATTCCTCCAGTTCTTCTTATGTTGGCCTTCCCTTTGGTGATTCAGAATTTTCTCAGCCTTATGTTCAAACTCCTCTTGAACATTGGGTGGTGCTTGTCTTGGTTTATTGCGAGCAGGCTCCTCTAAGTCTTCATGATAAGGCTTAAGGAGACTAACATGAAAGGTGGGGTGCACCTTCAATCTCTCTGGCAGCTTTAGCCAATATGCCCCGCTGCCAATCCGCTTCACAACTTCAAAGGGTCCATCATACTTGGGCATCAACCCCTTGTGAATGACACCCCTTTGAAATTTTCTTATAACCTTGTGAGGCAACTTTAGCATCACCTTGTCTCCCACATTAAATTCCAAAGCTCGCCGTTTATTGTAGGCAAACTTCTTCATACGTCGTTGGGCTTTAGCCAATCTGTCTTGTGCCTGCTGCAGCAGCTCTTGCCTTTCTCTAACAAACCAGTAAGCAGTAGGGCACATACCTTCAGTTTTCTGTTCAGCTACCTCATGAGGGCCAAAGGTTGCTGGCCAAAGACCAACTCCGAAGGGCTCATCCCAGTGCTAGAAAACTTGTGAAGATTGTAGGTAAACTGGGCAACTTCCAACAATTCCATCCAATTTTTTTGGCTGGTTGAGGCATAATGCCTCAAGTAGTCTTCAAGCAGCGCATTCACCCTCTCCGTTTGCCCATCAGTTTAAGGATGATAGCCTGTAGAAAACTTCAAGTCAGACACCATCATGTTGAACAATGCTATCCAAAACCGTCCAGTGAACCTAGGGTCTCTATCGCTCACAATGTCTTCCGACAACCCAAAGATTTTCACCACATTGGCGAAAAATAGCTTAGCAACCAACTCTGCTGAGCAAGTTGCAGGAACAGCAATGAAGATTGCATACTTTGAGAACCTATCCACAACCACCATGACTGCGGACATGCCCTCTACTGTCGGGAACCCACAGACAAAGTCCATGGAAACTAAGGCCCATGGTCTGGTTGGCATTGGAAGGGGCTGCAACAACCCTGCCTCCTTTCTTTGATCCACCTTATCTTGCTGGCATACTAAGCAGGTTCTCACATACAGCTCCACCTCTTCTCTCATTCGTGGCTAGTAGTATGATCTTGATAGAAGGGCATACATTCTTTCCATTCCGGGATGGCCTGCCCATTTGGAATCATGAGACTCCTTAAGAAGGTCTCACCGCAGCCTTCCTGTAGGAATATACAAGCGATGGCCTTTCGCATACAACAAGCCATCCTCCAGCCAATACCGACGAACAATGCCCTCCTTCACTTGTTCTGCCAGCTTCAAGTAAGCAGCATCATGCTTAGACATTTCTCTAATTCTGTCCAAGAAGTTTGACTCAACTTTGGACAAGACAGCCACCATCTCATCAACATTCTTGCTACTTAATGCATCGGCCACCTGATTGTGCCTCCCTGGTTTGTTCTCCCACACAAATTCATATTCTTGGAGGAACTCTTGCCAACGGGCCTGCTTTGGGGACAACTTCTTCTGGGAGTGGAAGAAGGTATTGGCTGCATTGTCGGTGCGGACTACAAACTTAGTTCCCAGCAAATAAACCCTTCATACTAGCAAGCAATGGATGACAGCCAACATCTCCTTCTCATGGGCAGAATATTTCTGCTTTGCCTCCTCTAGCTTCCTACTTTCATAGGCAATTGGGTGCCCCTCTTGCACTAACACACCACCAATGGCCTTGTTTGACGCATTGGTGTGTACTTCAAAGGGCAGCTCAAAATTGGGCAACCGCAAAATCGGTTCACTTGCAACAGCATCCTTGAGCTTGTCAAAAGGCAGCTTGGCATTGATCTGACCAATGCCATGGCCTATCTTTCTTCAAGAGGTCAGTGAGGGGAGCTGCCTGCTTGGCATAGGCAGCAATGAACTTTTGGTAGTAGTTGGCCAGCCCAAGGAAGGACTGCAGCTCCGGCACTGACTTGGGTGGTGGCCAATCTCGGATGGCCTTCACTTTGCCTTTATCCATCATAATCCTCCCCAAACTGATTTTGTGGCCCAAAAACAGAATCTCCTTGCAAGCAAACATGCACTTCTCCTTCTTAACAAATAGAGAATTCTCCCTCAACCGGGACAACACCTGTCTTAGATGACATATGTGATCTACAAGAGACTCACTATACACAACAATGTCATCCAAATAAACAACAAGTTGCAAAACATGGCAAGGGCATTGGTGAGGCCAAAAGGCATCACTAGAAACTCAAAAGAACCATACCGGGTTACGCAAGTCGTCTTAGGCTCATCCCCTTTTGCGATGCGCACTTGCCAATACCCGGAACGTAGGTCCAACTTGGTGAAGTAGGCAGCTTTACTCAACCAATCAAAAGGTCTTGGATTAAGGGCACCAGATACTTGTTCTTCACCGTGATCTTGTTCAAGGCCCTATAGTCCACACACATTCGAAGAGAGTCATCCTTCTTCTTTTGGAACAAAATTGGAGCTCCAAAGGGCACCTTAGAAGGTTGGATGAAGCCTGCCTCAAGTAATTCTGTGAGCTGTTTCTGCAGCTCCGCCAACTCTTGTGGGGACATCCGATATGGTGCTTGAGTAGGTGGTGTGGAACCTAGTAGCAACTCAATCTTATGATCCACAGCACGCTTAGGGGGAAGGGTTGTTGGAAACTCCGGGGGCATCACATCCCCAAACTCTTCCAACAATTCCAGCACCTGCTCAGGGACACTTTCAAGTGTCTCCTCCTTGACTTCCCTCAAGGCAACCAAGTATGTAATATCTCCTATCTTCAAACCATAATTGAGCTGCATAACCGAGAGGACACCATCTTTGGCCCCCTTGTGAGGAGGAGACAACTCCTTTCTAACCGCCTTCACAAAGCATGGTTGTAATTCATCCATGATCAACATCCCTCCCAAAAAGGGCATGGGTATTGCTTTAGCCAACATGAAAAACTCATTGCCCAAAATGATATCAAAATCATCTAAAGGGACTACAAGAAAGTTTACCTTCTCTGTCCACTCCCCAACCTTCAAGGAGACAGCATAGGCAACACCCACTAATGGCTATGATTCTGAGTTCGCTGCCTTTAACCGACTTGGGCACTTGGTCAGCTTCAGCCCCAACTGCTCCACCATGTGTGTAGCCACAAAGTTGTGGGTAGCACCAGTATCCATCATGGCCAGGGACTTGCACGAATTGACCTCAATGGGAACATACATCAATTCAGTAGAAGCTTCGGATTTGAGGGCGTTCAAGTGAACTTGTACTGGATTCATCTTAGCTTGTGTTTCAACATTGGCACCTTCATGACTTGCTTCAGCAACTAGGGCATTCAACTTCTCCTTCTTTGGGCAGTCTCTTGCCTGATGTGGACCATTACAAATGAAGCAACCAAGATTGGTTTTGTTAGGTTGTTTGTCAACAACTTTATCTTTCCCCTTATAATCGGCCTTCCCTTTGAACTTAGGCTTCCCATTACCTTGCTTCTTCGAGCCCTTGTCTTTCAACTTGGGCTTTTGTTTTTCCCCACCCTCCTTGTTTTGGTGGAAATCAACTAGTCCATCGGCAGCAGCCATGGCAGAGGGTAAATCCCGCACCCCTTGAATTCATAACTCAAGTTGAGCCCACATTTGCAATCCTGTCATGAAGTTGTACAGCTTGTCGGCCTCCGACATGTCTTTGATATCCAACATCAAAGAACTAAATTGCTTGACATATTCTCTCACCGAAGTGGTGTGCTTCAGCTTCTTAAGAGAATCCCTAGCAACCCAAGCAGTGTTGCAGGGAAGGAATTGATCCCTCAACTCCTTTCAAAGGTCCTCCCAAGTGGTGATCTTCGATCTTCCGGAATCATCATCCTCCCGAGTACGCCACCACAGCTTTGCGTCACCAGAAAGATACATTGTGGTGATGGTTACTCGTTCTCCATCACGGATACGGGCAGCTCGAAAATACTGCTCCATGTCCCACAAAAAATTCTCCAACTCTTCAGCACTTCTAGCACCCACAAAAGGTTTGGGTTCCGGCACCTTCAACTTTGACGGGGCTTCCCCGTTCATAGGCAGCCCACCAACAGCTCGTTTTAGGACTGCCAACTCCATCTCCAGGCGAGCTGAAAGATCCTTCACTTCATCTTGAAGGGACTCAATGCCCTCACTCAAACCTTCCATGCGGTGAGCTACGAGGACAGCTTGCTCCTCCGCTCTATCTTCCAACCGCTGCAAGGTTTGAGCAGCATGTTCATCAAATGATACTTGTAAATCTACAATTGCCTTTTGAGCAGCAACCAACTACTCCGCTAAAGTAAAGGAGGAAGACTCCTCTGCAGGAACGCCAAGCCACGCTTCAAGTTTGGCCACTCTTTCCCACAAGTCTTGTGTAAAGCCACTAGCCATGACCCCAACCAAGCTCTGATACCAGTTGTCACGGGGCTAAATTATTCTCACAAAACCAGCCACGTGATGGCCCTTGCACAGCACTAAGCAATGCCAAGGCAACCAGCACACCAACAGAGGTTAGGGAAAGGAAATCACAGAGCACACAGATTTTACGGGAGCAACACCTCCCTACTTTTACACTCAACCAAACCGAATGTACAAGATAATGGCTAGGGCCCTTACAACACAATGGAACCCTTAGCCAACCAACTAGCCACCAAGGCTTACAATACGGAAACCAGAATACACACTCACATGCACTCAGTGTTTTCCTCACAGCAACTCCCTCACAAGACTCCACTCAATGTAGCTTACAACTCATGGCTTGAATGAGAGCCCAAGCATTCCTTTTATAGCCATCAAGAGGGAGAGCCTTGCTGCTGCAGTGGGCTGCCACCTGGCTCCAGCCCACTGCCTAGTGCAGCTTGTCTACTCCAGCAAGCAAGCTGCCACAATTTGAATTTGAATTGTCTGCCAACATCCATGCTGTGTAGGGTTGCCTTTTGTCAATGCCCCTACTATGCTTGCTGCCACAAGGCAGCCCTACAAGCCTTCCTGCAGCACACCATGCCTTCATAAATGCCCAACCGTCTTCCAGCCACTTGACCACGTCCTACATGCATGGCAGACCACCATTCTGCCCACTGAAGCAAGCAATCATTTGTCAAGAAGCATGGGCAGCGCCCTACACATAGCCACTACCAATGCCACACTCAAAGTCCTTCCTAAGTCCATGCTAAAGCCTGCAGTGCTGTTATTGATCTTCTAGCACAGCAGCTTCTTGAACAAGACAAAACATGTATGTTGCAGCAAGTCAACACCCATAGGGTCTTCAAGGGCTGGGCCATGCCCGAGCCCATTCAGCAACCATGCTACTAAGGCCAAGCAACTTGATCATGCATGGCCAATTCCGTTTGCAGCAATCCAACCAGCAGGGCTAGGTCAAGCCCAACCCTTTTTCTTAGCCCAAGGCATGCCCCATCATGCTTGGGCGTGGTGGTCAGCAAAGGTTCAATGCACACCCTTGCTGCCACCACTAGAGTCATGTCACAGCTGTGACAACCTGCCTCCAAGTCGCCACGGCTCTGCGAGCCTCAAACTCCATTGCCGATCCATGCCTTTAGGACCCCGACCCTCAAACTCACTGAGTGCTCTTTTAGGAGCACCTTATTCTGGAACGATTTCGTGAACGGCACCATCAGAATCCCAAATATGTAGTCCATCTGATGGTCTAGTTGGTTGTTTGGTTTCAATCTGCTAGTTAGTGGCTTCTTTAGTCCCAAGCGATGTGCAAAAGCAGTCCCCCTCGATGCCTGGGTCTTAACGGATGATGTAATCCCAGTGTGCAAAGCCATACTTCTGGTTCGATTATATATACTTCAATGTGCAAATCCAATGGGATCTTGGTTCCCTCTGGTGCCAACGGATGATTCAAACAAAGCCATACTGGAGGCTTATAGGGATCTTGGCACAGAGGGAACAATTATCCCTTTGGAATTTACACACTGAGACCCAGACGTCGAGCTTCTGCAAGTACCCAAACCTTCCTTCCATCCTTTATAGCAGATTGAGACCAGAGAAACCAAACCTCCCATCCTTTTTATATAGCAGGTAACCCAATGGGGGGTGGCCCAAGGCTTTTGGCCACCCCATAATGCCAATCTTAAAAAAATAAAATAAAATAATTTGACCCTTGGGGGTGGTTCGACGGGTGTCAAGGAATTTAATTCATATGTAGCATATTATTTAGGAGAATAACTTCAATTCGGATGAGGCAAAAAGGTGGTGTTTTTTGCCCACCACTCATATGTTGACACCTCACAAAAAGAGAAAAAAATGCAAAAACAAATTCTACACCCTCCCGCACGAGACCCACACTGCTGAAGAAGAAACTTCACGATGGAGCAAGAAAGAAAAGAGAAAGAAGAGAAAAGAAGGAAGAAGGAAGGATCTTGTAGTCGCTGGGTCTCCGCTGGGTCTCGCCGGAAGGATCTCGTCGTCGCTCTAAGACACCTCGCGGCCGACCCACTGGCCACCGAGACCCACGACTGGGTCTCGCCGGCCGTGGGTCTGGTTTTTTTTTTTTTTTTTTTCCTTCCGGTCTGATTTTTTTTTGGTTGTTAGGATGATAAAATCCCCAAAAGGGTTCACCTTCCCCTCTAGGTTTTAGTTTTGATGCATTAGAAACGAATTGGTGGCATTAGAATCGATTTTTAAGGCATTAGAAACGATTTTTGTGGCTCGCCGGAATTTTTTTCGTTCGCCGGAGAGACCAAAATGGCCACTGTATTGGCCGGATTTCTCTCCCCCTGGCCGCTGGGGTGGATCGCGGCCACCCCCAGGGGCCGGATCTATCTTCTTCTTTTTTTGCCGGAAAAGTTGCCGGAGAGGGTGGTGACTGCCGGCGTCTGTTCGCCGGAGGTGGACGGTGAGCGGCAGTGGTGGTTGCATCTGGGTGGTTATGGTTGGTTGATTAGTTGATGGGGTGTTTTGGTTTTATTTTAAATCTGTGCAATTTTCTTAAAATGTTGAGGTGGCAACTTATTATTGGTGGGCAAAAAAGCCCCCTTTTCTGCCAAGACCAGATGGTAGACGCTCTCATTATTTAGAGTTTATTAGATTTAGGAATTAAAAGAGCACTGGGCTCATAGATTTAATTCTTAAAGGCTTAACCAATTAAGAGAACTTTGGGATCATGGCCGGATTTAATTGTTAAAGGCCTAAAAAGAATTAAAGGAGCACTGGGCCAATGGAATAAAACCCAAGCCCAATCGTCATAGTGGCGCATGGGAGAACGTGAGTTAATGAAAAAACTCGCATGTACACACCTCTATATATGTATTTCAAGCTTTAAAATGTTTCATTTTAGTCTTTTTACATTGTTTATTTTTAAGTGAAAAATAAATGGCTGACACCAGCAAATGAAGCACAGGATGTAGGAATACCGAACTACATTGCTTTGGTTTATTGGTAACTAAAGTAGCTTCTTTTAGTTCTAAAATTGTTCATATCATTAAATGAAATACCACATCACCCAGTTTCATCAATAAAATAAAGTTTTTTTTTTTTTTTTTTTTTTTTGACATGTCCACACAAAAATGGCATCTTTACAGATATTTCCTATTTCCAGACCAAAACAAATAAATAACTCTTATTCAAACAACAGTTACTGAAATTCTCAATAGACAATTTCAACTTATTTTTTAACCTTGTCAAATTATCCAGGAGAAAATCTAAAAAAAAAAAAAAAATTACAATAACAATTACAGTTACATAAGCAACGCAAGCAACAAATGCTTTAAGATAGTCATTTTACAATTAGCAGAGACAGGCACACTGTAGAAGATATCTAACTGAAATTGAAATACTCCAGGCTCATAGAGACAAGGAAGATAAGCCCTAGAAAAAAAAAATAATAATAATAATCCAAACTTACTTAGGCAGCCCGGTTTCGGGGTTGAGAAGAGCCTGATTCTTATCGGAAAGCAAAACCGGGCCTCTGCCAGGTCTCGTGCAGATGAAATAACTAACATCCCCCTTGTATTTCTGGGAAGGAATGCTATCCTTAATTTCTGGGGGTGGTGGCAAACCCTCCACATCCCTTATCCCCTCAAGCCCAGCATCTTTTAGAATTGACTTGTCACCAACGATGTAACTGTGAATAAGCAAAAGAAACAAGGGGAAAAATAAAAATCTCTACAACTTTGCGCTTAAACAATTCATTGATATTTCACCAAATATAACACAACGTTATATGGCACTACAAAAATCTTAGTACTAATTACCTATTCAAATCCGAAGCTGAATTTGGAGGGAAGTAGAAGAGCAGCCTCTGAAGCAAAAGCGTCGCAACCTTTCTATTTCGCGCAATCATTACGGCATTCGGCCCAGCATCAAAAGTATATGCCACCTGTCAATTGCCTGACTTTAATCACATGTTCAAAACAGTCAAACTGAAAGCACCAAATCAGAAAGAAACAAGCTTTGCGTGTGCCAAAGGGCTAGGCATAAGGCACCATTTCTACAGAAGCAAAATCAAAATAACCAATGTGATTACTGAAGTAACAACCCCCAGGTGGCTTGATTGAAGTGTTTCTTCACCATATGGGTTACAATACTTTTTGGTAGTGACATAAATCATAGACAATGATAAATACAAGGAACGGCTCCAATCAAGTGGTGGGATCACACAAAGTCTTAAATTACAACATCATCACTCATGGAACAATATTTTTTAGGATTCTGGGATAAAATGAAGAACTAGTATAGTGCAATCAAGGCTGGGAAGCAATTTAACACTCATGAAGCTAACACCGAATCCTGTGTTGTGAATGAGAGGGGTTTTATGACTCCTTTAGCAAGTGAAAAATAAAAACAAAAATTTGAAAGCACAACATCCAGGCCTTCGTGCTTTTGAAAAATTTCCAAAAAAGTACCATACGTTATCAGTCAATTAATGTCGTATCTTTGTTTATACATGAAAAATTAATCTGAGAACTGATTGATGTCTTATGCAAACAGTTATAGAATGTTTTGTAGCACTCAAGGGTAAAAAATAAAAATAATAAAAAAGGGCAACAAGATTCTTTCTAAGATACCAACATTTGAAATTTTAAAAATGTCTAATAACAATGCGATTTGATGACAAGCTTGATTTTGAACCATAAAATTTTGCAAAGCACTAATTTCTAACCTACAGATGGTAGAAGCTTCTCCTTTGTCAATCATATATATTAGTAAGCTAAAACAAGTTATCATTTATCATTACAATAGATATAAAATCATGCATGCTGACTATTAATTATAAAAAAAAAACTTTCTTCATCTATAAATCTTTTTATTTTTATTTTTTGTTTCTCTATGAAAAATTATTTATTATCAAATAGTAAATAATGACCATTCGCAAGAAATATGCAACCCAGGCAACTTGGTCCAATTTGTTACTAGATACAAGTCATGACGGTTTTCCAGAAAGGAAATAGAAAAAAAAATAAATAAATTAAACCTGAGGCGTTCCTTCGGAGCGATTCCACTTTTCAACAATGCTGATTATCCTGAAAAATAGTTGTTTCATTGATATTAACATCGACATTTTAATGCCGCAGCTCATGGGAAAAAAAATAATAATAATTGACGCTGTAGAACCAAAAAACTAGAGTGGAACTCGCCTATGGGATGTATCATTCATGTAGAAAATTGGGGGAGATGTGTCCAGGCAAACAGCATGAAACTGGTTGCTATCAGCACAGGTCAATTGTGCAAAAGATGCAAAATCACGATTTTTTATGGCTCCTTCCATTTGTAGTATGCGTTTTGGTACTATTTCCTGTTACATTCCAAAAATGGAAAATAACAAATACCAAAAGTTAAATACAATTTTAAAGAATCCGAGAAAGATAAAAGTTAAATAGAGAAAGATAATCTGGGGGGGGGGGCGGGGGGGGGGGGATNGTACGTGAAAATCCACTTTTAAAACAGAAAAGACAAAATCCAAAAAAAGACCATGCAAGTTTCTATATTTATGATTATATCAAATAAATTAAATAATGTACAGTAATAAAGAAAGTTGACCCTTAAATTGATCTCTCTTGGTTTTCTCCCCATACAAAATACCAAAACAAGCCCATATCTTATTTTCAAGTAATTGAAGGTAAAAAAGTAATTTTAGCCACTGATTTTTGCTCTCTTTCCTCTCTCCTAAACTTTCTCCCCTCTCTTCTCTTTCCCCCCTTATTTTTTCCATTTCTTTTCTCTTTTCAAGTAACCAAATTTTATATTCAACCATCTAATCCACAAACAACAAAAAAAGGAGAGCCACCTATCACATGCAGAGCCTTGGTGGATGTCTAGTTTCATGAAAGGAATCCAACACCATGTAAAACCCACACTATTCTGTTACTAAAGACAATGGCCATCTTTTGAAAGAGAGGAAAAGATAAATAAAAAGTACCTTTGCTCTATGTTTTAAAAGCAAACTAGTTTCAACTGATTCACGCATTCCAGTGGTGCTACTCGTTTCCTTCTGCCTTGAACTAACCTAAAATAAAATTAAAAATTAAAAAAAAAATCAAGGTTGAAATAACGAAAACAATGGGGCATAGTAGGAGCAATAAAACAGCAGATACTCATCGGGCAGTTTAGCATACATGTCAGGCCAAAATAATAATAATGATTAAAATATTAACAATAATACAGCAGCAGCAGCAGCAGTAACAGTAATAATAATCATAATAATTCAGCATGCACGTTAGGCCATAAAAATAACTTTCATGATACTTGACAAATTAAAATTCTCTTGAAGAAACAAGACAAGCAAGTAGGAAAGATAAGGATTTCATAGACATAAATTCTACATTTGACAGATCAGAGATACGCATTTGAGACGGTAAGTTCCTATTAAGAAATCAAAATAATGTTCATGGAACACAACTAATCAGAAGGGTCAAGCTTAATTGTTTCTAAAGTCTACAGTTTTGAACACAGATGCAGGATCTCACCACAAAATAAGCAATTTAGAGATGAAATTGGCAAGCCAAAACTACTAGGAAGAACTTTAGAAGCAAAGCAGTAAAGCATTTTTTTTTTTTTTTTTGGAAAAATTCACTTTACCCCCCTGAAATTTCAGAGGTTTTTCAATTTTAACTCCAAAATTTAGAAAGTGGCAATATACCCCCCTGAAATTTCAAAAATTGGCAACTTTAACCCCCCATTAGCTTTTTCCGTCAAATTAAACGGAAAACTATGAAATGACGAAATTGCCCTCAAGCATTTTTTTTTTTTTTTAATTTCTGTCCATTTTGACGAAAAATTTTAAAAGATGGTTAAAATTGCAACTTTTTGAAATTTTAGGGGGGGTACATTGCAAATTTTTAAACTTTGGGGTTAAAATTGAAAAACCCCTAAAACTTCAGGAGGGTAAAGTGGATTTTCCCCCTTTTTTTTTTTTTTTGATAAAAAGGGCTACTGACCAGCAATCCATTTTTCTTACCATACATGCATAGATGCTAGCATACATATGAGTGTGTGTGTGTGTGTCTACTGCTCAAATTCACCAGAAAAGCATTCACACAACGGTAAAATGGAAGAGAGACATACCACAGCAATAATAATAACAAGATCATCCCAATGCTTCTCATCTACAAGTTGAACAGCAAGACTGTCTTTTCCATCCTCATCCTTAACATATCAAGATTAAAAAAAATAAATAAAAAATCAGAGCCAAATGCATAAAAAAAGATGCAATGCTTTATTGAAAGAAAGAGCCAACGATAACATGAGAGAATAAACCTACTTTTCCCATGATCCACTTGACAAATCCACCATACAGGCTGCGACAAGCACTGCCTGAACCTTGCCTGTATTAATTAAGAAAAAGAAGAAAAAAAAATAGTCATTGTCAACGACACAATCACCCTTGGATGGCTATATAAAAGTACTAGACATTCTATCCAAGTAACAAGAACCCTTAAAATTCAATATAAGTCAAGAAAAAAAGAGATACCTTGCAATAGCAGAAAGCTTGCTTTGATCTTCCTTCACATTCATTAGCTTTGCGAGGGCAAAAACTGTAAATAAGAACATTAATTACACATACATAAGCTCAGCAATATGTTCTCTAATACATAATTACTAATCATGAAAGAAACATGTTAATTTAAAACTAAAATCCCCAGAAATTGGTTCTCCAAGCAGATACAAAAATGCACACATTCGTAATACAAATATGTACTCTATTATTTAGTTTGTATTAATATTATATACAATAAGTGGCCATATATACTACATCTAGTAAATACAAAGACTCGCAGTATGATGGTAGTTCCATCGGCAGATGCATACCAACAATTACAGTGGATAAGGAATTAGATACACTAATGGTCACCAGGACTACATTGAAATAATCTGCCTACCTTTGGGTCCCATTATAAGACAAAAACAAAGAAAAAGTTGAGCCCAGTTGTAAAAGAACAGAATAGCAAAAGCTATACTAAATTGGTTTTGCTCTTGGGACATGCAAGACCAACTTATATGTGAGCATGAACAGAAATTTGCTTTTTGGTCAAATGAAGGGCTGTAATCAAGCCGAGCCAAGCGAGCCAAGTCGAATATTGAATGTTCAAGCTCAGTTCATTTAATTATTTTCAAACATGTAGGCAAAAATACCCTACCGTCACCAATTTAATCAATACCCAGCCCTGGTGGCAGGAACCTGCATTCACCAATAGGTTAATTTTTTATTATTCTTTTTTTTATGTCGGGAAACCTCTCCAAGGCAGGGCCCTTTGGACCCACCCCTGCAAAGTAAACCTCAGTCCCGTGCACCGCACCCTCGAAAGTTTCCCTACACGGAACTGGTTAAATCGCTGGCTTTTCACCAAGGGGTGTGGCCCCAAGAGATTGTTTCCACCCATAAGTTCCACCCATAAGATGTTAAACCTTGGACCTTGTTAATTTATTAGTTGATAGTTCATCAGTTTTTGTAAGATTTTGTGATTCTTTTTTCAATGTGTAATGCTCGTAGTTTTCTTTATATATGCAATTTTCTTCTATCCATATATTTTAGTTTAACAAAGTCATCCCGTTCAATAAAGCCCATGCAAAACCAAGAGAAACACAGATTTGAAATTTGGGAGGTGAAAAATCTGTGTCCACACCAAAATCATAAGAAAAAAATTTGAAGTGAAATTTTTGAAAAGTCATGGTAGGATAGTACAGTCACTCCTTTTTCACAATAAACTTCAGCTGGAGATACAATTAATAGATTGATCCACAAACATGCACAATCAAGATATCTTAATGAGGCTCAACTGATGGAATAGAACACATATTGTCATTAAGCCAAAACCAAGAAAGATGCAGATCAAGCCATCCGATATCATTCATTTCAAAGGAACACGACTCAATTATCATTCATAAAATTGCAGGGATGAGAACAATGACTGCTCAAAGATAGGGGCCTGATCTTCTAATATATTACAAGAAAAGAACACAAATATGACAAAAAAATTGGGCGATTAGATTGTTTACCAAGACAAGCAAACCCAGCCGCTGAAGAGGCCAACCCAGCAGCAGTAGGGAAATTGTTGTATGAAGCAATATGTAAATGCAACTTTTCCCAATCCTTCTCTGCAATTTTGATACCATTTTCCTTGTCCTCAACATCACTGGCACGACTGCGAATTTCCCTAAGACAATTTTGGTATCTGCCTCCAGAAAGTGAAATCTCCTACACTAACCAGCAAAAATGAAAAGCACGATGAATTAATTAGAAAAGGAAAAGGATCATAGTATTTGAAAAAAAAAATAAGAAGAAGAAGAAGAATAGTAAAAGCTTTAAGCCTCCATTCTGTTGCCGAAAAAATGTAAATGGTTTTTGTTTCACATTTGAAGTTGTGTTCATTTTACATGCTTAAATTAGGTTCAGTTGTGCAAAGAAGTTTGTTTACTCAGCACTATAATGATGAAAATTACTATTAAAATTAGAATTTCTTTTTTCCTCCTAAATATCTTGAACAACCAACCCAAGCATAAATGAAATTTACAGAAACTTTCATCCAACCATCAACCATAAATCTATTCTTCATCAAAGATAAATACCACTAGCAGGGGCGGAACTACACACAAGCTACTGCCCCAAAAAAATTAAATTTTTCCTCCAAAAGTATATAGATTCTTATATTTAGACCCTCTAAAATTAATTTTTACCCCCAAAATGTATTCTTTTTAATTTTCCGCCCCACACCTAAAATACTAGTTCCGCCCCTAGTCCACTAGTATTATTATGATCAGTTAAGCTCTTTTTGAAAAAATAAAATAAAATAAAAGCTCCGCTTTTGTTTGGTTCTTCATGAATAATCATCCAATAATAAAAATTGTAATTTATTTCCTTTTCTTTGCAGCAATTAGATAATAAACACAATACTGAGAAACATCATCCACCTTTACGTGAAGCCAAAGCCAAATCTTCTTTCAAGCTAAATCAATAGCATCAAGCCCAATCCATTGAACCCAGATTTAACCGAGTCCCTAATTAACAGAAACCAAATAATTCAAACATATTAAATCTCGTTGCCACCCTCACACTTCCTCAGCAAACAAACACGTCCGGTTTTATCTCAAAAGTTAACAGTCCTAACGGTAGCAAAAAAACACAGTTTTACCATAGAAACAAAACATTTTCTATAACACCAGACAACATAAATCCCTTTCCTTCTATTTCGTCTTTCACTTCATTTTCTCAGCAGCCAAACGCAGTTCAGTCCAAGTAAATAGACCAGAGATACCAGTAATACAAAATAAAATTTGTTTTTTTTTAAAAAAAAAAAATCTATTTCTTCTTTCGGTATATTTTCTCAGCAGCCAAACACAGTTCAGTCTAAGTAAATAAACAAAATAAACAAAATATCGTCCATAAAATCAAACAACAAAAATATCTTTAATTAATCTTTTAATTGCGCACCACTTTCTAAGCAGCGGTTCGTTCTAAGTGGATTGATCAAAGAAACAAAATGTTATCCATAACATCAAACAACACAAAATCTCCTTCCTCTTTTCCTTCTTCCACTCCATTTTGTCATCAGCCAAACACAGTTCAGTCTGTTTACCTTGCCGTTGAGCCACATGCGGTCGCTGTCAAAGGCGGGGCTGACGGCGACGGTGGTGGTGGTGCAGAGGTGATCGGGATCAAGCGTGACGCTTATGCTATCGTTGACTGGCAGGATCAGGGTCTCGTGCCTCTTCCCCCAGTACTTTATCACCGCTATATTCGTCGGCGTCTGCGCCGTCACCATCACCACCCATTTTCCACACTCACCCGCCATTCCCCCAAATTCTCCCGAGAAAACAAGAAACTGTTTGTTCTTCTTTCCCAGAGAAACAGAAAAAGAAAGAAGAAAACAGCGAAATCAGATTGAATCTGAATCCGAGAGCAATGAGAAAGAGTGGGAGAGTCGTTTATATATATATATATAACAAGTAGAGCGGAAGAACCAAAGGAGTGATGGTTGAATTTTGGAGGGTGAGGGGCCACCGGCTGATGTCTGAAACTACCAAGCGGGATAGTGTTGTACTTTCACGCAGCGATGATTCACGTGGAAAGCAAAGAGTAGTAGACTCGACCTGGCTCTACGGTTGGACTTGGATGATTATATGAAAAAGTTTTTGGGTAAATTTCAGTTTGGTTCACGATCTCTCACACGATTTTATAAATTTTTTAAATTTTTTTTATTTTAGATCTCTAAACTTTGAATTGCTTTTAATTAAAACTCTTTTATTAATTTTAGCAGTTAAAAATACAAAATAGACCAAAATATTTTTTTTTTTCGTTTTTTTTTTTAAATTAAAAAAAAAAAAAAACCCTTGAAAGTTAAAATTTTATACAAAAGTTAGGGGTATAAACGTTATATAGCGTTTAAAATCTAACGGAGTTATCTATATTGAGAGCAATTGAAAATTTAAGGGTCCAAAATAAAAGATATTAAAGTTTGAAGAAGGTTTGTAAAATCGCGTAAAAGTTCAAGAAGCCAAAATGAAATTTTTCCCAAGGTTTTCTATTCAAAAAGGGTTAAAACACCTTTTTTTTTTTTTTTTACGGGAAAATCAATTAAATTGATAATGTCTTTAATGACAAAAATATCCTTAATAAAATAAAATAAACAAAACAAAAATTTTAAAAATAAATAAAAATAGGGTGTGAAATTTTTTTTTAAAAAAAAAAAATCATTATTTATTAAATAAAAATAATAAATTTTTTATTTTTGAATTTATTTGAATATTTTTGTCTTATTGAAAAAAAAAAAAGGTCACTTTCATCTTTTTGTTGGCATTTAGGGGACATTGTCAATTGTTTGGTGAGAGCCTCTACTATGCGCTTGGTGCATAAAAGACCACTTTTACTGTAACACCCCAATATCATATTAGGAAGATAAGAAAAAAGCTCATATAGAGTAGATGGTTTATAAAGATAATCATGAGTGTTAAACCTCACATTGCCTAGTTACTAGATGAAATTGGGCTTTATAATAAATTCTATGGAAGCTTCAAATTGACTAGTTATTTTGGGGTGATAGCGCAGATGTGGCTAACGTTTTTTCCTAAGTCGTTACAAGTGGTATCAAAGCCACCTAATAATGTCAAGTCATATGGTACTGAAGCACTACATGATGTTGACCCTGACAAGGACGTCAGAAATTTAAGAGGAGAGTTTGTAACACTCCAATCCCATATTGGGAAGATGAGAAAAAAAAACTCATATATAGTGGATGATTTATAAAGATAGGTGAAATTGTGCTTTATAATGAATTCTAGAGAAGCTTCAAATTGACTATTCCTTGGGATGATAGCGCAAATGTGACTAACGCTTTTCCGGAGTCGTTACAAGTGGTATCAAAGCCATCTAGTAAGAGCATCTCCAGCAGCATTAGGTATTGTACCTAATGAAAAAGTACAATTCTTTACTTTAACTATTGTTTTTTCACTACACACTCCAACAGATTTTCTATTTCATTCTCTACTTGCTTTAAAATATTATTTTCCATTCTTTTTTATTATATTATTCTCAATACTTAATTAAAGGGAAAAACAAACACATATATAGAAATTATTCATAAAAACAAAAATAAACACATATGAAGAACATTCATCTCACATGCATGTACTAATTCTTAAAATTAATAACATAAATAATTTTTTTCATCCAATTGCAATTGATTTGTTTCCATCCGTGTGTTTCCATGAAATAAAATTTTTCATCCAACTGTGTGAAGAAATTTTGTGTTTAAGAGAGAGGCGTAGCAGATGTGAAGAGGTGTTCAGAAGAATAAAAAATGTTAAGTGAAAAGAGGTCAAATAAAGAAACAATAAACAAAAGAAAAATACACAATATTTTTTTAATCTAGTGTGCTATAGTGAATAGCTCCAAAATGCCATTCATTGTAGCAATGTAGCTGTTCTAGCTAAAAGCAAGCTATTATGTTGGAACTAAAAAGAGAGCAATAATAGCTAAATATAGCTAATATTGATCTTTTAGCTAAATTGTTGAAGATGCTCTAATGTCAAGTCATGTGGTACTGAAACACTGCATGGCGTGGCCTTGACAAGGACGTTAGGAATTTAAGAGGGGGAGTTTGTAACCCCCGATTCTATATTGGGAAGATGAGAAAAAAGCTTATATAGAGTGGGTGGTTTATATAGAGAATCATGAGTGCTAAGTTTCACATTACCTAATTACTATGTGAAATTGGGCTTTATAATAAATTATATGGAAGCTTCAAATTGGCTAATCATTTTGGGGTAATAACGCAGATATGGCTAGCACTTTTTCCTAGATAGTTACATTTACAACCTTACCTATTAGACATGTAAGGGAATAACAGCTTATGGAATAAGATCGAAAACAGGGGTTTTTACCCTTTTTTTACTAAACCTTTCTTCTTCATCCCACGTAGAGCTTTTCTGCCTTTCTGTCTCTTTCTCTCTTTCGGTCTTGCTGGAGGATCGCTCTCCATTGGCTTTGCCAACATCACCGGCTACTCCGTGATCTTTGGCTCAGCCACTACACCCAAATTATTAACTAGGCGTAAGTAGCTTAGTTGGGGGAATTAATTTGGGCTTTAGGTCATTAAGGACGCTAGAGGGGTAATTTGGACCTTTGACCGAACGTACGCTACTATCTGTAGTGCAGACATACGTGGGGGGGACCACTGGACATACGCTCTACAAATCGTACAACGGACGTACGCCAAAAGTATCGGACGTACACTACTTTTTGAATACCCTTTGGATAATACCTGGGCGTACAAAGCAGCCTTTGGACTGCTAGGCAAGAACCACCAGACGTACGCCCTTTGGCCGGACGTCCGCTACTTTTCTGAGCCTATAAATAGCACCCTACCCCTTTCGTGTTTTTTACAAATTCAGAATGCCCCCAGGTTGCCGGAGTGTTTCCAGAGTGTTTTCCAAGTGTTGTGAGCGTGTGTGCGAGGCGTTGCGAGTTTCGGGATGTTCGTGAGGCGAAACTCTTGCGGTTTTGTTTCAATGAGGTAACATTCAATCTTTAGCTTTTAATTACGCCGTTATGCTGCCCGTTTTACGTTAAGTTATAGTTGTTAGCTTAGTTGTGCTTTTAAGACCCGTTTGGGTTAGCGTTCTCGTTAGCTTAGCGTTGTTATGTTGCATAGAGGTTATTAACTAGACTAGAAGGCTTTAGGTTGTTCCTAGTAGCCCTAAGAGTCGGAGAATAGGCAGACTGTGAAGAGAAAATGAGGTTCTCCCTGAGGACTTATACAGCAGACGTACGGTGTTGTGCCGGACGTACGGCTTGTCGTTGCAGGGTGAACGTATGCTCCCGAGCTGGATGTACGGTCACTGTATGACAGGAAAACCCTATTTTTACCAACCGTCCTGTAGCTCTTGTTTTCCCTTACTTTAGAATTGTTTAGTGGAATTATAGAAGGTTTTCCACATATTTGGAGAACCCGGATCTTTTGGAGTTTTCGAAGACACGTATCGATCCAGGTGAGTTTTAACTCACATAATGCGCATTGTTATTTTTCATGCACTGCACGTCTATTTTGTGTACTGAGCAAACATGCATATTTTACAACTCTCACATTTTGTACGTATTGCATATGAACTATGTTTTTTGAGAAAAATGTTGTGCTGAACATGTTAACCAAGAAGGACTTGTAAAATGACATGCATGTAAAATACAGACAAGATAATTGCATCGTATGACATGGTACACCAGTACGTGCGGTAGTAATGGCCATGGGCTTACTATACATGTTAGCTTTATGGTCGTTATGTGAGGGCTGTGGATCCATTGGTTTTGTGACCTTGATGCAACCATTCCCAATGGTTCGGTCACTACAAGACGGACGTCATTAGTTGGTGTGGATCACTCAGGGTCAGACCCGATCGTGTCACTAATGTTACGTACAGTATGTTGTACAATGGTTGGGGCACTGACATTGTATTATAGGCCCCTCGGGACAACATCAACCCTGCTGAGAAGGGGTAATATCTCGAGTAGATCATACTGTTGAATTATGACTATTATTTACATCATATGCATATATCATTATTATATATATCACGCATAATTAAACTGTCATGATGGAACTGCTTTTGTTTATTAAACACCTGAGTTCATTACTAAAACTGGTATGGGTCTTAGACTTACCCCCTTTATTTTATGTCTTTCCCAATCATTACGAATAATTGCGCGGTTTAGCTGCACTAGACGAAGATGTTGTCGGAAACTACTTGGGTGATTGCTCAGGACCTGATACGGGTGATCTTTAAAGATATGGATCCCGTTTGGCTTAGAACGATGTGAGAAGAAGGAGGATCTGCTCGTGCAGATATGATATAGATTTTGATTTCCTTAGCTTTGTTGAAGCTTAAGTCTAGGCTTTGATCTGTTGATCTTTTGTGAACAATGTTGATGTATTTTACTTTGGGTTGTATCTATTTCCTGATGATGGTCTGACGACCAGTACATTTGATGACTATTTGTTATATTATGGATGTAGTACTTTATATCTGGTATTGCTGTGTGATGTTTTAATTACTTTCTCTTAATCCCATAGTATTGGTAAAGTCTTCCACTGCAGGTTTCTCGTCAAGACGAGGAAAGTGTTTTTCCCAGAGGTCATGTCTTGGAGGGATATGGCTGGGATGACGTGCCGTAGGGGTCAATTATTAATTAATTGATATTTCCATCGAGCAGGGCGTCACAGCCAACATCACCAGCTCTCCACTAGCGTGATCCATGATTAGGTCACGGCAGACCTAACCGTGGGTCACCCATTCTAACCTCTTTTTTGCCAGACCCACTCTCAAAACTCATTTCTAATGCCTTAAAACTTGTTTTTGTATTCAAAACTAAAACTTAAGGGTAGAAAGTTAACCATTTAAAGATTTTATAACCATAAAGGGATTCACCGGAGAGGGCTTATTTTAGCAAACCCATGAAGAGGGCTTGTTTCAACAAAAATCCAGTTTATTCTGTTGTAGGTGATGTGTCATGCTTCTATTGGTTGTTGCAAAAGTGATCTTTTGCAGTTTGACCTGATAGAAGATTTTCCCTTGTTTGGTATTCTAGGAAGACATTGTTGCAATTGAAAGTTTGATGAGGGGACATTGTCAATTTGGTGGTAATTTGAGAGAGGTATGTAAACTTTTCATTTTTTTTTTTAAAAAAAAAATTATTTGGAAACGTTTCATTTTCTCATCTAGTTCTTTTCATGACTCCCCCTCATCCGAGGGTGATTTTCAATTTTAAAAAGTGTCTTCATTATTTTAATGGTATGTCATATCCCAATTAATTAATAACGGACTTGTGTCTTATATATCTTTTCATTATTATTTAAAAAAAAAACAACTTTAAAAATAAATTTAGGACGACTCTCCTATGACTAGCCATAGCAAAGGTGGCTGAAGGTGGCTGAAGGTGGCTTGTGACCATCCTTAGAAGTTAGAGGTTGGTGGCTTCTTACCACCCTAATTAATGGAGATTAATTTTAGAGTAGTAATATTCATAAAGTTAGCGTGGGTGAACAGTATATATAACAACATGTAATAATAAAAATGGGAAATTTTATTTTGATCCCTAAATTATTATGCGATTTGATAACTTCTCAAACTTTAAAATTTGTCAATTTTTTGTACTTTTAGTTGTAGTCAATTTGAACCACTCCGTTAGATTTAGCATTTAACTTCTAACTGCAATACCTACAAAAATTAAAATATCTTTGATTTTTTTTTTATAAATTAAAAAATAAAAAATAAAAAAAAGATCCAACGGTCACGGCCAAACCCACGCTGGGTCTCGGCCAGAAAACCTTTTTTTTAACTTTATTTTGTTATTCAAAATTAAGGTTAAATTTGAAATTTTATAGAAAAATCATGAGTATAAACGTCATTATCTCGCTTTTAATGTTTAAAATTTAATGGGTTGCAATTGAATGTTCAAGGGTTCAAATTGCGAGGTTTTGATGCTTGAAAGACTCGTCAAATCGTATGGTAATTCAAAGATATAAAAGTGAAATTTCTTCTAAAAAAAAAATGAATAGGAGAAGAGAAGGATGGTTGATGAAACTTATAAATTTGGTCGTTTGTTAGGTGAGATTTGATTATTAAAATAATTTTAGAATTTCAACTAATCTTTTTAAAGCATAGTACAAAATTTTGTTAGACAGTAGTAATCTAATCTAATCTAAATGCAAAAGAGAAGACTTGGAAGTAATCGAATGCAATGGAAATCAACTTGTTAGGTTGGTGGGTTGGAAGGGTGAATTATTAGAAGATAAAAGTCAAAGCTCATACTAATTATCTTTTTTCCATCTTAAAAGCTTTCAATAAAAAACAAAAAACGAGAAGTACACGTCGTGAAACGGTGAAAGGAACAATGGATGGAGATGACTTCCATTTGGAACATTGACCCAATTTACGTGTGCAACTCATGGTTAAAATATGCCAATGTGTTGCACACGCCTGCGCAGGCCTCATCCTAAACAAAAAATTGAAGAAAAAACACCCAAACCATGGGTCACCTTGTTTTTACGTCATAACTTATTATTATTATTATTAAGGATAAATTTAAAATTTTATAAAAAATCAAAAATATAATGGTCATTTTATCACTTTTAATTAGGCCTGTAAATGAGCCGACACAGTCGACAGCTCGGCTCGAGATCGGCTCGATTAAGCTCGGATCAAGATCGAGCTCGATTAAGCTCGGATCGAGATCGAGCTCGATACTGTTTAGCTCGGCTCGTTACTGTACAAGCTCGCTCGATTAGCAAATGAGCCGAGCTCGGCTCGCCCGACTAAACTCGACAAGGGCTCGTGAGCTCGATTTCATTCATAAATGAGTAGATTAAATGATTATTAATTAAGTAACTAATGTATTTCTTGCCATTTATAAATTATAATCACATTAATGTATACAAACTTAAATGACCTTAATGTATCTCTTTAGGGTGTGACAAATAACAATTGACATTATATACAATAATACAAACTTAAATGTTATATTAATTAATTGTATAAAATTAAATTAGTTTAACTTAGTTTTATACTTATAAATTAATAAATTATAATATATATTTATATATGATATGTTTATTATCTACAATATATGATATACATCATATACTAACTTAACTTTAACAAATAACAAGTAACAAGTATCAANGAACATTGTTGGTGCAATTTTCAGTCATAAGAAAAAGGCCTTGATGAAAAGAAAAAGAAAAAAAAAAAAAAGGCCTTGATGCAGTCTCCGTATGGTGGTTTACTGTATGCAGTTTTATGGATTTGGATTTCACGTAATGGGCCTAGGTTGGCCTTTGAATTGATGGCTTACAAATAATAATAAGAACAATAAATAAACATACCTAAATTAGAGTGGTTCGACCCTAAATGGGCCTACATCCACTATAGGAATTGCCGTAATCAACCATGAACTGGATACCTTTCAGTCCATAATGGATTGGAGAAGATCTTATTCCGCTCCTAATAGGTAACATTTGCGCTTGTTTTCATAAAGCACGGTAGGGGTAAAAAGATAGGCAATTATTAAAGGCGGTTAGGAAAAATTGTTAACCACATATATATATATGATATCGAATGTAGTAGGATATTATCGTATTATCATAGAAACGACGTCGTTTTGGTTATTTTTTTGAATTTTTGAATTTTACTTTTAAAAAGTCATTAACGGTTGGCAAATTTAGTCAATAACCATTAACCGTAATCGCATTTTTACCCCTAATTAGCACATAATGATGTTGAAGAATGAAGATGTTTCTGAATACGCCAATAGTTCCATTGAGCTGGATATGACACAATGAAGCAACCAAAGACATCCATCTAACATTTGAGTAATGTGATACAAATAACACTCACTCCCACCTTTATTTTTAACCATCAACTCTCAAAAGTTTCAGTATTCTACCCAATTCAAGTACACCTCTGTACAATTTCATGTTTAAAATATATTCTTTGAGAGCAAACTTACCAGGTAATGTGACATGTGACATGTGATACCTCTTCTCTCCCATTCTTGCCAAACCATCCTAAATATTTCTTAACCTTTCCACTGCCCTGTTTACTTAAGAGGCAAGCATCACAAATCTATACAATTTGTTCAAACTGTGAAAGAAAATGACAACAAGAGAACACTAGCTGTTTCTACTTTCTGTGAACATCATGTATCCAGTAGCTCATCCCTGCATCTAAAATCATCAGGAGTTAAGTCTTAGAACCTATTCGATGGTCAATCTTATCATGGAGGCCGTTTGTTCTTTATCGCCGCAACTTGTGATCAAGTCCAAGTACTGCATAGCTTCGCGAGGGAGGAGGCCCTCAAGAAGAAAGTTAAACAAATGTGAGTGAGTTCCTTGCATCACATCCAAACACTGCGCCATTACCCTCTTCTGTTGCTCATTGCTCAGCTCCACCGCCTCCATCAAGGGTAGTAAATCTCTGTCCTCCTCTACAAAGTGCTGTTTACAATGCTCCTGGGCACAGTATAAAATAATCCAAATTACCACCAAAGTGTTTGTGGTAGTGAATCCTTACTTGCACATCAAGACTGACAGATAAGTAATAAATACACAAAATGACACAAGCAAATCATGTCCTATGAATATATTCAATCTTTTGTTATGGCCAAGTCCTCACCTGCAATGATTTGAGCCGAGAAGAAAGGTTGAAGAGAGCCTCTTGGCAGATAGGGCTCCCCGAATCCAATACTCCAATAGATTTGATGTCTTCTTTGACGCCATTCATGATGGGTAGGTCTCTGGCATGTTGCTCGTTTGCAGCTTTACATAGCCCTGCGCCATCATGGTCATGTACAAGATCGTCAGTAAGTGCTTAATTTCCTTCAAGTATAAGCAACTTTTCACCACAACACACACTTTCCTTTTCTTTCCTACTACTACTTTCTCCCATTTTCTTACAAATGTAACAACATAAAATAACTAAAGCACATGATATGTTGGATACTGCCTTACACATAATTGTATTATTATTTAGAGAAAACTAAAACTACACTTTACCTCTTCGAACTACCATGTAATTTGCAATTTCTTTATAACTTTTAGTTTTTCACAATGTATTCTACCAATCTTCTGTGCAATTTGCAATGTCCTTTTCTGTTGAGATTTTTTATTAAATTTTAATGGATGTCACTTGTATTTTATGTGACCTAAAATGACAAAATACCTTGCATGAGAGAAAAATAACTCCCACAACTGATGTGGATCACCTCCCAGCAAAATATTTATTATTTTTGGGTACCACCCAATTTGCAATACCCTTCATTTTTTGCAATGTCCCCGTCCCCAACCTCCCACCCCTCCCCCTCCCCCCTCCCCCCACCTTCTAATTTTTCCTTTTTTTGAAAAACAAATTTATCTTAGGCTCCGTTTACCTTGACGTAAAATGATTTCTAGAAAATAATTTTCATATTTTAAGGTGTTTACTTTGACGTAAAATAGTGGTCAAACCAAAAATAATTTCGGTTTGACCAAAAAGCCTTTACATTTTTAATTTCGTAAACCATTTTCCCCATTTCTCTTTCAGATAGACTGAAATAAACCCGACTCTTCTCTCCCTTCACGCTCAAGACACACACACCGCACAACTCCTCTCTCTTGGTCGCCCTACTCTTCTCTCCCTTCACGCTCAAAACACACACATCGCACAACTCCTCTCTCTCGTTCGATTCTCATCTTCTCCTTCACGCTCAACAAGCAGTCATCTCTCTCTCGGTTGGCATCTCAGGTACTCTCATCTTTCTCTATTTTTTTGTTTGATTTTGGTTTCTTTCTCTATAATCGTATGAAGTGTTGGTGGTGGGTGTGATGAGAAAAGTGATTTGTGGATGGTAGATTATATGGGTGTGTCTAGGTCTAGGTCTCTTTGTAGTTTGAGGGGTGGTTGGCTGTTTGGGTCAGAGGATGGGGATCATTTGGTTATGCTAGGAGTTCTATTTATGCAAAAATGGTTGTGATGACAGATCAAGAGATAGGTTTTGGTAGGATGAGAGAGTAATTTTGTAGCACATGAATGTGGAGGTTCGTTTGGGAATTTCTCTGGGGATGGGAGTTTCAATAATGGGGGTTTCTGTAGGATCACGGTGAATGGGGGTTTCTTTCTTTCCTGATGTCCCTAAGGATATATTTCTCCAAGAGTCTAATGTTTTTACGGAGGGGATGGTGTTTGACAGTATTCTTTTTGTCTGGTTCTTTGCTTTCTGTTTTCTCTGTAAATTTTGTCATCGAGGTCTGACAACCATTAGAAATGGTCCTCAGCAAGACTAAGAGGTTTCTGCTGTCTTCAGTTGCTGCCTTAAGGAAATGATGGGAATGGTACGCCTACTGGTTTTGCAGAATTATATTGTTCAAGTATTGCCGAATATATTTGGAAGGAAGGAGTGTGTTAGTCTCTTCCAGAATTTTGGTGGTCTCAAAGATGGTTGTAGGGTTCTGTGTACTTGGGGCGCCTTACGCGAAAGGAGGACATTGCGAAAAATGAAACACTGGAGGGGGGACTTTGCAAATGGGGTGGTAGTTAGAACTTAGAAAAGGTAAATGTAGTGTCCCCTTAAGTTTTGTAATCGAAGCATAAATTTGTAATTTTACAAATTTTATGGGGTGTATGAACTTTTTACATAACATGAGGGTCATAGATTTGTGAAAATTCTATGTTAACTGCAATTCTAAAGGTAGATATTGTAAATTGAGTCATAGATTTTGTATGGTATATTGCGAAAATTAAAAGTTTTGAGAAACATTATAAATTATGTGGTAATTTAAGAGCATTTAAGTGTAGTTTCTAAGGTAATATAAGAGCATCCACAGTAGCCTCTTCAAATTTTCCTCTTCAAAATAACCAAAAGTACATTTTTTGTTATTTTAACAGCCTACCTTTTTATAGCACACTTTTCATCCTCTTTACTTTAACAATTCTCTATCACTATTTTATTAAAATATTATTTTTCACTTTCCTTCTCAAGAGGTTGGAAAGAGGAGAGAGAAGTTGAAAAGGAAAAAGGAGGAGAGATAAAATATAATTGTTTAAAGAGTAGAGAGAAAATAGTAATTGTTAAGTTTGAAATAATACTGTTCACAATGTTAACTTTTTTGTTAAAATGAAGATACTGAAAAGTGGAGTTTTTAACCATTTTTGTTAAATTGACTCTTCAAACTAACAAAAAAATAGATTTGAAGAGCCTGCAGTGAGTGCTCTAACAAACACGTACACCAACTCACAAACTCCTTTGGTCACTCGCTGTCGATGTGTTTTTTATTTATTTATAATTTTTAATAATTATATTATTTAAGATATAATTAATAGCATGACATATTAATTTGAATATGAATACATGTTAACAGTTTCTTATGTTGATATGTTAAAAAAAAAATTAAGGACGTTTTTTCAAATTATTTCAATATTTTTATAGTATTTTTAATTTTTTTATAATCTTATTATTTTATTATTTAAAACATAATTTGCAATTAGTTTTTTTTTTTTTTTTTTGACATGCTAACTAATTAGTAATTAGTATGACAGAGCAGATGTAGTTCGATAGGGTACAACGCACAAGCAAATGTAACATGGTAGTGCGTACCTCGATCAGCCATATCCAAGATCGGGAAGACAACCCTCTCCTCCATCTGAGCGTGCTCCAGCATCAGCTCCAGTAGCTCCGAGTAGCTCCTCCCGAACTTCCTCACCTCCATGCGTGGGCTCCCCACGCTCGGATCAACGGTCCCTTTGCCTCCACGTGCCGCCAGATCCTCTGCCCACCTCACCAGCCTCTCCATGTGCCAACTAATGCTCTTGTGCTGCAGCCCCACCGCCCTCACTATCAACGGCGTCGTTTCCTCCTCGTAGCCCGGCACTGTAAGAGGCGGGTGTGGGAACCGGGCGTCTATGTACCCGAGAAGCGTCTCGCGAGAGCCCGATACGGTATCGGACCCGACCTGGAGGACCGGCGTCTCGGACCCGAAAACAGGCGTATCGGAGGGGACGAACCGGACGGAGACGGCCTTGTGAAGGAGTGCGAATCGGATGTAGGCGGTGAGAGTGCTGGTAGGCGATCCGTGCAATCGGACGGCGGGACAGACAACTTTGACGCTGTCGTGTGGCACGATCTCGGCCGCCGATTTCTTCGACTGCGCAGCGCAATTCCCCATCGACAATGATTTCGGATTAGAAAAATGAGAGTTCTGGAATTTGAAGCACCAAACAATGCGTTCGATGGAAGAAAAGCATGAATTGGATATCAGTATAATGCGTTGGTTAGCTGCGAAAGTGGTTCGAGAATTAAAAGAAAAAACACACATCAAACGAATTGAAAACGACAGCGAAATATATTGAAAAAAAGGGAATTGAAGCGTAGGACGACAAGGCGTACGGATAGGGGGTCGGTGCTGCTCTCTCTCTCTCTCTATATATATATATTATTATATATATATATGTATACAAGGATTGCTTGGTATGGAAGGGAGGACTGGAGGAGGGGATTCATATAATAAAGCAAAGGAACGCTCCTTTCGTTGAGGTTCTACGTACACGCCAGTCAACATTTCAAATCCTCCTCTTTGGAAATCCTTTTCTGTTTTTTGCTCCATAAATAGATTCTGGCCTCTTTTTTTAGGGGCGAAATAGCGGTTGCGATTAGCGGTTAGTGACTAAAATCGTTAACCACTTAGGCGGTTAGTAAAATCTACTAACCACTTCCTCTAACCGGATAGCGGTTAATCGCCGATTAACGGTTAACTGTCATCTGGTTAACCGCTTTTTATTGGGCTTTTTTTGGGCCGGTGTTGGGCTCACTTTAAACCATTTTTGTGTTCACTTTAAACATTTTTTTTTTCCCTTTCATTGCCATTTTAGCATTAAAAATTGTTGGTTTAAAGTGAGCATTATATATTAGACCATTATACCAAAATCTTGTTAGTCACCTTCTACAAATCTATACAACATATAATATACAAATAAAATTACAACAAAATTATCATCGCTTGTAGTCTGGTACACAACATAGAAATAAAACACAAAATAGTTCATAAACTCACAAGCAACCAAAAAAACAAACTTGGTTGAACTTAAAGCTTGAGGTAAATGATTACCATTAGGCTACAATAACTCATTGTTACTTATTATATGAAAAAATATATATATATATATTAATAAAGGGCGGTTAGCGGTTAGACGATTTTCAAAAACTTTGAAAACCCACTAACCGCTTTCAAAGCACTTAGCGGTTAGTGCGGTTAGCGGATGCGGTTAGGTGGTTTTAAATTTCACCCTTACTTTTTTCCTTTCTTTTATTGCATACAAATTAATTCTTTAAATTCATTTTTAGAACCCTATAATTTTTATTTTTATTTTGGAGAAACTTCAGAAGACTCCCCTATCTTCCACCGATTTACACAAGCTTCCCTCAAAACGAAAAAACTCTCACTTACCTCCCCCCAATCTTCCATTTCCTCTCATTTAAGACCATTTTGGTAGTAATTTGTCCAAACTACCCATTCACTCCAAAACTACGGCGTTTTGGGCTTAGGCAAAACGGCGTAGTTTTGGCCAATTTAGGATTTTAGTTTTTTTTTTTTTTTTTTTAAAAAAAAAAAANTATACACATCTAGATGTGTATAAGAGACAGGGCCTGGGGTGGCCGAAGGCACCCCCTACGGTCGGTAGGGGGTGGCCGAAGCCACCCTCAGGCCCTTGGGGGTGGTCCGGCCACCCCCAAGAGCCCAAACCCATTGCAAGATCTTTTTTTTTTTGGCCTTTTGGGGTGGCCGGACCACCCCCAAAAGCCCAAACCCATTGCACGATCTTTTTTTTTTTGGTCTTTTGGGGTGGCCGAAGCCACCCCCAAAGGCCCATACCGGCCGTAGGGAAATGGGGTGGTCCAGCCACCCCATTTTAGGGCAAGGGGTGGCTCCAGCCACCTCGATTTCCTTCCCCCTTTTTTTATATTTTTTTTTAAAAAAAAAAAAAACTAAAATCTTAAATTGGTCAAAACTGCACAGTTTTGGGCAAAACGACGTTGTTTTGCCCCAGCCTAAAACGGCGTAGTTTTGGAGTGAAGGGTAGTTTGGATAAATTACTACCAAAATGGACTTAAATGAGAGGAAATGGAAGATTGGGGGGGTAAGTGAGTTTTTTTTCGTTTCGTAGGTTATTTGTGTAAATCAGTGGAAGATGGGGGGTTTCTGAAGTTCCCCTTCTTTTTTTTCTTTTTTTCTTTTTTTCTCATTATCCTGCTAGGTATAAATCTCAAAATAGGATTTGAATATGAGAGAATTCGATTTCTTAATTTTTAAAAGCAAATTTTTTACAAAAATATTATTCGCTTTTCACCCCTCTGAACCAGACTTCTCATAAATTCATTGTCATCATAGCTTTAAAACGTATTGTTATAACATATAAGTTAATTGTCATCACGAGCTTTAAATCTTTCCTCTACGAATTTTTTTGTGATGCTCACTCCTAAGTCTTATGTGTTTATTCCCTAACATGATAGCGAAAATTACTGTATGCTACATATTTTTTCATTTCTTATTTCATCCAATCCAAAGATAATTTATTTCCTTCAAAATTAGATAATTTGAATTTTAGAAAATTCAAAAAGAAAAATGATTTTAATTTCTTAGATCATTTTATAAAAAGAAAAATGATTGCCTTAAAAAATATTTGAATTATAGAACCAGAAAGTAAACCAATTTGTTTGCATTTTAGAAAATTTCTTACTTCCAGCTTATTTAATTTAGATAGTCGTGTCCCAAGGGGTAGATCAATTGATTGTGTACTACGTTTCATAAAGTGAAGGTCATTAGTTTGAATCCCCTCCTCACCCCTCTTTTATGTGGACATGTCCAAAAATAAAATAAAATTAGATAGACGTTATCTTTTGGCAACCTATTAATTTTAGTTTTTATTTAGCCAAAAGGGTGTTCACTTTGCATTTCTTTTTTCTTTTATGTGTACATAAATTTTATATTTAGTTTTTTTTTTTTGACACTTATTACATTATAATTAGTATTGATGTGACACATTAACAGATGCCATCAATCTTTTTAATACTAGAACCAAGCTGAGAGATAGGGAAGCTCTGGGTCGAGTTAGCATGTGTGCATGAGGGAAGAGCAAAATAGAAAAGCCACGCATCGGGTTGAGCATGAGGGTGGGTGGGTGGGAAAATAGGTTTACGATTTTTAAAATTGGAATCCAATTTACGATAGTAAATAAAAGATTTTATGGTCAACTGAAAATAATTTTAGTTTGACCATTGTTTTACGCCGCACCAAACACAGTAAAATACGGAAATCAATTTCAAAAAATCATTTTATGCTGAAACAAACGGAGTCTAAGAACAAATTTTTTTTGTTTTGTTTTGTTTTTTCTTACCCTAGAGAGTGATTAATTAATTTTTATAACGGATGAAGCTATTTGTTAACCTTCAAACTACATGAACAAAGAATTCATTTATCCCAATATTTAAATTCAGGATTCGAATCTTGATTGATAATACAAAACATTATCCATTTGGACTTCATAAAATATGATATTTGTTTATTAAAATTAAAACACATTTGTATTGTTTATTTAAGAAAGTTCCCTCCACGTCGACAGAGCCAGTTTGGGGGTCCCTGTCTCCATGGACCATGTGCTTAATTCAAGGGCAGCTACAGAATTTTTCTTTTTTCTTTCTAGTGAGAGAGAATTTTCAATAAAGAAAGATGGTCCACATATAAATCCATCGGGCTTTTATTTTTTTTATTTTGTTTTTCTTCCAGGCAAGCTTAAATAGAGTTTTCCAAAAAGAAAATATAAAAACATAAAACACCTAATTTTATCATGAACCCCTTTCCTAATTGAATAGAAAATTAAAAAAAATTACTTTTATCATGATCGATTACTTTTGTAATCATCCCGTAAACTTTAAAAACTCTCAATTTTGTGTATCCAACTTTAAAAAGTTTGTAATATTATTCATCCGTTAGTATTTTACAAAAAAATCTTAATAGAGGACGCCAAAATACTCCTATTTAAAATTTTATAAAAAAGAAAAAAGAAAAAATTTACTGTTGAGGTTGACCCACAACATATTTTTTCCCAGGTTTTTTTTAATATAATTTTTAATTATTTAAAAATACAGGGGTATAATGGACATTTAACTTATATTCCGTTTGATTTAACCCTAAACCCTAACGATAGGAGTCTCATTGCAAAAACTTTTTTTAAGATTGATATACTAAATTAAAAATTTTCAAAGTTTAGGAGGATAATTGCAAAAATTGAGAAGGATTAAATAAAGTTTCATCATATGAATTTGAGGTATAAGGTATAATTAATAAAGGGAAAAACCTCACTTAATTTATTTGAATGTTCATCGTTTTTTCAATCTCCTCCTAAAGATAAAGATTAAAAAAATAAATAAATAAATAAAAAATCTCAATTTAGTATATCGAACTTTAAAAAAATTGCATATTTTGAAAATTGATCAAAAAATATTTTTTGGCATTTGGCTTGTATTAAAAATCGCCAAATATTTATCATAGTTTCATATAATTTGAGGAGCATAGAGAGAGAGGAAAAAGAATTGTGAAAATATAAAGCCTTTGGGTATGAGATTAAGATCCTTGTAATTATCTACCCATATCACTTGGGCAATCAATTGTGAGAAGGCCTTTGTGGAGTCCACCTACCTCAAAGTGCTAGGACATGTATGCCCGCCTTCTCACAATTGCCTATCCCGAGAATATGAGAGGGTTGTAGAAAATGATTTTAGGTAGACGAAAAGCATAAACCATTTTGACAACCGAAAACAATTTTAGGTTAATCAATATTTTATGTGGCTCAAAACACACAAAAATAAGAATTTTTATTTTTATTTTTATTTTTGGAGCATACCACCATTTATTGCCCAAAATATTTAAGTGATATCTCCAATTCAATAGACAAGAGCACATGCATGTCTTGGCCTACCATTCCAAGAACGAATTTATCTTGAGCACCAAATTTATGGAAGGTTTGTCAAAATGAATAAAAGTTCAGGGAGTCAAAGTGAAGTTTTCCACGCCACCTCAACTTTAAGACGGAGAATGAAAAGTGATGACTCAGTATCCGTTGAGCCGCAACCCAAGAGGGGGAGAAAATGGAGGCTCTTGTAAGGTCATAATCGCCATCATTATAATTCATAGAGATAGAGAGGCCCACTCACTCACTCACTCACTCAATAGACAATAATAATCCATTATGCTTTCCGTGACCCACAAATAAAAATCAAATCAGTAGTTGTGGACACTGATTGAGAGCATATATTCACTCATCAACGTCAATATGAAAAGTTTCTTCACTCATGATACACGCGATGCTGCTGATTCCCAACTTGTAAATTTAGTTTTCTCTATTATATGGAATTGGAGAATTCACATTGGCCTCAACAAAATAGTCAAAAGGATATTTTGTTGAGCCACGTTAAAATTGGTACCCATCCGGCCGGCTACAATGGCCAAGTGGTTGCTGAGCTCTGCTGAGCGCTGTAGCTCAACAAGCTAAAACTTAAATTAAAAAAAATAAAATCGTTCTATGTTCTTTCTTCTAATAAAAAATTAAGCATTTGGTTCCCAATGATCAAAGGTCAAAATCAAATGACTCAAAAGGCCAAAAAAGTCATATTTAAATGATAGTTTAATAATACTTAAATAAAATAGTAAGAGTAATAAGTTAAAATGTTGAGTCAGATGTGTGTACTTTTAAAAAATAGATAGCTAAAATAGAATAAAGGTAGTCTTTTCGTTAAAATTTTAGCTAAATATTTACTGAATCGGATGTGAATACTCTAAGGATTGCAATATCGGAAACAACTAATAACCCAATTCAGTGCCAATAATGAAGTGGTAATTAGAAAAAAGGTAAATATAAGTTTCGTTTGTTAATGCCTTTTAGATTATGCTTTTTGTGTGAAAAAAAGTATTTTGATGTGATATAAAAGTGAAAATAGTTGTCCCCAAGAGGTAGCTCAATTGCTGGGACCACGTCTCATGAAACGGAAGTCGCTAGTTCGAATCCCCCTCCCCCCTCTTGTGTGGACATGTCAAAAAAAAAAAAAGTGAAAATAGTTGTAGATATTTTGTATTTTGAGTTGTTTGTCAATGATGTATCATATGAGAGTTATCTTAAAGTCATTCCGAATGTGATGTGACATTTAAAATTACTATTAAATTTGAGACGATCATTATTGAATTTTAATATATTAATGATTTTAAATGTCATATCATATTTAAGATGACTCTAGAAGAACTTTAGTCTTCTTTATATCATTATTATAAAGTGGGACTTCCTTAGTTAATTAAAATGCTACAAGTGCACAAAAAGGTCTCATTCTATATCGTATGACATAATTCAGGACACACGACCCACTTCATTTAAAGGTCCATCTCCACCAGAGCCCAAGAATGCCGAGAAAAAGCCTAAAGTAAGGCCCATTCCAGTTAAGGACCAAAAGGGGCCCAAGAGCCTATCCTTAAGGCTTTGTTTGGCAAAGGCCAAAAATTGGTTTGATACTATTTCTCAAAAATTCAACTTTCAACATTCTTACTTTTTATATCACATCAATCAATTTTTATTACTATTCAAATAAAAAAATAACTACAAAACATTTTTTTTTTTGCCAATACCAAACAGAGCCTAAGGTCTCAAGTTCTCTCTCACACAAGGTACTCTCTAACATTTTTCCCCAAACACATACCCCATGTTCTCCCGGCGAGGGAAAACCTTCCTCTCTCTTCACCTTCTTTCCTTAAGTTTAGAACATTAGCTTGGTTATCGGAGTGCTTCCAGTCTGATGGCCGAAAACCTACAGACGAAGCCATTCTGTATGAATTTATGATCTAACGGAGGTTATTTAATAAAACCATAAGGTGTTACAAAGGATCAATATTATGTGGTAAAATAGGCAATAAAGTTCTCGGTTTCAAAATGCACAATATGAATATAACTCTATAAACAAACTGAATTTCTCATGAGTAGCTCAATCTTGACTTGTATAAACAAAAGTCTAGTTTAGCTCATTTCCTAAACCATACTCATTTCTTGAATAAAAATTTAAACTCAATTATTAATAATCCTCAATCCCAATCCTTGTAAATTCGTCTTAATTTACACAAGCCCATATATAATCATATACTATCTTTAATTTAGTAATAATAATATTGTTATATATGACTTGAACTTTCAAGTCCTCACTTTTGCAGTGTGGGCCCAACAATATTTCTTTTGACTCTTGGATAGTTTTGTGGTGCTTTAGTCCAACTTGGTTTTGGAATACCCAGCGAGTTTGGAGTTCTTGTTTTAGTAGACTTATATTCTACTCCTACAAGGTTTTGTTTTTCCTCCTATTGCTGGGAAACTTTTTGGCCGACTATAGTATCTATAGAAGGGACATAGTTTCAGCCTTTGAATAGTAGCACAATAACAAAGAAATATGTGCCATCTCACTTAGTTTCTCACGTGTTTGTGTCTTACGGCACTTGGGAAAAAAGAGAATTTGCTAGTTTTTCTCTCTTTTAGTTATTTTTCTCTTTTTCTCTTTCGTGTGAGAGTGAGCTTTGGGTGTATTAGGGCATTGGGCTTTGAGTAGATTTTTTCTTACTCTTTTGTACTCCATCTTTCGTTAGTAAATTTTATCTGGGTCGTCTTCACTAGTAGACGTAGGCTTGTTAAGCCGAACCATTTAAATCTTGGTGTCGTGCATGATTGATTTATTTTATAATCTATGATGTATAAATTATAATTACTCGCAAATGCACGAGTCATGTGTAGTATAGATTATGCAAGTGTAAAGTCGATCCATAGTGAATTGTGTTTGTGAAATTTAATTTTTATCTAAACTAATCATATTTTAACCTAGTTCCGAGTTTTAGGGAATTTGTAATTGAAAACGGATATGGTCATTATAGATTTTTTGTTTTTAATTTTTTTTTTAAATATAGGTATTATAGGAAATTAAAATAGATATAGTATTTTTTATGCACTTTGGTATTTGTTAGTTTGAAGAGCTTTTATATATATATACTATAAGTATTCTTAGAGTTTTTTTTAGAGTCATCTGAAATGTGACGTGGTTTTTAAAATCACAAATAGATTAAAAGTCAATAAATTAAATCTCAAATTCAATGGTAATTTTAAAAGGTACATAACATTTGGAATGACTCAACGAAGATTCTAGGAAGCCTTAACTCATATATATATATATATATATATATAAGAAAAACTCGGGAAGGAAGCTCAGCTCCCCCGACCGCCCAAACGCCAAAAACACAAATCCCATACCTAAAACGGAAGCTGCTTTTGTGGCGGGAAATCGGAAAAGGCCTCTTTTGAGAGGGACCACCTGCGTGGCGACCCAAAGAGACAAGGGAAGAGAATGGAATCGGAGGCTCCTCTTCCCAAATGGGCGTCCAATCCTTGCATTATGGGCATCGATGAAGCTGGCAGAGGCCCTGTTTTAGGTCCTTTTTTGTTTTTCTCAACTTTCTCTTTTCATTTTCTGGTTTCTCAATACATTTTTTCTTTTTCAGGACCAATGGTGTACGGCTGCTTGTACTGTGCCCGCTCATATCAGAAAACTCTTTCCTCCTTGAACTTCGCAGGTTCAGCTTCTTCAAATCCTTTTCTCCACTCATTTCTAACTGTCCTCTTATATGGGTTTCCGTTCGATTTGTGATTGGGCTCTACTTTTTTTATTTTATTTTATTTTTTATTTTATTTTTCTTCTTTTTATCTGCTCTTTGGAGTTTGGAGCTTGGAATTATGATGACCTCTTACGATTGCAGAGATTTTTTTGTGTTTTTATGGAAGGGAGGGAATTTGTTATGTTTGATGGGTCTTTGATATGCGCTCATTATATCAAGCTGATGATACATTACAAAAAGAACCCAATACCAGTTCTGCAAGAATAATGGAAAATAACATAGCAACCCCAGTTAAGGCTGGAGTTAAACCACAGGTGTTTGGTTAGCAAATTCCTCTACTTATCATTAAAGAAATCTTTTACAAATATAAATCACTCCTTAATAGAATTAAACTCCGGCAGCAACTACTTTTATTGCATTTCTTTACTCTACAACAACCAACTCTTACTGCACCTCCATCCTGTAGTCCCTACAGCCTGACACGGCTCCTTTTCTAACATCATATATTTCAGATTAGGCTTCCTTTAGTCTTCTAGGTCTATCATTCGTTCTCCCTTCCACGGAGCATTGTCCTCGAGGTTCAAAGATGGAAATTGATGACGCAATTGCTTTACCTCTTACCAAGTAGCATCTTCAACTGACAATTTCTTCCAGTGCACCAAGGCTTTAGTTGCATATTTGGTCCCTTCCATGGATATTACTTAGAGCTTGTTTGGGATTGCATTAGAGAGCTTAAAAAGTACTTTTAGTATCTAAAAAGTTGTGCCAAATAAGGAGCTGGTTTGTTTGATAAAAAACTCAAAAAGTAATTCTATGATTTTTGTACCCTAAAAAGGGCAAAAACACACTTTTTAAAAAAGCTTAAAAATGAATCTTTTTCAATACCAAACATGCTCTTAATGATTCAATCTAAGGAACACCATCATCACTGAATGGAGGAAGAATAGAATAGACAACACGTCTCCTATCTTGCGCTTAAGCAACAACACAAGAAACACAAGAGGTACTTTGAATTCATTTGGTAGTGCCAACTTATAAGCTATGTTCCCAATTTTTCGAATGATTTGAAATGTTCTAAAAAACTTTCTGGCTAGTTTCTGATGAGCATGGCAAAAAACATTATTTTGGCAGTAAGGCGGCAGCTTCAAATAAACACAATCTTCTATGTAAAGTTGCTCCTCTTGCCTCTAAGTATATGTGTACTGCATCATCCTATTGTTGGCTTGAATCAGATTTTGCTTTAATTGCTTGAGCACTGCATAATGGTTTTGTACCACCGTTTCCACTTCAGCTACCACATATCATCCTTCAAAGTAATTGGTGATTGTTGGTGGTGGTCTTCCATAAGGAACTTGGAATGGGGTGAAACCTGTTGACGATTGATAAGTGGTGTTATACCAAATTTCTGCCCAAGCTAGAAAGTGATTCCGTATTGCAGTTTTTGACTTGAAAAGCACCAAGATACTGCTCAAGACAGCAGTTAATGACTTTGGTTTTCCCATCGGACTGTGGGTGTGGTATGCTGAACTCATCCGGGGTTGAGTGCCTTGAAGTTTAAAGAATTCATGCTAGAAATTGCTGATGAAAATGGGGTCCCAATCACTCACGACTGACCTTGATATATCATGCAGTTGAACCACATGTTCGAGTTCGACAAATAATAATAATTATTTTTGATAGGTATGTTCAACAAATAATTATACTGCTCTTTTAGCCAAGTACGGATGTGCCAATGCAACTAAGTGGGCATATCTTGTCACACAATTCACTGCCACTATAATGGAGTTTTTTCTGGCAGAGTAAGGAAGGCCATCAATGAAGCCAAGAGAGATATCTTCCCACACTCGTAATGGCACAGGAAATGGTTTGAGTAATCCCGCGGGTGACCGATGATCATTCTTATTTTTTTGACAAAATTCACAAGAGGATACATATGTTTCTACATCCTTCTTCATAGCTAGCCAATGAAACACTTGTGAAAGCCTCTTAAATGTGCATAAGACCCATAAATGTCCACCTATTTTGGAATTATGAAACTCTTGAAGAAGGGTGGATTTAAGGCTACAGGTTGGGTTGATAACAAACTGCCCTTTAAAGAGTAGATGCCCATCTCGTCGAGAGAAATTCTGCATCTGTGCTGATTCCTCTTGCAAACGCTGTATCAGCTCCACAAAATACCATAACTCCATTCGTGGAGATGGGATGGTCTGCATAATCGGAGTGTCAGTTTTTCGGGAAAGTGAGTCTATAGCAGAGTTTTGTCTTCCAGGTTTGTGCAAGATGTCATACTCATATCCTAATGGTTTTGTAACCCATCATTGTTGCTCCGTGTATTGTTTTTTTTTTTTCGCTCCAGGAAGTACTTAAGGTTGTGTTGATTAGCGCATATGATGAATTTCCTTCCAAGCAAATAGGATCGCCATGTTCTTACTGCCTCCATTATTGCTAGCATCTCTTTTGCAAAAATAGACCATGCTCGTTTTGAAACACCCAAAGCCTTACTCATGAATGCAATTGGCTGGCCCTGCTGACTCAATACTGCCCATATTCCATTATTTGAAGCATCCATCTTTACCACAAATGTCTCAGAAAAATTTGGCAGGGCCAAAATGGGAGTGGTTAGCTTGTTTTAAAGACTCAAAGGCTGTTATCGTCTCTGGTGTCCATTCAAACTGGCCCATCTTAACATGTTGGTAAGAGGTGCAGCAATGGTTCCATAATGCTGCAGAAATTTGCGGCAATATCCCTTTAGCCCCAAGAATCGCAGAGCTCAGTAACATTAGTTGGTCTTGGCCACTCTTGCATGGCTTCTATTCTTTTAGGATCAACCCGAACTCCTTGAGAGGAAATTGTGTGTCCCAAATACTCCACTTTCATTTTTCCTAAAGAACATTTAGAAGGCTTGCTTAATATGATCAATTTGAGACTCCCATAAAATATTGTTGAGTACTTAGGATCTCTAAGACTTGCTTAATATGATCAGTATGAGACTCCCATGACAGAATTATGCACGAAAATATCATCGAAGAAGACGAGGATAAATTTCCTCAAGTAAGGCCTAAATATCGAATTCATGGCCACTTGGAATGTAGATGGAGCATTGCACATTCCAAATGGCATGACTAAGTACTCGTAATGGCCTCTGTAGGTTGCTTTATTTTTTTAATGAATAATAATTTATTAGAAAGAAAGCTTATGTACACGAAAAGTATACAAGAGAAGCAATCACCCACTCAAGAAGAATGATTTTTGTTGAAGCACATTAGATTCATGGTCCTTGAAAAGATGTTGATTTTTTTTTTTCTCTCCAAATGCTCCACATTAGCAAAATTGAAAGGCAGTTTTGTGAATATCATTCAGATGAACTCGCATTTGGTGATACTTGGCCTGCAAGTAACTTTTAAAGTAATTAGCACCATGCAATTCATCTAACATATCGTCAACCATAGGAATTGGAAGACGATCTTTGATTGTTACCTCATTCAAAGTGAGATATCAGTGCAAAATTGCCATGATCCCTCCTTCTTTATTGGTAGGATTGGGGAAGAAAAATGGCATTTGGCCTTATTAATCCCGAAGCTGGTAATTTTGAAACTTGCCTCTCGATCTCGTTCTTTTGGAAGTGTGCATAGTGATAAGGTCATTGACAAGTGACATTCCCTCTTTTTTTTTGATAAATAATGTATATTTAAACTACGCACAGAGGGGCGCAATCCAAGTACATAGGAAGTATACAAGAGAACCCCTAATATGTAGACGAAGAAGAACATAAATCTAGGAACTCTAAAAAAAGTAGAAACAGGCAAATTTGCCATGCCACTCTCCATGAATACATAGTTTGTAGCACCAACTTCTTCAACTCGAGCAAGCCATTCTTGTGGGCATCAAAACTTTACGCATTCCGTTTTGGCCAAAGACACCACATCACACACAATGGAATCATCCTCCATATGTGTAATGCAAGACAATTACCCAACTATCCCCTCCAACTTCCCAAACAATCACTTAGCCTGTGATATATAGCTTGAAGTTTATTGCAAGACGGAATGTGATATATAGCTTGAAGTTTATTGCTTTTGAATTGTCTTGGTTGTCTTCTATTTTAGGTACACTGTCATCAACAATCGGTTTAAGGAGTTATTTGTTTTTCACCTAACTTACATTTCCTTCACAACAAGAAACTTGGTGTTTGCAATTTGCGAGGCCAAGTATAGGCTTCATTTTTTTAATGTTCTTGTGGAAAGCCACTGACATACTTATTTTTATTAATGCCCGAATCATATACACCGTTTATTGTTTTTGTAGTGATGTACAAAATTAACTATTTTAACATCAGATCAACCTGGAAGGGTCTTGTTATCAGCTCCTCAGTGGTGCTACCATATAGGGAGAAAAACTGGCTCCGAGAACTTTCGACTTTTACCTTTTTACTTCAAAGTCTGAAGTTAGTTGACAATGGCAGTTATGAGCTGCTTGTTCATTCAATATGGCTTCAGAAATCACATCTCCCACACAATGATTAGATTATCTGTTTTGTTATCTGCAGATTCAAAGACACTAAAAGAAGAAAAGAGGGAGGAATTATTTGAAAATCTAAAATCTGATGAATCAATTGGATGGGCTGTTGATGTCATAGATCCAAAGGAACTCTCAGCCAAAATGCTAAAGAAGTTAGTAAAGATCATAAGAATCTATCATTTGCTGTTTCTAATAGTTTGTTGTTTCTATTGATTTCTTTTGTTTGTTTGTCAACAGAAATAAGATAAACCTTAATGAAATATCACATGACTCTGCGATTGGCCTCGTTAGGAGGGTACTAAACATGGGTGTTCTTCTAACTGAGGTAAAAGCCTTTGCAACTTATGTGAGATTCATTGTTGCTTAATGCATGTTAATTAATTTAAAATCAATGTGAATTGAATGAAATGTGGATATGTTCTTAATTTCTAGCAAACAGTGAATGGTTGGTGTATGTAACACCCCAACTTTAATATCATTCATAAGTGGAATAAACTCGTATTCTACGTGGCGGTACTACTTTCTTTTGCACTTGCATCGGAAGATTTAATGTATTCTTCTTTTTTATTTTATTTTATTTTCTTATTTTTGAAACCACAGACGCACTTGTCAAGAAACATAGTATAATACCACAAACTCACTTATCAAGAAACATAGTAACATACCAGAGCTCTAGAATGAATTACCATTTTTTACATAACTGAGTCATTACAAAATCCCTACATTGTCTTTGTGTAAGTACGTGGATTTGTCTTCATTCAAAAGATAGATACACTAGCACTATTCACCATAATTATCAGAAAGAAAAAAAGAAAAGAAAAGAATCATAGATCTTGCACTCTTATACAAAATGAATCTTCACAAACCCATCACATGGATCAAGCATGGTGCTTACTTATATGGGAGATTGTCAAAAATGCCATTGGTGGTAGGCCTTCTTTATTGTTGCCTCAGGACTTCAAGAGCAGCTTCTCTTGTTCCTTCAAGTACTTTTAAACTGCAAATCTGAGACAAAAGTAGCAAAGAAGTACAAATTTCTGAACATATCTAGCCTGGGAAAAAACAGGATATTTTGTGACACACTCAGTTATCGAACTTTGTGGGAGCTCAACGCAGTTAAATGATGTTATGGTAAAAGGGGAAAATCTAAAGATACCTATATTTCAGGTTTATGTGGATACAGTGGGTGATGCTGAGAAGTACAGAATAAAACTATCTGAGAGGTTTCCCGCTATCAAATTTGTGGTTGCAAAGAAGGCGGACAGTCTTTTTCCAGTTGTCAGTGGAGCGAGCATAGTTGCAAAGGTTGTTGTTAACTCCCCCTTCTCCTTATTACTTCCCATTTAATTTATACAGACCACTTCTAATTTAATTTCATTCAACCATGCAGGTCACAAGAGATAGAGCCTTGCGGGAATGGGTGCTTGATGAAACAGCGGATAACATGCACAGGAACTTTGGTTCTGGATACCCCGGAGGTGAAAAGTGCTTCATTATCTTATGAACATGTTGTCAGTTTGTAAATATTGGATGGTAATTGTATTTTGAGGAATATGGTTATCTTTTTCTTTGTGTAGATCCCGGAACCAAGGCCTGGTTGGAACATCATAAACACTTGGTTTTTGGATTCCCATCATTGGTCCGTTTTAGTTGGGGTACATGCACTCCCTACTTCAAGGACATTGTTGAAGTCTTATGGTCAGTCCTCATCGCATATTCTCTCTATAATTTCTTTCTCATTTTTTAGTATCATTTCATTCTGAGCATGTGCTTATCATGTATGGTCTACTTTTCAATGTCCCTATATGCATTACTGCATGGTTGCCTATAATCTAGAGCATACATGAAGCTACTGGTACTATTACAGCCTATCTAATGCTCTCTCCTTGGGGCCAATATATATAAACTATTACAGGCCATCTAATGTTGTTATTGTAACACCACGAATCCGAGAGGGCTAAGAGATGCAAAGGTCATAAAAATTAGAACACACAAAGCACAACTAACTATAAGATAATATGCATGAGTTATTAATTAAAACAGTTGGTAAAATTCGAAGTTTGGAAACAAAAGGTCTAAAGTTTTAACAAAAATGGACCGAGTTTGACAATAGTAATTTTTCTTTTGTGAGCACAGTGCACTTATTAAAAAGGAGACTTTTACAAATATTGTCATTGTTGGAGATAAAGTGATCATAGAGTTTTTACCAAGTAGTACATTAATATACATAAGTGAACACAACTCTAGCCCAAAAGTCAAAACTCTATGATCACTTTATCTCCCAACAAATGGTATCGGAGCCATGGTTACTTTCTTGGGACGGGTGTCGGGACGCGTTGGGTTTAAAGTTGCGCCTCCTCCTGCAATTCGGGTTTAAAGTTGTGCCCGCTTCCACAACTATTGACATGAGACACTTTTGAAAATGTAAAAAGACTCACAAGTGAGGGAGAGTTGAGTCAATGTGAAGAGACTCACAAGTGAGAGGGAGATTGTTGTGAGTGCACTTGTGAGTGTTGTGTCTCACATTGAGAAAATATAAAAGAAAAAGAGTGCTTAATATACCTAAGTAGACCTTAGCCCATTAACTTAGGCTTTTGGGCTAGAATTGTGTTCAATTATGTATATTAATGTACTCTTGGTAAAAACTCTATGATCGCTTTATCTCTCAACAGCCATGATGACTTAATCTAATCCCATCTATGCTACACTGCTATTCCAGCCACCTACTGTTCATCTTCCTGACCTGAAATCAGAAAAACAAAACAAATGAGCACAAACTTAGTAAGTAATGATCCCCAGTCAATTTGAAAATCAGTTGAGTAAAACATACCATTTGAAAACATTCTTTAGCTTTGAAAAGAGTATTTCCAAAACATTTCACTCGAAAAACTCAGCTTATACTATTTTTTTTTTCTTAAAAATCTCTTTCTTCATACTATATGTACGTTACTTTGCTTTGGCCTATACATATTTGTTATGCCCTATATGTGAGGCTTGTGCGAGCCTTGGCTCATGGCAACATTTCGCGGCCTTGGACATACCGGATGCCAGCTGCATAACTGGGTGCACTTAGTTTGGCAATCTAGTATGTTTACACCTTCTCAACGTCCTTCAGTGCAGTGCACTCTATCCTAGCATCGGTATCTTGTTTCTTCCTTTTCTTAGGCCATTATGTACTTTTAAAAACAAATTCCACCTATTCATTCATATGCCTAATACTTTCTTTCTATACTTTTATTAAACGTTATCTCATAAACTGGGGCAATATGAAATAGGGGGTTTTCTTTTTCTTTCATAAACCTTCTTTCTTATCACATGTTCAAGTAACATCAAAACACTAGCAATCCAAGTAAAACTTTTTTCATGAATTAAGATTTAACTTAACGCATAATAATCATAATCATTAAAGCATAAAGAGTAATAAAGCATAACATCTCATAAATCAAATGCATAATAAAATCGTAGCCTTACTCAAAAAAAAAAAAAAAAAAAAGTAACTTTAGAAAGGGCAACTATGAATGTAAGCTGACCCGTAACTAGAATCGTAACTAGAATGTAATTTAACTGCTTAACTCTTATCAAAAAAACTGCTTACCTCTTCCCTGAATGTAAGCTGACCCGTAACTAGAACCTGAGTCACAAGACCCAACTATGTCAACCTTAACTGATATAGGTCTAATTGTCTTAACCCTCGTCGGAAGTTAGTCCGAATTAAAGACCCTTCTTGGTTCTTCCCCCTTGAATAACTTTTTCTTAAAATACACCTTAGGTTTAAGATTAAAAAACATCTCTCTCTCTCTTGGTGTTTTTTTTTTTGAAAACTTCTAGAAACTCAATTTTTTTTTTTTTTTTTTTTTTTGGAAACAGAATTAGGGGAAACACCAAGATGGGCCCATTAGAGTCTTCGTCTAACTAGTGTAATGGGTATATAATATAGTGGGCTTTTAATGAGCTTATTAGGTAGTGGACCTTTATGGGTCTATTATGCTAGTGGATCCCTTAGTTGTAATGGGTCATTTAGGTTATTAGGTCCTTTTTGTAGTATTGCATTTCATTAGTAGTTTTATGCGTTTTGGACAGTTGTAGCCGATTGGGTCTATAAGAATCAACCCAATTGGCAGAAACAGGGCAAGAAAGAATATCTCGAATTGTTCTCTATCATTTCAATACAAGTTTATCCAATATTTCCATCATCAAATCATCTCCATTCTATAATTTCCTCAGCATCCATTCATCTAGTATATCAAAACCCAAAATTATCACCCAAATACAAGAAAAACCCATTACAATTGGTATCAAAGCCGACGATCCTACCATGGCAGCAATTTAGCAGCAGAAAGAAGCAGATTGGCGGTATCGGAGGCATCTAGAAGTAGACCAGCAACAGTTTTTGAAATTTTATGGCCAGAATCCTTCAGCATCAATAGATCATGATCTACTACTGAGAAAGGTGTTGGAGGGGGTGAAACAATTGCAAGAATCTATGAAGGTAATGGTGGAGAACACACACTGATTGGGGTGTAATTTGGACAATATTCTTAAAATTGTACAGGAACTTGAACAAGAAGAAACAAAAAAGTTATAGATGGTGAAGAACAACGGCAGTGTCGGGAAGCTTAAGGGAGTGTCCAATATAGCGTTGTCTGAATGCAACAAATCATGTGACTAGCTACATTTCATGATGCTTTGCGTGGCATTTTGTGTTGGCAATGATTTTTTTTTTTTTTTCCCCTTTAGAATCACACCTTGCAGGCAAGTTGCTTTAAGGGGTGCGGAATGTAATGGGTATATAATATAGTGGGCTTTTAATGGGCTTATTAGGTAGTGGGCCTTTATGGGTCGATTATGTTAGTGGATCCCTTAGTTGTAATGGGTCATTTAGGTTATTAGGTCCTTTTTGTAGTATTGTGTTTTATTAGTAGTTGTATGCGTTTGGGATAGTTGTAATCGATTGGGTCTATAAGAATCAACCCAATTGGCAGAAAGAGGGCAAGAAAGAATTTCTCAGAAGCTTGACTGTAATTTCAAGAGACTAAACATCTCGAATTGTTCTCTATCATTTCAATACAAGTTTATCTTGTATTTCCATTATTGAATCATGTCCATTCTATAATTTCCTCAGCATCCATTCATCTAGTGTATCAAAACCCAAAAATATCACTCAAATACGAGAAAAACCCATTACAATTAGTTCAGGACTAATAGGCTTAAAAGCTCTAACTTGGCTTACTACTATTAACTAGCTTGTGCCCAATTAGCACTAATGCTTCTTGGGACCCTTAACCTAAGTCAATATGGATCAATTAAGAACATCTTAAAACATCTTTACGAAATTTAATTCAATCAGAACACAATGCATGATTATTGAAAATGTTTGATGCTACGTGATTCTGAAAGATATATAGATTGATGCAAATTGATTTGTATAATTAAAACTCATCTTTTGAAGACCTTAAGACTAGCTTATAAGTCTTTGGAGTTTCTGCCCAGAACCCTAAATCATCCCTAAAATCATTTTTTGAAAACTATTTTTTAAAATTTAAGGATTTATACAACAACTATGCAATATAGGAATCAAAAACATGAAGTTGAAACATGTGAGATGGGATTCCTATCATGGCCGATTCTATACATAGGTTTGGAATCTATTTTCATGAATCTAAAACAATAAGTCATTGCACTCACATGCAATCATAAGCACCTTTATAATCCATCCACTCAATGTGGACAATTCATCTTCTTAATGTATAACTAACTTTTTGCGGTATCACAATCTCCCCCACTCAAATTCTTGACGTTCTTGTCGAGATCCACGTCATGTAGTGTCTCAACACCATATGGTGTTACTTGGTTGTTTTGATATCATTTGTCACGACTAAGGGAAAACTCTAGCCACCTCTTTGCTATCATCCTAAAAAGACTAATCGAGTTATAATTGGAGTTTACTAGAATCTCTTATAGCCTATTCTCACTTAGGAAAGAACAAATGTGGGATTTAAACTTATGAGTGCCTTTATAATCTACCTACATTAAGTGGGCAATTCATCTTTCTAATGTGGGACGAACTTTCTGGGGTATCACAAATTAAACATCATTCAATTTATAATTTTTCCTAGGAGATTTTTGTACCTAACTTTTAATATCTCACATCTGGATTCATTAAAGAACTACCTCTCTATTTCTCTTTGGTCAAGCACTAAAAAAACTCCAGATATGCCTTTATTGAGTCGAGCCAAATTAGATGCATGTTGGAATTTGTTGTGCAAACATATGAGAACCTTGAGACCATACAGTTCTGGGAATACTGTTTCAGTCAGTGGTGTTAATTGGGATATGAGCAACCTTATCATCTATTGGTGGTGAATAGCATTGATTTGAGAGTATTGGAGTACTTGATTAGATTCTCAAATGATTTTTTTTTTTTTTTAATTATAATATCTTCAACTTCACTTTCCTTTTTAATGCAGTAAGCACGAATGCTAGAGTTTGTTGTTTGCTCTTTTAATCAATAGCTTGTTTTTCTTTATTTCTTTATGAGCTTTCTTATTGACCTTATTTCAATAATCCGCTGGAAATTCTCTACAAGATCAGATTTGTTTGGTTAACTGCATCACTTTTCTATTCTCAAATTCTCAGATTGTGCAAGTAAATTTTCAGTTCATGCTGTTAGAAGTGTTGTTGCGAAAAGAAAAAGAAAGTTACTCTAATTTAGAAAGGTACAGCAATAAAGCGTCAACTTTAATGTTCAATAAGAAGACTTTAGGGAAGTCTTTTTTGGGTCAAAATCAATTTCATGATGAATTCTGTTGTGGATTATATGAGACTTCAAGGGCCGTTTTGAACTAGCTGGTGGATTCTTTTTTTATTTTTTTATTTTTCTCATCTTTCATGACAAAATCCAAATTAATAGAAAATTAGAGCCACTTCCATTGAAGAGAGATGCACCTCTGTAACTTAAGATATTCGTTGATTATGCGATGATGCAATTTATGTGCAGTTTATCACCAACCATCCTCACACCCCCTTCCCCCACTCTGGTTCCTTTATCTAAATCTATTGATTTTGGTTGTTTGGATTTGTCCGTAGGGAATCTGATAAAACAGATGAAGATGGTTCCAGTAGTGGTAATGGCAAGCGGCAATTGAAATTAAGCAATGTTGGTTTCACTACATCCAAGAGGAAGAGTGAAGAAATTGAATCAAGTTGTAAAGGACGCTGCAAGTTTTTCCAGGCTCGCAAACTTGAGCAACTCACTTATTTCTAACTTGTGACAATCTTTTGTGAGTTCCAGTAACTTATCTTCTTGAATTCTCAATTAGATAATCATAAGATTATGCCCTTCACTTGGAACTTCACTCATAGCTTATATAAAGATGGTAGATGGGGGATTCCAGGCTTGATTTACACTAATGAAGTGGCAAATGGATTGAGTAATACGATTGAAAGATTAGTGAGAGTTTCTTGTCATATATTTTTTACATGCATCACTTTGTTATGGTGACAAAAACTTCCCTATTTGATTTCATGGGCCTTGAGATTCAATATTGGGTTTGAATGCATTATGCTCTCTGAGTCATAGTACCGTTAAACGAAGTCATTCCAATTGCTGTAACTGATGCAGTTAGAAACAAATTGTTCTAGGTTATTTTTGGGACCATAGATGATACTGATTGAAGAAAGAATGTTCCATTCGCCTAAAGACTGCTTCATATGACTGAGTGACAGTATGACAAGACCTGGAATTTCTAAACAATAATATAGCTGAAAGCTGAAAAACTCCTGGTCCTACTATTTACATTTTTCACTTTATATTATCCACCCGGTAGAACTTGAACCCATGACCTCACCCTCCCACAAATCACTTCTTTTTTTCTTTCTTTCTTTCTTTGTTTTTTTTTTTTCTTCTCTTTGGATTCATATGTTAACAATAATCTGGGAAACATCTTGATCTTCGCTCAACATAAAGCATTAATCTAAACAAGGCAAATGCAAATAATGCATACGTCAGACTCTGTCTGCATACTTTTAAACACATGAAGCATAAACACTAACCAATTCAATACATAAAGCAGAGTAACCGATATTTACAGCAAATCATCATTTAATAAGAAGTAAGCTCACAACAGAAAGCTAGAAGCAACATGATTTATTGTATTAGTAGTACAAATAAGTGATAAGAGAGGCCAAGGTGGCTGCAACCAAGATTAAGATTGAAACTCCTATGGAGTTCCGGTTGCTGTTGCCAGAGCCATGGTGATTGTTCTGATGGTGGTTATTGGCGGCACCTGCTGCATATACCGGGATAAAAGCTGTACCTCCTTGTCCATTAGGTGAACGGGAGCCGCCATTATTTGCATTCTCACCAGCGCCAGTGACTCGACCACCATTTCCATGTCCGTAGGCATGTCCAATCTTGCTGCCATGCCTAGGTACATTTTTTTCTCCCAAGTGACTTTCCTGAGAGGAATCTGGAAAATGCAATATTAGGAGTACATTTGCAAAAGTTGAGTGGCATAATGGAGAGACAAGGCTCTTGTGTGCTTCAAGCTTAAGAAAATGCATTCTGATATAAAATTTTGAGGTTGTTTGCTTGACTGGTTTATAGTATCTAATGCAGAGTACACGGTTGTTGTTTCTAGTGCAAAATGTTGGAGTTAGATTAAGCAATCCAAGTTGATGGCTTTGCAGAATTCTTCTAGCCAAAACCAAATCAACCATATTTTAAAACCAAATATTGAACTGACTCTCTTCTAGGGTTGCACTCCTCTTAAGAGTAAATGTTATTTAGTAGATTGTTATATATGATTGTCATATAATTTGGATGACGTGGTAGTGAAAATAAGCTTTTGTGAATGTTTTACGTACATTGAAATTTTGATGGTGATTACATAATAGTAAAGAACAATATTTCTATCACCCCTTAGACAATATTCCATGAGTTTGCCAAAATTAACAGAAGTGGGAGAGATGACTTATCAATGCACATGCACATGCACATGCATAAGAAATGTAATGAGAGATTCCAGTAGGAATAAGGTTCGATTTTTTATATGGTGCTACTCTTTTATGTTGAGTAGCTTGTTGCTACTCTAATTACCTTGTTTTCATGGAATAATAGCTCATTTCCTGTCATGGGTGGGGAATTTTATGCAGAGGCAGTATAAGAAGGCTTTTTCAACGTGGAGACAAGAATTTGTTGCAGTTTCAGAGATTCAAAGTTTCTCTAATGTTATGACCCAAGAAGAAATTGGCAGGATGAAGTGAAGGATTTGCAAAACCTTTATACTATTTTAGCATAATATAAAGGTTTCCATTCAAGATAAGAAAGAAATAAAGTGCCTCGTAAGAATCCCTCTTTGACCAAAAAAGACAAAAGTAGGCACCATTTTCTCCTTGATTCGCCTCGTACCTTGGGACTTTTCCAAAGGATAAACTAAAGGGTTTGAGTTCATTATCTTTTACTTTAAATTTTAATAGTTTATCTTGTGTTTTGGGGATCACCATGTCCTTGCAATCTCTCCATACGAGGGATGATTTGGCTTTCTTGACTATACTTTTCATGTGAGGGATTTGGGTTAGCTGCTATAAATTTTTTTTTTTAAAAAAAGAAAAAAGAAAAAGAAAAAAGAGAAGCAAGGATGTGAAGAATTGCAGGGTCAAGTTTGAGACCCAAATTAGAGGCAGAAAAAACTAGAAGGGGAGAGAAATGAGTTTGTAACACAAACGAAGGCTAAAAGTAACTCAAAAGTACCTGAAGAAGGCAAGGCCATCTGAAGAGGGGAGGAAATTGCGAAAACATGAAGGTAGTAGGAGAAGAATATGAGAAACACTGCTATTTCTTTACTTCCCATTTGGCTTCCATGCATATAGACCTTCAAATCGTATATTTTGTTCTTTCTCTTTCTCTCTCTCTCTACAAATAGATATACATAGATATATATAAATGCATGCGTATAAGTGTAAATAAGTTGCATTTGATCGTGTTTATAGAGTTTTTGGTAAAGTAGAGAAGATGATACTTGTCTCTAAAATCAGTTGGGGAAAAAGAGTAGCAGGGCGTGTATGGCCCCACCCCAATCAAAACGAATCTTTGGACAATGGTGTGCCCCTTCCTGTGTAAAGCTAAATGAATAAGACGGTGGGTGTAAAATCTACGGCTCTCATTCAGTATACGAATCTGCCTTTTAAGAGTGATACGTGTCTTTTAAGCATGTAAGAAGCATATTAATTTTTTATTAATGCTATTTAAAAAGTTCTCTTCATTTCAAATGTTGTCGGGATTTAAAGTTAGTACATCTAACGGTGTATATAAAGTCAAGGTTGGCATATCTTTTAATAAATTTAAAGGAAAAAGTCCACGTATTTTCAAACTACCACTCGATTGACAAAGTTCATCTCAAACTTTTAATTGCGACAATGTTTTTCTTAAACTACCAAAAAAATGATAATGTGAAAGAAGATAAAAGTGTGCTTAAATTACAAAAATAGTCCAATAAATTCGAAATAAAAAGAAAATGAAACAAATTTCTTTAAAAAAAAAATAAAAATTATACACACTAATTTTTTTTTTTTAAAATTATTATATTAAAGGTAATTTCGTCATTTGGAGGTCAATGACAATATTTGTTAGTATGGAAGGCAGTTCGAATTCCAGTTGATTCATCCATTTTATTTATTTATTTTTTTAGGTAAGGTTTAAAGTTTGAATTTGGTGAGATTATGACCCGATCACTGTTAAAGAATAAACTATAAAGTATCGGAACCGTTAACTTTTTACAAACACCGATGATTTACCATCAAATTATACAAAAATCCAAATTAACCTCAACTTGATTTTCTGCAGCATCAGATTCAGGATCATTTGGGTAAGTCAGTCAAATTATCTTCCTTTTTGACCTCCACTTTGTCACAACCACCTGACAAGAGCATCCCAAAATTATGACCGCACTTCATCTTCCTTGGCAGTCAAAATCGGTCATGATTCCTTTAAAATTAGGCTTAGGTGCTGTAAATGCTGTAGTTTTTCTAGGGTTTTAAGTTTTAATTTCAAAAGCTAAATCCATTCCTTTCATTTTCATGTTGAATTACCTGACAGGCAGCTGCCATATATATCAAAGTCCACCATTTGGACACTCTCCTGTAGTTGGAGGATGGTCACACTTGCTAACAACATAATGTAACATTCATTAAGGATGGTCCTCCTCCACACCCTCAAACCACCACCACCACCACTTGGGGTGGTGGCAAGTGGTGGTGGTTGGGTTGGGTTGGGGNGGGGGGGGGGGGGGGGGGGGGGGAGGCATGGTAAGGAGTGGTTGAACTATTCCCTTTAGCTCTGTTTTTTGGATAACATAACATGCATGTTGACAAGTCGGACATGATAAATTGTTAACATGACAAAGTCCATAAAAGACCAATTCAAGACATGGGGAAAACCTAAGGAGTTAAACGTCAAAATTGAAAACCAAATAACTAAATTAAAATAGCGAAAAATAATAATAATATGGACTAGTTTTTATTATTTTCCCAAAAGGATATGCCAGAAGAGGTGATACATCTTTCATAATTCATCCATTGCTGCTCTATCTATCAAGTATCAATAACCAAACAACTGAAGTGTCGCCGGTGCACTCGAACCGAGTACTCGGGAAACAAAGAACACTTGCAGAATAAGTAAACAAGTGCTCATTAGACCACATCCCTAGATTATTTATGAACAGATTAGTAGTAATAACATCCGGTAGTACAGAGGTTGTTTAATTGCAGGGGAAGACAAGGCAGTAAGGCAGTCTCCATATACATGAGCAATAACAATTTGTACACCAAATAACAAAAATAACAGAAGTTACTACTGAAGACTCCCTTCTTTGCTTTTCCCCATCAACATTTGAAACCTCGACAGGCAATAAGCCACAGTATGACGATCACGATAAGGATTGCTCCTCCTACCATCAGCTTCATTTGGAGATTCTGCAGCCACATCTTTCGTCGAAGTTGCCGGCCTTGCCTCTGGAAGCTGTCAGCCTGCATCCAGAACAAAAACCCCAACAAGCAAATGAATCAGATATAGATCAAAAGCCATGTCAGGCTAGTAAAACTTAATGACAGATGTTATGTACCTGGAACTGTAAATTCTCTGTTTTATCAACCAAAAGTTCAATCCTCTCCCCACGATCCAAAACCTGATTACAGGAAGTAAAGTGGTTTGTTTATTGGATAAGTTTCATGGTCCAATTTTCATCTTAAGTCCATTCTATTAGAAACTAGTGTTCTGAGTCTAATCTTAGGTGAAAAATTAGATTTGGCTGGTCATTTTGTTTCCCTCAAGAGCGTGTGTACTTGATTATGCTATCCCTTATTATCGGTTAGGCTATTTCCCTACAGTTCAAACATTTGCAAAGGTGTTGAAACCAAATAACGTCTCCATTAAATCATATCAATTAAATGCAAGGGAGAGAGCATATGAGGTAGTGACCAAACAAGCCAATGTAAAGCTTGACTGCCACAATAAAATTCAGGGAATTGAAGTTGCAGTTAGACAGTTTAGTCAGAAGAAGGTGATTAGAGAGCCATCTTCAGAAGAAATATGTGGTCTTATTCATCAGCCATTTCATGAGGAGAAAAGTAAACAGATTTCATCTTGCATAATTACTTTCGGAAATGGAAATAAATTTTACTTTTAAAAACAACAAAAGATGGTTTTCATCTTTGCAACCAAACAGCCCATAACATAATCAAGTAAATCTAACACAGCTCAATCATCCAATTGATCTCAAAAACTAAAAGCTCTCAACAAGAGAAGCTATACAAGAACATTACATGTATCGTGAAAAACCATTTGATGCAAGTTACTATCATCAGAGGGCATTCGTTATTTCAGGCAGGCTCCCTCTCTTCCTATCAATAATTGCCAATAATTCCCATACAAAAATGGACTTTAGTTTTCACATAACACTAAATGCCTGTATGGTCCTGTAATATCATTTAGTGCTTTGCAAAGTTACGCTACCCAACTAAAGAGTATTGGTGCTTAAGACTTTTTTTTTTATAGATATGTACATTCAAACAACGCTATACAACGCACAGAGGGACACAACCCATGTAGACAGGAAGTATACAAGAGACTCCTAATCCATAGAGAAAGAATAACATAAATCTAAAAATTCAAAAAAAAGTAGAAACATTCGGAGTATGCCAAGCCATTCTCCATGAATACTTTGTATAGGCAATATCTACATGACATTTCNCTTTTTGAGCTTGTGTCCTTTGTATATATCTTAGGGGGTCTTTTGTACATATTTCTTTTTTAGGGTTGCGCCCCTTTGCGCGTTTTTAATATATTTCACATTACTTATCAAAAAAAAATCTACATGACATTTCTCACTCCTATTTCTTAAGTAGTCCACATCAAAATATTGTCCTTAGTGGTTCTCCGGGCAGAAGGGACCACTTTCAAGGTTCAAAAGCACCACACACAGCCTAAACTGGGAATACTCCCCCACCCTTTACCATGAATATTCACATACAAATACAACAAAACACTCCACTCCAATCACTCCTTGAGATTGAACATTTCATATACCCCCACCATTACTCTACTATTCCAAAAACAAAAAGGGTAAAGAGCTTAATGCCCCAGCCTGACTCAAATCCACAACCGAATATCAATCAGGCAATAATCATTCAATCCAGCAATTGAGGCTTTATATGAGTACCACTAAACCACTTTTTCACCAAAATGATTACCAAAAGCCATCTCCACCCACAAAGAATAGCCCTCTTTTTGCTTCTTCTAACTATTACCAGATGCCCTTCCATACTCTTTTTTTTTTTAATAAGTCTTCCATACTCTATATACACACAAGGATCTGACCCACTTTGCAGAACCTCCTTTCAAGACCACCTTACAATTTCTCTCCATACCTTATACGCTATGCTCACAGCACCTCACTCTATTCAAGACCGCCTTAAAATATTTCTCCACAAACTAGCACTTTATGCACCAAACCTCCAAATCTATTAATCAAGCAACACTAGACCCCCCACTTGCCAAGTTCCCAAACCTCCAACTTCAAGGGGCAGTCACCAGATTCTGTAAAATCAATAGAGAATTTTTATTGCACCACAATCCAGTGCGAGAGAGAACATGAAGTATTTCACATTATGTCGCTCAATACTTGGGTTTGTCTTCCCATTAGCACAATAATGATGCTTGTAGATACTAATGATGGTTACTATTACACCTTTTTATAAGAGGGTGGATGCAAGCAGAGCTTTCAATGCAAAGGAAAATGTGCAACACATTCTTAGAGAAACTGTATCCTTTAAAACCTTCAATGCATAGCATGTTTTAATTAAAAAAACCCGTATCCTTTAAAACATTTACTGCATAGCATGTTTTAATTAAATGACTACAACATGAAATAGCTAGAAAGCAGGAAATTACTGGTACAGAGTTAAACTAGATATAGAAAATTGAGTCATAACCAACAAGTTGCAATCACTAACCTTTCAAAAATAAAACAATCATCAAGACTCAGGAGAACAAAAAGAGGAAAAGAGAGGAGTACTGGCAAAACACATTAAAGATGATGGAAAGAATACCAGGTAACATAAGCAAAAGTTCACAAGCTTGCTCAAGAAAAATGATAAATTAGATAGTAAAAAAAATACAAGGCAAAGCCAAACGATACAAAGATCTGATTTTGCAAACCCAACAGAAAAACAAGAGAAGAAATAGGTACCAGTAGCATTTGCATTTAAATATTTTTATTTTTGATGGGAAAGAGGAGCCAAAAAATTTCAACAGTCAATATTGAGCAGTGAGAAAAGGCATACTCTCTAGAAGCATTTCAGGAACTTAAACATCATCTCATCTCAAACAAAACTAAAACCTGTAAAAATATGTGGTAGAAGCATCAAAACCTAATTTAGAATGAACACTGAGCATTTCACTTCTGCAAACCAAACCAGGGATTCCATCTTAAACAGCATAATTATTATAAAGATTAACAAAATCTTATACATAGCAGCATGCTACTTGTTCCAAGTATCCTTTCAAAAGTTGTCACTTCATGATAATGATTTCTGTTTTAGAAATCTAAACAATTCTCAAAGTAAAAGGTAGCAAACAAGCTTTCACTAAAATTTCAGTAACAGCAAGACAGGTATTCTGACGCTTTCTCCCCTGAACCAGTCAGGGAGGTGTCTCTTCTAACACTCTTCATGGTTATCAATTACTGTATCGCTCAACAGGTAAGTAAATGTGTACCTTCTCAATATTGTCCATCATAATCCCCTTGACCTCAGATATTTGAGCCTTCAATTTGGAAAGCTTAGTCATTTCCTCTGGGTGGTTCATGCAGTAGTCCATGTGCTCCTTAAGCCTTGGCCTGATAAACAAAAGTACAACATTACAGGCTAATAGAACTGATAAAGAAAACATAAAATTCAAATGTAATCAAGCATATACTCACCCAAATTCTCTGTCAAGATTGTACGCAATGCTAAATCGGTCTTCAAATAGATCATCCTCGTCGTCGTCGTCTGCAAGCGGGTGTGGGCCATCATTTTTAATGCTAGCACCATATCGCTGCTTAAAATCATCCTTCAACCGTTCAAGGAACACGAAAGGCACACTCCTACCAACCGATTCATCCGCAACAACAAGAAAAACTGCACACCCAAAGAAACAAACTCAACAACAGACATTTCAATCAAAAAATAAAAACAAATTGGCTACAACTTCTAAAAGACCAATACCAAACCCATTGTCGATGAGGAAGTTAAACGTATGCCCATCACACGAGTATGTGTACTTGCTGCTATTGGAAGGCAGCTTCTGCAAACACTGAACAGCAATGGTACTAAAGTTCCCCGAGTATGACGTATGCTCTGCCAAAACAACGGTTCCTTTCGCAACAAAGCTATAAATTAAGCCTCTCTGACTCATTTCAGAAATATAGCTTCAAACTTGTTGAGACACACAAAGAGATTTCACCAGTCCCTTGTTACAACAGCAACCTAACCAGATGATAGAATACATAAATTAACCAAAATCCCAATTCAAGCAAGAACAACAAGATCCATCAAAACCTAGAATTTAGTTTAACTTCTACCTATAAATCACCACATAATAATTCATGCATAGACAAAACACCCAAGTAGCGCAAGAAAAGCGGTTAGTTACTAATTCCACAATACTAAACCAAGGATTCGTTTTGGTTCATATTCCTAGGAAATGAGGCTCACACAACCATTTTGACTTCGGTGAAATGGGGTTTTAATTTTCTCAGCATCCAAACATAGGTTAATTGGAAACTGGATTAAAGACCTAAAAACCATTCTTAAGTTCATCCAGGATAATCAACAGGAAGAAGTAGACAATTAAATTATCGATCCGATCAAGAAAATTTATGAAATGTGAAACAGATGCAAGAATGAATTAATTTTGAAGATCAAAGAAAGAGTAGAACAAAAATTCAATTAGAATCGGAGAGAGAACCTGAAGAGATTGGGAGATGTGGAAGAATTACTTCGCGTGTAAGACTTGCGGGGAGACTATCGAGATTGGCGATTGGGGAAGGTAGTTACTGAAGCGACGTGGTCGAGGTGCTATTTAGTATTTACAACGTGGACTATTACTATTTACTATCTCCTTTATTTTCCACGAATTCTTCTCCAAAATAATAAAACTATATATATTTTTATTAATATTATTAGAAAAATATATATTAAAAAAATGTGAGAAAATGATATATCATATTTTTTAGATATTATGTATTCCAACAATCCAGTTTATAAGAAATTTATGTTCAATTTAAGGATTATATCAAAAAATATTAAATAGATAAATATTTATTTATAATATATTTTTAAGCATTTTGGAATTGTCTAGAAAACGTGAATTTTATTTAAGAAAAATGCAAATTTAGTGATGGTTCTTTATATCTCTATTGAATCAGTCATGTGATTTGCTTTTATAGGGTTAAATATACTTTACCCTTAAAGTATTCAGGAATTTGCAATTTTGTTCCCGATGTTTAAAAAATGACATAAGATTACCAAAAGTTTCAAACGTTAACACAAAACCCCCATCTATTTATTTTGGCAGTTACTTTGGACGGAACTCAAGTCACATGCGTGGCACGTGACACTTTTCAACCAAAAAGTTCAAAAATGCCCTCAGAGGTAAAGTGTAAACATAAATTATCTTGGGGGTAAATGTAAACATAAATTACTTCAGAGGAGTAAAGTGTAAACATTAAAAAAATAAAAAAATAAAAAAATAAAAAAAAATCAACTTTTTTTTTAAATAATAAAAGCTTATTAAAAAATAAATAAAGAAAAAAAAAACTAAACCAAATTAAACTAAAAAAAAAAAAAACACCGGTTTAATTACCTTTTTATTACCAATGTTCTCACTTCTTTTTTTCTCACATAGATTACAAATCGTATAATAGATGGTACATGACTTATAGGAAAAGACCAACTTCGTACCAATGGACTGCCACATGTCACACCAATAAAATGCCACATCTCCTAAAAAAATAAAAATAATTTAAAAGATAAACCCTAAAAAAAAATTAAAAAAAAAAATTATGGTCGGCCACCTCATTTTGGCCTTTGGGGGTGGTTTCGGCCCATTTTATATTTTAAGGACATGTGGCATTTTTTGGGAGTGACACACGTTAGTCCGTTAGTTTGAGCTAACAGAATGTGATGGAGGTACCAAGGTAGTCTTTTCCCATAATTTAGATGATGATATCATCTGTGATACGATTTATAACCTATGTGAGAAAAAATAAAAATAAAAAAAGTGAAAACCTTGATACTAAAAAGATAATTAATCGAAGTCTTTTTTTTTTAGTGTAGTTTAGTTTTTTTTTTTTACTTTATTATTATTATTTTTTTAAAAAAATTGATTTTTTTTTTTTTTTTTTAATGTTTATGTTTATGTTTACACTTTACCCTCAAAGCAATTTGTGTTTACACTTGGGGCTATAAATGAGCTGACATACTCGACAACTCGCTCGATACCTGCTCGGCAAGTCGCTCGATTAGCTAGTGACACATACCCGGCTAGCTCGATTAAGCTTGATGAGGGCTCTTGAGTTCGACTCATTTAAATTGAACTCGTCCGGCTCATTCAGCTCGTTAGCTCGTTCATATATATATATTACAAAAAAGAGTTATATAAATTTAAATAAGTATATTAGCAATTAAGTAATATATGTTATATAGGTTATTGAATATTTATGTGTATGTATTAATTAACATACTAACTAGTTAGTTCATAAACTAGCATATTATCTAGTTAATTGATATATATTAAGTAAATATAATTAACTATAGGTTGCTCAATATTTATATGTATATTGTTATATGTTAGTATTAACATATTAACTAAGTTAATATATGGCTCTTACTATTAGTGAGGAGAGACTGTGGACAGGGGATTTCCCCTCATGTGTCCGAAATATTGTATTTGCTGAAGCTCATTGAATTAATGATAATTGATATCCTTTCAGATATATATATATATAGTAAATTACTAACCAAGTATAATTACTATAGGTTATTTGGACAAAAAATAATAATTATATGTTACTTAATATTTGTACGTATATAATATACATATGTTAACTAATTAAATATATACTTATATTGAATAGTTAAAATACAAGTAAGTAATAACATACTAAATAATTTGTACGCTTTAATTAAGGCCCCTACCCTAATTTTTTTTTTTTTTTAAATGCATTAATATCATATGAATATGAAATATTTTGAAATAAATAAAGCTTAAAAAATCGATAGCAATAAATAAGAGATTCAAATAATAATAAAATATTCAACCCTAATTATGTTACACTTGTCTAACCGTAAACAAAATCTAGTAACCCAACCTTCCACTTTTATGATACAATCTTAGCCTAATATTTTAGCTCCAACAGCTACTGATAGTGAGCTTTAGATGGGGAGACGCCAGGTTGGAATCATGCTTTGGTGAACCAGAGTTTTTCTTCGGAGGAGGTGAAACTCATCCTCTCTATCCCACGTAGTGGTACACGGCAAGATGATATTATATGGAGGGGTTCGACAAGGTGGAGGAGGCGAGTCAAGCAGTAAGTTCTTATGGTGACCTGTGACAACCCCGATGAGTAAATTAATTAACTAGTAATTGATCCCATGGCTCGTCTCTCAGCCTTGTCCCTTGCGGAATAAGACTCCGGAATTTCAACCTTTTTCGTCCTAACGAGAAAGCTGCAGCGGAAGACTTTACTAATTTGAATAGGAGATAGTAATTTGACATTTACACAACATGCACCGGAGAAAAATATAACAATATCAACACCATCACATAGATAATCATCAAATGTACTGGTCATCAGACTATCATCAAGTAAGGGGTACAAACCATAATAAACATAATAACATTGTTTTCAAAAAAGATCAACAGATCAAAGGATCAGAGCCTAGATTTAAGCTTAAGCAGAGCTAAAGAGATCAAAATCTCGATCACATCTGCACGAGCAGTCCCTTCATCCTCCCACATGGTCTTAAGCTAAATGGGATCCATGTCCTAAAAAATGACCCGAATTAGATCCTGCACAATCACGCAAGTTTGTTCCGACGACATCCTCTCCTAGTGTAGCTAAACCGCGCAAGTATTCGTAATGATGGGGAAAACATAAATAAAAGGCTAAGTCTAAGACTTAGTGATTTTTAACGCAAATAATGCCCATGCCAGTTTAGGAATGAACACATATGTTTTTATAAAAATATGACAGTTTATATTATGAGTGATATATATATGCATATGATACAAAGTAACAGTCGTAGTTCAACAGTATGATCTACCCGAGATATTACCCATTCTCAGAAGGGTTGGCGCTGTCTTGAGGGACTTGTAGTACAATGTCGATGCCCCAGCCATTGCACGCTACAATACATAACACTAGCAGCACGACGAAGTCCGACCTTGGATAGCCCACATCGCTAATGATGTCCATCTTGTAGTGACCGCCCGTTAAGGCTGCGTCGGCCACGAACAACCATTAGATACAAGGCCCATATAATTCACACATTAGACCATAAAACTAACATGTATAGTAAGCCCATGGCCATTATACCGCACGTATCGGTGTATCATATCATATGATGCAAATTATCTTGTCTGTATTTTACATGCATATTCTTTTTGCAAGTCTCATTTTATTAACATATTTAGCACAACATTTTTATTAAAATGCTAGAGTTCATGTGCAGCAAGTATTAACAATCAGAGTTAAAAAATATGCATGTTTTCTTGGTATACAAAATATACGTGCAGTGCATGGAAAATAACACTGAGCATTATGTTAAAACTTACCTGGGTCAAATAGCGCCTCTGAGTAATTCAACTAATCTGAGTTCTCCAAATCTGTGAAAAAACCTTCTATTAGTCCTACTTCTATTAAAACAACTATAGAGCAAAGAAAACATGAGCTATGGGACGACTGGTAAAAATGGAGTTCCCTTATCACACTTTGACCGTACGTCCGGGCTTGGGGCTGAATGTCCACTGTGACACTTCTGGCTGTATGTTTGGTCTCGAAACCATACGCCCACTCTAAGATTTTTGGGGACAACCTCATTTTCTCTCTACTGTCCGCCTATTCTCCAACTCCTAAGGCTATTAAAGACTCCTTAAGGGCTCTTAACTTGGAATATAACCTGCATGCAACGTAACAACGCTAAGTTAACAAAACACTAACTTAGACAAGATTCAAAGCATAACTAAGCTAACAACTACAACTAGCTACATAACAACAATCGAGCAGCATAATGACGTAATAAAAAGCTAAGTGACCGAGTGTTACCTCTGTGAAGCGAAACCTCAAGAGTTCCTCTTCCAGCAGCATCGAAACACTCACAAAACCTCACAAACACTCACAAATAGTCTACTGGCAGCCTGGGGTCGAAGAGAAGCATGAGAAAACACAGGGACAGGGGCTATTTATAGCTGAGGGGCTTTACCAACTCCTTTGAAAAGTAGCGGACGTCCGCCCAACCCTAGTGTACGTTTGGCACTTTTACATAGCAGTCCAAAGGGTGTCTCGTACATTTAGGTATTAACTAAGGAGTATTCCAAAAAGTAGCGTACGTCCATGTGGTCTCGCGTACGTTCGCTGTACTATTTACAGAGCGTACGTTCGGTGGTCCCCTATTATACGTCTTCATTAAAAACAACAGCGTACGTTCACGCTACAGTCCAAATTGCCCTTTAAGTGGTTTTAGTGACACAAAGCCCAAATTCATCCTCCTTAACTAAGCTACTTATGCCTAGTTAATTATTTGGGTCACTACATTCTCCCCTCCTTATAAAAATTCCGTCCTCGAAATTTCTAGACAAATGCCAAAAGAACAGAACTTAAAGAGGAGTAGAATGTTACCTTCTATTCGTAGAGTCATCAAAATCGTGCTCAGTAGGTTCTTGTGGCATCTCCTCCCATCCATTAACTGGCACTACGTCATCTTCAAATTGCTGCGAAAAATTGCCTCGTAAGTCATCCAGTGCGTTGTACTCGATGTTGCTCACACTATACCAATCCTTATCAATCTCTACTCCTAGGTTCATCAGCTCACAGAAGGAGTAGTTCCACATGCAGTCCGGGTCGATTGGTATAGGTGCCATAATCCTGAAGAGAAAACAATTCTTTCTTAGTCAACTATTCCCTCACCTAAAATGGAAATAGATATACTATCCAAGTATAATCTTAAAGTAAAGAGTCATTTACAGTCATTTAAACAAATGCGGATAGCGACTCCGCATGTCGTGCTCTGCTTCCCATGATGCTTCCTCGACTCCATGGTTACGCCACAATACCTTAACGATCGGAATCATCTTGGTACGTAGCACTTGCTCCTTCTTATCCACGATCTTCACTGGTTCCACAACGTAGGTTAATCCCTCTTGGATTTCCAACGGCTCGTATCCCACAACTACATTGGGGTTAGCGATGTACTTCCTCTGCATAGATACATGGAAAACGTCATGCTTCCCGACCAAGTCTGGGGGTAAGGCAATCCTGTATGCCAACCTCCCCACTCTCTGGGTGATCTCAAACGGTCCAATAAATCGGGGGCTGAGCTTTCTTGCTAGCCTCTAATGCTCTGCCTTCACTTGTTGGTAGGTTGAACATTGCTTCACAAACTTTGCAATGTCCCTCTTCATATTGTTTCACCAATATGACCCCTTCACGTCCTGATACATCTTGATACCTCCAGGATGTACAGTGTACGGGGAATGATGAGCCTTGCTCATTATCTCCTTCCTCAATCCTCCGCTTCCCAGTATACACACTTACTTGAAATGGGTGAGCAACCCATCCTCCTTAAGACAAAATTCCTTTGCCTTCCGTTTCCTTCGACAATTGCTTGATCTTGGCACACTCAGGGTTTTCCAACTCAGCAGCTTTGATCCTTGCAAGCAATTCTGATTGAACCACCAGGTTAGCCAGGTGTACAGGGGTACCTTCACCTACTACCTCCAATCCCATCCCAGCTAATTCCTTTATCAACTGGGGTTGAGAGATCCCAAGAGCGGCAAGCTCTACCGTTGATTTCATGCTCAACGCGTCTGCTACTACATTAGCCTTGCTAGGATGCTAATTGATCTTACAATCATAATCCTTAATTAGCTCTAACCACCTCCTCTGCCTAATGTTAAGCTCCTTCTGAGTAAAGAAATACTTCAAGCTCTTGTGGTCCGTGTAGATCTTACACTTCTCGCCATCTCACACTTCTCGCCATACAAGTAGTGCCTCTAGATCTTAAAAGCAAACACGACCATTGCCAACTCCAAGCCGTGTGTAGGATAGTTCTACTTGTACGGCTTTAGCTAGCATGAAACATAGGCAATAACATTGCCATTCTACATAAGCACGTACCCTAAACCCTTTTTAGAGGCGTCGCTATACACCACAAAATTGCCAGATTCTGTAGGTAGTGCCAACACTAGAGTAGTCACCAATCGCTTCTTCAGCTCTTGGAAACTATGCTCACACTCGTTCGTCCAAACGAAATGAGCGTTCTTCTTGGTCAGAGCAATGAGTCATCCCAATAGCTTTGAAAAACCTTCGATGAAGCATCGATAATAACCATCGAGTCCTAAGAAACTTCGAATCTCAAACATGCTAGTTGGCCTAATCCACTCCACTACTGCTGATCGGTGTCAAATATTGTTTATTAGACCCCCCTTGACTTATGTTTGTTAGGCTCTTAGCTGTGTTAATAACTAATGTTTTGTATAGTTTTTAGTGTTTTGTGCTGTGCAGGTCATTGCATTAAAACACGGCTAGCAAAGGGCAAAGAGGACTTAAAGTGAAGAAGCTGATTCCTGCCAAGTGCGTTCGACCGCACTTGGTGCGTTCGAATGCACTTACAGTTGCACGCAGGAGCCGCGGTAGCACGCATGCCTAGCTGGCCCTAGCGGTTTTCTGCGGTCGCACGCAGGAGCTGCGGTTGAACGCACGCCTAGTCAGCCCTAGCCGCCACAGCAGTTATTTGCGTTCGACCGCACACCCTGCGTTCGACCGTAAATAACTGGTGCGTTCGAATGCAGGTAGTGCGTTCGAACGCACTTCAGTGACCCGCTAGCCTATAAATAAGGCCTCGATGTATCATTTGTTTTTCACGTTTGGGAGGCGCCTCTAGGGTCCAAAACCCTCTGTTTTCCACTGTAAATCCCTCCTAAATTGTCGTTTATTTAATTTATGTTTTAGTTTACTTTTATTTAGTCTCTTATTCCCTTTACTTTAATTTGTTTACATTTATTCATGTTTAGTTCGTATTATTCTGTCATTTAAGATTTATGTTTATTCGTTTTAATGCATTTTAGTGACAAAAAGTGTGTTGATTGTTGTCTACAAATCGCCAAACGTCAACACTCGTTGCAACCGGAGATACATCGGATATTCGTCTGCGGACCATTATCCGTTGTGACCTCTTGTAACAGTGTTTGCCTCGAGTAGTTTGACAAGATTGTGTAAAAACAATAGGATATACATATGTACTTTATCGATAGACAGAAATATGAACAATATGTTAACGCTCAGAGTATGCCGTGTAGCATAAATGTTTAATACATATAAGCTAAGCATGTTTATATGTGAATTAATTTATTGTGAGGTGAATTAGGGACTTTAGTTATTTTATTTCTTTATTTTATTGCATTTTAATTTAGATTTATTTTATGCACGCCACATGTTCGACATAGGAACTAGGTTAAGATAGGATTAATTTAGGCATTTTAGAATTGATTTTTAGCAAAGCCGATTCTTTGTGGGTTCGACACTCGCACTTGCACATCCACTGTATTACAAACGACTCGTGCAATTGGCGAGTACAATTAAATTTGTACGATCAAATTTTGGCGCCGTTGCCGGGGAATCGTTGTTTTGTTTAAATTAATTTTGCTTGCTTAGATTAATTTTATTTTTCTACTAGTTATTTTTATTGTGCATTTATTTTATTTATTTCGTGCTTTTGTATAGATAAAATTCAAAAAAATTAGATTAGCGTTTTTGCTTACTGTTTTTGATTTTGTCGAGTCCTTGGAATTTCGGCCTGGCACAGTGCAGTCGAACGCAGTTCTTGCGGTCGAACGCACTTCAGCCTTTTTCAGCATAGCCGCGTACCTGCGCTCGCCTAGTACGCTGTTGCGTGCGAGCGCGCGCCTTTGACAGACCGCAGTGCGCCGTTGCGAACGAACGCACCTCTGTTGCGTTCGAACATACGTGCGCAGACTGCAACATTTTCTACGTATCTGCGTGTCTGCGATCGATTGTAGTGCCCTGCGTTCGAACGCACATCAGCTGGCTGCACCAACAGACCCGAGGCAGTGTATGTGGTTCTGTTTTCCTTTTTTTTTTTGTTTTATTTAATTATAGTTATTTATTTATTTATTATTCTTGTTTTTATTTATTTATTTGTTGTTGTTAGTTTTGTTTAGTTTAATTTATTTTTGATTATTTAATTAGTTTATTATTTTTGTTAGTTTATTTATTAGTTATTTGTTTAGTTTGATTATTTTTGTTAGTTTTTGTTGATTTTATTTTATTTTTGTATTTTGTTAATTGTTTCATATGGGATATATTGAACTGTTTGGGTGAAGCATGAGTCTTCCGTTTAATTATTTTAATGTTTCCCCTAGCAGTAGGACGCCTAATCCTACCAATTTTCACCCACATGAACCATGTTCACATTGCTCGAGCCCTTACCATAGTATAGGTGATTGTCCGCATTGGGGACAATTTTCCAACTTTTCACATGAGCAGTTGAACA